>OZ024904.1:55963284-57163284 GCA_964017125.1 Flabesymbios commensalis | reverse complement strand
TGTTGTTAAAAAACATTGGATAAGTTGTTTTCCTACATGGGTTTTCAACAATTCCTTATAGTGACACGCATCTGTCTCATAAAAAGTTCCGGTCTATGAATCAATATGTACACTACACGTGCAAGCTGCTACGATAGCTACCAAAACAAGAGTTCACGTGACTAAAACATGTGAGTGCAAGACCTCCATAGGGCCTAGAAGGGGCATGGCGCCACCTGCCATTATTGGGGCACCCGGTTAGGCATTTTAAGTACCCCACCTTCTCTAAATAAAATTATAAACAGAACCTAGAAAAAAAACAGTTAATTGTGCAAACATTACTAGTGATGACCACTATGTACATGGCGCAATCAGGCTTTACATCATGGTGTGAAAGTGCGACATCAATAAGGATCATTAGGTGTTCTACACAAGTTAAGTCAGTCATAATGGCTTGGGTGGGGTTGAATGCAAAATGACAACACATGTAGTTTAACCCTTTCACCACTAAAGCCCGTTTTTATGTGCTGAATGCCATAGCATTCAGTACATAAAAACGGGCTTCAGTGGTGAAAGGGTTAAAGGGGCATGGCGCCTTATGATTATTGAAAGAGCAAAATGGCATTTATGAAGAGCAGCATAGTGACACATGGTGCATCGCCATGTTATAAATGGCTAGATGAAAGGGCTACAGATATAAAATAAATAAAAAATTGGTTTGGAACATGCTATTGTTAATTTAAATGACACATAGACAAGAGCATAATCAACAATAGCCTGTCGCTATTATTGTCTTAGAACTGGTTATTTGTAACATGCATAATAAAATTTGAGCAGGACACATGGAAAACTTTTGAAGTTATCACACCCACAATGTATAATTAGCAAAGTAAAATGCAAAAAAATCACAATAAATCTGCCATTTTAGATATTTTTTCAGTCAGTGAACTTGTCCAAGAACTGGTAAGTAGTAACATGCTTAACAAATTTGAGCAGGCGATGAAAAACTTTTGAAGTTATCATGCCCACAAGGACATGTAAATGTTATTGCCAACGATGCTTTCGCCAACATTTATCAGTTCTTTACTTTTTTTTGTTATTATAGATATAATCAGGTAATTTGGTGTTTAGTAAAGATGTTTAATGAACTATAATGATCATTACACTTGATATTGCATAACTTCTAAAACGTCAGATAGCCTAAAGTTCCATATATTTGCACCCCCCTCGTATTCAATTGAATTTGGAGAAAAGTGTACAGATTTCAATCAACAGCACGTTAAAGCATAATTACAGCTGAATATTTTCCATCTGGCAATTTTAAATCATATGGAGTTTTTATTTTATCACGTTTTTATATTATGAAACACCAATAACATGCATATAAAGCAAAATTGAAAATATAAATAGAGTGTAGACAATTATAATGACAACTCTCTGTATGTAAATTAAAATTGTTTTTGTGACAGCCCTATATACTACTAAGGGGTGCACAATATTGTGTTACAGTTCGCATCACAAGTATTGTACCATAATCTTATGATGCTGGTGTAGGCAGGGGTTTACGTAAGTATTGATAATTTATTGTAGGCATCCTTTCAGAACTTTAGATTTAGTTCACACTCTATAAAAGGTTTCAATAAATAATAAATGAATAAACTTGTGTTCACTTGAACAACGTCACCATAGTTTTTACCCTTAGGGTGCCCTCAATAATGATATTGCTAGACGACATCGCCAATGTTATAGGTAAAGGATAAGGTGTGGAGGGGTGGGTTATATGCATTAATATTAAGTACAATTAACAGCCAAGCCTCATTGATGTGCAAACAGTTGGCCATTGTGGGTGCTGATAGACTAGCATTCACAACACCCTTGCTTGCAGAGCTCCACCAAAACCAGTACCGGTTATATAAAAATTTAAAGGTAATTTACAGGTGGGGAATATGATCGCTACTTACCTATTTTCTATTTCACCATTCAGCTGTATAGTGAGATTTAAATAATATGTTTTTCATTGTAATGTAATGTTAACAGCACAGCTATTGGTGCTAGATAGCAGAAGGACAAGCTCCTGTCTCTGACATCAGGTTTCATGCCTGGATATGTATATGTGATTGGTGTATTTTGTCTATTTTCACTATTTTATTTATTTATTCATCAATTCCAATGAAGTGTTGTTATTATGGTGTGTGTATTGCCATCAGGTGAGGTGTAACCACCTAATTTATTATATGTATCCAGCCATTCTCAGACCATCATATGACTATTTCACCAAGCAATTTAAAATTATTTTTCATTCTGACCACCGTTTGAGGCACAGCCAGGAGCCATCCTCCAGTTTACTTTGATCAACTTATAGTTGATCAACTTATAGTATAGATTATACTATAGTTTTCAAGTATAGTTGTTTTGTATTTGAAGCAGTAGTTACTGGTTAGCTGTGTAGTTCTATTAATTAATAATTAATAAATTAATTAATTGAACCACAAATTTATTTAATTGGGTGTACTTAGGGTATGCGTTCATGTAATTTTGTCATTTAGCCGACACTGTAGATCATAAAAATAAAGTATATTTGGTAACAATGTGATAAATATGTGACATTAATAATACAGGCGAACATCGTTATAACACCAATCAAAGATTTATTGAAAGAGTAAACAGTATGTGCATCGCATACACTAATCGCTATCGCCGACAACACCAACACGCATCATGTTAACTCAACAAATGCTAGACATTATGCCCAGCGTTGAAACAATGTTTGGCCAACACTGGGTCTACACATGTGAACGTGGAACAGTGTGCCGCGTTATGTCAATGCCCGGCAGTGAAGTGAGAATTACTGGCTCGCTTTGATATCTTGTATATTATTATACATGCACCACATTTTTCATATAATTATTTCATAGAAATCATGTTCTGACATACATCTTTAAAGCATTTCCCTACACTTTGATACATGGCTCTTACGGGTCCTTGAAAACGGGGAAAGTCTGCGAATATGAAAAAAAGAAATACAGACCGTGAAAATTCCTTCATTTTTTTTAAAAAGAGAAATAAACCATGAAAAATCTGTGATTTTCATCAACCTGTGATGTTATGCTGTTGATCGCGACAAACGTCACTCAGTGGCAACATTAATTGAATGAAGGAAAAGGCCACGTTAAAAAACGGCACAGAAGCTATCAATTAGAAATCTGTAATAACCAGATATACGGCAATAGCTTGTGTGTGCATGCACCTTTTGTTTTTTCACTTATAGATTCTAGCATTTAAAACTAGTAATACATACATGTGCAGGATAGGTTAGTATACTTTTACACATGTATCTCCATATCAATATTAGAGATACAATGTCTAAATTATTAGTGGGCCAAGGTTGTATAATATAGAGGAGGTGGTAGATACATTGCAATATGGTGCAAACAGTTCACGCAATATAAAAAGCATCGTAAATGATATTATGCCGGCCCCGCTGCAACCTACGTATCAGCCAAAGGCGGGCGCGGCATTTAGCGCTGTTAAATAGCCCCAGCGGGGCTGGAGGTTTTTAGCCACAGATTGACACCATACAAAATCGTGGGACATTTCTTTGGACGGTCATATCCAATACTTGGCCTTGAATAATCAGGTACAAAATAATGTTTTCAGAATCAGTAGCATTTCAGCTACGAGATCGCTTGCTGAACTTATTTTCCGCACAGTTATCAAAAAGTTATGGACATTTTTCGGAGCTTGTGGTCGAGATCAGTCTCAGTCACCGTCATGTTGATAAACGTTGATTTTTTCGGGTAAAACTAATACAGCAATCCATGGCCTCAATGAAGACGTCACAGCTACTGCTTAACCACCAAACACGAGACGCTGCAGGAATGATGTGTTAATGCTGGCCCGCTGTCTGCGAAGTCTGGGCATCATTAGGCAAGCATTGGGTCAGCGCCTGTGTTTGCTGGGATACGATAGCCCCGCGATTTTCCAATGAATTAAAAAGGAACGATTATTTCTGGTATATCGACAGGATCGGTAGCGTGTCACTCTTTATTCCGCGTATCAGCGATATTAGTAGCGTAGCAGCAGCAAAACTCAGCGTAAAAGGGCCTGGTTAGAACCCTGAACTGGTTTCATTATGTCCATGGCTCAATATGCTCACAATCTGTATTATATAGGCCCTACTGAGGACTCTTAACAGTGATAACCCTCTGGTACCAGGTTACCCAACCTGCTGTCGCCAAACACCATCCGACGACAGAGAAACTCCACCTATGACAAATACATGTATACTTTTTTAATCCCATAGATTAGTGTTACTTAGCTGAAGGCATATATCTATTGCTTGGCTGGTTATTCCACACACCACTAGTTGTCCAGACATTAATTAATAAAATTGAATTTAAATATAATTAATGCTGTTTCACCTTCTCTCAACTGTGTCACCTACTATCCAGGGAGGCCGACACATCATACAATATTCAGGGTTTCTGCAGCTTTTGGATTATCAAATTTAAGACCTTTTTAAGACTTTTTAAGACGAATAAATCAACAAATTTGAGACCTATTCGTTATATAAAATTATGGGGTCTAGATTTGTTTCCAATGCATTCGTAGTAGGCCTAATTCTTTAACATGTTAAAAAAACACCTTTTTTTCAATGTAAATGATTTAATAAAAAGAACAAATCTGAATAGTCAGAATTTCAAAGGAATTGAGAGTGCAAAAGCCATGCATCGTTGAACACACATTTTCCCATGTCAGCCATGTGCTCAGGGAACTCCCCACAGTGCACACAAAATGTACACACAAGACACGTGCTGCCCGCCATAATCCTCCCTCCCTCAGCCACGCTGCCTGTATTAGACAACTCTGCACACAGCAGTGTGAACATGTGAGAGCTGCCGCTGCCAGCATTGACCTGTTTCCCAGCCAACAGAGAACGCTGTCTAATAGTGCTGGGCCATAACTGCCAGCGCAGGCCCCCGCTGCCGAGTCAACACATACATGTGCCTACTTATCACATGTATCAGCGCCCGTTTTTTAACAGCTACAGTGAAACCTGGGTTCAACGTCTCCTGAGAGGAACGACTTTTTGTCACCAACGACTTTAATTTTTTGCACGGACTTTTTTTATGTTGGTGACGCCCTGGGACCAACGACTTTCTGTCTGACGCGACTTACTACTTTCAAAATTTGGCAGGGGGGGGGGGCATTTTTTCACCTGTGTAAACGACATCGAAATGTTTTAGACATTTTTTTTTGGTTTGTGACTCCTGTCATCAAAAGGTGGCTATGATTTTCAACAATGTAACTTGCAGCGTCAATGTCGGAACCGCCGCAGTGTGTAATGAAACAGCGTTGGGTAGGCACAGTATGTTGCTGCCACTTGGCAGAGTGACTGTTTGCCATAATAGAGACTGGAGTGAAAGATTGGCTCAGCGCTGGGCTAATGTCTCCAACATTGGATCGCTGGTGAACCATCTTAGTTTTTTTTTTGTTATTGCATGAGAGTAACATTTCCAGATTTGTGTGACATATTTTTTGATTTGCGTATGTAATAGTTTCAATGATGTCCATAGTGTGTCATTATCCTGTTTTGATCTGGGGACTGAAGGGTTACAAAATGTACAATCAAGCTGTCTGGTCCCAGATGCAGGCGCCGGTGGTCAATGCATACCACTATATAGTCTTGTATCACCGTCATAACGTCAGTTATGCGCACAGATTTAACCTGTTGATTATTCGTATAATGATTGGTGGAGGGAGGGAGGGAGTGATTGACATGTACCTGCCTGTGACAGTGTGGTTGAGTGATTATGAGATCATCATCGACGATGACACGGGGAGGGAAGGGGTGTTGTTGTGGCACGTGCTGAGTTGGAAATGCAGCCTCGAGTGTTTGGTGTGAACGCTCATTTCAACTGTAGGCGAGTCCGATGTCAATTGAATGCTATATTTCCTGTTAACCATTTACTTGCTAAAGTCATTTAAACTCCCCGATTATCAGATATACTTTGGCAATATTGTGGAAGTTTTATATATCTAAAGCCAGTTGTGCGTAAAAAATACACTTGTAACATAAAACATGAGACGTTGAATTTATAGTATATTACACCCCAGCTGAAACAAGATGTTGAGTCAATGTTGGCTTAAGGTTGGTCTCACATCGTAGAAGGTGGACCAAGGTTAAACCAACATTGATTCAACGTTTTGTGTCTCCTGGGATATATAACCAATTTGAAAATGATCAATTAAACAATACATTCCTTTTTATTTTTATATCGGCCTTGTATTTATTTATATATTATTGATTGATCGATTGATTATTAGTAAAGGCATTGTAAATTTACTTTTCTATCACACGCAGTGGGCTCAAATATATTCAATGCGTGCATTGGAACAACGGAGCACCTGCCAAGCAAACACAATACATTCACCCAACGCTGTGTCAATGTTGGGCCGGCGTCAGAGAGGGCGGGCAAACCTTAACCCACCATTTCGAGCCACACACAACAGTTTACTTTCCAAGAGAGCTGTTAATGCTTTTTGCATTTGCAATGCAGCGTAATAGGGTGTCTCAGTCCCAGCACTGAAACATGACGTTGAGCCACTGCTGTTTTAACGTTGGCCCACTGTCTATGCTGCTGGCCAAACCTTAAACCAGCATTGGAGTAATATTGTGTTTGCTGGGGTAATGATGGCGCCAACTAGGCTGACGGCCGTCAACTAGGCTGACGAGTTTGCACGTGGGCCCAAGACAGGCAGTCCAATGTCGCATACCGCAGTCAAACATTCAAATGATAGTGTTCAGCAGTTTTTCTGTTATTTTCTTCAAATTAATTTTAGAATTGGAGATATTATATTATACTCCAATAGTATATATATATTACATAGTATTATTAGCTGCAGTTGTATAACTACACTTATGCGCATCTCGCAATACTGCTGGAGTACAATGACCCGTAACTCACTGAATATTATAATGCAAATTCATATAGACAGACACGCTCACAATGCTAACAAGAGGACTGAAGTCCTATATCATCCCCCGCCATAAATTAGGTTAGATTTTTGCGGTCATAAATATTTAAAAAGTCGATTTGTGGTGGCCATTTTAAA
This sequence comes from Flabesymbios commensalis, assembly GCA_964017125.1. Taxonomy (NCBI): domain Eukaryota; kingdom Metazoa; phylum Annelida; class Polychaeta; order Terebellida; family Flabelligeridae; genus Flabesymbios; species Flabesymbios commensalis. The sequence goes on along the minus strand of OZ024904.1, from coordinate 57,156,189 downwards.
TTTCAGTAAAATCACATGCACATTTCCAGATGGTGTGTAATGTGATTGTACAATAAGAATTATTACTGATTTCAATTTTTCAGTTTTTGCGCCACCAAAAAAATATGAATATTATCCATGGCGGCCATTTTGAATTTCAGAAAAACCTTAAAAAATTCACTTGCACATCTCCATATCGTGGGAAATGTGATATTAAAATATGAATAATTTCCGACTTTAGGTTTTGGAGTTTTTGCGCCCGCAAAAAAATTTGGAGTTGACCTCCAGCAGCCATTTCGAATTTTGGTAGCATCTTTAAAAATTCATTTGCAGATCCCCGTGTTGCAAGGAATGTGATGTTGAAATTTCAAAAAAATTGACCAATTTGAATTTTTTTACGCCCCCCAAAAAATTAAAATTGCTCTGTGGTGGCCATTTTGAATTTCAGTGAAACCTTTAAAAAGTCACCTGCACATCTCCATATCATGCGATAGTAAAATTTGAATAATTTCTAACTTCAAGTTTTAGAGTTTTTGCGCCCACAAAAATTTTGACAGTTGACCTCTGGCGGCCATTTTGAATTTTGGTAGCATTTCTAAAAAATCACTTGCACATCCCCATGTTGCTAGGAATGTCATGTTGAAATTTCAAAAGAATTTGACCAGTATTTTTTTAATTTTTGCGCCCACAAGAAAACGTGACGCAAGCAGAATCCTGGCGTGACTAAAATCCCCCATCCACTACGGGCGGGGGATAAAAAGTCAACCCTCTTGCCAACGACTTTTTGTCACCAGCGACTTTTTCACCTGGCAACAACAAGGTCATTGGTGACAGGTTTTACTGTATAGCCATTTAAAGCACACTTTTCAACAGGAAAGTTGACTGCCTAAATAATTAAGAACTTTTTTAAGACCTCGGCTGACAAAACCTGTCTTCAAGCCATTTTAAAGCCCAAAATTTTGACGAACTAATACAAGCCTTTTTAAGATTTAAAAAATTACATCAAACATTCCTTTACCGTGACACTGACGCGGCAGTTGTGTAACACCCTGTCTCAGGTGCCTATTTTAACGATGAGGATTTATGAATGTTAGAGTCTTGAAGGGAAGTTATTTTTGGTAAATATACTTTAAACAACAGCAACAATATACCAAAATCGAGCCAGCGGTGTGCCTATATTTCATGTTATCGGCCACTACGCCATGATGACATGTGGGATAAGCAACACAAAAGAATGATTAACAGAGCAGACATGCACGTTTGGCATAAGTAACAAGTCAAACTCTTCCCAACATTGAGCCAACATTATGATTGGCTTACAACAACACAAAGTGCTGGATCAATGGTGGACCACTGTCACTTGACTTCAGGCCAGCATTGAGCCAGATTAAATACCATGTACACAACGATAATAATAACACAAATATTATATTCAAATGAAGCAAAATAATTTTCACAGCTTAAAACTATAGAATAATACTCACCTGCTCACGAAGTGCACGTATGTATACATCAAATAAGCGATCTGAATAAGCTATCATTGTTTCTGGAAAGGCCTCAGCAAACTCTCCCAGCAAATTATAAATTTGAGACTTAACTGAAAATAGCAAGTATGATTCAAATGTCATTTTTTTCATATTAAAAGTGCTGCATTACTTTTGTTGAAACAATTAACAGATTAAAAAATAAACAAGAGTGCACTCAACAATAGCCCGCCGCAATTATGGAACATGTCTATCACCGCGCAGTACAGATTTGAGCAGGCCACATAGACTTTTGAAGTTATAAAAGTTACAAGGTAAATTTTAATACGTAAAATGCGAAAAAGTCACAATACATTTAAAAAATATTTCAGCCATTAATGAACTTGTCCGAGAACAGTTTATTATTAAAATTCACAACAAATTTAAGCGGGATAAATGAAAAAGTTATTGCGCCCACAAGGTCAAGCCACAATTATCCCCCTCCCCACCCCGCCCGCAAGATATAAATTTTACAGGGTGCATACTTCCCAGAAGTCTCATATTCTGTTCTACAATACAGAGATGGCAGTGGGTCATGGGAAAAAATCCGGATTTACTTTTTTGAAGTCGAACAAGAGGACTGAAGTCCTATATCATCCCCCGCTATAAATTAGGTTAGACTTTTTGCCTTCACAAATATTTAAAAAGTTGATTTGTGGTGGCCATTTTAAATTTCAGTTAAATCACATGCACATTTCCAGATGGTGGGTAATGTGATTGTACAATGTGAATTATTACTGATTTCAATTTTTCAGTTTCTGCGCCCACAAGAAAATATTAAGTTTATCCATGGCGGCCATTTTAAATTTCAGTTAAACCTTAAAAAAATCACTTGCACATCTCCATATCGTGGGAAATGTGATAGTAAAATTTAAATAATTTCTTTCATCAAGTTTTGTAGTTTTCGCGCCTACAAAAAATTTTAGAGTTGACCTCTGGCGGCCATTTTAAAATTTGGTAGCATCACTTGCACATCCCCGTGCTGCTAGGAATGTGATGTAAATCAGAAAAAAAAATAGACCAAACAAATTGAGTTTTTACACCCCCAAAAAATTAAAGTTGATCTGTGGCGGCCATTTTGAATTTCAGTAAAACCTTGAAAAAGTCACCTGCACATCTCCATATCATGGGGAATGTGATAGTGAAATTTGAATAATTTCTGACTTTAAGTTTTAGAGTTTTTGCACCCACAAAAAATTTTAGAGTTGCCCTCTGGCGGCCATTTTGAATTTTGGTAGCATCTCTAAACAAGAACCCTGCAGTTTTGAACATTATTGCGAGTTATTTTTTGCATCAGACTGAAGTTGATATTAAAGCGATGGATGGGCCATGCATGTAAAACTGTAATCAAAACAAATATATATTTTCCGCCAATAAGTACTTTAGATTGCAAAAACTTGCTTAACAAGACTACATAAGTCCAGGAGCTCCCGCTCCGAATTAGAATTTGATTTAAGCAATTTTGTATAGGGTTATTAATGTAGTCCTAGTCTAGGTCAAAAATCAAGACGCAAGACAACTAGGTCTAAGAAGCCCAGTCTAAGAGTAAGATAAGAACTAGACAGTCTGTCAGAGATTGCAAACCTCCATTGAAATGAATGATCCTAATCAGTATCCCAGTAATGGTCTACCTATCTGGCACGGTTTACCCGATATCAGGCCAATCGAGTTAACTAATAGCTGATTTACGGTCATTTTGAATTAGATATAAATTAGTTAAAAACTTAGGGTGCATTCTCCCCCGAAACCTCAAATTTTGTTTTATAGTAATGGACTAACATCTAACACAGTTTGCAAAATGTTGGGCATGTGAAAGTAAATAATGGCCGATAGGGGGCCATTTTAAATTTGATCGAGTCAGAATTTTTCAAGATGCATCCTCAGCTGAAATCTCACATTCCATTCTATAGTTATCGTCTAGCCATCTAGCACGGTTTACCAAATATCGGCCATGTGAAAGTGAATAATGGCCTAAAGGCGGCCATTTTGAATTTGATCAAGTCGAAATTTTCCAAGATGCATCCTCAGCTGATCTCTCACATTTCATTCTATAGTAATGGTCTAGCCATCTAGCACGGTTTACCAAATATCGCCCATGTGAAAGTGAATAATGGCCGATAGAAGGCCATTTTGAATTTGATCAAGTCAAGATGCATCCTCTCCTGAAATCTCACATTTTGTTTTATAGTAATGGTCTAGCCATCTAGTACAGTTACCAAAAACCGGCTATGTGAAAGTGAATTATGGCCGATAGGCGGCCATTTTGAATTTGATCGAGTCAATTTTTTTCAAGATGCATCCTCTCTTGTAATCTCACATTTTGTTTTATAGTAATAGTCCAGCTATCTAACACGGTTTACCAAATATCAGCAATGTGAAAGTAAATAGTGGCCGATAGGCGGCCATTTTGAATTCGATTGAGTCGAAAGTTTTTAAAAGGCATCCTCTCTCGAAACGTCACATTTTGTTTTATAGTAATGGTCTAGCTATCTAGCACGGTTTACCTGATATCAGGCCTATCGAGGTAAATAATGCTGATTGTCGGCCATTTTGAATTCGTAAGTTAAAAATTTTCAGGGTGCATCCTCCCCCGAAAACTCACACTTTGTTTTATAGTAATCAGGTAATGGTCTAGCCATCTAGCACGGTTTACCAAATATCAGCCATGTGAAAATGAATAATGGCCGAAAAGGCGGCCATTTTAAATTTGATCAAGTCAAATTTTTTCAAGATGCATCCTCATCTGAAATCTCACATTTTGTTTTACAGTAATGGTCTAGCCATCTAGCACGGTTGACCAAATAACGGCCATGTGAAAGTGAATAATGGCAGATAAGCGGCCATTTTGAATTTTATCGAGTCAAATTTTTTCAAGATGCATCCTCTCCTGAAATCACACATTTTGTTTTATAATAATGGTCTAGCCATCTAGCACGGTTTACCAAATAACGGCCATGTGAAAGTGAATAATGGCCGATTGGTGGCCATTTTGAACTTGGACGAGTTGAATTTTTTCAAAATGCATCCTCTCCTGAAGCCTTACAATTTATTTTATAGTAATGGTGTAGGTATCTTGAGCGGTTTTCATGATATTCCACAATATCAGGCCTGCCGAGGTGAATAATGGCTGATAGGCGGCCATTTTGAATTTTATCAACTTCAAATTTTTCAAGATGCATCCTCTCCTGAAACCTTACAATTTATTTGATATTAATGGTGTAGCTATCTTGAGCGGTTTTCATGATATTCCGCGATATCAGGCCTGTTGAGGTGAATAATGGCCGATAGGCGGCCATTTTTAATTTTATCGACTTGAAATTTTTCAAGATGCATCCTCTCCTGAAACCTCACAATTTGTTTTATAGTAATGGTGTAGCTATCTTGAGCGGTTTTCATGATATTCCGCAAAATCTTTCAGTCGGATTTACCGATGTTATAAATTAGTTCAAAGTGCTGGGTCAACTTCAAGGTCAAGGTCCAAAAACCTGAAAAGGCACAACTAGGGACCTTAGAGAACATGTATGTGCAATATGACTGTCATCGGCCCAGTACTTTTCGAGATCTGTTCCGGAAACAAAGTGCGCGTCAAAACGTCTAAATAGGTCATAGTTCTGAACCAGAAGTAGGTCAAAGTTCAATTACCCCAAAAGGCACAACTAGACCCCCTAGGGGTGTTGTGTGTAAAATTTGAAGACAATCGGACAAGTACTTTCAGAGATATGCTCCGGAAACGAATTGTTTACGGACGGCCCAGCGGCCCAACGGCCCAACGCCGTCTAATCATCATTTTCTCCTCTGCAACCTTGCGTATTGAATTCAGAATAAAAATATTTTAACTGGTCCATTAGCCACCTGGAAGTAACCCACATACCAAAAATTGTTATCCTAGCTTATTTTCTCACAAAGTTATAGGCAAAAGAAAAGGCCAAAAAAAAACGGAGGTAGAATCCATAGCTCCCTTCGTCTCACCTACGGTGACGGCGGGAGCTAAAAATAATTAGATGCACAAGTGCAAGAAATTTCTTTGTTATTTCCCATGATAGCAGTAGGCCTATATTAAAATACTGTGCAAGCACTCCTAACACCCCGTCCCGGATGTAGTGACTTGTCTTAAAAATTATGTAATAAATAATTTAAAACAAACTTATATGATGTTTTTTAATAAATCGTGTTATAAGATATTATAATTATCACTGATATTATATTATTCATAGGATAACTACCAAGCATCTATAAGCAGGGTTCAACACGCTCCAATAAACACAACAACTTAATCCTTGTACTTACAGCTGCAATCGTCAAACACCAGACTACATGAAAGTATAACCAGCGCCAATACACAGTGCCGCACTGCAGACCCACGCAAGACGTTGACCCAATGCTGGTTCAATTTTGGCCCACCGTCTACGGCTTCTACCCAATATCTAACTAACATTGGGCCAAAGTCTCGTGTTTGCTGGGGTCACACCCTTGCGGTCATCAAGTCCTCATACATGCAATGTAACTAGAACTACCGGTACTTAAATGACGAGGTAAATGACTACGGTATATTATATACTCGTAATTCAATAAAATTAGAGCAACATACTTCATTATGATATAAAAATATATATATTGCATAAAATAACCTGCTCCAGCATTATTGAGTACCTACTGTTTTGACAAAAAAATTTTAAATTGACAAAAATAGTTGTTTTTGCAACATTGACCTAATGTTGGGTTAACGTTGGCACAACGTCTTCGACGCTGGCACACCATTGGATCAATGTCTCGTGTTTGCTGGGTATGATCATAAAACCTTACAATATAAGCGAAAATGCTACAATTGTAAGCATGGTAATACATAGCGCTGACCGACCTATATGAGGGGGGGGGGGGGGTCCGTCGTCTCCAAAGGGATGTGAAAATGACAAAAAGGTGGTAGATTTAATTCTTCTCGCTACTCACCATTTTCGGTAGATGACTACATGATTATATGATAAAAAAGCAAAATATAAAGATAGTAGTTTTTTTTTAGTTATTGATACTAGTATATCTGTATTCTGTAAAACGCAGTGACGTCACTCGGTGAAAACAAGGTTATATAACACCCCCTCCCCCATACTTCATTCCGTGAAACGCAGTGACGTCACTCGGTGAAAACAAGGTTATATAACAACCCTCCCCCATACTTCATTGTATTAGCCAGCTCAGTGAAAACAAAGGAGGTCCAGGTCATTGAGTTTCACAGAATATATACTGTTATAAAAAAATAAATGATTTGATTTCAAATTAAAATATAAAAAAAAAAACATGATTCTTCATGATTATTTTGAATATCTATAACAATGAGCGAGCACTATTTATCAAAACGTCGACCCTGTGTCTGAGATATGTGGTCGCTCAGTGATCTGATGCACTGTCATATCTTCACTGCTTATTGACGGTCGCCAGAATTAAGTATGCGTTTCATTTGCTCCGTTGTTATTTAATACTTACAATAATTGTGTAAAAGGTCTAAAATTGACCTGCCATTGGGCCAATGTTTGTTCAATTTTGGTCCACCGTCGGCAACGCTGACCAAGCATTTTGTCAACCCTGGTTGAACGTCTGTGTTTGCCGGCCAGACCCAGATACCACCACTCAATCGCAAAACGTAGCCAGTGTGTAAACACCTTTAGCTGACACGGTTTACATCCAATCAAGAGCTAATGCAGAGCACGATAGTATGTCAATATATTTTTATTTAGCGTATATATCACCTGAACGCGATAATTCCCATTGGGCGACAGTCACATTAAGTGAGAGTCACGCAATTGTAGTCAAAATGATTATAACTTATAACTTAAGATGGGGTAATATGAGCATAGTAGGTAATATGAGCACTGGCTGTAAAATTCTCAATAACAATGGAAATTGAATAAAATTTGGTTTGCAATATATTCATCACACGGACATTAACTCGTTAAATTTTTAGAAAGTTTTTTAAATAAGTAGTCCAATTATGACAAAATGAAGTTTTTGGGATGTTTAATTAAAAAAATTAATTTACATTTGATTTGTTCGTACGTCCACAAATCACTAGGTATCATGAAAGTAATGTGGGTGAGTGCTAACCATAGCGTTTCTTAGTAAGAGAATGGACGATAATAAATTGTTTTAGCATGTTCTGGACCCCATTGGGCTGGTTACCACCCCCCCCCCTACTTCTGGGGTAATATAAGCATCCTATTTCAATTTATTATGAGCATGGTGCTCATAATACCCCCATTACAAGATATCTATGGAAAAAAATAGTATGCTCATAATACCCTAAACATATTATACAGTGAAATGAGAGGAAACCATTCCAACCACTCATTTTAATGAAAAAAACATTATCTCTGCTTTAATGACATTTGGGTCATGTCAGGGTACGAGTGCCACTTCTATTTAGTGAGCTACTCATAAAATAAACATTTTGGAAAATGTCCTTTTTTTGACAAAGTGCTCATATTACCCTATTGTCAAATGGTAATTAATTACGCATGCTCATATCCCCCACAAAACATGCTCATATTTGCCACACGCATGGCTAATATGAGGATGTTTTCAAAATTAGGTTTTTTGAATTAATCATTTAAATATATATAAATTAAATTTTTTAATATTATGAATTACTGCATGAATGTACAAACATTCGATGAGATCAAGTTTGAATGTTTTAACTGCATTTATTTGCCCAAAATTGGTAATTAAAGTTAAGGTGCTCATAATACCCCTCTTTACCCTACTAAGACCCTAGTCATAATTCTAATATCGCTATTATAATATTTTGTGGTTGTAGTTATTACATTAAAGGGACATGCCCACGCTAAAATAATAAAAAATCAGTTTATTTTGGTTTCTTAATATGACAATATGATGTAAACATATCCATAGACTAAAACTGCAATCTTTTAAGTTTTTTTATTTTTCTGCTGCGCATTCACCAGTTAGGCTAGATATATAGAGACGAAATTCCTGTATTTCCAATTTTTGACACGGTTGTCCTGACGTCTATTACACTGGCACAACATTAAACCAACATTGGTTGAACGACTCCTCTAGCTGGAGAAGCAGTTCATGGTCTTGATCAGAGCACAAACTGCCATTACATTTTGACAAACAGCAGTAACAGCATACTTTCGTAGTACGCTGTTTGCTTCTGCACCGCAGCGACTATTGGCGGTGATAACTAAATGATGTAGGCCTATGAACGGGCATTGCAAAAAAAGACGTTATTCAGTCGTATTACATGCTAGAAATGTATAAATTATGTTAATTTGCAATGCCTTTTACCGCCAAGGCAAAAAATCTACTTTTAATAATACTGAAGTTAATATATATGAAGATAAATATCTTAGCCAAGACCTAACTTCTATATTGCATAACACTCTAGAGTCAGGGGTGGGAGAGAGACGGGGGGGGGGTGTGGTTACCCCTCCACGACAGACTGTGGGCGGGTGGCGTGAACCAGACGTTGGAAGAATGTTAGCCTAATGGTGGCCCACCGTTTACAGCACTGGGCCACCCAGTAGATTGGTCTTAACACGTTAAATGTTCACCCAATGTTAGATTAATGCTGGCCCATCTTCTACAAACCTGGATCAGCAGTAAAACAGCATTGGCTAAACGTTTCGTTTTTGCAGGGAACATCAGCAACTCGATACACCCAGCCACCCACAATCGTGCTGTATAGGCATATGCTCTGCAAAGGGAGTATCTGCTCACTTGTAAAGTGAGCGGATACTGCCTTTAGGCTTTGCACGGCAGCTGTAGGTCAATTGTCTGTACTCAGCAGATCCCATGTTTACTGGTATACTGTGCAGCATACTGAAAGCTCCAGGGACGTGACGACCCAGATTCTATGTGTCTGATTGGTCAGGGACGTTTATCTCGTCCTATGATCTGCTTAAGATGTAGGTCAGCATATCTCAGAATTGTCTTTAACACAATTGTAGCTATGGTGTCAGACAGTCAGAGGCATTAAAACCAAGGGTTAGATTTTCAAAGGCAATATATATTATTGCAAAATATAGTATCGATATCATGATAGATTTGATCTCAAGAGTAAAACATCTGTTAGCTTTCCCCAGTTTCAAACTCTCATTGTGGTGGTTCCTCAGATTATATTGGCCTAGTTTGATCCCAAGGTAGGCTTTGTTCTCAGTAAAATCTACTGGCTATCTACAGGGTATAAATCAATAGCCCAACACACAGCTCAAAATTTCGAGACCCCTAACTGTTGTAAAATTGACAACGGAAATCCTAATAACTCAGCAAATACAGATATTTATGTTTATTTAGAAACACCATTTGGTGAGCCTAGTGTAGGCTATGGAATGACAGAAAACTGAACATATGCGTTTTGCCGTATTTGAGAAGATGTGAGTGATTTGGGACACACATTATATGGACACAAAAAAACAGTGCCCAGAATCCGTTTTGTGAACCATATTAAAACATTATTGGAATGAGTTCCAATAATGTAAAAATCACTTGCACATCCCCATGTTAAAATTTCAAAAAGATTTGACCAGTAGTTTTTGAGTTTTTGCGCCCACAAGAAAACGTGACACCGGACGCCAAACGCCGGACAGAATCCTGGCGCGACTAAAATCCTCCTTCCCCTACGGGCGGGGGATAAAAAAGTCATTTTAGGTCGAAAAAAGTCATTTTTAGGTCATACAGTCTCATTAAAAATCAGAAAAAATCAGGAAATATGGGAATTTCCGGAAAACTGGCATCTCTGACAATAATGATCCACCTATCTAGATTACTGTGTATATTACAGATATTGAAGTCAATGATGGTCGCAAGTCAGCATTTATTTAATTTGAGCAAGTTGCCATAAAGAGGGTATAATTAAATATATCCCTCACTGAAACCATACATTTCGTTTTATAGTATTTATTGGACTGGTATATATCCTATGGAATTTTTGCTCCAAGGGCTGATGTCGGAAGGCTGCGAATAGATTTAATGCATTATCAACATGTGGAAATTTGTTGGTAGATTTTAATTTTATGTGTTTTTTTCTAGCAAAAAAAACTCTCTTTACCCTAAAAAGTGACCCATTTTTCGCGCGCGGCTGCTCTAAAACTATATTCATGGGGATCGAAAGGGGCACAGCCCCTTCGCCGTAAAGGGTGATGGTACACGGTTGAGACACTCACTTTGCTTCTCCTCTGCACGTTTAAAAACTTTGATAACAATCAGCCCATTTTGTTTTTTGTCTGCCATTTTATTGCATTTTTTATGCAAATTTGCTGTACCGAATGTCCGGTATTTAAAAGAATTGAAATCATATTATTTTTTGGATCAGAATAGTTGAAGAAGTGTACAAATAACTTTTATCATCATGATTTTCCAAATTATGCCAATTGTGAAGGTTAGAGCATCTAACTATCTGGCACGGTTTGTCGGGTATCAGGCATATCAAAGTTAATTATGGTCGGCCATTTTGAATTTGATCAAGTTGAAAATTTACAGAGCATATCCCTACCTGAAACCGCACATTTTGTTTTGTAGTAATGGTCTGGCTATATGGCACGGTTTGTCAGATATCAGGCTTATTAAAGATAGTTATTGTTGATAATTGGTCATTTTTAATTTGATCACGTTGAAATTTCTCAGAGCATATCTCTACCTGAAACGGCATATTTTGTTTTATAGTAATGGTCTAGCTATCTGGCACGGTCTATCAAATATCAGGCATATTGAAGTTAATTATGGCTGATAGTCGGCCATTTTGAATTTGTTCGAGTTGAAAATTTTCAGAGCATATCCCCACCTGAAACCGCACATTTTGTATTATAGTACAGTAGTTATTCGTTATAACACGATCGGTGGGGTCCATATGTACGAATCGTATTATAAGCCGATCGTGTTATACGAAATGGCCCGATTTTATCTAGTACTACTAGATACGATATGACTGGAGATACACGGGATGCGGTAATATAAATAACTGACACGGGACAATATACTAGCTTGTAGCATAACTTTGTTTTCAGGCCTTATTTACTGTACAAATATCGGAGTTCTAGAAGTTATATTAATTATTATTTGTAAATAAATGTGAATTGGTTGAATGTGTCTAATATAAACAGTAGAAGTAAAATTAGTTGAATCAGGAATACAGGACTCGTGAACAGAGTGACGCTGTGTATACAAGTCTGTGTCATGTACAGTGTTTAATGACGTCATCGAGTAGAGGTGTCAAAATCTCGTGAAATATCACTCTCAACGTGAGATCATACGAGACTGTCAATCATCCTGACACGGCCCGGTGCGATGAGAGGCGGGTATTGACCAATCAGCGTATGAACACAACAAACACGATGTCTTTGCATTTTTTGTATCGTGCAATCGATTACTACAACACGAATATTATGTTTTTTCCAAATCGTGTAATAAAACAGCAAATCACTGATGTTATATTATTCATAGGATAACTACCAAGCCTGTAGGCTTAAAATGTTTTGACACGCTCACGTTTACTTGCGGCGTCGATCATCGCGTAACTGCCCGCAAATGAACCAGTGCTGATTTAATGCTGGGCAAGCGTTGTGGTCAGGTGAGATGGGAGGGAGATATTGACCAATCAGCGTTAGAACACACTTGTCAATCAAACTTGTCGGTGAGCTGTCCATACTGACAGTGATTTATGACTGATCACCGATAATCGGCATGAAAATATATTTATGCAACACCATTAAATCTAATATATTAACTTAATTTATATATTATTTAACAAAATGACTTGTTTATCGCGAACATAACACCTTGCTATACAAACGAGAACGCTGCTCGAAATTGCACAATGTGAGTTGTGAAGAAGTGGCATTCATCAAACGATCAGCGTGTCATCACCTCTGGCTACTTATTTTATTACGTGATTTAAAAATACGAATTTTTTCGGTTGAACCTGCTAAATTAAGTTAATTTTATTTAATAGCTAGGATTACTGACATCAAATCGTGCACGTCATATTCGTGTTATAATATTTTATAACACGATATAACAAGAGCACACTCAATAATAGCCCGCCACCGAATTATGATAAAGAAAGTAAAGACGAATGTCATCACGTAAATAACAACCCAAGATATAAATGGTATGTTAAACCAGCCGCTTTTCAAGTTATCGCGCCCACAAGGTCAAATTATGGACGTAAAATAAATGTGAAAAATCGCAATAAGTCGACCATTTTGATTTTTTTACCGGCCATTATTGAGCTTGTCCAAGAACTGCTTATTAGTAACATGCATAACAAACTTGAAGAGGATACTTGTGAAAATGTTGAAGTTATCGCGCCTACAAGGTCAAATTATTGACGTAAAATGAGAAAAATCGCAATAAATCGGCCATTTTGAATTTTTTTTCAGCCATTATTGAACTTGTCCAAGAACTACTTATTAGTAACATGCATAACAAATTTGAAGAGGATATGTGAAAAACTTTTCAAGTTATCGCGCCCACAAGGTCAAATTATTGACGTAAAATGAGAAAAATCACAATAAATCGGCCATTTTTTTTTTTTTCAGCCATTATTGAACTTGTCCAAGAACTACTTATAAGTAACATACATACCAAATTTGAAGAGAATATGTGAAAAACTTTTCAAGTTATCGCGCCCACAGGGTCAAATTATTGACGTGAAATGAGAAAAATCGCAATAAATCGGCCATTATTTTTTTTTTTCGGCCATTATTGAACTTCTCCAAGAACTACTTATTAGTAATATGCATAACCAATTTGAAGAGGATATGTGAAAAACTTTTCAAGTTTTCGCGCCCACAAGGTCAAATTATTGACGTAAAATGTGAAAAATCGCAATAAATCGGCCATTTTTTTTTTTTTTTCGGCCAATATTGAACTTGTCCAAGAACTACTTATTAGTAACATGCATAAACAATTTGAAGAGGATATGTGAAAAACTTTTCAACTTATCGCGCCCACAAGGTCAAATTATTGACGTAAAATGTGAAAAATCGCAATAAATCGGCCATTTTTTTTTTTTTTTCAGCCATTATTGAACTTGCCTGAGAACTGGTCATTAGTAACATGCATAACAAATTTGAAAAGGATATGTGAAAAACTTTTCAAGCTATCGCGCCCACAAGGTCAAATTATTGACGTAAAATTTGAAAAATCGCAATAAATCGGCCATTTTTTTTTTTTTCGGCCATTATTGCACTTGTCCGAGAACCAGTCATTAGTAACATGCATAACAAATTTGAAAAGGATACTTGAAAAACTTTTCAAGTTATCGCGCCCACGAGGTCGAATTATTGACGTAAAAGGTGAAAAATCGCAATAAGTCGGCCATTTTGAATTTTTTTTCAGCCATTATTAAACTTGTCCGAGAAGTGGTCATTAGTAACATGCAAAACAAATTTGGGAAGGAAACATGAAAAACTTTTCAAGTTATAGCGCCCACAAGTAAATGTTAACGCTGACGCAGACGCCGACGCCGACGACGCCGAACTTCAATTGCAATAGCCCACCTTTTTTAATTAAAATTAAAAGGCGGGCTAAAAATCACCATATTCGGGTTATAATATTTTATAACACGATATAAAACACATGATATAAAACACATCATATTCGTGTTATAATATTTCATCACACGCGATTTTAAAAACTTGCAGAATCACCAGATTCGTGTTATAATATTTTAAAACAGATTAAAAAAACCTGTAAAAACATTATTATTCGTGTTATAATATTTTTATTACACAATTCAAATAAACATGTTCTTTTGCTAAACACGCCACATTAAGTTAATTTGATTAGATAAATACATTTTCTGAGATCAAATCGTGCACGTCATATTCGTTTTATATTATCTATTACACGATTCGTGTTTGAATTGAATTTCAGCTCAAATACGAAATGAGATACTCTTGTTCTAAAAGGGTGCCGTTATGTGCTGTGCAATACCACTTGCCGGCGACTTAGCGTGAGCGTCATGCGTGAAGGATTAGGCCTACCGCTACTGCACGATTAACATGTGATGTTGGCGGACAATTTCATGCTTAATTGTATGTTCAAATATATATAACACGATTTTTCCAGAAAAATGGTAAAAAAGATAGTGTAAAATTTTGGGATCCATGGTTGCATCGTGTTATATCCGATTCGTGTAGTAACGATTCGTGCTATAACGGGTAATTACTGTAATGTGGCACGGTTTGTCAAATATCAGGCATATTAAAGTTAATTATGGCCGATGGTCGGCCAATTAAGTCGGTAAAATTTTGAAAAAACCCAAAAGGCATATCTACACCCCCTAAGGGATGTGTGTGTAAAAAATTAAAAAATCCACGCTCGAGTTCTACTCCAGAAACGAAAATGCCGACATCCAGACGCCGGACGGATGGACGGTTGGACATCCGAGGCGACGCCAAAACCCCCTGCCCACAATTCGCCGGGTCGTGGATAATTATTGAAGTAAAATGCGATTATTGAACTTGTCCAAGAACTGCTTATCAGTAACATGCATAACAAATTTGAGCGGGATACATAAATTATGGCGCCCATTAGGTAAAATTATTGAGGTTTCATGTTAGAGATCGCAATAAATCGGCCATTTTAAATTTTTTAGGTCATTATTGAGAACTGGTCATTAGTAACATGCATAACAAATTTTTGAGTAGGATACATGGAAAAATTATCAAGTTATCACGCCCACAAGTAAATGTTAATGGCTACGCCAACGGCGCCAAACATCAATTGCAATAGCCCACCTTTTTAAATAAAAAGTTAAAAGGCGGGGTAAAAATGGCAGGTAGTAAACCTTTATATTTACAGAGATAAAAATATTTACTGGTAGGTGGATGTCTGCTGGTGTGTATCAATTCCATAAAAAATTTATCAATCATCTTTGATATTTGAAGATCTTGAGCTAAATTTGAACCAGATGCCAAACGTATTATCTGCAATATGAAAAAATTTAATTATACAAATTATCAAAAAATCATTTCTTTATGATTTATTTGTAAATATGTGTATTTGGTTCAGAGTAGAGAAACGAAATAAAAACAGAAATATTAAAAGAAAAAACAGAAACCGTAAAATAAAATAAATGCATTTAATGCTACAAATAACCATTCACTATAAGACAATTGACTGTATCTAACAATACAGTCTGTGTTTTTCTTTTAACTACAGCAAATGACCATTGCTTGGTGTACTAGGCCACACAAAGATATTGATAATGATAATAGAGGATATACTTGGTAGTTCACAATATAGTTCTGCTAATAAAGATATTGATGAAATTCTGCATCCATAGATCTATAGTACTACAGTATTTTCTTATGTATAACCCACTAATTTCTACTCCTTGGAAGGCCTGGTGTGGACTATGTAACAAATGCGGGCTATACATGGTTGAAGTCTGAAATTGCAAGAGAACATTTTTTATATGGTTAAATTCTACTGCTGTATATATTTATTCTGTACATCATGGATGGGCCGTCACTCAGCTACCACATAGCCCCACTCTCACAGTTAACTGCCACGAGTGGTAATCAGATGATATATCATTGCAGACTGTGTGACATAATCACATTGGACGCTAGACAACGAGATAATGTACCATCCCATTTCCATTTCATCATTTCATCTTTGTTCTTATATGAGCAAAAAGATATATAAAATGTTTGTATTTAGATATATTTGAATGATGGAAATGAGTCTGCAGTATATATATATATCTGCAGTATATATATGCTGTATATATATATATATATATCAGCAGTATATGAATATACAGGTATTAAAAAATTACACTGATTAAATTTTCCAATGAGAAAGCCCTTATGACTTCACCGGCATGCTGCTGACTTTGGCGCTCCATTAAGAAAATGGTGGTATATTGTCTTGTGTGGAGATATGTGTATAGGCGATGGGATTGTATACTACGGCGGTAGGCCTATACTAAAATACATGGGGTGGCAACACAAGGGTCGACTGATGACAGACATGTGCACATGCTCTGTAATACGCTAATGCATAGACCTTTATCTCATTAGTCATCGTAGCTTATGATAGGCTGTTGATAGACCACAACATGTTTTTAATTATTGTATTATATAACGTCTGCATAAGATAATTACTAGTGCTACTCTATTCTAGAGTAATTTATATACAAGCTCGCGCACTATTGGCTAAGATATACATTGTTGTTGATTATTCATAGATGCTGTAGTTAAAGCTCACTGTAGTATTGGTCATTTTTGATGATAGGTAGCACTATTACCATATTTTCCGATGCATATCCCGCTCCGGTGTTTAGCCCGCAAAGGGGTAAATTCAACAACAATTGCAGGTTTGACCATAGATACCCCACACTGGTGACTGTGTATACCACGCATATATGATGTATCTGCTCCCACTATGTGTCGGCTCCAAAGTGGTCCACGCGCGGCATAACACTACTGTTGTGACAGGGTATACAGTCAGAGAATTGTCTGAGACAGTTTTGGGAAGATCTGATAAATAATGGCAACTGTAGAGTGTTTACATCAAAATTGTAACCAATCTGAGGAAATTTTGTGAAGGTCAGATAATTGTGGGAGAGTGTGGAGCATTTATGTTGAATTGTAAGAAAATGCTATGAAAATGCAACTTAGGAAAGTTTCCAATATAAAGAGTAGTCAGTTGGAGAAAGGTCTCAGAAAGCTTTGCGAATACACAAGAAATATTAGCGACTACTATATATGTATCCCTATCTATAATGTGACGTAGACGTCATGTATAATACGAGTCAAGATTTGAAGACTCTAATGATGTGAGAAACGTCTTCATCTGTCTTATAGATACTCTCCTGTCCCTAATAGACGAACCGGTTCGTTTGTTAAACCAGTTTGTTTGTTATCGCAGATTCCAAACTAGCACTATCACACTCTCTAAAACTTCAGAAAACAAAGCACCATTTGCTCGATACCAGACCACCACCTACAAAAGTAGGTGTTATTAAAGTCCTACAGTCTGGTGTTATCCAAGCAATAAGAACATGTCTAGAATTTGTAATATAAAATGTAATCAGTGATGTTTTGTTATATTTCATCGACGCATTCCAATGCATCTTAATAAAAGATTATGTTGACATAATGTCTTGCCTAAACAATCTCATATGAAAGGTGAACCTGAATTAAATCATTAAAAAAGATGACCAGAGGAATAAGTTGCCGATTAACAGCTTCGCCTATCTACACCCCCTAAGGAATGTATGTGGACAATATGAAGAAAATTGATCTGCTCCTGAAAAAGAACGGTATGTTTCTTGCTCACTGTATTTTTGTCGTATGAGATCAGCAATAAACAAATACCATCAGATCATTCCGAGATTAATATCAGGTTATCTGTATTACAAAAGCCTACTTTTTTGTCAAAATTAGTGACTACTGATGGACATTAATAAAAGCTATGAGCTGTAGAAAAACAGGTGTTAAGAATTAAAAAAGTTATTACATACCTCTATGAGAAGAGCTAAGGCACTACTCTTCACTTTACTCAACCTCTCTCGTATAAATAATGAAATACATACATTCTGAAAAAATATTATAAAAGTTTTGTTGACTGGTTAGGATGCTGCATCTACAGCAGGCAGAAAACATTTGATCAGCAAATGAGCCAGCCATTTTGGTTTCCGTGACCTGGTGACCTTGGAATTAGGTCAAGGTCACTGAATGTCGAGCTTGACCTTCAGATTAGGCCATTGTTGATTAAATCTTATCTTGGGGGATTTTAGTCTAAGCCATTTAGTGGTGTCAGTCGGTCGAAAAAAAAAAGCTGCAACAACTTCCGCAGGTGAAAAAAAATTGCCACGGATTTTTGCAGCTTTGGAAAAAAATATGAAAATCAAGGTGTTATGAAGTTATCGCGCTTACAAGCCATTATGGTTTCCACAACCTGGGGCCGTTTTCTCGAAGAGTTATGAACTTCATAAGTGGTCAAATGTACAAAATTTCATATAATTTTTATATCTTTTTCAAAAAATTTGTAAGTCTTATTCACAAAATTTTTACGAATAAATAAGTCGAAAGTGGTGTCATAACTTATGAAGTAGCAGTCAAAAACTATACACCAAGCTGAGAACTGTTATGTCAAGGATGTAAATTAGCTGGTCCATATATAAAATATAGAGCCCTTTGCATTCCTTTACGTTTTAGGCATGCCGCGACATTATTAACCATATATATGCTATGCTACGGCTTGAAGCTATCGACATATTGTTGGAAGGCTCGGGCAGGCTGCATATGGGCTAGCTAAACCAACGAAACAAATAACAAACAACGCCGCTAACAGGTTAAACTGCCATTGAAAAATCATGATTAGAAATAAATATGATGTCGGGAGGGATATATTCTACAAAGATGCCATAGAGAGGATCAAAATAAAACAAAACATGAGTGCATTGAGCAACTGGTCATAAAATTAGGGCATTTTAAAACAGTCAACTGGGGGAGTTGGAAGATCAACAATTCTACCAAGTTGATGTACAAAATTTATTAGCTACGAATTCTAGTAATTTTTTCCTGAAAACAAAGATACGAAAATTTGTTCTGAATAAATTTGGTGAGAAAACTTTGTAAGTTACGAATATAAAAATTCATAACTTTTTAATGGTTGAGAATACAGCCCCAGGTGACTGCAAAATGAGGTCAAGGTCACTGAATGATGAACTTGACTTTCAGATCGGTGTCATGCACATCATGTAAAAAAACGATTTGACTTCACAATGGTAACTAGATGTAAGTGTTTACCATGTAAACAGCCAAGAAGGCTCCCCCTCCCACTTTTCATATAAGAGTTATACATTAATTATAATTTTTGCAGATAATCAATTTGTACATGTAATTATCAAGTAATATTATGAGGCAGAGGCTAGCAGCTTTAGGCTAGGGTGATAAGGTTCTAAATTGAAGAAAAAAGATTAAAGATGGCCGCCATGACCCAAATATTTTCCCGAACATTCTGAAAAATTGATGCAGGCTAGGAATTATCACTACTATGCAGTATTTTGAATATTGAGTATATCAGATAAGCAGCTTTGAAGTTATCAGGGTGACAAGGTCCTAATTTGATGAAAAAAGATTAAAGATGGCTGCCATGACCAGAATATTTCCCCGAACTTTCTTAAAAATTGATGCAGCCTAGGAATTAATAGTTGCATCCAGTATGTTGAACACAAAGTGAATCGAAAAAGCAGTTTTGTAGATATCAGGGTAACAAGGTCATAATTTGACGAAAAAAAGTTAAAGATGGCCGCAATGACCCAAATATTTTCCCTAACTTTCTGAAAAATTGATGCAGCCTAGGTATTAATACTTGTATCCAGTATGTTAAACACCAAATGAATTGAAAAAGCGGTTTTGTAGATATCAGGGTGACATGGATGAGAGGCGGTGTCCATGCGCGGCGCCCGCCGCCTGCACGCGCCGGCGGACGAGACCGTACAAAAACTAGAAGCTTCCCCCTGGTAGGGGGGAGCCTTAATAATGAAACACATGAAAGGCCTCTTTTGTGAAATTAAGGGTTTATACTATAACCTAATTTTGGGATAGGCATTGTATTGTCAGGCAACATTTCTGCCGTCTGTCATTGATTTATTTACTATTAAATGACTTGCCAGTGAGAACTGACTGATAGAAAAATCATGCATCAGCTATATATTAAAATAACACAGCATAAGTGACTTGGCAGGCTGATGAGCTGTATCAGTCAACTACATGTAAAACAAACATTGTGACGTACAGTACATCCTATCACCAGCGACCTTGCTATTACCAGACAAATAAAGTCGTTGGTGACGTGAAGTTGTTGATCAAAGGGATGGATTTTTGTGTAAAATTTGTAATATTATGAAAAAATAAGGATTTTGTGACAACTACAAGTTTCATCTTATGATACCGCTAGAATACTAATGACTGTGTACGGTTAGACCACAAGTAAACAGGTGGGACATCAACCGCTATTTAGATGGCGATGTTAATAATAATAGTGTCCTTACTTATTACAAAAGCGATGTTTTCTATACCGATATCATTATTGAGGGCGCCCTTTTTTCTGAAGTTTTTGCTAATGTTCACCAATTATTTGATTTCATTTTTGTTATTATAGCTGGCCGGCCCAAATGGCTTATTCGTATCGACTGGGGCTTGTAACCTGGGGGTACCATGTTCAAATCCCGGTTTGGCCAGATATTTATCATCGTAGTTGTGCATATACATTTTACAGTGCTGAAAACTGTCCGGATTGTTACAGTGCTGCCTATGGCACTGTGCACTATAAAGAACCCTCGAAGTCATTCAAAATAAGAGTAGGGCATAGTCAGGGCTTTGGGCTTCCTTCTGTCATGATATTGCCAAGATTGTGCAGAAAGTGACGTAAAGCAATATTCATATATATATATATATACAGCCATTAAAACTTCTTTTTTCATTTACGCGAATAAAAAAAATGATATCAGGGTTTTTTCACACATGTTTAATGATTATAAATTCACAAATTTATTGAAATTTTAATAAATTATACTTATTATTGATTCATATGAAAAAATTATAAACTTTCTGGTTGAACACAATTTAAAATGCAGCCTAAATGAGAAGTCTGCAATTGCCGCTAATATAAGACACTAATAATAAAGTCGCGCATCATGGTCATCAATTTAATCATCATGCATATATATCATTATTTTATCTGTGTTTGTGTTTTCATCTTCGGACATGCTGTCTTCATCAGAAAGTGTAAGAGCCTTATCTTCATCATCAGCTTCTTCATCCTCATCTGATTGGCTAGCATCATCAGTGTCCTGGCCTGCAGTAATAGTATTCCTATTTTGTAGGGGTCTTGGCACTGAGTTTACTCTCCTTTTTGCTCCAGGGGCACAACTTGTAAGGAACAAATCAACTGGTTTGTTCGGCTCAAATTCTTCAATTGGTGGACCTTCAATTCTCACCAGCAGCGAGTTGTTCAGATTGGTTTGACTCAAACGTGATCGTCGCTCACCCTTTATGTATTTCAACTGGCTGAATGTAGTTTCATTGAACACACTAGTTGGAGGAAGACTGCCAAGTAAGTCAAAAACATGAAGTATATTGTCAACGCCTTGATTCTGACAATCCTTCCATACCTGCTGCCAATTCAGTTCTGGTACCTTCTTACCATATCTTCTACAAATGATGGCTTTCAGGGATTGCCATTCCCTCACAACACTGCAATCATCTACATTCTGCTCTTCGAGCTTAGACATGTACTGTGATAGCACCTCCTCAATGGCATCATCACCAAATGTCTGTATGGCATCTGTGTCACCAAGTACAGGCCACTTTTGAAAACAGGATATACTGGCTGCAGAGAGAATGCCTCTCTTCACATCAAACCGTTGATCCATGCTGGTATTGATTGCAGTGATCACCTGCTGCCGGAAAGCTGTGGAAATATTGTTGCTTCTGGTCAGGGCTCTATCACAAAACTTTCCAGTCGCTTCAATATCGTGCACTTTGGAGTTTACATTTGGAGCAATCAGTTTAAGAGTGTCTTGTGTGATCGCTATCAGCTGCTGCGCGTCACCTATAGTAGCATCTCTTCTTTGCAGGAGCAGTGAAAGTGATGCCAGTGGTGCAAGGATATCTTGCAGGGTCAAAAGAAATACAACAACTTGTGCTGACGTCGCCAACTTGGCAAGGCCTTCGGCCTTGGGACTGGCATTGCTGTGGTTGGAAAGGTAGTCAACTATGGCTTGAGATGATTTCAAGAATGCGGCTATGGCTCTGACTTGGTGTCCTATCCACCTTGTTCCACCACACTTTGTTGGCAGACATGCCTTCATATTGTTGGCTTCAAATGCCATAAGAAGACCCCTTTTTTGTTTGGGTGATTTTCTCATGAAATAGTACAGGCCAATAAGCAATGTCTGTGCTTTGTCATAATACTGTGACTTCTTGATGGCATCTTTGAAACAAAGCTCAAGTCGGTGAGCCAAGCAGTGAATTAGAGTGATATCTGGGCAAATTTCTTTAAGTCGTGTACTAACTCCATTTCTAATGCCCATCATTGTGGCAGCCCTATCACTTCCAAATCCTACAAGTTTATTCATGTCAATGTCATTTTGTTTCACTTCATTTATAAGGCATTGATACACGCCTTCAGATGTTGCAGACAATGGCATGGAAGTCAAGATATATTTGTTAATTACTTCGCCAGCAATGAAGCATCTCTTTTCCTGTAGTCAGGCCTTTACTTTCATCAAGCAAACACAATTTTGGAAAATCAAAAAATGGTCGACCATTTTTAATAACATAGTAGGCATTGCGCATCTTGAGCACAAGTTTTTTCCGATCAGCTTCATTTATCTGTAGCCAGACTCGACCGCCTTCACTTTTACCAGTTGGTTCAACTGCAGCTTTGTGCAGGTCTCTTGCTTTCAAATGTTCCTTGCTGATTTCATGACTTTGCACAGTATCCACACGGAAATTTGTTGACCCAGTAATAAATTTGTGTTGTCCCCTCAGGCCACCACTATTAGTACTAGTAGTAGTAGTGGTCTTTGCTGTCCCCCCTGCGCAGCATCAGGATATGCCTTAATGCACCATTTGCATGTCATCTTACTCCCATTGAATTCCAGCCATTCCCGACCAATTTTCCACAAGTCTAAAAATGATCTGCTTCTGCCAGTAGCCTCATATACACGATGTTTCTTTGCAATATCACCAGGAGCAGCAGCTTTACGTTTTCCAACTTCACCTGGGACAGCTCCAGGAATATATTTTAGAGAGCATTATAATTTCAAGATTGTTTTCATCAGATCAACCGAGGATCAACTGACCAGTATGGGAGCCAGGGACTGAATGATTTTTCCCTGCTATCCCTGGAAACAGGAGTCGCTGATCCAGTGTTATTTAATGCTGGGCCAACGTCGTAGAGGGTGGAAAAGCATTAAAACAACACCGGGTCAACATTTGGTGTTTTCTAGTGTAGATCCATTGCGGCGCGGGACACCCCACGTGTACAAGTACATGAGCACTGAGATGGTAAAATACTGTTGTGGAAAGTCTTTGGTTGTTTGACTCCCCGATATGGCTATGCATGCTAAATTCCTTCCTGCCATATATCAGATCTATCATAGTTTATAATAAATAATAAAAGAACAGTATCATTGCTGAATAACAAATTTGATAAGCTGTCATATATCGGAAAATGTGAAAAGTAATACATATATTTAAAAAGTGGCCGGCCAAATTAGTCATGGATAGCCCCGCTCACTAGCAGAGAACAGCACGCGCTTATCAGTTACGGTGTCCATGCACGTGTAATGATTATACAGTCAAGTACAGATGCACTTAATTAATACTTAGGGAATTAAGCTGACCACATTATGTGGACGCGTGATGCACTGACGGGCTGCCAGCCAATCCAGACGCTCCGCTGTTTTACACAGTGTTCAGTTTGCTCTATTATTAAAACAACAAAATGAAATTTGAATAGCCAGATTTCTATGAAACAACTTTTAAAGGCCATGCATTTGTTCCGTAATACAAATATAGATTATATGCACAATATTTTTTATCAGACATGAGGTCGCACAGGTATTGATTTTTACCGGACCTCACGATTTTTTACTAGGCACGGGCTAACGGTCGCACATGAGTTTTAATGGCTGTATATATATTGTTATTATATAGTTATATTCAGGTAATGAGGGGCAAAGCTTGCATCTCCACCCGCCCTACATAGATTTGGCAGCTAAAATACATCAACTATATAGAGAACCACTCGCCATTTTTAATAAGAAATCCTTTGATTTGACATGTCTTATCAACGTATGATGCCCATAATTTTGCTTACATAGTATTAAATGGTACAGCTAACCATTTTGATGATAGTAATCAAAATGAACAAGTATTTATGCCGGGACTGAAAATCTTGGCATAAATACAAAAAAATACAAAAATGAAATATCACCTAAAATTGCAAAACATAACAAAACTACATAAGTCCAGGAGCTCCCGCTCCGAATAAGAATTTGACTTCAGCAATTTTGTGTAGGGTTATTAATGTAGTCCTAGGCTAGGTCAAAAATCAAGACGCAAGACAACTAGGTCTAAGAGGCTCAGTCTAAGAGTAAGATAAAACTAGACAGTCTGTCAGAGATTGCAAACCTCCATTGAAATTAATGATCCTAATCAGTATCCCAGTAATGGTCTACCTATCTGGCACGGTTTAACCGATATCAGGCCAATCGAGGTAAATAATGGCTGATTTACGGTCATTTTGAATTCGATATAGACTAGTTAAAAAATTTCAGGGTGCATCCTCCCCCGAAACCTCACATTTTGTTTCATAGTAATTATTTGTTTTATAGTAATGGTCTAGCTATCTAGTACAGTTTACCTGATATCAGGCCTATTAAGGTAAATAATGCCGATTGTTGGCGCTTTTGAATTCGATAAGAGTTAAAAATTTCCAGAGTGTAGCCTCCCGCGAAATTTCACATTTTGTTTTATAGTAATGGTCTAGCCATCCAGCACGGTTTACCAAATATCGTACATGTGAAAGTAAATAATGGCCGATAGGCCGCCATTTTGAATTTGATCGAGTCTAAATTTTTCAAGATGCATCCTCTCCTGAAATCTCACATTTTGTTTTATAGTAATGGTCTAGCCATTTAGCACGGTTTACCAAATATCGGCCATGTGAAAGTGAATGATGGCCGATAAGCGGCCATTTTGAATTTGATCAAGTCGATTTTTCAAGATCAAGTCAATTTTTTCAAGATGCCTCCTCTTCTGAAATCTCACATTTTGTTTTATAGTAATGGTTTAGCTATCTAGCACGGTTTACCCAATATCAGGCCTGTCGAGGTGAATAATGGCTGATAGGCAGCCATTTTGAATTTGATCCAGTCAAATTTTTTCAAAATGCATCCTCTCCTGAAAGCTTACAATTTGTTTCACAGTAATGGTGTGGCTATCTTGAGCGGTTTTCATGATATTCCGCAATATCAGGCCTGTCGAGGTGAATAATGTCCGATGGGCGATCATTTTGAATTTTATCGACTTGAAATTTTTCAATATGCATCCCCTCCTGAAACCTTACAATTTGTTACATAGTCATGGTGTAGCTATCTTGAGCGGTTTTCATGATATCCCGCAAAATATTTCAGTCGGATTTACCGATGTTATAAATTAGGTCAAAGTGCTGGGTCAACTTCAAGGTCAAGGTTCAAAAACCTGAAAAGGCACAACTAGGGACCTTAGAGAACATGTATACATGTGCAATATGACTGTAATCTGCCCAGTACCCTTCGAGATCTGCTCGGAAACGAAGTGAGCGTCAAAATGTCTAAAAAGGTCATAGTTCTGAAATAAAAGTAGGTCAAAGTTCATATACCCCAAAAGGCACAGCTAGACCCCCTAGAGGTGTTGTGTGTAAAATTTGAAGACAATCGGACAAGTACTTTCAGAGATATGCTCCGGAAACAAAATGTTCATGGACGGCCCAACACCGTAACATCATCATTTTCTCCTCTGCGACATTGCGTATTGAATTTAGAATAAAAATATTTTAACCTGTCCATTATCCACCTGGAAGTAACCCACATACCAAAAATTATTATCCTAGTTTATTTTCTTACAAAGTTATAGGCAAATGAAGAAAACGGGGGCGGAATCCATAGTTCCCTCTGTCTCACCTACGGTGACGGCGGGATAATTATATTGCTAGACGACATCACCGATGTTACAAGTGAGGATGCTATTATTATTAACATTGCCATCTAAATAAGGGTTGCTCTCCCACCTGGCAGACATACTTTGTCAAGCAGCAGGGGAACTTTGATGCCTATGATTACAAATGGGAATCTGACATCAGGCCACCCATGAAACAATGCCAGGGCGGGCCCTTGGTATGTAACACCAAAACACATGGCTGTCTGAGAAACAAAGAGAGCTCTGATGAGAGATGCTGGGTGGCTCAATGTTGGTCTAATGTCTTTGCTCTATATTTTAAAATAAAAGTATCGAATTCCATTTTAAAGTTGTAACTTTTCATAACAAAAGTTGATAATCATAGCGATATGTTTCTTTCTGAAATGGTGAAAACATTAAAAATAGCATTTCAGCATTTTGTGGTGTCACATCACAATAAATAGTTAAAACTAGATAAACCATGATGTTAACCATAGGTCTACTTACCTTAATGTCAAGTGCATATGGCAAAATTCGTTTCTGGACATTGCGAGAAAAAGCCAGCAGAGTGTCAAGTAATTCAGACTTGCTGTACTGAAACTAGAAAAATTAAAACTGATTTGATGTATATTAATCAGTAATTACATTTGTACTACATTTGATGATGAATTATTAATGCTTGTAATATTAGTTGTAAAATGTTCACACCTTCAGACATTTAAGTTCCAATTTTTTAACTTTTTACAAGATCGCTATTATTCCGAAAGCAGATAACTGTGTCAATATACAGTTCACATACTGTCTATACCGTAATGATTATTTGGTCCCAAATAAATTACGCTGAAAACAATAAGTACTACGGTAATTCACTCTCTACAAAACGAAACCTGTCTATTCTGAAAACCATACACATTTTTGCCCCGAATGTATAAATTGCATTGTATTTCACCTGTCCAAACTGGGATAAAAAATTTGGTTAGAATTTTTTTTCAATTGCATGTGGTGCACTAAGGGTTAAACTGAGAGCCGACCAGGTAATGTAACGTCCTGCTTGTTATTCAATGGCAAAGGTGTGAAGTTAAGTGTTGCTAGCAACTTTCGCACTCCGGAGCAATGTCAATATCTTTACTTTGATAATTAGTAAATTATTTTGCCAAGATAATGGATTAATAAAATAATTGATCAATAAAATATTCCACAAAATCATTGATTAATAAAATATTAAAAGTTTGCATCGGTGCATAAACATATAAACATATCCGTGCATTAAACACAAATAAACAAATTTGACTATTCGTTCGATTAAACATTTACTTCAATGATAATATACTAGAAAAAGTTATCGCCAGTCGGCCATTTCAAATTTAATCTAGATCAGCAAATTTTCTCAAGGTTTATTTTATATTAATACCGCTTAAGCTTTTATGCAACATTTCCAAGATAATGAGAAAAAATAATTAAAAATGGCCTTCAGTCGGCTATTTTGAATTTTATTTCTGCAAAATTTATCATGGGTTATCCTTGTGTGAGTCCTTACATTTTGCTTTATATGCATGGTCCAGCTATTTTGCTTTGATATTGAGTTGCGTAAATATTACAAAATTACTCAAATTCCAGATGGCCGCTAGAAAGCCCAAAATTTAATCAGGCCATTGACTGACATTGTTGTCCATATTTGCCAAATAAAAAGAATATCTGCTGGAAACTTTTTCTTGAAATGTGCTAACAAGTATTTTCTTGTTAGTGGCCCTAGTAATTAAAGGGTTGATATTAATATTAATATGGAAATCAAAATGTCACCAAAAAAATCCCCTGGTATTATCTGATGGCTATGTTAAGTATGAGGAAGCAGAAGTTCATAGATCAGCTACCATGCAAGATTTTGGAAATAATGAGATAAAAAAAATTAAATGGCCAACTGGCGGCCATTTTAGATTTTATAACTGCAAAATTTGTCAAGGGTTATTCTTGTGTGAGACATTACATTTTGCTTTATATTCATGGTCCAGCTATTTTGCTTTTTTTTTAGTTAATTAAATATGACAAAATTATTAAAATTCAAAATGGCCACTAAACGGCCATTTTGAAATTGTTTGCTCCCAAAAGTTAATCAGGTCATTGGCTGACATAGCTGAACATATTTGCCAAATTAAATGAGAGTGCTGACGCTAACGATATACCCCGCCATTAATTAGAGTCAATAATGGCATCAAAGTCACAGATTAAAAAATAGGTCAAAGGTCACAACCCCCTAAAAGGCACATCTACACCCCCTAAGGGATGTGTGTGGCAATATGAAAACAATCCAGCAAACGCTTTCCAAGTTATCATCCGGAAAATGAACTTATCTGCCATCAATTAAAGTCAATAATGGCCTCAAAATCGAAGGTCAACGATTAGGTCAAAGGTCATAACCCCCAAAAGGCACATCTTCACCATCAGAGGGATGTGTATGTGCAGTATGAAAAAAATCCAGCAAACACTTTCCGAGTTATCGTCCAGAAAATGAGCTCAGGGTTTCCCACAGTACCGGCAGAGCGGGTTGCCCGACCAGATGAATTTTATACCGACCAGCATGGAAAAGGTGTCATCTGACTGTTATCAAGATGGTAGATTTGCCAATAGTCTCTCACCCTCTGTTCTAGCGGAAGAGAGCGCATCTCCCCCCTTATTGCCGTCACTTGTTATGTCAGCTGGCGGCAGGCACTGAGGACATGGGGTGTATAAATGTAGTCCCCCCCCCCATATATGTATACTTGGATAAACAGTGTGCTCTAGAGGCTGCATGTACACAGAGAGCAGTTAACAGGCTGGCGTGGTCGTGTTCACACATATGCGACGCTGAGCCAACCTCCAGCCAGCCCTGGTCAAAAAATTCTGGTGTATGCCTACACAGCTATACATATATACGCCAGTCTGGTGACCACTCCCGCACGTGGCCCAACATTCAAACAACCCTCAACTAAATGTGGCTGACCCCCCCCCCCCTCATCCGTTATGCACGTGATACATGGACCCTGAAACAATGTTCATTTAATGTTGGCCAGCGTTGGACATTGGACCAACAAAAGCCAATATTGGTCATGTTTACTGGATTATCCCTGCCTTAGACATAGTGCCGCGCTAATGAACATCTTACATTCTCACACTCACTGGTGGTGTTTCCACTATTATTGCGATATCAGCCGATACCGCACTCCGCTGTACTACATGTAGTCCTTTACATATTGAATGCATGCATGATGTATAGCAGGTAAGCGGTGGGTCTTATGGTCATTTGTCATGTCGGTCAACTGTACACTTATTTGCGGCGTTGAAAATTTTCGACAATCGTGTGAGAAAATACAGACGGTGTTCATTTTCTTGGGTATGGAAAAATACAGCACATGTCCAAGAAATAAAGTGGCTCACACCTTATTCCTTGGACGAGTGCTGTATTTTCCAATACATGTACTGCACTCAAATGAACACCGTTTGCATATCTTATAGATCCTCACAGTGTAGGCTTACGTGGTTAGCCCCACCCAATAACACAGAACGCTGGTCTAACATATCATAGTGTTAATACAACTAGATTGATATGCCCAGATAGTGTGATAAGCATAGTTTGGGCAATGCCTCGCCCCCATATCCTTTGTTCTTCGCCAGTGAACGCTATGGTTAAGCTTGCTGTTAAACATAGCCTCACAGCTAGCTGCTCATACAAAGTTTCAAAAAATTATTTGCAAAACAAAATATCAAAGCAACTGAAGGTAAATCATAAGCATTTCTAGCATGTGATTAAAAATAATTTACGAGCCAAAATAGAGGATAAAGAAAAGAAAATTAGTATAAAAAGTACGGATTATGATGCATTAATATACCATGAAAATATTTATTTATCCCCCATTTATGTATGCGCCTCTCTTATGCATGCTTTCAGAGATGGCATGATGGGTCCATGCATAAGAGGGGGGCTACTGTACTTTGATGTGTCTTAATTAAAAAAATCTTTGATTTT
The DNA here is from genome assembly GCA_964017125.1 of Flabesymbios commensalis. Classification (NCBI taxonomy): domain Eukaryota; kingdom Metazoa; phylum Annelida; class Polychaeta; order Terebellida; family Flabelligeridae; genus Flabesymbios; species Flabesymbios commensalis. The sequence goes on along the minus strand of OZ024904.1, from coordinate 57,125,983 downwards.
TTTATCGCAAGCTCGCAAAAGTAAACACCTTATTATGCTGCTCGCGCGCGCTAAGTTAAGATATTGAAGAGAACAACCGGATGATTTTTTTTCTGTGTGGAACCCTGGAACTATCGTCTGCCATCAATTAAAGTCAATAATGGCCTTAAAATCGAAGGTCAACAATTAGGTCAAAGATCATAACCCCCAACTGTGTGTGCAGTATGAAGACAATCCAGCAAGAGCTTTGCGAGATATTGTCTAGAAACTAAACTTTTGCAATCAATTAAATCAATAATCGCCTCAAAATAAAAAGTAAAAAATTAGGTCAAAGGTCATAACCCCCAAAAGGCACATCTACACCCCCTGAGGGATGTGTGTGTGCAGTACATGAAAAGAATCCAGCAAGCGCTTTGCGAGATATCGTCAGGAAACTGAACTTATCATCCGCAATCAATTGAAGTCAATAATCACCTCAAAATCAAAGGTAAGAAATTAGGTCAAAGGTCATAACCCCCAAAAGGCACATCTACACCCCCTGAGTGATGTGTGTGTGCAGTATGAAAACAATCCAGCTAACGGTTTCAGAGATATCATCCGGAAACAAAATACAGACGCACAGACGCACATACGCACGGCTGCATGTACACAGAGAGCAGTTAACAGGCTGGCGTGGTCGCGTTCACACATATGCGACGCTGAGCCAACCTCCAGCCAGCCCTGGTCAAAAAATTCTGGTGTATGCCTACACAGCTATACATATATACGCCAGTCTGGTGACCACTCCCGCACGTGGCCCAACATTCAAACAACCCTCAACTAAATGTGGCTGACCCCCCCCCCCCTCATCCGTTATGCACGTGATACATGGACCCTGAAACAATGTTCATTTAATGTTGGCCAGCGTTGGACATTGGACCAACAAAAGCCAATATTGGTCATGTTTACTGGATTATCCCTGCCTTAGACATAGTGCCGCGCTAATGAACATCTTACATTCTCACACTCACTGGTGGTGTTTCCACTATTATTGCGATATCAGCCGATACCGCACTCCGCTGTACTACATGTAGTCCTTTACATATTGAATGCATGCATGATGTATAGCAGGTAAGCGGTGGGTCTTATGGTCATTTGTCATGTCGGTCAACTGTACACTTATTTGCGGCGTTGAAAATTTTCGACAATCGTGTGAGAAAATACAGACGGTGTTCATTTTCTTGGGTATGGAAAAATACAGCACATGTCCAAGAAATAAAGTGGCTCACACCTTATTCCTTGGACGAGTGCTGTATTTTCCAATACATGTACTGCACTCAAATGAACACCGTTTGCATATCTTATAGATCCTCACAGTGTAGGCTTACGTGGTTAGCCCCACCCAATAACACAGAACGCTGGTCTAACATATCATAGTGTTAATACAACTAGATTGATATGCCCAGATAGTGTGATAAGCATAGTTTGGGCAATGCCTCGCCCCCATATCCTTCGTTCTTCGCCAGTGAACGCTATGGTTAAGCTTGCTGTTAAACATAGCCTCACAGCTAGCTGCTCATACAAAGTTTCAAAAAATTATTTGCAAAACAAAATATCAAAGCAACTGAAGGTAAATCATAAGCATTTCTAGCATGTGATTAAAAATAATTTACGAGCCAAAATAGAGGATAAAGAAAAGAAAATTAGTATAAAAAGTACGGATTATGATGCATTAATATACCATGAAAATATTTATTTATCCCCCATTTATGTATGCGCCTCTCTTATGCATGCTTTCAGAGATGGCATGATGGGTCCATGCATAAGAGGGGGGCTACTGTACTTTGATGTGTCTTAATTAAAAAAATCTTTGATTTTTTTATCGCAAGCTCGCAAAAGTAAACACCTTATTATGCTGCTCGCGGGCGCTAAGTTAAGATATTGAAGAGAACAACCGGATGATTTTTTTTCTGTGTGGAACCCTGGAACTATCGTCTGCCATCAATTAAAGTCAATAATGGCCTTAAAATCGAAGGTCAACAATTAGGTCAAAGATCATAACCCCCAACTGTGTGTGCAGTATGAAGACAATCCAGCAAGAGCTTTGCGAGATATTGTCTAGAAACTAAACTTTTGCAATCAATTAAATCAATAATCGCCTCAAAATAAAAAGTAAAAAATTAGGTCAAAGGTCATAACCCCCAAAAGGCACATCTACACCCCCTGAGGGATGTGTGTGTGCAGTACATGAAAAGAATCCAGCAAGCGCTTTGCGAGATATCGTCAGGAAACTGAACTTATCATCCGCAATCAATTGAAGTCAATAATCACCTCAAAATCAAAGGTAAGAAATTAGGTCAAAGGTCATAACCCCCAAAAGGCACATCTACACCCCCTGAGTGATGTGTGTGTGCAGTATGAAAACAATCCAGCTAACGGTTTCAGAGATATCATCCGGAAACAAAATACAGACGCACATACGCACGGCCAGACATGGTGATGACAATATCCCCCGCCACTACTTCGTGGGCGGGGGATAAAAAGGATCTAATGGAATTTTTTTCCTGAAACGCGCTAACGAGCTTTTCTTCGTTAGTGGCCATAGTAATTAAAGGGTTGATGATATGGGGATTAAAATGTCACCAAAACAATTCCCCAGTAGTATGTGATGGCTATGTGAAGTATGAGGAAGCAGAAGTTGATAGAAGTAGCTATCTTGAAAACAAATGACAGGCAGCGGCAGAGGCGGCGGCGGACTGTGTGGAATACAGTAAGCAGCCCACCTCGGCGAGAGCTGCTTAATGACCCAAAAAAACTGGAACCTTAGCCCTTCAACCGCCGGTGCCGATTATATTCGGTTTTCAGTTTTCTTAATAGCGCATTAACTACCTCCATTTAAACATGTTAGGTAAAATGTGACATCATTCAACAAGATTTAAAAATAGACATCCATTTTGTCAAATCTGAATAATTTTCACTCACTTGAAGTTGTGGATCGCGTAAGCAAGACACAACATTGGGTGGGTGAAAATTAATATGAAATAATTCAGCGGCTGAAGCAAGAAAAGACAATAAATTTTATGCTGCATAATGATATGTAAACATCAACATAATTGATTTTAATTCTTTCACCACCTAAGGCTACTACAAGTACAATATTGCTAATTTATATAAAACTGAAACTACGACCAATGAGTCGAATGGAATGGGTGATAACTAGATTTGCCTGGGGGGAAAAGTTTGCGTCTCCACCCGCCACACATAAATAGAGCAACCAAAATACATTATTGTACTGTCTCCAATTTTTTGTGTAAACACGTAAAAATGTGATGTCAGAATCACAACAAAATCTAATCAACATATGGCCAGGGTAAGTTGCTTTCTGTAAAGAAATCGGTAAACCAGTTCAAGCTATTGAGAGTAACATATATGTGATTCGTCGGCCAACTTGAATTTTGTTGAAAAAATGTAAAAAAGAAAAACAGTTCTCCTGACAATTTTCTCAGGGCTAGTGAGCATACCCAAAAGATAACATTTGAGCTGTATAGCTATATTACCAAATTTTGATAATAGCCAAAATGAGCAAAACTGAAATATCAGCTTAGGTCCCAAAAATAAAAAATATATAAGTTTTTATTATCATAATCACACCAAAAACTAATCAGCACACGACCAGGGTAGGGTTCTTCCTTTGAACCAAGCATGAAACAAATCCATAATGCAGTTCAAGCTCTAGAGAATGACATAGGATTTTGGTGGCCATCTTGGATTTTGTTGAAGAAGCTGAAAAACTCCAAAAATTGACCGGGCAAATTCCTTAGGGTCACTATGCATACTGCAAATATTTAGAAATAATTCGAGCAGGGGTGTATAGCTAAATTACTTAATATTGATGATAGCCAAAAGAACAAAACTGAAATACCCGCTTAAATTCTGAAACGAAAAAAAACAAAGTTTTTTTTATCAGAATCACACCAAAGACTAATCAGGACATATGCAGGGTATGGTCTTCTCTTTAAACCAAACATGAAACAAGTCCATAAATCGGTTCAAGCTCTAGAGAGCGACATAGGATTTTGGCCGCCATCTTGGATTTGTAAATATTTGGAAATAATCTGAGCAAGGGTTTTCGAGTGAGAGCAGAAACCGGACCTGGCAAAAACAATAAGTCACCACCACCACATAGTGGGTGGAGACTTAATTAAGACGTTACAAAATCGTAGCTTTTATTTTAGAAGGGAGTGGCGCTTATTTGACTATGGGCATTCATTACAATAAATACTGTATATAACCAAAATATGCATAGATATTATGTATACTGTCTGTCTTGCCTCTCTGGAGGTCATCAGAAAAAAATACTTGTTACTTGTTATATAGATATTGTATATATATTTATGCAGAGTATTATTATAGGCCTATATATATATATATAAATATGCAGAGAATTACCTGTTCTAAGGTAGCTGACAGCTTGAAAAAAGGCACAACACCAGTATCCTTATCAAATAACAATGAGCAACAGTAATCTGCAACATTTATAATATTATAAAATAAACTGTTGATAATGTGATACATGTACATGTACGGGCTGTATACAAAGTATACAGTTATAATTTGTAAGACAAAGTGCATCTATAGCGTGTACAGTACTTATATAACAGCTGTGACAGCATACACTAACAAGAGGCCTGAAGTCCTATATCATCCCCCGCCATAAATAAGGTTTTTGCGGTCACAAATATTTGAAAAGTCGACATGTGGTGGCTATTTTAAATTTCAATAAAATCACCTGCACACTTTCAGATGGTGGGTAATCAGGTAATAAGATTGTAAAAATCAAATAATTTTTTGACTTGAGTTTTGAGCTTTTGCGCCAAACAAAAAATAGAAAGTTGATCGGTGGAAGCCAACTGAATTTCAGTTAAACCTTGAAAAAAACCACCTGCACATCTCCATATCGTGGGGAATGTGATTGTAAAACTTGAATAATTTCTTGACTTAAGTTTTTCAGTTTTTGTGCCCACAAAAAATTGAAGCGGATCCGTGCCTGCCATTTTGAATTTCAGCAAAACCTTAAAAACAAGACTACATAAGTCCAGGAGCTCCCGCTCCGAATTAGAATTTGATTTAAGCAATTTTGTGTAGGGTTATTAATGTAGTCCTAGGCGAGGTCAAAAATCAAGACGCAAGAAAACTAGGTCTAAGAGACTCAGTCTAAGAAGAAGATAAGAACTAGACTAGTCTGTCAGAGAATGCAAACCTCCATTTAAATTAATGATCCTAATCAGTATCCCAGTAATGGTCTACCCGATATCAGGCCAATCAAGGTAAATATTGGCTGATTGACGGTCATTTTGAATTCGATAAGAGTTAAAAATTTCCAGGGTGCATCCTCCCCCGAAAAACTCACATTTTGTTTTATGGTAATGGTCTAGCCATCTAGCATGGTTTACCAAATATCGGCCATGTGAAAGTGAATAATGGCCTAGAGGCAGCCATTTTGAATTTGATCAGGCGAAATTTTTCAAGATGCATCCTCTCCTGAAATCTCACATTTTGTTTTATAGTAATGGTCTAGCAATCTAGTACAGTTTACCAAATAACTGCCATGTGAAAGTGAATAATGGCTGATAGGCGGCCATTTTAAATTTAAACGGAAATGTCACATTTTGCTTTATAGTAATGGTCCAGCCATCTAGCATGGTTCACCAAATATCGGCCATGAGAAAATGAATAATGGCCAAAAAGGCGGCCATTTCAATTTGATCAAGTCAACATTTTTCCAAGTGCATCCTCATCTGAAATCTCACATTTGGTTTTATAGTAATGGTCTACCCATCTAGCACGGTTTACTAAATATCGGTCATGTGAAAGTGAATAATGGCCTGAAGGCGGCCATTTTGAATTTGATCAAGTCGAATTTTTTCAAGATGCATCCTCTCCTGAAATCTCACATTTTGTTTTATAGTCATGGTTTAGCTATCTAGCATGGTTTACCCAATATCAGGCCTGTCGAGGTGAATAATGGCCAAAAGGCGGCCATTTTGCACTTGATCAAGTTGAATTTTTTCAAAATGTATCCTCTCCTGAAACCTTACAATTTGTTTTATAGTAATGGTGTAGCCATCTTGAGTGGTTTTCATGATATTCCGCAATATGAGGCCTGTCGAGGTGAATAATGGCCGATAGGCGGCCATTTTAAATTTCATAGATTTGAAATTTTTTAAGATGCATCCTCTCCTGAAAGCTTACAATTTGTTTTATAGTAATGGTGTAGCTATTTTGAGCGGTTTTCATGATATTCCGCAATATCAGGCCTGTCAAGGTGAATAATGGCCGATAGGCGGCCATTTTAAATTTTATCGACTTGAAATTTTTCAAGATGCATCCTCTCCTGAAACCTTACAATTTGTTTTATAGTGATGGTGTAGCTATCTTGAGCGGTTTAATGATATTCCGCAATACGAGGCCTGCCGAGGTGAATAATGGCAGATAGGCAGCCATTTCAAATTTAATCGACCAGGGTTTCCCCCAAAGCGTCCAAGCGTCACGGCACCATGACGCTTTAATTTTTTACCCTGACGCTTCAGTAAGTGCCATGACGCTTCATTAAGTGCCGTGACGCTTCAGGAAATTCCGTACAACATTGGCATCGTTTCGCGATGTCCAGCGATATAGATCAACGTTAGATCTTGCAGCATTAGATTACATTGGCCTACTGTATTGCCGCATGGCAGTGCGTGGCTCGTCTGTGCACATGCCCAGTGGTCATATGATGTCACGTGGTCAAGCACTGTTGGCGGGTCTATCAGTGTGTGGCTGGCCGCATTCGCCCAGCAAACACGATGTTGGTCCATCGCCTGCAATGCTGGCTCAACATTAAAGCGCGTTGTTCCACCTGCCGTGTTTGCCGCGATAACAGAGCATACGCCTGGTGTGTCACAATCCTCGACCGTGTCTACACAAACCCAACGTCAACACAGCATTGTTTAGGCAATGAAGCGTGCTGGCTGAGATAAGTTGGGGTGTAACTTCTGATATTCTCAGAAAGCAAAACAAGTGATGCCGACCTTGTTTGTGTTCATTAAAAGCTGGGCTGATGTCACCAGATGCTTGTATTTAAACCAACTTGTTTTCTGGACATAGCAAGTTCTGATGATAATCCAACGGCGTGGCACTGATCTATTAGGGCCTAATGAATTTATTTCTATCTCAACCACAAACAAGCAGCATGCTATTGAACAGATCTCGTATTGACCAATTTCTGAATCATTACGTTATGCTTAGTGTCTAATGGTCTAAAAAAAATTTCGAATTCATTTTTGTGAATAAAAAGTGTAGGCTAGTCCAGTTTTTAATTATTCACAATGCTATTTAATCCAATAGTCTTGTCAAACAAGAATCATCTCAGGCCCCTATCTCATGGTATTTCTCTGTTATCATAGTTTGATACAGGGGCATAACTAGACCAAGTAGGCCTAGACACTACATATTTCATTCGTCACTGCATAGGCCTCTAGTCCTTTTTAAAAATAATTTGCTTTGTACATATGAGAAAATTGGTGACCAGTCTATATCACAAGGGTTTCAAATGTCAAACTGCGCGCAAATTGTGCGCCGCGCGCAAATTGTGCGCCGCGCTAAAGCCGAACCACCAAGTACCATGATGCTTTCTCATTTTTCTGGGGGAAACCCTGATCGACCTGAAATTTTTCAAGATGCATCCTCTCCTGAAACCTTACAATTTGTTTTATAGTAATGGTGTAGCTATCTTGAGCAGTTTTCATGATATTCCGCAAAATAATTGAGTCTGATTTACTGATAAATGTCATAAATTAGGTCAAAGTGCTAGGTCAACTTCAAGGTCAAGGTCCAAAAACCTGAAAAAGCCCAACTAGGGACCTTAGAGAACATGTATGTGCAATACGACTGTAATCGGCCCAGTATTTTTTGAGATCTGCCCCGGAAACGAAGTGTGCGTCAAAACGTCTAAATAGGTTCTGAACCAAAAGTAGGTCAAAGTTCATATACCCCAAAAGGCACAACTAGACCCCCTAGAGGTGTTGTGTGTAAAATTTGAAGACAATCGGACAAGTACTTTCAGAGACATGCTCCGGAAACGAAATGTTCACGGACGGCCCAACGGCCCTATGCCGTAACATCATCATTTTCCTATCTGCGACCTTGCATATTGAATTCCGATTAAAAATATATTAACCTGTCTATTATCCACCTGGGAGTAACCCACATACCAAAAATTGTTATCCCAGCTTATTTTCTTGCAAAGTTATAGGCAAAAGAAAAGGTAAAAAACAGAACGGAGGCGGAATCCATAGCTCCCTCCGTCTCACCTACGGTGACGGCGGGAGCTAAAAATCACCTGCACATCTCCATGTCGTGAGTAATGTGATTGTAAAACTTGAATAATTACTTGACTAAGTTTTTGAATTTTTGCACCAAACAAAATCCGTGGTGGCCATTTTGAATTTCAGGTAAACTTTGAGAAAATCACCCGCCCATCTCCATATCGTGGGGAATGTGATATTAAAATTTTAATAATTTCTAAGTTTTTTAGTTTTGCGTCGACAAAAAAATTGAAGTTGATCCGTGGCGACCATTTTGAATTTCAGCAAAACCTTAAAAAAGATCACCTGCACATCTCCATATCGTGAGGAATGTGATAGTAAAATTCAAATAATTTATGACTAAGTTTTACAGTTTTTCGCCCCAAAAAAATTTTGGAGCTGACCTCTGACGACCATTTTGAATACAAACAAAATACTACATAATGAGCGACCCATGTAGGTCCATGGTTATGTTCCCTCAAGTCATAAATTCACAAAAGCATAACACGGCCAAAAAATTGGGTTTCACAACAAACAATAAGTGTCAATATTTCACAATTTACAATACATATCACCATGTTGCTAGGAATGTCATGTTAAATTAAAAAAAAATTTACCAGTAGTTTTTGAATTTTTGCGCCCACAAGAAAATGTGATGCCTGACGGATGACGCCTGACGGAATCCTGGCTTGACTAAAATCCCCCTTCCTCGGGGGCGGGGGATAAAAAATCCTAATGTCAGTGGCTGTGTGTATTGACAGGCCAGCAGAGACAAGATGTTGAATCAATCAGGGTTCTAACCAGGCTATTGAAAGATTTCCCTGACTGGTTTATGTGGGCGGTGTACACTAATGTGAACATGAGATGTATGTTCTCACCCCGTGTTGGGATGTTCACAACTCGCTCTAGATTATGGTCCAGGGACATATCAACTAGTTGCTGGTAGAGAGCCTTTTCACCACCTGCCTCTTGTTTGACCTCCTGGGCTTCCCATTTTACATACATGTGGGGGATTGAAGTTTCCTCCTAATCATTTAATCCAGTTATTTTAATGTGTCAGCCTACTGTGTAGTACTGATAGTAGGTACATTCAATAAATTTTAAAATTGTCCATTAAAATTATGTTGAGCCTTTTTTCGTAACTGCCGACATGGTAAAAGAAATATTTGACCACATTTCACAGTTTTCACTGAGCAAAACAGACTGTGCTAGATCAAAATCTGAGCTAATTATAAAAACGTCCAAAAGTTGTGACCTCAATTTTGCAAATTCCGGCAGGGATACAGAAACCAGAACATCACCCAGACACTTGAACTTTTTGAAACAGCTGAATAAAACTACTGAGATGTGCTATCTGTAGATATTAGGTTTTAACAGTGCAGTGCACCCAATGAGTGCCCCGCAATACTGTAACAGAGCAAGTATACCACATAATAATCAGAAATTCGGGCATACCCAGTTATTTTCATGGAAGAAAAAAAAATTTGATGGATTTTCATCCTCATGGCTATGAAACTTCTATTTTTACCCTCGGTGCGCCCATGAGGAAGCATAGGGCAGGCTAACAAAACTTCACACAGGTTTTACCCTGGGAAAACTAGTCTAGTGCAGCCTTCCCCAGGTATCTCAATTCTCAAGCGAGATTCCCACATTGCTCTGTCCAAACAGTTTGATAATGTCCTCCAGAACTTCCTCATAAACATAGGGCAGTGGACATAGTCTATTTTCATTTTTTTACAAAAATTAAAAAAATTGCACCTGCGTAAAAAGAATCATCAGAAGGGGCGACAGCAAGCCTTCTACACTTCTCTCTTCAAGCAACAATTTCGGAATTAAAGGCGAGAGCTGGCACCAATTTTCATAATTGCGAGAAATCTGATGATGGGAACCCCCAGAAAAGGTGAGAAAAGTGCCATTTACACAAATAACTCTTCAATAATGGCTTCATTTTTATCAGTAATAGTGAGCAAAAAGAACAAACAAACAGAGAAAAATATGTCTTTTATTGCAGTGTATCACAAATTCACATAAATCCTGAAAAAACACGATAAAACCCATCATAAAGACTGTTTGAATCTACCTACCTATAGCATGTCCCACAGTTTAGGCTATTTAGTGAGTATAACTAAGTGTAAAGCTAGATATATGGTACGAGTTGGTAGGTTTAGAATCGAGAATGGTACAGCTGGTAGAAAAAATGGTACGAGTTGGTAGGTTTAAAATTTTAAATGGTACGAGTTGGTCGGTTACGAGTTGTACATGGTACGAAGTATCTAAAAATCGGCCTAACCGCTGCTAGCTGTTATTGTTAACTCAATAACCGTTAGGCCTATCTAGTGGTCTACTCAGACTAGCTCAGTAGAGAGTCGTGATGAACAGAGAGAGATCTGAGAGAGACGAGTGACACGAGAGAGACGAGAGAGACGAGAGACACGAGAGAGCGTGGTGATGAAAAGCGAGAGGGCCTAAAAACACGAGAGACTGGTGATGAAAATCGAGAGAGACGCAAACACTCGCAATGATAAACAGCGAGAGAGACGAGAGATACGAGAAAGCCTAAGCCTCAATTAAAATAAAATACATTTAATTCTGAGCTTTAGGGCATATAGGCATAGGGTCTCGTCTAATAATAAAATTAATTCCCATGCCATGGTGCATTTTGTGCGAGCAGTGGCGAGCTGCTATGGGAAATATGGTACATAGGCCTATTGAAGTAGCTCCGTGGTTGGACACACAATTAACTGAACTGCGAGGCAGCTGGCCGGCTCCATAGTCTATATTATTGCCTATAATCATGCTAATGTGTTGCAGGCCAGTCTGCAATTGCAGCTGGCTTTTGTTGTCAACTAATTAAATAGCTACTAACGCTACTGGCTAGCCCTGGAAGCCGTGTGCCCAGGGGTGCGTTTCACTAACATAATCTCATCTTAACTTAACATGATCTTAACTTTTGAAGTTAAGATGGAAGTTAAAGGGACTGGCCCAGGCTAAAATCATCAAAAAATCGGTGATTTTATTTCGGGTTCTTAATATGACCATATGATGTAAACATGTACATAGACTAGAACTGCAAATTTTTAAAATTTTTGTGCTGCGCATTCACCCGTTAAGCTGGATATAGAGACGTAATCCCTGATTTCTAATTATTGACAACCATGTCAAAAATAGGAAATGCGGGAATTTCGTCTCTATATCTAGCCTAACTGGTGAATGCGCAGCACAAAAATTATAAAAATTTGCAGTTCTAGTCTATGTACATGTTTACATCATATGGTCATATTAAGAACCCGAAATAAAATCACAGATTTTTTGATCGTGTCTTTCGTTGGTTGATCGCAGCTTGCAAGTAGCATGCAGTTGCTAAACATGATGAGTGACTCCTGTCAACACGTCTAGATCTCCCATGTACAGCAGCCCTGTGATCTTCAATTGCTGTTCACAAAAGGTGTAGAATATCTTGCAGACGGTAAGGTGTGATTTCTGTCACCGCTTTTGAGCTGCTGCTGTCTATTTACCTTCATAGCTTGCAGAAAGCAGACACAATCAATATAAGGTGTGACTCTTGCCAACATATATTTTAAAGTTGTGACATGCGAGCATTGTGCTAGCTAGAGAGGCGTGTGGGCGTGTTTTGCACGCCTAAAACCGTTGCAACACGCCCTAGAATTTACTACCACACCCTGTCAAAACTATCCTGCTTATAGCAAAGGGGTTGTTACACACCCTTTTACACACCCTGAAAGTTTTTTTACACACCCAGTCGGCCCAATTCTAGCTAACACGTTCTCACATGTTCAGCCGGACTGTTGACACGTCTGAGGTGCCACTGTCGATTGAACTTCATGACTACTGGTTGATATAATTATGTTACAAGGAAATGTATTCATATTAAACTAATCATTAAAGAAAAATCGAAGGAACAATATTTTCTGAAAGAGGTTAGGAAAACAGACATTTTCTCATCCAAGACTCAGACATTTACTCATCCAGCGGCAAAATCATTAAGTTCTCTACCCGTTAGCTGGATAATGATACAAAGATATTTTGATATTCCGGTAATAACAAGTATTTTTTTTGTAATAGCTACTTAATTCAGAATAGTTTTCACCAACGTAGTTTATTAGGTGCCACCAGGTTATGGCTTAATAAATTTACTTGAGTAGAGTAAATACCAGCTGAATACTCCCCCTTTTACTGTTCATTGCCGACTGGGCGGAACTCCATGCCCAAACGATCCAACCCCACCTAAACCGACTGAATACCCAACCCACCAGAAAACGTAGTTTTATATGTAAATGCAGCAATGTTATTCATTTAATCCCAGTCATTCTTGTAAATATTGTATTGATTAGTCCGAAAATAATATTCTTATTATTATTATTACAGAAGCATTTATAAAGCGGTCTATCCAAAAAAAATTTTGGATCGCTATACATACTAAAAACAGGATAAAATTCGTAGTGGACGAAGCTATTTAAAAGTTAAGTAAAAGAACATTTAACATTTTTAAAGCTATAACTAAAACGTATAGTACTGATTGTAAAGTTAGAATAAATAAAAGGCCTCAAATTATTTCAAGCTAGAATAATTTTCCAAAGAAAATACCCACATGCAGTGTCTTAATTGTCAGTTTGCTATTATTTTATACACCGTTATTCCAGTGAGTATTAGTACACTAAGAAGACGTCTCCTGTTACTTTTTCCCTCTATGTAAACACTGCCAACACTCCCACCTCAACATAAAGTCGTACATGCGGTTACCAACATTGTATTTATTGGATAGAATGAGGTCTGGTTTTATCATATACCATACAGTACATATAATCATTCAAAAACAACCATACTAATATCATAGACCTGATAATAATAATAGTTTGTCCGTACATATGAAACATATTTTTTCCACATTAATTAATCAATTTTGCAGTCTTAATCTTGTTACTACAAATCCTTTTTCTTTAATCAGCAAAGGTTTTACTAGATCTGTTTAAAATATTTCACATCATTAGTTTTTATGCAATTGGCATTTCAATGCTGCCCGTACGACATTTAGAATGTCGTACGGACAGCATTTAATGTACATTATATTGATAATGTCCACCTCTGAATATGATTATTGGTTTTTGTATAAAACTTCACCATTTATTTGAAAAGGTTTTCCATAACTAACAAATCTATCAACTAATACAGGGCAACTAGGGCTTGTTTGACATTGAATCAGAGATGGATACATGATTATTTTAGTGAGAAACACTGGTATCCAGCTATCTTAATACATATCAAGTTTTGCGGCTATTACGGGTATATATATTTTGGAATACGCCTCTGCTTATAGTAAGGATTAAACTATCATGAGTATCTCGATAGTCTGCTAATAAATAATTTTGTCCTGAACAATTGCATCTCCTTACAACATGTACAATGCAAGCATTGTTTTACCAATTTAATAGATGTAACTAGAGCCTGAAGGCACTGAAGTAGAGCTTGCGCCGACCTTCAGGTTCAGTGTTCTTAGGACAGCTAAAATGCAGCTGTCTAACAATTAAAGCTGCATAACTGTTTTGTTTTTTTAATCAAGAGATCAGGTCATAGAAAATTATGTTTTAATTTTATATTTTACTATTTGAAGTATTAAAACACAATGGGGGCTTCTAAAATCCGAAGTCTGAAGTCAAAGACTGAAGTTCAAAGTCCTAAGTCTGAAGTGTGACCAAAGCTTGAAATCCAGAGCCTGTTCGAAGTTTGAAGTCTGAAATCTAAAGTTCGAAGTATGTCAGAAGTCTCAAATCTAAAGTCTGCAATTTAAAATCAGAATTCTGTCTGAAGTCCAAATCTGTTGTCCCAAATCTGAAACTAAAGTCCAAAATCCGGAGTCAGAAGTTTAAAATTCGAATTCTGATGTTCGAATTTGTCCGAAGTCCAATGTCTGAAGTGGGAGGGTGAAGTCTGACGTCTGAAGTCTGTCCGAAGTTTGTTTGAAGTATGTCCAAAGTCTGAAAACTGCCCGATATCTGTCCGAAATCTGAAGTCCACAGAAATCCGAAGTCTGATGTCTGAAGTTTGTCCGGAGTCCAATAACTGTCTGAAGTATGTCTGAAGTAGGCCTACTACGTACATCTGTTCAAAACCTTCAGTCCAAAAACAGAAGTCTGAAGTTCAAAATCTGTGTCTGAAACAAAGTCTGGAGTGCCTAAAAAGTCTAAAAACGAAGTCCAAACCCCAAAATCTGAAGTCTGATATGTCCGAAGTCTGTTTGAAATCTCCCCAATGTCTGTCTTTAGTCGTATATGCGACGTTCGAAGTCCAAAATTCGTAGTTTGTCCGAAGTCTGAAATCAAAAGTCTGTCTGAAGTTCGTTCGAAGTCTGTCCAAAGTCTGAATTCCGAAATCTGTCCGAAGCCTGAAGTATTATGTCCAAAGTCTGTCCGAAGTCTGACCTCTGAAGACCGAATTCTGAAGTCTAAAATTGCCACCAAAATTCCACCAAAATTTGCCACCAAAATTCAAAACGGCTGAAAAAACGCATAGGCCTAAGCAAAAAAAATAATCAATCTGTCATAATAAAAAATGAAAAGTCACAGTTACCTTCTAGTTTGCAAATTAACTTTAAAGTAAGTTGGGGTATGGTCAACAAAAAGTCATAAGGTGTTTCTTCATCTTTACCGATAGACTACATAAAAATATTGTTTTTCATGTAGGCCTAACGCTTTATATCCCACATCACCTTTTTTATCATAGGCCTAAAGTTGATTGCAACATTGGGGTTTTATGATCCTAAATTCTGCAAAATATGTTCAGCCAATTTATAGGGACGTCTCACACAAGTGACAGTCTCTGTCTCCTCTGGGGAGACTGCTGCAAAACAGACCCTCAGCTCCCAAACCTTTAACATTTGCAGGGGCCTAGGCAGGAAATACTCAACTACAGCAAACACGAGAAATCCACCCAATGTTGGACAAAAGTTGGGCCAGCCTTGTAGATGGTAGACCAACATCAGACTTATTTCACGCCTAAACTAATCCGGCAGTAGGCCTACACCTACGTATTATCCCTAATAAACGCACCCCCCCCCCCCCCCAATAAACTCGCACCCTCAAAAAATCAGTCACCAGCTTGCTGTGACGATAGACGTGTGTATAGGGCCTACATGGATGAGCCACGGGTCAGCCATGTTCTGAGCGTGGGTGTAGGTATTTAATAGAACTCTTAAGTGTAAGTAGTGGTAAGCACTATTATGTAGGCCTATGTAGTTGTTGTATATTATGTCGTTTTAACAATGGGCCAACGTCCAGCATGAAACCAGCATTGAATAACATCTATGTTTGTTGGGTAATTAATCAACACCTCAGTCCTTACAGTCCCACCAAACTATTAACATTGTATGGCCTACAATCTCCAACCAAGTTAATCAGTTAATAGGACCTACTTTCAACCTGTAGGATTTGATGATCATCTGTTTTAAGAAACACGCAGTCTAGAGTAAATAATATTTCAATGAGAATACTTCCATAAAACATTTGCTTTTGAATTCTTATTTGGCAATCGTATTATCGATCAAGCCAGGTGTTTCGCTTTGAGTTACACGGTGTAATGTGTGACACATTAGCAGGGCCATAACGTGCACATGGTCAGCCTTGACACGGTCAGCTGAAGTCCTTCTGACACAACTCAAGTGCAGCCAACGCAGGTGCCGACATTAGGTGTGAAAAATAGCTGTGATAGATCAGGTTTGTTTACAAAAGTGACTGTTCATTGCACTTGCTCATATTTTGGCCGTCAGATGCTTGATTCCTTGATTTTGTGTGAATATATGTCGCAAGCAGTGCTCCTCCCCAATGAACATGCTGCAGTGCTGGGTACAGGCCAGTGTATACATGTATAGCAGTGCACAGTAAGTTACACTGTCCCCATTTCACACTGCTAGGGAGTGTAACAGTAAGTAGGCCCCCACTATACAGATCTAGTCTCTGCAGCATGTGGTCAACCTGTGCTGCCGAAGGGGGTCACATGTGACGTCACCGAACTGACCTTATGACCCACTTATCAACCAGTAGAGGAGGTAGGTAGACCTATATACAGATATACTCTATAACGTGTTGAATGGCTGATGCCATGATAGATGCCCTTGTCTCACAGAAATACAGATATTTAACCGTGTTTATCTGGGCATCAAAAGACAAATCTAAAAATCAGCCTTCGAGGTGCAATAAAAAAAGTACTTTTTAACAGACACATGGTGTTAGATATGTTCTCAGTTCAATGAATTTAACGTCATTGTCGTGAAATTAATCGACAGTAAAATACATTAACACAGGTAGAGTGAAAGAGTAAATCTCTACTAAAAATGCTGTATTTTTCAAGCTTGTTTATCATGTTTATATTATGGATCAACTTCATTTAACAATTAGGATTCACAAAATAAATTAATATAATATTTTGGTCTTCAGTGCATACATATCTTTTGTGCCATAACTCAAATGTGTGATATAATATTACATATAACATGTATAATGGCCAGCACCATGTAATATAATTCCCTGTTTTTGTCTCTTTTTGTATATATATATTGGAAAGAAATAGTATATATGATGATGTGCAACATTAAAAATGTATTTGTTTAGTCCATTAATATTAGCATATAATGGAGCAACATAGAAATGTAGCATTCAACCTATATTTTTGAAATAATTTGAAAAAACAACATGCCATGATGTGTGATTTGAAAGTTTATACTGTGTTGTCCGTAAGACATATATTAAGTGTGGCCCTCTAAAAAGGACATTCAAAAGCCCTACAGAAATTGTGAAGAAGCTGCAAGATCTACAAAATGTTATTATGATGGGCCCATATATATTCATGATAATTATCAGTATTCACATATGTCAAATAAGACGCCCTAACAAAATTCTATACCACAATGAAGACCTAATATTCGATTTTTAAAATATTTTATGTTTTCAATTTGTTTAAAACTGAAATTTTAACCCAGCTATAGATTATTATTCATATTATAATAATCTAAGCTTACTATTTTGCCATACTCAAATGAAAAATCAAAGTGAACACTTTTTTACATAGCCACAACTTAAATTTTTCAGAGACGTCTGTACGACATATTTCCAACTGTCCGTACGACATGTTGTTTTCATTTTTTCATTGTGACCTTGTCTATTAACAAACAAATTATCTGTTAAAAATTTGTTTTCTCACTCTTTAGAACACCCTGAGAAATTGATCTCACAGGTTGTGGGGAAAAAATCATTGCTCAACTCACAGACTTTTCGAACTAAACATGAATTTTCAAATGTTGCTGTTTTTTGTGCGTCCGTACGACATCTCCCGTTTCCTCCAATTTAGGACGATCTGAGTTTTTTTCAGTAAATTTTCTCCCTACATATATATTTGTACATGGAGTCTATATGAAACTGAATAATATTTTTTTTCTAGCCCTAAAATTATTTGCGTAAGCTGAGATATAATCTCTGGATGTCCGTACGACATCCACGGAATCGCCCTACAAAGGTTAGTTTTTATCACATGTAGCCTACATGCATTGAGACCATGTCGAAGTTATATTCATTGAATTCATATTCCATTCATATGCCGGTTTCTATATTTCTTGTACATTGTGGTGTAAAGCAAGGATGTATTTTTTCGCCCACATTTTCGTTTTTCTATGTAAACGACCTAGTTTTAGATATAAAGAATTTGCGTGTGGGAATAACAGCTGGGAAGCTAAACTTTTTTACTATATTATGCAGATGACATGTTAGTCTTGTTTGCTAGTACTGCTGACCAGTGAACTCCACTTGCAGCTAAATGTTTTGACTCAGTGGTGCTATAAAGAATCCAGCAAAAGACGTTTCACCACTCTGTCAACATGCAGTAGGCCTATGATTATGTCCTTGGCTCTATTTTAAACAAATACGCTCATACAAGTACACAGAGAATGGCTAGAAAACCAAAATAAATAGATACCGGAATTTAGCTGATATCCTCACAGCCTATATACAACTCTATAAATAACATTCTGCATGGAATTCCAACGCCAGCTCTGCCAGAATTCACATGAGCAAAATCACTATATGTTCATTTCTCAAAATATTTTGTCTATAAAATTGAAACTGTTCGTTCCAAATTCCCAGATAAAGTACTAAATATTCCATCAGTGTGAAAACCTCAAATCAAATCCAAGATGAAAGTTTTAAATCGTACGATGGAAGATTAAATTTAAAATCTTATTTTGGGCTCATGGTCAAAATCATGTGAACTCGTACTGAAAAAATATCTGAACATACTAATAATTCCCATCATGGACATATTCAACGTTTCAATGGGAATTACTGCATTTATTACCTTTAAAGTTCTAGAAAATGTAAGACCACTACTAGTACCTGTAGGTACTTAAAAAAGATATCTTCTTAAAAATGCACTGAAAAATTACAGGCCTATCCAAAATCTTAGAAAAGGTCAGGGTTTCCGCCACAGGAGGGGGGGGGGGGCCGGACCCCCCCTCTCAGCACCACAAGGGGTTATATCCCCCCTTTTTGGCAAAGAATATGAAAATATATTCCAGATTATATTTCAGCTCAAGTAGGCCATTTCAAGCACTCAAATTTAAAACTCTTTCAAACATTCCTGGCGGAAACCCATAAGGTAGTAGCCGATCGTCTACAAAAAAAATAACCATCTATCTAATCCATTACAATCAGCCAACTGGAAACATCTTTCCACAGTATCAGCGCTACTAAAAGTACGTTGTGACATTATTGTCAGGTCAGCCTTAAAAATATCCTTGTTTCGGATTTCACAGCAGCTAAAAACGTCATGCGGGAGGGCGGGAATTTTTTTCTGCTAGATCTTGAAAAAAAAATTGTTTCGAATTTCGCAGTGGATAAAAAAGGCATGGGGAGCGTGTTTTTTTTTCGCTCGCCGGTGGGACAAAATTTTAGTTTGTCCCATTCCCATAGCTAGGTATTGTAGTCTAATCTTCTATTGGTATTGGTCGAAAACACCGAAAAGGCGACCACTGACATTTCTGCCAGCGCCATTTTTCAAAATTTCATTGGGAATGCTCGGACAATTTGTGTTTTAGACGAAACCAAATCGCTGCATGTTAACCGACTGATTGAGTATTTTCGGAAAATGGTGGGACGCGTTCGGTAAGACTCCAAAAAAATTTGTTTGGGAAAAACAGCATTTATACCCACCCGGCCGGAAAATCCGAAAAAAGCTTATTTTTAATTCAGGCCTCAGTATGGACAAGGGTGAAGTTACAGCTCTTAGCCTTACATGACTTGATGATTATAAGTCACACAGTGGTGACAGGTGTTGCAACTGAACGTGTGGATTGTCACATCTTTTGTAAGCACCACATAATCACAAGGATTGGAAGGTAAGTTGATCGCAACCACCACGCCTTAGAGTCCCCTATCTTCAACGAAAAATATAATAATACAAATTATACAAGTTAAAATAAATATGTACATTATTTCGGTGGAATTAGTGTCATATAACTGATAATATACGTAGACTTGTATCATTAATTTTATTGTAAATCTTAAAGAACAAAAAGTTCAGGAAAAACAAATGTTATTATTTTGTAGAGTATCCCGTTTAGACATCCACAGGCTAAAAATACAAGTGACAACAGCGTAGCTGCAGGCTTCAGCCACAGATTGCGCTCGATCAAAAATGCGGGACATTCCTTTGGGCGATCATATCTAAGACATTTCCCAGATTAATCAGGTAAACAATTTGTTGATTATAATCTGTAACATTTCATCTCTATGATTCCATGTTCAGCTCATCTGTTGCAACGCCATGAAAAAGTTATGAACATTTTTCGAACATTGGGGTTGAGATCTTTCTCATTCATCGCTATATTGAAAAACGTTGTTTTACGATTTGGTTTCTTCCACGGCTAAGCTACGGGCAGTAGACAAAGTCATGCCTATATTTGTCGGCCCGATATTGCTTTTTTATCTGCTCATTTTCAATAAAATAATTTCACAAGTCTAACCTTTTTTAATTTTTAGTCTCTCTCGTGTCTCTCGCTTTATATTTTGGGTTTTTGGAACCTCTCTCCTGTCTTTCGCATCACCTAATTTTGCGATTTATAGGCTCTCTCATATTTTTCATCTCTCTCGTAACTCTCGCTGTTTATCAGTATCTGAAGAAATGCTACTGTAGTTGAACAAGCACTCGCCAGGCCGTGGGAGTACTGTACCCAGATTTATCTGGTGCTATGCGGACTCTCAGGTTAACTGGGGGTACAACTCATGATAAGGGAAGAAACAAAGAAGAGGGAGAGGGACTGATTCAAGGGTGTGGACCCCATTAACGCAATGTAAGCGGGGGGAGTAAAGTAGATATAAAAATTAGAAGGTGGGAGGGGGTACGGAGTGGGGAAATAGGTGGATGCTTGCTTCTCCAGGCCAATGGAGGCTTGGAGTCGCTGTAGCCCTGCAGAGCAGGTCACCAGACAGCTGCGGAATTAGCCCGTAGCGGGTCGATAAGATTCTATTCTATTTCACGACCGCTCAGCCTCAGGAGGCCTAGGCCTAAACCCCAGTCTATACCTGGATTCACATTCACCGTGGTGGATGGTTTTTCGCTCTCATATCGATATTTACCGTTTTTTTACATATTCACTTACTTTGTATGATGGGGCGATTTTATTTTAGGACGATTATTGAATTCGGTGTGATTACTGGCTGTAAAGGGAGAAAATAAAAAACTTCTCATCCAAAGTTGGGCCAGCATGTTTGTTGTCATCTCTGTCTATCTTTTGGGTTCAGGCTACTTTTTGGGAAAGGTGATGAAGGCATTTCTTTGGAGGAGGGTGTAGGGAGGGTCTAGAAGCTTATTTTATAGACCAGTGGCATATTGAACAAACAGGTTATTTTTACGCTAGACTACCAAACCAATAAATAGAAATAGTTTATGAACGACTAGGACTTTTTAATAGACTAAAAAGAGGATGGAAGAATGTTTGTATTGCAAGCACGGCGGAAGGGGGTGGAGCATGTCAAAGGACGCTCGACAGGGGTCCAAGGGCATCCACATCCTGCAAAAGTTTGCATTCCCAAAGGCTTCCTCTTGATATCTAAGGCATAGGCCTGTCGGGCACTGTCTTACCTCACAATCACAAATTCAAGCCATTATATGTTATATAATGTAGGCTATTGTAGGCCTACTTTAAGGTCACTTATAATTGTCATTCCGATGTCGGATCCATAGGCCTACGTAGAGGTGCAATGCATACCACTAGATGTGACTTATTATCAAGTTGTGATCGTCAATTGCCCTTTACAAAATATGGCATAATCGACATGTTGATGTGCGACCCCCACGGTGACACCACTTCTGAGTTGTGACTTATCAATTAGGACAACAATAGCAAGAGTTTATGGTTTACTATATAGGCCCTATAAAAATATTATGTTATTAGGGACTTTTATTTTTTTTAATAAAATGAAAAGAAGACTAAGTCTTACTTAAAAAAAGATAATATTAGTTATAGAGTTCGATTGTATAGCTTATTCATGTGGCCTAGGCCTATTCAATTTATGATAATTTTTCAGGTCCACAATATACGCCCTCCCCCGCCCCCTTACACATTTCTTTTATAATTTGGGACATATCATCACTGATCTTAGCAATATCATTATTTATAAAAAAACATTATTTTTGGTATAGTTCGATTGTATAGCTTATTGATGTGGCCTAGGCCTTCGCAATTTATGATAATTTTTTAGGTCCATGATTTACCTCCCCCTCACACATATTTGTATAATTCGGAACATATCATAGCGATATCATTATTTATATATAAATATATTTTTGCATTGAAAAATAACAGTTTTGACAATTTACATAATTCATGTTTTTTTTTAATTCTAGAGAAACTATTTGATATTTGATACATATTAGTATCTATAGGCTACATTTTATGTCAAACGAGTACCGTAGCCTATGTACAATGTGCTGAAGCTGAGGTTGTAGCTAGGCCTAAAAAAAAATATTGTTTGTTTCCGATTTCCGACCGACCCTATTAAAACATCTGCGACCCAAATTTATTTTATGGATTTTCTAAAAAAAAAAAAAAAATTTTTTTTTTTTTAGAAAATCCATAAAATGAGGAATGATGAGTTACTGGATGTAGTATAAGTAACTGAAAAAACGTTACGAAAAGGAGAGGAGAGGGTCAAAAAACAAAAAATAGTTACGTAATGTACAGATAAGACATGCATGGAAGTGAATCTGGCACCAAATAAAATAAAATAAAATTCTTTTCTACCCATTGGTTGAAGTGACAAGAAATAAAATTAATAATAAAATAAAATAAATTTCCTACCTACCCACTGGTTAAAATGACAACAAATCGGAAACAAACATATATATTTTTTTGGCCTTATTACCATTTTATGTTGAGGCAGTGTTAAAACAATATCATGAAGCATATGACACAGATAATATAGCGCAATAAAAAAACTAGTGGGGCTATTCGTTAGAACAAATAATCTAGTCTAAAATAATATTACATATGACAGTCTTTTGTGTTATTTAATAAGAAAATGATATAAAATGTGCGAGAATATTGTGAATTAGATGAGTATAATTTATTACTAGAAAAGGACTTATATACTGAAAACAAAGGCCCGGCTTTAGTCCACTTGAGTGCAATAGACAAAAATTCAACCTAATATTTTGTAAACATAAATGTAAATGCCATTTTTTGCACCTACTCACAGTCATATGGGGATTTGGGATCTTTGTACCTATATTCTTTGATAGGTTTAGTAAATGATGTTCCAAGTGAGAGGTTATTAATCAAATCCATTCTTTATTGTTCTTTATGTAGAATACAGATATTAGCACACACTTCACAACTGATACACAATTTCATTACAATTCCAGGTTCAATTCATGTCTTCCAATATTATAACATAGTTTGCCATGAGTAAGGCACAAGCATTACCAGATTACCCAGGCTATAGAATTAAACAAAGAGACTACTCTCAACTCACTGCCTAACTGAGTAACTAATCTCCAACTGCTAGACTGCCCCCGTGACACAGTCACAGGCACGCTCTCTCAGAACCAAAAGTAGGCCAACAGCATCGGGCTGCTGTTGCCTGAGGTGTAGCCCATTGCCCGTTCAGCATTGGTCTACCATCTAGACTTATGGAACAATATCACTCCAACACTGTATAGCATCATGTGTCCACTGATAAGAGAACTATTACTGCATGACCAAACACGTGGACACACTTTTCCACAAATGAACCACCATCATTGAAAATACATTGGCACAGCATTTTGATCTCTAACATAACTGTATTGGTCTTCCTCATGGGCCAGGATCCTAAATGTCCATGATATAATCAAGGAGTGAACCAAGAAGACAAGTCAAAATAAATCTTCAATGTGTATTCCTTCCACCACCATCGCCGGTGCTGGCCAACCACCAATTAATACTGGCCATTGAATCGCCGTTTGTCTCTTTCACTTCCGAAAGTATTGTGACACTCACTGATAAGTCAGTGTATGCGTCTCTACGATGTACCCCGTACACACGATGTAGGCCTACCCACCCAATTCCGATGCAATGTTGGGCCAGAGTCTCAGCCCATTTCTGGTTCAATACCGGTCAATCGTTTACGACGCTTGCCCAACACTAATCCAACACTGCATGGGTCTGCTGTATACTTGCACATACATCAGCAAGTTTACACATGGCATTCACCCAATGCTGTTTCAATGTTGACCCACAGTCTTCGACGCTGGCCCAACATTTGAACAGCATTGGGTGATTGTCCCGTGTTTTCCAGTATTGTTAAGGGGTGACGCTTTACTCCTCACGTATATATATAACAGATAACACAATACATTGGCCCAGTGCTGATGTATTGATGGCCCATGGGCCACCGTCTGGACGCAGGGCCAACATTAGGCAAAAAAAAAAAATTGTTTGTTTCCGGTAACCCGACCGACCCTAATTTTAAGTGTCGACCCTAGTTTTTTTTCAAGATCTGCCGACCCTAAATCTTTCTATCAATAAATAACAGAGCTAAACTTTTTTGTTTTAGCATTCTGATCGGCGACAATCCGACCTACCTACCCTATTTCTAAAAAGTCTGTTACCGGAAACATACAATTAATTGTTTTAGGCCTTATTCCAACCAAAATCCTTTAAGCTCTAATCACAAATATAATCTTGAATATTATTTTTTCTTAACAGTTTTAAAAACTGTCTGACGTAGCGACCTCAGACGTCAGATTCGACATGTTCATAAGGACTGGTGTTCAGAAATGTCAACCGTTTCCCACACACATCACCCCTCTTCCCCCTAAATAGGACACAAACTCAGGCAAAATAAACTTAATAGGCTCCTGGCATACAGCCGGGCATAATATTTCTTATGGCCAGATGGGTATGGCAGACAGTACATGCTTTGGTGTGGTTGGATTGTTTGGGTAAACAGTTCCACACAGTCAGCAGTTAACATTCGGATTCTGTCATCTTGATCATGTTGATCAAGTAAATTTTCTGTCGATTCACCTAACTTAGACTACTAGTCTTTAGTAATTGTGAAGTAAATAGTGTTACATTTACTTATTTTGAAGATCAGTGAAATATGCCTAACGTTACATGTATGTACGTAAGTTAGACCCAACACAGACTAGCCCTGAACACAAGGCTATTCCGCCCGAGCTGCATATGCAGCTCAGGCGAAATAGACTTGTATTCAGGGCTAAACACAGACACCCCATGATCTAAAATAATGGTGTTATTCAGGTGTGGATGAAGACAAATTCTTTGAAAAGTCCCCCAAATTGTCTTAGGCCCAAATAGACAGAAAATATAGGGGGGGGGACCCCAATAATCCTCTCCTTTTCAAATCCTTGATCCGCCCCTGGTATCAAGAAGATGCAGGCGATCGTTTCAAATCATTGATTAAAAATATTTTTTTACTTCTACCTACTTAAAACGATGACCATGCTCCTCACAGGGGTGGGCCTGAAAAATGTGCTCAGACAATCGTAACGAACCACCTACTGACTAATCTATCAGAGACTAGCTCACCACCCAGTTTTAGCTAAATTTCAACCTTCTGGGACAAGAAATATCAAGATTCATTTAGTTTTGATTTGTTATTGTTGAAATGTTTTAATGATAATCTAATGATATGTTAGCTATTAAAACTCAATTAACCAACTTCTAACAAGTTTAATGTACCAGGCAAGTTTCGACTTTTGAACAACCATGCCTAGGTGGACTGGCAGGCCTACCTTATTTTATGATTGCACCAGGCCTACTTCATTACGATGTATATGTTTTACATAGTATTTTTAATGTTTTAGGGCCAGGCTCTCTCTTATTTCTTTTCTCTCTCGCTTTTCATAATTGCGGCTTCTCGAGGCTCTCTTGTATTTTATTTCTCTGATAGAAAAATATGTTTCTTTAGAAGTTGCTTCTCTGAATTGTGGCACTATTTTAAGAGCAGTAAAGAGCTAGGGTGTGAACCATGTGAGGTGCGATTATGATACTCAGTTATTACCATTTTATCTTGATCTTCAACAATCAAAGACGTTATCAATCTCTTTTATTGTCAAAAACAATCATTATATTATGTCAGTCTTATTTTGCCTGATTTTCTAGCGATAGGGCTTTATATGCGCTAGCCTAATATTAGGCCCAACTGTTAGGGTTGGGCCTTACCTTCCTCCATAGGATATACACCGAATTTCAAAACGGACGCCCGAAATCATATCAAAATAAAATGTAATCTTACCAGGAAGTATCCCATCATGATCTTTAGTTATCCAAGCTAGAAATAGCAATCATATTGTAGTTGTTCGCACTTATTAAAGTATATTTAGCAGCAGATGTTCGACCACGTTTTTCATAAAATTCTGCCGAAAGCTGATAAACTCGCTCAATAAGCAAATGAGCTGTACTGCTCTCTACTGCTCTGCAAAGCCAAAAGGCAGTATCTGCCTACTCCACATGTGAGCAGATACTGCCTTTTGGCTTAATAAATACGACATTATAGATAGCGACATCTATTGAATCAAAATGACAGTATTCATCTGAAAGATCAAGGCCTGGATTCATTTGTACACGGGTGTATGATTTCTATAGCAAACATCTTAGCTATATTGTAGGCAGTTGAAAATACTGAGACATCATATTAGAATCCACTTTCGGTCATTTATATCCATATAGGTCTACTACTGTATATCCCCGCGTATAGTGCGACGCCATGTATAATACGAGTTGAGATTTCAGGCCTCGGATGACCTGAAAAACGCCTGCCCCTCTGTATAATACGACCTCAAATTTTGAATGTCGGCAGTGTCCCAGGCCATCCAAATGTGTAGCGCCGATACACAGGATAGACACCTCTTTACACGATGCTCTATGACAGGAACAGTCGCAACATTACAGCTCTGCAAAACCAAAGCGCAGTATCCGCTTACTTGTAGAGTAATCACAGTGCCTTAGCCAGACATTAGAAAGGGCAGGGTAAATTTCAGAGTGTAAGGGCACAATTATAGTAATGAGCCGCGCAGCGGCCAGCCGCCCGAGCACGCTGCGTGACTGACCGAACCCGCGCAGCGGGTGCGGCACAAGAGGGGGGTCCGGGGGTCTCCCCCCTGGAAAATTAGGATTTTCCATTCTAAAATGGTCGCTTCTCCTGCAATCTAGTGGGATTATTACTTAATATTCACTCTGTGAATTTGCTTTTTTTTGCTTTTTTTGTACATATTTTGTGTTTCAAATAATAAAATAAAAACTCGAAATATCTACCAAAAATCACCAAACAAATTCACAGAATTTGGGATTTTTACTTAATGTTCACTTTCTGAATCTGCTATTTTTTGGTAGATCTTTTGTGTTTCAAATAAAACACGAAATATGTACAAAAAATTAGCAAATAAATTCACAGAGTTTGGGATGATAATTGAATGATACAGGAAAAAACACTTCACAGTAACAACCCACCAGCACGCCAAAAATCATTGTAACTTGTAAATACTTTATTTCTATTCAGAGAATCTCAGAATCTTCAAGCAAATAAGTTTTAACTGTCTGTCATTTCAATGCAGCCATTTTTTAATGTAGGCCTATGTTCTGTGAGTCAGACGCTATCTAAGTCTGGAACTGTACTGCAGTGTAGTACTAGTAGCCAGTGTACATGTAGGCTAAGCCTGTACTGATAGTGGTACTTGTACTATAAGTACAGTAGTCAGTCAGACTGTCACACTGTCTAGCCTAGTGAGTAGGGCCTAGCCCTAGTGGTAATCGTCCATTTTTTGTAATACTAATAGGGGCCTAGGTCTAGATCTATTTAATCATTTGTAGTTATAATATAGTTTTCTTTAATTTACAAACAGGCTTGCCGAGTTTTCAGTCATTCATCAATTCATTCAGTATGGCACTATAGGCTTACCCGGTATGACTGGGCCCCTAACTCATTTACTGCGCGAGGCCCAGTCACAGTGACCGCCATTTTGATTACACATCCAGCTGTGTAAAAACGACACTTGCGCTGCCTACCAAAAAACTCGGATGCCAAAAAATTGAGACGAATATTTCAAGAGCCTATGCAAACTAGGCCATTTTCAGCAGGCGTAAACTTGTGGTCGTATTGGAACTATTACATTTAAAAATGGAGGTCACTGTGTCAGAGCCTTGCGATGTCATCAGGGTACTATAGGCTATGGTCAGTATGGCTATTCAGTAACGTTATGCATGGGGGATAATATGTGAAAATTCCGTTTGGAAAACTCTGGTCGGCGAGTCCGTTCAGCAAATTTAAAATATAGTGTTGATACTGGGATAGCGTTCTAAAGCATACCGGCATACCGAGCAGTAAAGAAATTTGTGTAAAGACGACAGATTTCGCTTTCTAGAGGGCATTTTGAATTTCAATGATATTGCAACGTGTATCTAACGACGCTGACGGACGAATGGGCCCATGGCAGCGTTGGCGCTGGCCACTCGCCACGTCGCCAAATGCGAAGATATTTGCTATGTGGCGAAAGATTTGTGATGTCTTTAGCCACAGTGGCGAAGACAAAAACGAGATGCTTCCACAATACTTATGAATCTTGAGCCGTTTTCGCGGTAAAAATCGCGGGAAAAACGACTGCTTTACCATCGTTTTTTTCTGACATAAACATGTCTTTATTTGATTTTTCAAATTCTCAATCGATCTTGCTAGCATCTTTCAATTTTGCCGATCTATAAATATAGCAATAATAGCCAATATTATAAACTATATTCAACACAAACTATGTTTGTTTACATACTCAACAAAAAAACAAAATGGCGGACGACGACAGCGTAGGCCTATTCCTGTGATCCACTTGATAATATGATGTTGTTTTATACACACTGATCATGATGTGATGTTTATAATGTCACTGTATCACAACCTTTGTGTTATGAGTTATTTTGTAGAGCTCTGCATTCAATAATTTGTGTTTTACATTTTATTACCATCAGGCCATTGGAATGGATTAATCGCTTTACCTGTCACTGACAGTGTGTCAGTGACCTATTATCCTCAACAGACGAAATAACTTGTGGTAGAACACTCATGAATAAGCAATCATTCAAATACATTAAGAGCTAACACCACACTGGGACAAAACTTATTTTTGTACAAAACTAAGTGATTAGTCTGGTCGGCCGCTCAGCACATTCCCTTTGCCTGATACTCCCATTAAGGAGGAATTCTTGCGAAGTCATCAATCAAAGTGATTATTTGTCAAGAGCAGGAAACTTTTAACAGAGGCTGAGATGGACAGTGTGAACAACTGACTCCACACTGCTGCTGCAGTCATGACATCCTTGCCTACCTGACTACCACTGTTACTTGTACTTGATTTCTCGAAGCTGGATCTTTTTGTCAAGACAAGGCAAAAAAGACCTCTGTTTTTTTTTTCTAGTTACATGTTCCTCCAAAATAGGGTAGGTATGGGGGGGGGGGGGACTTTTTTTAATTTCACTTTTAAAAACCCCAATAAATTGCCCCCAAAAGGCTGTTCATACAAAAATACACGCTGTGAAGGGACGTTCTCAAATAAAATCATTTTAGATTATTTTTTTTGAAATTGTCATAAAAAATCTAGGATTAGGGATTCAAATGGTCGGCAAACCTAAAATATTGGCGGACAACCCAAAATGTAGGGCACGGTTGTCCGCTGGATAATTTTTATTTCAAACATAATTTCGAATGCAGCAACCTTCCTAAACTGTCATGCAGTTTGATTGCCATGATTACAGTTGAATAATAAAAGAAGTCAAACAAGTTAGTATTAATTTGCAAAAGTTCGTCAGTTCTTGGAAGTTTTGCATGAAATTTGTGGTTATTCACTAAATGAAAACCAAATCATAAACTGGTTCACATTAAGTACTATCTTTCTGTGGTAAGATGCAAAATCAATAGGCCTACTAGACCAGTATCAATTATCACCAATATTTTGGATACTGGGTACATGATTACATTGTGGCTACAATAAAGAAAATGTGGCTAAAACTTTTCAGAGGTTTTAGCCACAGTGGCTAAGACATTTTTCATCCTACCGCCAACACTGCCATGGGGTCAGTTCACTTGGCAGAATAGAGTTTAGGTCGGAAACAGCGCCATACGGCATTCACGGCAGCCATGAATTTACAACGGTACCGTAGTATAAATGTGAGCGCTGAATTCGATTCCTGAATGACCCACACAGCTCTTAGCAAAAAGCAACTGGACTAATTGCGGAATCGGATTGATCATTATATTATTGGAAGGCCTGTGCAGAATGCATGTGGGCTAGCTAAACCAAACAAACAAACGGCTAGTGATGCAGGGCGCCTGTGATTAGGGCAGGGCGTTGTTTATCAGGGCAGGGCGTTGTTGTAAAGGGCAGGGCGCAGGGGGACGAAGGCAGGGCGCAACGCCCCTCTAAATAGTCCTAGCAAAGGCACTGAATCAGATACTGTATTTTCATTTTCCACGGCAGAGTGGATGTCATCGGGATTCTCTCGTCCTGGGTAGACATTCTGAGGCCTGCATAGGCTACATATACACTGTTTGAAATTGCCACTGGAAATATAATCAGTCGACAAATTTACAGAGCTCCAGATAATTTTTTGGTTTGAGGAGTATTTTACTCATTGAAATGGGTGATGAGGAGTGAAATATGATAAAAAATAAACGAGGAGTACTTTTCATACAACAACATGAAAGCTTTATTTACATCATTTTTTTCTTATAGTCACATAGTTCTCTTCACGTAAAAAATACAACAATCGTTTCATTTTTCTGGGGTTTTTTTTACTTTGATGGGTATTTTAATAGTTTTTATGAGTAATATTACTCCTCAGATTTTCTATCAATGAGTATTTGCTGTTTTTACATGCGTATTTTACTCATATACGCATGTTACCTGGAGCCCTGAATTTATATTATTTTAATTTATCTATTACAAAGACCATATTTTAGTGTCGTCGTGCTCAAATAAGAACATTCCAAAGATGAAATGTGATGGTAAAACATTTGCAGACTAGCCGCATTGTCTAGACACAACCTTGGTTGTCAAAGGTGCCGCGTGCGTCGGCGGGAACAACGCTGACAACGTGAGACGGGGGCTCCCGTCAAACACGACACATTCACCCAGTGCTGGAACAATGTTGTGTCAGCGTCGCAGACCGTGTCCCAACAATGTACTAGCATTGGGTGAACGTCTCGTTTGCTGGGATTGCACTCACAACAAACACGACTCGTCTCAATGTCCAATGCTGCTTTATAATTGCTGGGCCAGCGTCGACGACACTGTCCTAACTTTGACCCAGAATTGCGTTATAGTTGCAGTCAACTTCCACCAGCGTTGGGTGTTTTTCGCCGATTTCTCAGTCAATTTTAAATCAATTTCCATGAAATTTAGCAAGCTATCTTTTCAAGTATTCCGGCGCCTACCCTGAAAATTTCGTAAAATTTGAATGAGTATTTCAAAAGTTAGACCATTTGACATGTAGTGGAATTTCGTGATTGAGGCTGATAGCGTTTAATGGGTTTATAGAGGAGCGTCATAATTTGCAAAAACTACATGCCAAATGGTATAACTTTTAAACTACATAATATTTTTTCTTGAAATTTTCAGGGAAGTTGCCGTTAGACTAGAAAATAATGCTTGCCAAATTTCATGGAAATCGGATAAAAATTGTGTGAGTAATTGGCGAAAAGCATGCAACGCAAAAGTGGCAGATTTAATGTGATTTTTACTATAGTGTATTGTGCTCAATGGGTGCATTATCACAATCGTTGCAATACTGCTAATATTACTTCGTACGTGAAATACATGACATTCTACTAGTTGGAAAAGCATAGTCTAACTGTTGTTCTTGTTATATAGGCCTGCTTACCAAACACGCTGACTGGCCTACGTTTACAGATCTATACGTTTTACCGCTAGAGAACTTACCGCTAAACTAGAGAGCTAAAAAAATATATATTAAATTCTACATCTATGTATAATACGAGGTGCCTTTTTGAGACATGAATATCTAAGAAAAAACATCGCATTATAAACTGGGGATATACAGTATTATTATAATGATAATACCACGGGTAGATAATGTAACAAGCAACCGTATAAGTATTACAAAAGCCGTCATTCATAATATTAATGCTATTATTGTGTCACAGAGACCATGGCTGAATAACTCTATAGGCCTACACTATCAAACTCTATATACTGAACCATATATATATATATATATGTACGGAAAATTTTGTGTTTTAGTCACTGGCTGACACGCCAGACTTTGGCAGGCAAGCATGCATGTGCTGATGAGAGTTGCGTGTACACTTTAACATCACTAACATGTGTAAGCCAGAATCTATAACATAGCGGTACACACGTGACAGTATGGGACCTATGCTACACACTCTTTGAAGTAGGCCTACCCTGATTGTTGCTCATTTAATCGTAGTCAAATGTTGTTGTCAACAAATTAAGGACCGATATTTTTGTTTCTGGGAAGACTGATGTTATTGACTACTCAAAATCTCAAGGTTCCACAAAATTAACTGTGACTGGGCAATTCGTGCAGACTGATTCTGCATGGTCTGCCCATTACGATGTCAGCTATTTAAACCTCTTAAAAAAAGTCTTATTTCAATTCGGTGTTTTAACCTTTTAACTCTTGAACCGCATCAATCAATGTTTGCAAAGAAATTGAGGAAAAAGTAATGCAAAAAAAAATTGTCCTACTTACTCTCAATAAATTTTAGAAAAAAAAATTAAAAAAATAAAATTGCTACACGGTTTCAATGTTCAGTGATGTTTGGTCACTTTGCCAGTTTGGACCGGTGCCGAGGCCGGGGACGCCACGGGCGACGCCGGTGCGATGGCCGATTTTTGACAGTGTGAATTTCTGTTATTATCATATTGTAACGTGCAAACTACCCGTTTCCTTATTCGACACATCTTCTAAAACATAATGACCAATATCTGACACAATGTCATGTGCTCTTTTATCATCAGATGCCAGTAAACTGTCATGCAATGATGACAGCAATGGTTGTAAGGCAGACGCCATTTCTAATGTTTCTGGTTTCTGTACACCACGCTTAAGTCACGTGGTATTTGTGTACCATTTGCTGTGATCTTGCCATCTTGGCCTTTGACGATCTCGGCGCGGTTGATCTCGGACCTCAGAGGTTATCTCGCCCTATATCCATGACCTTGGAAGGTACGAACATAGAGGGGCCGTTCAACAATTACGTAACGCTTAATTTTGAACGATTTTGGAATCCCCCCCTCACCTCTTCGTGACGCTTTTAATGCTACTTTGACTACGTAACGCATCACTTAACCGCCCTCTCCCCTCTAAGCGTTACGTAATTGTTGAACGGCCCCAGACAGGTATTTTATGTTTATGGCTACGACTTCGAGGCATAGAACATACATTATACCCCCGGTTGAGAATTGACTGAGAAATCGGCGGAAAACATGCGATACAAGTTAATCTGACGGCGGGTTTAAGTATATTTCTATGGTACGAGGTGATCTCGGCCCGTGTCAAACCAGTACATTTTGTCATACAAACTCCGATTTACCCTTGCCTGACAAGCCCTGCCAATATCATAAAGCTCGGCCAGAGTAAATTTACCACTGCGTATACCCACTAAACATGCTACTTGTGGGCCAGTCATGGATAAATACATTTTTTATGGCTACTACAGGATATGGTATGCCATTATCGGCCCTGTATGGAAATCCCTTTATTTAATATTTTGTAACAGTATCACATAATTGGGCCTCGATTGGTTATGAAAGTATCTATTTATCATTAATTTCACGTTACACTAATAGTAATAACACCGATTATGGCCCCATTCGGTGCCTATAGTGGAGTAATAATTATATGATCATTCACTAGAGGGCGTGGCAATCGCATCTTGTGACTGCAGCGCGCGATTCGCTGACAAGGTTATTTAGTAGTAAACATGGTAAACGTTATTCAACATTATTCACTGATAATGTATTTTGTTACCAATATAGTTAGTCAGGGTACTTTTAATTGATTCATAGAACGCATAGATAATTTATTCTGTGATACATATCCCGGAGTATTTGCATAAAATTCGGTTTGATTTAGTGTGAGCGATAATATAAAAAAATGACCTAATTTTGCCTTTACAGGCCCTGTAATGATCCATAAACGTAATTCGTGTGGACGACAATATAAGAACACTGACTGTAGCATTCCATTTTGCAGCGACAAATCATGTCAAATGCACAATCAACGAATCATTATGATGCCAATCTGGCAATACAACAAATAAATTGAATACTCAGTCTCAGAATCACTGAGAATTATAATAGCAAGTCATACGCCCGATATTGTGAACCACTTTTTTTGCTATTTAAAAAATATTTACTGTCCAAAACTTTTATTCAACACACTAAAATGTCCGGCGATCTCCACCTGTATAATTTTTGTTTGAAAATTATTTTAACTTGCAAAATCCTTTCTTTGTTATGTATATCGATTTTACCGAATTTCACGTAATATCGCCCAACGCTCTAATGATGAATGACTTGCACTTGTCTTCAATCAAATTTGATCGTCGATGTTTCATCGATAACATTTTGCACTGTAATTTTCTATTCTATGAGAGAAAAGGTGCCAAAAATCAGATTATCAAAATAGAACCTCAATTCCAGTGTGCTGTGTGTAATTTGTAATTTATGGGGGAGAATTTTGGGGATTCATAAGTTTTTCTACCACGCGAACCAGGGTCACACGACCTCTAAAAAAAAAAAAATTATCCAGGAAAAATGGCTGAAAATTACGGGCGACCCAGGATGGGCGACCGCGTGATGGATCATTTGCCGATTCAGGGTGCCTATAGCAGACAATTTTGTGGCAATAATTAAATCTTCCTTGCTAAAATAATATATATAATGCTACAGTTCTGTCTACTTCGGCTCAGGTGAGATGTATCTATGACCCATTATGGTAAATCATATTTAACTAAAATAAAATTATACATCCAAATTTAAAGTCACATTATATAAAAGCAATATACTTTGATAAAGTAAAATTAATTGTTTGAGTAGGGGGGGGGGGGTATTATATTTTTGTTGCTAGAATGCTTTTCATATTGTAATAGCAAAAGTCGCACTGAAAAAAATGGATTGGATTTGTCATGGTTATAAATGTATTTTCAGACGCAGTGATGCAAATTTATGTTTCCACTCAAGCTGAGGTGCATGTTGCAATGAGGGCATATTTGGCCAATGCAGCAGATCGCAATGGAGGGACAAGGCGTCGAATGATCCAGGAGGAGATGCAGAACTAAAATTCTGGAGAATAAATGTACCATGCACAACATCTAACCCCTGCGAGTCCCACCATCCATACCATGGCTGAATCGAGTTAGTCTGTGCAGCCAATCATTGTATTCGTTTGACATGCAAAATACTAGCAAATATCGATTTAAAGCGGCTCAATCAGGCTAAAATCATCAAGAAATCAATGATTTTCATTTTTTTTGGCTTAATTCTTAATATGACCATATGATGTAAACATGTCCATAGACTAGAACTGCAAAAGTTTTTAAATTGTTGTGCTACAGACAAAATTCCAGATTTCTTATTTCGGACATGCATGTCCAAAATAAGAAATACAGGAATTTTGTCTCTATATCTCGCTTAACTGGTAAATGCACAGCACGAAAATTTTAAAACTTTTGCAGTTCTAGGCTATGGACATGTTTACATCATGTGGTCATATTAAAAAGCCAAAATAAAATCACTTATTTTTTTATGATTTTAGCCAGATTGAGTCGCTTTAAATCGATATTTGCTAGTATTTTGCATGTCAAATAAATACAACGAT
Organism: Flabesymbios commensalis; assembly: GCA_964017125.1. Classification (NCBI taxonomy): domain Eukaryota; kingdom Metazoa; phylum Annelida; class Polychaeta; order Terebellida; family Flabelligeridae; genus Flabesymbios; species Flabesymbios commensalis. The sequence continues at coordinate 57,090,265 of OZ024904.1, read as the reverse complement.
TGGCTGCACAGACTGACTCAATTCAGCCCCCTTAACGATTTTATCATTTCTATCGAACGTCAACATTGGAATTATGGTTAGACAAATGGTATCAATATTTGTTGAAATGTGTATTGTGTTGCAGCATTACCGCATTGTTTAGGGATGTAAGTAACAATGCAATATAATTTTGCAGTTTTTATCTATAATACATTACGTTTTGTAATGTGTATTGGCTGCACCTTTCTCTTATTTGAAATTTTGCAGCATTGATGCTAGTAGTCGATTGATCGTCAAAATTCGCATATTAGACGCCAATAATAGATAAGTTGAAAATATGTTATTCATAGTTTCAAGAATCACATAGATAATAGTAAATTGTACTTACTTTGGAACAGATGTTTGAAACGTATGACGTTTAGACTTGCTTCGGCAAGCCTTGATCACATACTGATGTCCTGGCGGTGAAATGGCTCAGACGGCAGCGAAATAATCTTTTTGTAGATCACCCATTGATGTCTGAGCCACTTCACTGCCAGGACATCAGTATGTGATCAAGGTTTGCCGAAGCAAGTCGAAACGTTATAAGTTTCAAACACTTGTTCCAAAGTTAGTACAATTTACTACTATCCTAATAATAGAAATGTATTGTAAGAGTATTCAGATGCAGATAGGCTCACTTTCACACAGCATAAACGAGTCATTTGCAGATATGTTTTGTTATTGAAAATCAAATACAACATTGTACATATGATCCAGAGGGGGGGGGAGGGGTGTGCTTTCTCAATGTCCAGTTTTGTTGCAATGTGTTATCTCTGTGCCATGAGTTGGCAGATTTGAATAAATGATGGTAGGCCTACTGATATTAGAATACTTATGTGCCAGGCTTGACTGCAGATGCTGTATTTTCTGGTTGTTTACCAAACTGTTTGGTAAACAACCAGAAATACAAGATCTGTCAGTTGAAACAAAGTCTAGTTTTGTTACAATGTGTTATTGTTGAACAATAAACAATAAATAGAATGTGTCTGTTGTGTGATATTTGTGTTATGCCAAGTTAGCAATACCTTAATTTTACAATTTTAAAGCTTTAGAAATAACATTAATGGCCCTATCATGGGCCATTATAAGTATCCCTCAAGTTTGCCATTTGAAAGCCTTGATAATACTTTTTACAGCCCTGTGATGGCCCAATAATGGGCCGATAAATGTACAGTAAATACAGCCAAACGATAATGGCTCAGTCATGTTTGGATAAAGTGCCAGTCTTGTTTGCCACTATGAAGCCAGTTTCTATCCGTTTTCATCTGCGCCAATGGGGGCCATTATTGGCCCACTATTGGATCTGTTTTATTGCCATTATTGGTCCGATTAAGAAAAGCTGTGCAAACGATAGATGTACATTATTGGCCCAATCCAGGCACTGTAACGTAATACTGGCATGCATTGACAGTCCCATAATTAGAATTCCGGTTAAAAGCAAAAGGAACATTAATGGCCCATTATGTATATGTTTATTGGGTAGCCACATGTGTCCCATGCCAGATGGTTTAACTTTTTAGCTATACAATATTTTCTGATGAAAATGTCATAGTAGACCACTTAGCCGCCGCGTGACTGAAAATTGGTTGAGAATTGACTGAGGAATAAGCGAAAAACATGAGATACAAGTTCATCTGACGCGTCGGTTATAGACCTAAATTCAATGTAATTTATTACCAATTTGCAATGTTGCCAGTTATGTCATATGTGATGATATATGATATATGGACATCACATATGATACTGAAATACATAGAGGCCTACATTTGTCATCAGTAGGTATAGCCTACTGTAAAATGGGGTGACAATTCCCGGTAAACATGACGTGATTGGGCCAATACTGGTTTGATACGGTTCATTAGCGGCAGTAACGGCCGTTATAAAAAGGTATAAGGCCTTTACAATTTTTTTTCCCAATCTGATGTAAAATCAACACATTTCTTTCCCTTACTGGTCCAATACTGGTCCAATACAGACAAATACATAATTTAACATCACCAACATCTAGTGATTAAAATCAAAGAAAAATGAAATTGTAAGCTGATAAAGCAATAGTGACAGTAACAGCCTTTATAACTTTATTTTTAAATCCAAGGTAAAATAAACACATTTTTTGCCTTTACTGGCCAAATACTGATCCAATACAGATAATACATAATTTAACATCACCAACATCTAGTGATTAAAGTAAAAAAAAAATAGAATTGGCAGCTGATAAATCAATAGTGACAGTAACAGCCGTTATAAAATGGTATTTAGCCTTTCTAACTTTTTTTTTAGAATTACCAGCTGATAAATCAATAGTGACAGGAACAGCCGTTATAAAACAGTATTGAGCCTTTATAACTTTTTAAAAAATCCAAGGTAAAATAAACACATTTTTTGCCTTTACTGGCTCGATACTGGTCCAATACAGACAAATAGGCCTGAATGTATGATCAGTTTATTTTTCACAACGATATGAACATATTTGGGCTAGGCAGGTGCAGATCCAAGGGGGGGGGGCCCAAGCCCCCATATGGTTTTTTCATATACCGGTACCCTATAATTTCTTTTAAAAACCACTATGTTTATAAAAGTGAAACCTAAAAAATTCTTAACCCCCCCTCTAAGAAATTCCTGGATCCCCCCCTGCTAGGCCTGTATAGTGTAGGCATACTTTAAAACAAGCCTTGGTGAAAATTGTAAGAAATCGACTTCACCCCTTATTAACCTATGCAGACCTATCAAGCTGACTCAAGAAGGCAAGACTGGAGTGACATGTGAACAATTAATTTAATAATTTGTTTTTCTTGAAGTTCTCATTTAATGCGATCACATAATATATTAATAACCGATATGTCCGGGTTTTATTGAAACCTTGAAGCCATAACATTACTCCATGTACTCAGCCAAGATCTACTCAGTATAAAACCATTTCAGGAGTAGCCTATATGACGTTCACTTCAGTGACACCTCTGTTTTGGCTCCACATCTACATAGTGTCAGATCAGGCCATTCAGTTACCACCAAATGTGCAATCAAGACAGATCGAGCACCTTGTTTGCATGACGTAGACTAGTCTTAGGCTATACTACAGAGACAGTAGAAACAGTGATAGGCCCACCTTTACTTTAGACTAAACTAAGCCTATTTGCATAGTCTATAGATCTACCTTACTATACTAGAATTTAGATAGGTCTGTAAGCTAGACTATTATAATTAGCTAGCTTTAGGCCCAGTCACTCTAAGTCTTAAGAAAAGTTAACTGTTACAGTGTTAGGTCCTTTGTCACGTTCCACATTAACGTATGTTGATGCAATGTTTGTCCGTCGTCTATCCTATGACGCTGGCTCAACATTGGATCAACATAGGACCAACCTATCTGGATTATGCCTTGTCACCTTGTGGCTAACGTTAGCCCTATCAGGGCCTATGAGTATTCATGACTGTGTACCGATATCCATTTTCTTAGATCTCTCAAAGGCATTCAACACTCTTGATCACGTTATTTTACTTCAGAAATTAAATTATTATGGTATGAAGTCAGTAGAGCAAAAAAAATTTCAAGACTATTTACAAAAAAGAACCCAATATGTTTCTTATGATAAAACTAATTCTGATATGTATCGTATATCCACTGGTGTGCCTCAAGGGTCTATATTGGGCCCTCTTCTATTTATCATATATATTAATGATTTATGCAACGCCAGTAAAATGTTTAAGATGATTATTTATGCTGATGATACTACTTTATACTCCACATTAGATGTTTTTGGTAATTATTTTTCCAAAAATTTTAATTTAGAATTGACAAAAGTTGCAGACTGGTTAAAGTTGAACAAATTATCAATCAACATAAAAAAATCCAAATTCATGGTATTTCATATGCCTCAAAAACAAGTGAATATACCAAATATACAGATTGAAAATAGCATAATAGAATTTTCTGATGAATTTACTTTTTTAGGGTTAACAATACACAAGCATATAAAATGGGATTCACACATAAACAAAATAGCTTCTAAAATTTTTAATAGTATAGGAATTATGTACCGGCTTAAACACATGGTTCCTTCTGAAAAAATCTTTTAACCATATATAATGGGCTGATTAAACCACATATACTTTATGGTCTTAAGTGCTGGGGTTTCATTTAGGAAAGAATTTTAAAATTACAGAAGAAAGCCATGCGAATTATATGTTCGAGTGGTTACCTCTCTCACAGCGAGCCCCTCTTTAAGAAGCTAAATTTGCTTAAAATTGATGGTATTTTTAAGCTTCAACTGTTAACGTTTTGTTTTGATCTGATAAATAACAATTTACCTGCATATTTTCTTAACATGTCTTCTTTTACAACCAGTAATCTACCATCATAACATCAGACAAAAAAGAAACTACTCAGTTGCACGAGTAAAACATATATTTGCTCAAAAATGTATGCGTTTTTGTATTCCGGATATTTTAAATAAATCAAGCAGCCTTATAACAGATAAAATAAAAACTCATAGTCGAAAAGGATTTTCAGTATATCTTAAATGTTTTTTTGTAAATGCATACAACTCAATATGTTTAATACCAAACTGCTATATCTGTTTAAAAATTGCTGTTTAGTAATACACGGTGCACTTTGGACGCTGGCCCTCTTTGGCCCTATTTTTGGCCAAGGTGAAGGTTGTTATATAAGATCGTATTATTATATTTTATATCCATGCAGTCCGCTAATTTTAACGTTCCTAATATTTTTAATTTGTGTCTCTGTTTTTGCATTGATACATAGACTACACTCGTATTTGTCTGCTTCTCCCTCCGCATTAATGTTACTATTTTATTATTGGCCGTCTTTTTGTCTCTCTGTCTTCCCTGCGACGTATATCCATATATCCATGCAGTCTGCTAATTTTAACGTTCTTAATATATTTAATTTATGTCTCTGTTTTTGCGTTGATACATAGACTACACTCGTATTTGTCTGCTTCTCCCTCCTCATTAATGTTACTATTTTATTTTCAGCCGTTTTTTTGTCTCTCTGTCTTCCCCGTGACGTATGCAGTTTTTCAGAAACTATATATATTACATTATTGAAGGATGGCCTGCATGGAAGCGGCTTATCATAAGCCTTTTGCAGATCTCCTTTGCATTTCATAGGGCCTAACGTTAAGCCTATAGCCTGAGGTTTCTATAGCCTGAGCCTCTGGGGCAGATCCAGGATTTTATTTGGGGGGGGAGGGAAGCCTAAAAAAATTTAGGTTCGACTTTCAAAAACTTTTTTTTAAGGAAATTAGATCTATAGGCCTAGCCCTAGGCTAGAGTAGAGCCTATGATATCAAAATAGTAGGCTAAAACTCAAGTCTAATGTTAGGACCTATCCCAGCAGACACCAGACGTTTACCCATGTTTTTTATAGGTGGATGTTGGCCATTGGCCATTGCCATTGAGTCAACGTCTGGTGTATGCTGTGAGCCCTTACTCAACTTAGGTTATAACTTAGTATAAGTTATACTATAACTGTAGATTAATTGTAGCGCTTGTTTTCCCACTAATTTTTCAAACAATTTTTATGAAATTTCACAAGCACTCTGCATATTATCTAGTCACTTGCCAAATAGGCTTAGACCTAGCCTAGTTTCTGAGGCCCCCCTTGACCTAGTTGAAGCTGTCAACACAAGATACATCTTCGCTACCAGACTTGGGTCAGCCTACTTAACTACCCTTGACCTGGCTGAGCCCGGAGATCAATGGTTACAAGTGGGACTAGCTTAGACTACCTTGAAAATAAACTGGGCCTAAATAAGGCCATTTTAATCTTTGTAATATGTTTAGGCCCATAGAGAAATTTAGCCTACTACATATAAAATGGTCCAACTATTTTCAAAATACATTTTCAGGGTATATTTGGCTGGTGACTAAAAAATAGTCCCTGAAAAATTTCACTTAATGAGAATTGACCGAGAAATTGCTCAAACACATCTGCTGCAAGTTAATACAATATGACTTCCAGTAGAAGTAGACTAGGCCTAGACTAACATTAGCCTATAAAAAATATTTTGTTATAGAGTCTAGGCCTAGCCTAATGATAGTTTAACCTATTATCAATAAGGCTAGCTATTTATAGGGCTGCAAAATATTATAGGCATATAGCTAGCCTAACTAAGCTACACTATTATTACAGGTAGGCCTAAAATAACTTAAATAATATATTAAAGCTGAGGGACGGCTTAACAATTACGCAACGCTTAGCATTAGAAGGGGAGGGGGGTAACTGAAGTGTTATGGAGCGTATGTATACATTAAAAGCAACATTAAAAACCGTTAGAAAGAGGGGGGGGGCAAAAAATAGGTAAAACAAGCCCTGCCTAATTGTTGAACGGCCCCTAACTTTTAACAGTGATGCTACAGTTAGACTAATCTAGCCTAGACCTAGAGTAGACTTCAGTATGGTCTAGCCTATAGATCTACAAGGTCTAAATGCTTAGCCCTAGCCTACCTAGGCTTTAATTGTTTGTTCCAAGGTGGAGGATAGTCCATAATCAAACCTACCTTTTCTCCTCATTCTATTCTCAAGTTGTCGGCTCCGACGGCTCATTCGATCCGGTAGGCCTACTCAAGGAGGTTATATGAGTGGAAGGGCTACGTGACGGCTGCTGTGTCAGCAGTGAGTGAAGCCAATCGGTGCACCCAGCGGCCATCTTGATTAACCCAAGAAACGATGCGATGGTCTGTGCTCATGACTACTGGCACCATGAATCTCTGTAAAGATGATCCAGAAAACACAAACATTTGGAAAACGTCGGCCCATCGTCGAAGTCGTTGGGCCGTCGTTGTACAAAGGTTTTACAAATGTTTGTGTTTGCTGGGGAGGCGTTGTGAAATGTTGTTTTAATGTGTGGCCAACGTTGTAGGCGTTGTAATGCGAAGAAACAATCACCATGTAAAAATATTATTTAAATAAGATATAGATCAATCTATCACAATGGAATTCCTGTAGAACAATATTTCGTTCTTCCGGGTTATAACCCACCTTGAATCTCAGGATGATAGCGACATCATTATATAGTTATTATGTATACGTAAAATGTGTTAATAACGATATAACACAATTACAACGCATAATAATTTAGTCCTAACCACGAAGGCAAGTATGATATAATGTATTCGAATGCTGTAATTGGCCCGTAATTGCCCTGCAAAATACTGTATATCCACACTGTTTTGTAGATAGATAGATAGATATTTATTGACGACGGTAAGTCTATGCAGACTTATGCGTCATTAAAATGAACATATGTACAAGACTATATACAACAGGATTAGTTCGGTAAAATATGCATGCTAAGTTAACTTAAACATGTTAAAATCAGACGACATTATATACTAAAACAAGCACAGGTTAAATAAAATATGCATGAGAACTATTTAAAATAACCTACAGTTAAACAGCATTGGCATGATATATTTTTAAGTTTCCCACACCAAAACCAGAGATAAAATAGCTACTGCATATAGCTAAAAACCCTCTGGAAAGCGTAGAAATCGAGTAATTACATAATGAGTGAGAGTATGTATGAAGAAGAAAATAATAATATTAGTTACATTAACCATGTTAAAAAAAACAATCTGAAAAATGCATTGACCGACCTCAGCTCGAAACACCAAGATGATTAGAGGAATCACCAGCCGCACCAGTCGCTGATACCACAGTGGTGTTCCCCCGACAGCATGGATGATTTCATGAGTGGATGATTAGAGGAATCACCAGCCGCACCAGTCGCTGATACCACAGTGGTGATACCCCGACAGCATGGATGATTTCATGAGTGGATGATTAGAGGAATCACCAGCCGCACCAGTCGCTGATACCACAGTGGTGATCCCCCAACAGCATGGACACCACAATCGTTTTATAAAGCGGAGGTACGCGACACGCTTAAGGTTTGAACACAGCTATAGGTGTATTTTGCTAAGCTTATTACTAATGGTCGATGTGTAGATGACATAATATATATAAATTTGTTGTCGTTTGAGAGTGAGTCAAATTCACTGTTGCATAGTTTGCTTTCAGCAAGTAAACTAGTTCGCTGCGTTGCGAAGTAAGAGCAAGTAATTAAAAAATGAATTTCGTCATCAACAGAGTTTGATGTACATCTTTGACATACGCGCTGTTCTAGTGGTAGTTTTTGCGGCTTGACATGCCTTCCTCGTTCAATTTCTAGCATATGTGAGCTCATTCTCAATCTTGATAGTGCCTTCATCCACCTTGTCGAGGATGTAAAGCAGATATTCTTCTAGCGGGTGTTCAAATTTGAACTTTATGTACGTTCGTAATTTATGGAGTTTCGGGCTTTGATAGACCAATCAACTTTATATGTATTAATCAAACATAATTTAACTTGTTTGATGAGACGATTGGCATTTTCTGCCCTATGATTTTCCCAAACGTCACGGTGGTTTGTTCGGAATAATAATGACCTGATGTGAAAACACCAATTTGTTTCACCAATAAAGTCAAGAGACGCCAGTGAGTTGTACACGATTCTCAAATAGCAGCTTCTAGGCAAGGAGATCAAGCGAATCCAGTATTTCAAAGCTAGAATTTGTTGTTTTAAAAAGAGAGGATACCTTCCTGTATCCCCATAAATAGTAACTGATGTGGTTTGTTGTTTGACTCCAAGCATATTTTTCAAGAATGATAAATGGACTGTCTCAAAGTCCAATATTTCTTTAACAATAAATAGTACCTCGCTACCATACATTAGTATTGGCTCTATTTGGGCTTGGAATACTTTTAGAGCCATTTTTGGCGTTAGATGTCCTAAGTTGTGACTATAACTTCTAATTGTGAATATAGCTTTGCGAGCTTGTTCAGCCAGATACGAATGTTTTTTTACAAATATATTATCATTATTACTACACCAAAGACACCAAAATATTTATATTTGTCCACAATTTCAAGCGTATTTTCGGCCAGTGTGAAAGAAAATGATTGTTTGGCATATATTTGATTGTAAATCACTATTTTTGTTTTTAGCAATGCTTATTATCAGATTTCATATTTCACAGTACTTGTAAAATAAGTCAATTTGTGCCTGTAGGCTCTCTGCCAATTCTGAAAAGAGGCCTATGTCGTCGGCAAATAGGAGGTACGCAAAGTATATGTCTCCTATCTTAAGACAGTATTTAGGATTTAAATATTCTCCGAGATTCTGCAGGAATTCATTGAAAAGTTTGGTGCTTAAGACACCCCCCTGCATGACACCATAACGGTTGTTATTAGGATTGCTAATCTTGCCACTCCATTTCACTCGACTGCTAGATTTAAGAAACATAGACTTGATTGTATTCAGAAATTTTCCGTCGACATTGCGCTGCTGCAGTTTCAGGATAAGTGCATCTCTGTTTAAATAATCGAAAGCTTTGGTCAAATCCATATAACAAACGTAGAGCGGTTTTTTACGTGTTTTTTTCCGTTTCAATCAGATTGTACAACACAAATAAATTATCAGATGTCATACAATCTTTTTTAAAGCCTCTTTGTAGAGGATCATCGTCACGGCACACTAAGTTTTTGAATGACAATCTATTTTCGAGTACAGATGCAAAAACTTTTGCAAGAGAGGGAATCAGAGGAACTTTCCGACATTTGAAACAAATTAACGCATGGCACACAGTGAAGAATGAAACACCTTCCAAGCACCAAAACTTTAAAAAGCCGGTCAGAATCATTGACCACAATGTGGGTACATGTTATAATTATAGGGATTTGTTTACGATTATCATTATTAATTATACATTATTAAGTTTTTGGGCATATAATACATTAATAACAATAGACACACGTGAAACAACGCATGACAACATAGTCGAAAATGAAAAAACTTATAAGCACAACAAAATTTAAAAAAAACTGTCAGAATCATTGATAATTATAAAAATATATCTCTTATCAGTATTATTGTCCAGAAAATATCACTAATCTGTTCAAAACTTGACGACTTTTAGATTTAATTCTCTCTTTCAACTTCGCTGTATATTGTTTACTGGCATAATAATAGCGAACTTGCAACTATTTCTGAACTAAAGATTTAAGGAGTAAAACCAAATGATTGTTGTAACCTTCGTTTTGCAACATATGGTCATTAATGCTTGAAAATATATTTTTATCGATGTAATATTTCATAACTGACTGAACTAGCTTGTGACATGCGGTATTTGACATACCTTCGCTACCACTAGAAGCGACATACTGTCGAAAGAATCTCTCACTTGTCTTACAAATATCAATAACATCAGCTGAAGGTGTGGTCAAACAACTTTTGCTTTTTAGTGCAATCAATGAATGAATAGGTGAAGATGACGTCAAGTCTATAAGAGCATTAGCACATGTTTCACAATGAAGCGACTTTTTTAATTTAAAACATTCAAAACCACCTATATACGCAACTATTTTCTCAGAACAACAAGACAATATTTTTTCACTTGGAATGTATATCCTCATCGTCTTGTTGCGACAGAAAACTGTCATCCATCATTCTCTTTTTACTCAGAGACGAATTAATAGATACAACAGACGGTACAACTACTTCAACATTATAACTTACAACATAGCCCTTTCCAGCTGTTAGAATAGGAATATCCTCCAAAGCTAAACAATTTCCGAACACAACATTCTGTACATAATTATGTGTAAGTATTTTTTTGTATGCGCTTTTAAATTGTCGCGCAGTGGGATTATCGTTGCATCCACTCATACTTCTTATCTTACTAAAAAATAACTCAATATGGTCTTGACTAAACTTATAACTGAGTAGAAATTTCAAGCCATAATGGTCGGATAAAATAAATTCCTCGAGCAGTATAGTTTAACACTCTGAATATTTAATAAAAACCAAGAAATCCTGTCTTACGATTGCTATTAATTATTAGTGCCCTCGACTTCGACTCTTGTAAAGTCAAAATATATGATTGCGCCGTTGAAAGATAGTTAAAAATGTTGATATAGTTGTCAAGCTGCAAAGGGGCTTTAAAAGCAAATGACGTCAAATTCCTGGAATTAAGAATATCAAAAAGATTGTCAAACATTCATATAAAAGTAGCTTCTTTACAGCTTTTAAATTCAGAAAAATTTTCTTTCGCACAATTCTTTCGCACAAAAAGAAGTTGCCACTGAATCACTCAACGTTTGTGCTGCAACTTTTACGTTCATTTTCTTTTTAAACCATTCGATATGACTGGCTCTCAACTTGTTCCAAAGGTGAAGCTCCTCTGTCTGTTGTAAATTATGAAGTGAGACAAAATATTGCCACCTCACAATACTATCATTAGACAAAATAGAGCCTTTAGCTGCAAGAGTGTTCCTTACTAATTTCAGTATGTGGCATGGATCTAAAAATATATACACATTTGAATCATGAAGCGGGTGACGGAAAATTTTTTTTACGTTGCCAGGGTCACTCCAGGTGATACCCATTGATTTTAACATAGATAAATTTGCAGCGGCACCGTCATGTGTTAAAGACACCACAATTCTTTCAATGCAGTCGGTTACTAAGGCCTTCCGTTCCTCTCCCCCAAGACCACTAATTAAAAAATATCCAACTGGTAGCTTCCACGAGGACTTCTAGTCAACGACCATAAATACAAGAGCCTCTTTAGCAACATGAAGAGCGTCATCATCAAGCTCAGTACCCATGTCAATTTGGCCATGGAATTTCACGCCATCAAAATCAATCTTCCGATGAATAGCTACTTCATCCATAATAAGTGAGCAGAGTAATTTACGATCCTGGCCTTCACTTCTCATTTTCAGTGCATTGAAGGCATACTTGGTAGATCCAGGAGCATCATCTACACTCTGATACCACCTACTGATCGTCCTCGGATGTGGGAGACAGGTGTCAAAAACTTTCCCCATGTAATTTTTTGCGCGGGGAGAATAAAAATGTAAGGTCAAGGCAAAGCTCCACAACTCAGGTGAATAGGTGGTTGGCAGCGTCTGATTGTGAAGTTTTGCCTTCTGCCTTTTCAACAAATCAGGGATGCCACCAGCACAAGACTCTAATATATCATCACTGTTGCTGCTGATCAATGCCTGTTTTCTTAAATCTGTGATAATGGTCTTTAGCTCTGCATTGCGTTTTCTGAGACGCCTCCTTCTTGCAAAAGTACCTTTATCTTTTTCCTTGAAGACACAAGTTTTGTGTTCGTGGCATCCAGTTTCCTCTTCAACGAGGTTTTCTCCGACGTGACGTCTGATGCTGATGCCTCTACAATTGGTGAACTTGGTTCAATAGGTGTTATTGATCTTGTAGTGGGTGGTCGGCGTGTCTTCATCCTCACAACACATTGTGATGTTCTGTCAAAATCTTCAGCTTCAAAATGCTCAGAACATAAAACAGTCGATTTTGATGGTACAAAATTATCTCGCTTTAGTGCATTAATCCATCTGCTTCGAAGTGTTTCATTCTTTGGAAACCTGTACAATCATAAAACATCTAAAAATACGCAACCATTACGTATAGACTGCCTATGATTGGTTTCGCCTCTGATACAACAGACAAACATTTTATTTACAACATTTCGTCATGCGACCCCCCCCCCCCCCATCTAAACAAAACGAACAATTATTTAGTGTAATTTCCCTTTTAAAATAAATATATCGACACGAGGCAAGCCCCCAAATCTAGACTTCATCACTAAACAACCCGCTATCCCTGCCCGGGATCCATACATATACATACTGTATACAGAACCCACAGTGCGGTACTAATCCTTATCTCAGCATTCCATCCATGCACATCCGAAAACATGTGAAAATCCTGATAAGACTACATACAAGTGGAAGGTAATTGCACGTTTTCGATCTCTATCTGGTCGGTTTGTACAACCATATGCTGAACAAGCAGGCATTGTGTAAAACTATTTAAAGTACTGTGAAATTGAGTAGAAAAAATACGCTTGAGCAATGGATATCACACTGAGTAGACCAATGTTTTGGGTAAGCCAAAATGGCGGCCGCGGCCGTGGGTGGCTTCAGGGCTGTGACGTCACAGCATCTCCATCCATACAAGCTCCTTGGGCCTACTGGTAGTACTGGGTTTGAATCCCGGCCGGTTCGGATGTTTGTCGTCGGGGTTTGGCATATACAGTGTTCCAAACTGTTCAAAGGCCTGGAGTGTACAGTGGTACTGTGCACTATAGAGAACCATTGAAGTCATTCGATATGAGAGTAGGCATAGTCCCAGCTTCGGGCTTCCTTCTGTCGCGATATTGCCATGATTGTCGGAAAGGACGTAAAGCAATATTCACTCACGCGCTCACTATTCTCCAGCGATCCATTGACTATGTAGATATAATTGTTGAAAAAAAATACGTGCATTTATATATATTCTATGTTGTTGTGACTAATAGGAAGTATTCTCACTCTCACTTTTTTTACTTTTATCAATTAATTGCTTTTCCAGAGGCCATTCGAAAAAACCCTGCGTTAACCCAAATTTCCAACTCAGAAATTCAAATAGGGATGTGCCATTGGCTGGCCACAGCAATTGACCGCCAGGGAGGACGAAAAAAGGGCTCTACAACAGGCGATGAGGGAAACAGACTCATAATTTTAAATTTATTGTAAATTTGTATTAATTATATTTATAAAATTATATAATTTATGTTATTTATATTATTATCAAAAGAGAAAATAAAATCTTAATACTCAGATACATAGTGTGTTTTTTGCGTGTGATGAGGTAATTTTCCATCTTTCTCCCTCTGGTTATACTGGTGAAATTTCGTGCAGCTATGCGATTGTTTTGTGATAATAGTAAAACTTATGTACTGGCTCACAGCTGTTTTGTAATAGGCTGGATACTGATGCTGCTTTATATCTGGAATTCTGTATTGGACAGCTCCTGGTTCATTTAAGGTGTTTTAGCGGTATTGTTATATATATTCCGTTCTGGGCCATTAGTGAAAAATCGGTATGGCCCTTATCTGGCTCAGTAAAGGCTTAATAATGAACAAGTATTACCCTGCGATAAAGACAGCATTGGCTCAATACTACAAAGTCTGTAACGGCTCACAAAAGCTGATTGACTTCCAGTTTACAGACTTTTTACAGAAATAAATATATGTATAATATTTTTTTCATATATATTTTTACATGCATTTAATTTTTTTAATTGTGTGTTGTTTTTTATTATATTATGGCTTCATTCCGGCCGTTAGTTTAATAATCGACTTTGATATTAACACGTAACAAGGCACATCTATAAACAGACTGACTAGTAGGACCTATCTCTCCATTAAAAAAATTGGCTGACAGCTGGTCCCATTAGTAGACTCCGAAATAGGACCACTTCCAGTCAGTCCCATGGGTGGTCCGACTTCCGGGTCTCCACTGTATATTGATTTGAGAAAAAACAATCTTTGGTTAAAATTTTTGTCACTGAGAGGCTATCAGAGATTATTCATATTTATTATATACCTATGCTGTTATTTGCCCTAATAACATGGTTTCGGCCCTGTGCAATAACAGTTCTCTTGGCTGGCGTCGTATTGACTAATTTCTAGTATTTATCATTATAGACAATCAGGGCAAATACTGAAATTTCTCTTATTTGAACAGGTTTCTCGTATTTGCCCTGGTTTGGTGTTCGTATTGACCTCATTCAGGATCAGGGAGAGTGTCACATGTGATTCGGCGCCATGTTGCCTCGGCGCTCACATATGATGCGAAAAGAGTAATAACGTGATGATTTGGGGTCCGATTTATCCAAAAAAGATTTTATATGATGGAATCTTTTAGTGAACGCATCTTTTAGACATGTAGGCCTACGTCTATTTGCTTACCATACTTAGCCCGGGGCTTACAGTCAGACAGCCAGGATAAGTTAAGGGGGACCATTTAATACCAGGGGGGGGGGGGGGTATATGGTTTTCCTTCCTAAGCAAATTCTTTCCTTCCAACAAGAAAACATAACATTTTTTCTCCCTGATTAAAAACAAACAATTTTTTTCCTGAGATGTCACAGACAAACTTTTTTCCAGGATATGTTCAAAGATCCATTCAACTGTGAAACGGGCATACGTGGGACGGTCACGTGTATGCCTATATACAGTAGCATATAGAGTACAGGCCGACGGCATTAATATCAGCAACTAAACAAGATACTACTCAAACGAAACATTGACCCAAAGCTGTTTTAATGTTAGACCAATGTCTGCGACGCTAGCCCAACATTAACCCAACATTGGCGGAGTGTACAATGTTTGAGGAAAAGCTGTCCTGTCAATACACATTTGCAGGGTCAGCTGGTTCTCAATCCCCGCAGTAATAAAGTCAGTTAGCTTGCAAGCCCAACGCCCAGCTAAGAGCCAGGGCTAAGAGCTTTGAGCTTTGGTGGAATTATTAAATCATAGATGTCGCTCAAGTATATATATGGACTTGCTATGATTTGGGAACTTGCTTTTATTGCGGCGGTGGGTATGAAACGCATATTTTAGTATTACTATGATATAGGGCCTGGGCCTACCCGGGGGCAATATTACATTCTGGGGGACCCATGTCCTGCAAGTTTTAACAGTTGACTAGAACTTTAATTCCATAAATTAAAAAGCAGGTGTTATTTCTCATGCTCATTCCAGTGTGCGGGTATAATACTATACGCATTAAACGTTTGACTGAGCAGAGTGAGGAATTTTTTGCCTTTCTTTGGCAGTTTTTAAAATATATTTTTTTTTTGTCAATTTTGTGAACAAATTATTTTTTCACGAAAAAAGTTTACCCCCCCCTCCTCCCTGGTATTAAATGGTCGGCCCCTTAACGATAACAGTCAGGTGAACGCTGTGCAGCTTGTAGACACGTAGCCTACCTTTAGGTCTAGGTGTACATCCCTGCCAGATCTGTGAGAGACAGCGAATGTGCTCGCTGCACTGTCAAATATGTGGGCATGAGACACATAAAAACATTTTGTAAGGTTCAGGCTATTAATATTTCATAGAATATATATATATAGATTATGCTTATTGTTTATAAATTCATACCTATCATCCATACAAGTAAGTAGGCCTAGCACAGACTGTACTATATAGTTCTATAGCCTGGGACTTATGCTCACCAAATTTTATCAGTTGACCTGTGTAGACCCTAATATAAAGAATAGCGTAGCCTAACTGCTCTGATCGAAAAAGATGTTTTATGTGAGGTTGGTGCTGGATTTGTCTGACTAAACATCAATGGTCAGTGGGACTAAGCTAATCATTACGTTAGGCCTATTCAAATGACAGTGGAATTACAAGGTATATATAATAAATACAACAGTACACTTGTGTTTTTAGTTTTGACCCTAGTATTTTGTCCCTGGCACCTCAGCAAAATACTAGGGCCAATACTGAAAACACCGGGTTATTTTGTCTATGTAATCTCTGACGCTATTTCATTATTTGAGAGTCATTGTCAAAATATGATTATTTCCAACTTCCGAGATCAATAATAACCATTTTAAACTACCTGGTAGGGCCTAAATATAAGTGTCCAATTCACCTTTGTAGGTGGGTCACTGAAAAAATTGAATATATATTCGCATCCTGACCACAGAGAGAGCGGGGATTGATCTGAGCGAGATCTATGTGTGGAGATTTGACATCGAACACTATAAAATGTCAGATTATAATTTTTTGTGAATATGATCAAAATGTTGTTAACATGTAGCCTACTAATTTCAGCAATACGGTGCTAGTTTTCAGAGAAGTTTGTCCATGGAATACTTTAATAAATTAATAGAACAAGAAAGTGATTTTTGTGAAAAAAATATAATTGATTCACTAGAATTACTATAAAATCTACTAAAAGAATTAGGAACGATGAAGCAACCAGAAACCATATTAAAATTGAAATTAAAAGACTGTAGATTTATTTGTTATCAAACAAGAATTAAGGTTGTTTAAAGGTAAGTGTCATTTTTGTTGATATTAAGGTATGCCGACGTGACGCTTCTGTTGACACTTTGTTACTGCCACGTTAGCAACAGTGCTACTAGAAGCCACTTTGCTGGCTTGAATTATTTTGCACCCACTCAGAAATAAGTGTTTGTATTGTTGGTTTCAGATTATTGCATTGTGGTATGACTTAAATAACTGTATTTCCAGTTTTTTTTGCAATAAAAAGCAACATCTAACGCTGTTAAAAGTCACGGTGACTCTCGACATGTTTTGGCAAAGATGACGTCATGAAGCTTGGTACCGATATACAGTTTTATCCACAGAGGACATGCCATAGCTTTAAAAAAAAACACAAAGAAAACCACGCTCTATCAAGAGTTTGCCTTCAACATTGAAGTTCACTCCTCTTCATATCCACAACATAAGCCAATTTATTTGTGTGATTCACGTCTAAGCGAATCAATGCTCTATGTGCTGTCACATCTAAGGTGATTGGTCGCCGTCATACAGGAAATACCTTGGTCCGATTGTCTAACCATCTGCACTTGGGCCACTTTCAGCCAGTATCATACTAATAAAGAAATATAATTAAAATTAAAAGATGTAGGAACAACGAAGCAGCTTCAAAGGAAAATTAAAAGACCGAAATTATATCTCTAATGAAAGGCCCATACCAAGGTTGAAAAATTTCGAAGCTTAAAATTGTGTTATATAGGCTTATATCATCCTAAATCTATATTATCTTTCTCTACCCTCCATTTGAAAGAGATATGTACCTGATAAGTGTGTATTTCGAAATGTTCATACAATACAATTATAATACCCCGCTGAGGGTCTAGATGAATGTTCAGATGGTAATTTTTATTTTGAAATTATCAAAACTGAGAAAA
Organism: Flabesymbios commensalis; assembly: GCA_964017125.1. Taxonomy (NCBI): domain Eukaryota; kingdom Metazoa; phylum Annelida; class Polychaeta; order Terebellida; family Flabelligeridae; genus Flabesymbios; species Flabesymbios commensalis. The sequence goes on along the minus strand of OZ024904.1, from coordinate 57,072,443 downwards.
ATCCCTTGTTTTTTATCACCACATCTGCCACGAACATCCCATGAATATTACCTGTGTATTTTGGCGATGTTCACAATGTCCAGCAAAGATGTAAAACATGTCAATTCCCGGAGTTTAGGTGTGTTGAACCTGTTGGGACCTGTTGGGAAAGCGCTGTTTACGACGCTTTCCCGATAACATTGTAATTAAACTAGTATCGTCTTTGACGATGTAATAGGCCTACATCTGAGACCTTACATGGTTATCCTAATACGAGTTAAGAACTTTTTGTCATAGATTACGGCTAGTAACTTATAAAATCTTCTTTAGAAGGAAATAATGAAATCGGTGACTCGAAGCCATGGTGTGCTGCTGTGGCTCATATACAAATGCAGCCAATGTCCAGTGAATTGTGTGAATGGACCATGCATATTTTTATGCACAACATCATAATGTTTTAATATTTGATAGCACACCTAAAATTTTGTTTACAGAGCTGTGCCATACTAACGTTACTGCCTAAATTATTACCTGCTTTATTAGACCATAAAAAATCAGAGCAGGTGTAGGCCTAAAATTTCAACTAACCTGCAACATTCATTTCCTCATTACGCATTTCTTCCGGCACATATTCTCAGAAACGGTGTTACGTCATCACAGGTCAGCATTTACTGCGGGACAGCTACTAGGTGATAACAACGCCTGAGCTGTCAAAGGGATTATACTTCAATGTACTGATTTAATGTCAAAAAGTTGGGACATCCCCTTGAAAATCCCCGTTTTTGCCAGAATCGCGTCATAACATAACATTTCAAATCCAATGTGTATTTTAATATATATTTAGCCGCAAATAGAAACACTGAAAACTATAAAAAATTATATTATATGCACGTAAATTGCAGACAAAGTTTAAGAACATGACAGATTTTATGTGCTAAACAGTACATGTCCACGCGCCTATCATGCGTTGACCTCGTGACCCCGAGTGCATGGTGTGACACGCAACAAGACGGCATCATGATTGGCTTTGAACAGACGAGGTCACACGTGCCACCATGGCAACTTACAAAAAGCACTACTAAAAGTTGTGCTCCCGTGTTGAATAAATGTCGTTTTTAGCCTACATACAATCTCTCCGGAGTTAAAAAAAACATAATATGAATGAACAGAGATAATATTCCTATTAGACTGTCATGTTTATAGCGACATAAAGCATAATCTTACTTCGGGAGATGTGTTTTAGCGTCGCTACTTTTTATACTTGACATAGTGAAAAATCAGCACCAAACTGCCTTTCTATCACCTAGTTCGCACCCAAGGTCACGCCTTCAAGGCCGTTCAGTTTCTGAGAATACCCATATGATGGTAGCTAGGAAGCCAAAAAAGAATAATCTTGTTCATATCACAATTTACACTTATGAGACCCGAGCAAATTTAGGGACTTGACACTGTCACGATAGCATTGGATAGGATTTGGTATTCTGTCAATTCGAATGCATATTTTACACCTATAATTATTATATATTGTAAATATTCAAAATTATTGCATTTTATATCAAAGTAGCCTACATCACACTTTCAGACCGGTAGGACTTTATACCCCAACCGACCCAAACCGACTTGAATCAACCCTACCGGATGATATACATTAATTAGATTTAATTAAGTGATTTAATTTGCGCTATTGTTGTACAGTATGCTATATTTTATCATTTCTGTCCGGAAATGGTACAAAACAGCGGATTGAAAGACACTATTTTGCCTGAACATAATACCCTACCGGGAATCGACTGACGGCTATAGGCCAGATGCCTACAGCATTACCGCTCACCAGGTGGTGTCGTGGTGGGTTCAGTTTTATTCTGCATTAAATGACACTGCCGTGTAGGTATTTTGTTGGAGAAATGATAGGGTAACGTTTGTAGCCTAGGTTTTCAAAAAGAAAACGACAATTTAAATCAGCTTTATAACTTCACAAGCAATTAATATGATTTAGTGTTCCTTATTAAGCCCTAGAAAGTGCATGCCTAAACTATAGGCCCATAACCTAGGCATGCCACCGTTCTAAAAATATACCGTTATGCACTTGCAACATGCACAAAAACTGTCTAACAGGCCACAGCTCTGCATAAATTTCCTGTTATGAATAAAATACAATTAACACGTTGAGGTGGGACTCCTGTCAGCACTTCTTCTCAGAACTGAGTTGTGATTGTAAATTGCATTTACTGATCTCCGCTATAGCTGACAAAAGTGTGACTCCTGCCAAGTTCTGCTGAGTTGCGTCTGGCTCTTGCAATTGACAATAGGTGTGAAAAGCAACACACGTGTGACTTAAGATCGCGACTCCTATCAACACTTGTGAGCTGAGATCGCGAATTACTTCTGGGCTGAGATCAATTGCATTCCTAAGTTACTTACCCTCTATTGATTAAATATTACGGAAAATAAAATACAGGTGAGAAAAAAGACATTGTGAACAATAGTGCAATAGTTGCACCTGAAAACGGAGGGAAGAAACCTGCACAAACAAAGAGAAGACAATCTACAAAAACAACAACAGTCAACAAGAAACAAAATATATAGATATTGCAATTGTTCATAATAGTACATTCATTCATTGACTTATAAACGAACTGCTGCAATGACATCGAGCATATCAATACATTGTGGAATATATCAATTGATACATTACAACTGATATATTATAATATTATGCTTTGATAATAAATAATTGAATATATATACATGTTATAGGGGGGGGGGGGGCTACATAATAATATTATGTGTCTTTTCTGCTAACTTCACTAATGCCGATCATAGCACCACCTGGTGACTGTCAGTTAATGACTCTCGTTTCTAGGTTGGGTGTTTGGTTTGACCAAGATTCAATCTAATTTAAATACGTTTTCTACATATCTTGTCTTTAATTTCGGATATATCTGACACAATATGTCATGAAGTACGATAATGAGATCAATAAAAGCACAGTACTATTGAATATAATTAACGTTATTGCTATTATTTCGGGTCGGTTGGGTTGATTCAAGTCGGTTTGGGTTGGTTTGGGTCGGTTGGGGTAGGCCTATAAAGTCCTACCCCCTTTCAGACACATGTGTATTTGTGAGTTTTACCTTCGTGTTAACATTCCTAATGACATGGACACTAAAGTGTCACGTTTTTTTTGTTTTTTTTTGCGCAGCTGTGAACATGCAGTTGCAACGAAAGTTCTTAATGTGATTCTGATATGCATATTTTTTGAAGAAACATACCTACATTAAAATCGATATATAAAAACAAAAATGTTACAATGCCTTTGTGCAGTAAATTTACATTTCTTGCAACATGTGGTTATTTTGGGAAGTTTCATAACTGCAAAAAGACACTTAATTTTGTGCATTTTTCCTAAACCAAACTGATTTAATAAATTAAGTGCCGCATGAGCATAAAACTTGGCCTACTATGTCTCCGTCCATCACTGAATGGATGAAACGTAACACACATTATAGGTGATAGGATCATAGCAGTCTATAACCGATTAAACATTGCTAACGTTACATTGCCACTTTATCGTGTTTGATGTCATTATATGATCCCTCATAGATCTAATATATTTTGGTGTATTCCATTAAATGAATCTATAGATTTTGGAGTTTAGAGATACTGAGACGTGGAAGTGGGTGAATCTGAAACCAGGTCAAGGCTGTTTATTGCATTTTATTTTCTGCATGCTTGACATGCTTGACACTTGTCATCGCTTGTTGGTATTCTTGTCTTTTTGACCTCCCGATTAAAATTGTAATGTTAATCCAATAAAATATTATATTTTGTATGAGCAAGAAAGCTATGCCATAGACTACCCGACCGCAGTTGATCTGGGGCCTAGTTACTCGTTAACGATATCGACAGACTCCTGAGTTCAGCAGCTCGATTTTACTGTTTTATCGCCCACGGCCAAACACGGTCTCAATTACAGTCCAATAGACTTACTTATAGGCCTAGTTAGCCGAGTAAACAGCGGCCCTGGGCGAGCGCTAATTTATAGTCAGATTCACATTACATTCATCAACCAGGATTAATGAATTTCGCGGATTCATCAGTCAATTCTCAACCAATTTTCATGAAATTTCACACCCACTGACTGAGTGACATTTTTCATTTATTAGTTAGAAGAATCTTGCCCTCCACTACGTTCCTGGTTGAAACGCAGCATGTATCTGAAACATAAGATACTCACATTGTCACAAATGGGTGAAATGGCTGAATTATTTTTCGGGAGGTGTTTTGAAAATGCTCTCACACGATAAATAACTGAGCGAATGTTTCAAAATAAGTTGAGTGTCTTCATAAAAGGTCAGTTACTAAGTTATACTCCCCGTCAAATTAACCAGGATCGCATGATTTTCGGTGATTTCTCCGTCAATTCTGAACCGATTTTCTTGAAATTTTGCAAAGGCCATTTTCTATTCAAATCCTAACAGTGGTAAAAATTTCGCAAAATTATATTTAATATTTCAAAAGTTAGACCATTTGACATGTAATAAAATTCTAGAATTGGTTTAATGGGTTTATAGAGGGACGTCGTAATTTCAATTTATTACATGTCAAATGGTCTTACTTTTGAAATACGATACATAATTATACAAAATTTTCAGGGATATTAGGATTCTGTTGAAATATGATTGTTACAAAATTTCAGGAAAATCGGTTGACAATTGACCGAGAAATCAGCGAAAAACATGCAGTCCTGGTTGATCACTTTTAATGTGACTTTGGGTATATATCCCATGACTAATTTTCAGTATATTTTAGGTTTCTCACTGGGGCTTCTCTCTCAAAAATATTGATTTCGGACGTAAAAAATTTCGGACGTACATGGAAATGTATGTCCAAAACCACAAAAAGGAACCTTTACAACTCAAATAGGAACATCTATATTTCAACAATATAATATTTTTGAGGTCGAAAAGCAGGCTTATGTATGTTTTATTAGTTGCTTTATTATGACATAAACATTTTTACCCCTCACAGGGCTCGTCAAATTTCTAAAATGGTTGGCAGCAGGCTACCAACATTAAAAGTTTGGTAGCCCCTAATGCATATCTGTAGCCCAGATAAAAGTGTTGCTCTCGTAGTCGGATATTAAAGTGGAGGGTATGAGACACCCTCTCTCATGAATGGTTGGGGTCTGGTGGATTTCAAAGCATTTTTTCAAAGCATTTAATTATTTAGACTTATAACCATGTCCATTTAGAAGTTTGTTCCTCATAATTCAGTATAAATGTCTTGTTGTCACCATGATCACATGATTATTCTACATATTATTGTGTGTGGGTTGTCTTAAAAAAATATATGCAAGGTAATTGACTTGCCACTGCCAGCATATAAATATGTTGTTCAAACTTCAATTTTGTTGAGAGAGGTGACGGCCAGGAAAACCCACCATAAAAATACTATTTAGCCTACTGGTAGGCCTATATGTGCACTGCCCCCGTCTGGTTGGAACAGGCTACACAGTGCTTTGTGTAGCCTATATATATGTAGTTGGGCCTACCAGTGAATGACAGTCTTTGAATGTCCACGTGGGACAATGTGTTTACAAACAAAGCTGAACATGCGTACCGGTACATGTAAAACGTCTTCATTACGCTGGCATTGCTACTGGTAGCCCGCCGGGCTCTGGCTGCTACCGTTGCGGTAGCCCCCCGCTCAACTGGTAGCCCTGAGCTCCCGGGCACCTGATTTGACGAGGCCTGCCCTCAGCCATTAAGGCTGTGGCGTATAGTGATCACCAGAGGCGGGCGTTCGGGCGGGAGGGCGTGCGGTCTGTCAGAAACTCAGCTATTACTAAAAAGTTAACTGATGAATTTTGTTTATTTTTTATAGACATGACCTATGTGCCTGGGCAATTCATCCCAAATATTTTGTTTTGGCATCAAGCCATAAGCGGCCATTTTCCAAGATGGCCGCTTAAAAAACTTGTGGGCACCATAACTTATGAACCGTGGTTGGATTGTGTTCAAATTTCGTATAATTGTTCTCTAGTTATTTCTGATGATCTGATCAATTAACTTTTTGGATGAATCCATTAAAAACAAAATGGCTGCCGCAGCCATTTGAAAAAATATGGCCGCCTAAAAAGCTTGTGGGCAAGATAACTTATGAACCGATGCTTGGATTGCATTCAAATTTTGTATAGTTGCTATTTAGGTATTTCTGATGATCTGTTTAACTTTTGGGATGAATCCATTAAAAACAAAATGGCTGCCGCAGCCATTTGAAAAACAATGGCCGCCTAAAAAGTTTGTGGGCAAGATAACTTACGAACCGTTGCTTGGATTACATTCAAATTTGGTATGGTTGTTCTCTAGGTATTTCTGATAATCTGATTAACTTTTGGGATGAATCCATTTAAAAAAACATGGCTGCCGCAGCCATCTAAAAAAAAAATTGACATGGTGGTAGTGGGGGTCATTTTTTCTCATTATTTCTTGATATTGATGGACAGAGCCTACGGCTGAGGGGTCCTGCCATCAATTGATGGTTATTTTTTAAATTTTAATTCAAGTGAATTATTAATTATGTTCATAATTTTTTTACATTATGGTGGTGATGTAAGTCTGAAACCAAAAAATACAAGCTATAGCAAATTATTACCACTTGAGGGGGCGGTACTGGTGGGATATTGCTGTTTATGCGGGCATAATATTTGGCTAGCAGCCCTACTCTAGGGCTACCAGCCTCCCTGTGTGTATGCGCAGCTGCCTGCATAATCGGCTGCTAAGCCTGGTGTACAACTGGTGTACTCGAGCTGCAGGTACAGGTACACTTGCGATCTATGCGGGCGGACACATGCATGTAAGCCTATGCTGTAACTGTACACAAAGAATAAACATGTTTTAAAGATGCGTTGTGATGTTGGAAATGTGATAATAATAGTAGGCCTAATAACCACTGATAACATGATTTTTTCGTGCATATGCTGTATTATTGCCCTTCACAGATGCCTGAGCATCCCTCGGCTCTGCCTCGTGCTGCTGGCATCTGCGTCGGGCAATAATACAGCATATCGCTCTGCAAAATTATGTTATTGTTATATTCTCATTAATCCACGGGAAATACAGAAATAGACATCAACATTATTAAGATCTAAAGCTATATCAGTTCAGGAGTTGATTGTATTTGATGTTAGTAAAGTTACAGTTATCCTCTTAATTAAAAAATACCAGTTTCTAGACTAGGACAGTTTCAGATATACGGTACATAAAAGTTTTCCCTGTGAAGATTTTGCTAGATGAATACAGATTATCATGTATTAAAAACAATATAAATTGAATCTTGCTTTTTTCAAATTTTAGAAATATAATTGTGAAATGGTATAGCATATATCTCAGCTTCTAGTTAGGTCACTCAAGATATATGGACAAAAAATTAATTCTGAATCCAAAGTGATACCATAGCTGATACATTTAAATATTGAATTCAGACGCGTACATCCAAAACCCAAAAATGTACGTCCGAAACCAAACTTTAAAAATAAAATTTCACTATGAAAGAAACACTAAAAAATTAAAACTTGTGAAGGACCCTTCACACATACTTCTTTTCTACACATACATACAAACAATATTTTGACTCTATACCACACATCACAGATATTTTATAAAATATTATGCATGTTTGCAAAATGACCATTCTCTGCGTACGTCCGAAACCGACATATTTTACTAATTTTTCTTTAAAACTACAAAAGACAACCTAATTTTCAATGGTGCTAAACAAAACAAGACTGTACTGAAACATCACTTTTGTTATTATATATATTGACAAATTTATGACTAAATATAGCGAAGAACTGTCTGAAGTGTACGTCCGAAACCGTGGAATTGCCTGGTACTAAATCCTAGGAGTATTTTACCCAAATTATAGAATGATCAGACGCATAATTAGAAAAAAAATTAGGTAGAAGCCTATCATTTTTTGTCCTCAGTCGCTCGATACACTTGTTGACTGTAAAGTGCCCTGGTGACTAAGTTTGTACTACGATGGTATCAATATGGTCGATGTATCACAGACTAAGTCTAAGGCCTACTTCTACGCATACAATATTAAATATTACGATATCTTCGCCAATATGCGTACAATCATTCTATAATTTTTTCCTCCTAGGATTTAGTACCACATAATAGTACATATATATGTGTGGTTTTCGGTAGATATAGGATGGTTTTCTGTGTTTAAAAAGTTTTTTTATGGTATATCAAGTGGTTTTCGGTATTTAGGACTACCACATTTATCTTATGAAGTTATGCCCTCATAATGTCGTGACTACAGTCTGTTTCACCAGATCTTGGTTAGGGGTAGCCTTTTTTCAACCTGCTCAATCGCTTTTTAAAAAAATTGGACAAAATTTTTCTCGGGTTATTTTTTCATCTTTCCCCCCAACATCCCTGAAAATTTGGTGGATTTTTGTTGTGTATTATCGAAGTTCTAAGACCATTTGGCATGTAATAAATTTACAAAATTGCAGCTCTCTTTAACACCATTAACCAAATGACTAGAAAATAGGGTTTACAAAATTTCATAAAAATCGATTAAGAATTGACTGACTGGATACAGAAAAGCTAACTTTCATTTTGGACCATCCTCCACCGTCGGACTAATTTCAATCTTATATAGCGCATGTATCCAGCCGGAGGCTGTTCAGAGCGCTGAACATCGAGAGTAACTTCATGAACTTAGCAAGGCCTGTTATCATTCAAATTACAACTCAGCATTTTTTTATTCCAACCAAATTCGCCTTATGTGCTCACACAGGGCTGTTGATTCGTCGCACTCAGGGATGTGATTGTTCCGGTTTTATATTGTGAAAAAAGTCAAATCTGTGAATCATGTAAATCCATTGAGAAAAGAAAAAAATTAGGGGGTATACAGGGCTCCAGATAACATGCGTATATGAGTAAAATACGCATGTAAAAACAGCAAATACTCATTAATAGAAAATCTGAGGAGTAAGATTACTCATAAAAACTATTAAATTACCCATCAAAGTAAAAAACCCCAGAAAAATGAAACGATTGTTGTATTTTTTACGTTAAGAGAACTATGTGACTGTAAGAAAAAATGATGTAAATAAAGCTTTCATGTTGTTGTATGAAAAATACTCCTCATTTCTTTTTCTATCATATTTCACTCCTTATCACTCATTTCAATGAGTGAAATACTCCTCAAACCAAAAAATTATCTGGAGCTCTGGGTATAGGGGGTGCATGGTCCAAACCCTCAGCTGTTTATTTCAGTTTTTTTGCCAAACAGTCAATCACATCCCTGTTGAGTGCAAATTTGTCACTGAAATGTGCGCCAAACAAGGTGGTAAATTTATCTACTTGTGCGAATTTAGTTTCTTGGTGCGAATCTTAATTTAGTTACAAACTTCCAATATTACAAATAAAATCTATAGATAGATGTAATTCGACAGAATCAGAATCATTCCTAACTGAGCCTAGTACATGTATTATAGTCGGATTTAAATTAAATTCATCAACCACTATCCAGGGTGAAGGATGGCGGATTTTCGCGGATTTCTCAGTCAATTCTCAACCAATTTTTTATGAAATTTTACACACACTATTTTCCAATTTTTCATTCACGTCGCCACTAACCGCGAAGTTTTGATAGGTATGTCAGAAGTTAGACCATTTGACAGATAATTAAATTCTGAGACGAAGCTAATGAGTTTATAGAGGGCGACATTCTTACTTTTTTACTACATGTTAAATAGACTAATTTTTACGGGGGCCTGTACAATATTTTCCACAAAATTTTCAGGGTAGTGAATGGAAAATAGTGCTGGAGATTGACTGAGAAATCAGCGAAAATCATGAAACATGGTTAGTTTAAATCGGACTATAGCAAGTGCTAATTTATTGCTTTATATTTCTAAGATGGTGATGACGTTTTTCAGATAAGATCCTTAGTCTAATTCCCGTACATTCAATACATGTTACATTTGCAAAGAATGAGGCCCAAAAAGAAATATTTCAAAACTTTGAGCACCATATGGACGCCTAGCTGTGTGTTTGTAAAAATGAATTCAATTTGTAAAAGAAAAGTGAAACAAATTGCATAGAAATAATGAGAGTTTGGCCTAGTCATTTTGCATAATATAATAGATTTAAAAAAATTAAGGCTGCTTCACGTTAAATAGTCCAGGTAAAGATTTTTGACCAAATGTGATCCCCCTACCATTATCATCATGTTTAGCTTCATCAGAGCTGACCTTATAGACACTTTTAGATTATTATATTTAACCCTCAAAAGAATAAAGGGTGACATATTAGGACATCTCGTTTCAAATATAATCATAAATGACTGCTCACCATGAAATACAAATTTAGGTGTAGGCCTGTTTGCTGTTCATTATTAGCTCCCGTCGTCACCGTAGGTGAGACGGAGGGAGCTATGGATTCCGCCTCCGTTTTTTTTTTGCCTCTTCTTTTGCCTATAACTTTGTAAGAAAATAAGCTAGGATAACAATTTTTGGTATGTGGGTGACTTCCAGGTGGCTAATGGACAGGTTTAAATATTTTTAATCTGAATTCAATACGCAAAGTCGCAGAGGAGAAAATGATGATGTTACGGCGTTGGGCCGTTTGGCCGTCCGTAAACAATTCGTTTCCGGAGCATATCTCTGAAAGTACTTGTCTGATTGTCTTCAAATTTTACACACAACACCCCTAGGGGGTCTAGTTGTGCCTTTTGGGGTATTTGAACTTTGACCTACTTCTGGTTCAGAACTATGCCCTATTTAGACGTTTTGACGCGCACTTCGTTTCCGGAGCAGATCTCGAAAAGTACTGGGCTGATGACAGTCATATTGCACATACATGTTCTCTAAGGTCCCTAGTTGTGCCTTTTCAGGTTTTTGGACTTTGACCTTGAAGTTGACCCAGCACTTTGACCTAATTTATAACATCGGTAAATCCGACTGAAAGATTTTTCGGAATATCATGAAAACCGCTCAAGATAGTTACACCATTACTATAAAACAAATTGTGAGGTTTCAGGAGAGAATGCATTTTGAAAAAATTCAAGTTGATAAAATTAAAAATGGCCGCCTATCGGCCATTATTCACCTCGACAGACCTCATATTGCGGAATATCATGAAAACCGCTCAAGATAGCTACACCATTTATATCAAATAAATTGTAAGGTTTCAGGAGGGGATGCATCTTGAAAAATTTTAAGTTGATAAAATTCAAAATGGCCGCCTATCGGCCATTATTCACCTCGACAGGCCATATATTGTGGAATATCATGAAAACCGCTCAAGATATCTACACCATTACTATAAAACAAATTGTAAGGTTCAGGAGAGGATGCATTTTGAAAAAATTCAATTCGTCCAAGTTCAAAATGGCTGCCAATCGGCCATTATTCACTTTCACCTGGCCGTTATTTGGTAAACCGTGCCAGATGGCTAGACCATTACTATAAAACAAAATGTGTTATTTCAGGAGAGGATGCATCTTGAAAAAATTCGACTCGATAAAATTCAAAATGGGCGCTTATTGGCCATTATTCACTTTCACATGGCCGATATTTGGTCAACCGTGCTAGATGGCTAGACCATTACTATAAAACGAAATGTGAGATTTCAGATGAGGATGCATCTTGAAAAAATTTGACTTGATCAAATTCAAAATGGCCGCCTTTTCGACCATTATTCATTTTCACATTGCTGCTATTTGGTAAACCGTGCTAGATGGCTAGACCATTACCTGATTACTATAAAACAATGTGTGAGTTTTCCGGGGAGGATGCACACGGAAAAGTTTTAACTTACGAATTCAAAATGGCCGACAATCAGCATTATTTACCTCGATAGACCTGATATCAGGGAAACCGTGCTAGATAGCTAGACCATTACTATAAAACAAAATGTGACATTTCGGGAGAGGATGCCTTTTAAAAACTTTCGACTCAATCAAATTCAAAATGGCCGCCTATCGGCCACTATTTACTTTCACATTGCTGATATTCGGTAAACCGTGTTAGATAACTGGACCATTAAGTCTATAAAACAAAATGTGAGATTACAAGAGAGGATGCATCTTGAAAAAAATTAACTTGATCAAATTTAAAATGGCTGCCTATCGGCCATTGTTCACTTTCACATAGCCGTTATTTGGTAACCGTAGGGCCTACTAGATGGCTGGACCATTACTATAAAACAAAATCTGAGATTTCAGGAGAGGATGCATCTTAAAAAAATTTGACTTGATCAAATTCAAAATGGCCTTCTATCGGCCATTATTCACTTTCACATGGGCGATATTTGGTAAGCCGTGCTAGATTGCTAGACCATTACTATAGAATGAAATGTGAGATTTCAGCTGAGGATGCATCTTGGAAAATTTCGACTTGATCAAATTCAAAATGGCCGCCTTTAGGCCATTATTCACTTTCACATGGCCGATATTTGGTAAACTGGCTAGATAGCTAGACGATTACTATAGAATGAAATGTGAGATTTCAGCTGAGGATGCATCAAATTCAAAATGGCCCTTTATCGGCCATTATTTACTTTCACATGCCCAATATTTTGCAAACTGTGTCAGATTTTAGTCAGAGGTTTGCAATCACTGACAGACTGTCTAATTCTTATCTTACTCTTAGACTGGGCTTCTTAGACCTAGTTCCTAGTCTTTACGGCATTGTACGGAAGCACTAGTCTACAGCAATCATCCAAGGGCAGCTGCAGCCTCCTCGTATCTGGCTATAATCTTCGGGCGGATTGCCAGTGGCGTACCCTGGTTCCTCCGCTCAACAGCGGAGCCAATGCAGCACCCGCATCAGTGCTGGCGCTGATGTAGGCTGTGGTAGCCTTAAATAACCGGCAATAGCGTGTTTGACATTAGGTCTCTCACGTGGGATGAATGGAGTTACCCAGAGGGAGTGATCCTTCCTATTGTTACTCTGGGGACTATCCGACCCGAGGATAGCGGAGCTGCGCAAAATGCCAAAGAGTTTCATCATTAAATTGTACAGCGAAACTCAAGTCTCCGGCCGTCTGGGCATGTCTGGGGGTATATCCCCTAGACATGCCCAGAACCCCTTATTGGGCGAGCGAAGGAAAACGCTCTCAATAACCCACCATGCCCTCTCACCCCACCTTCACATCATCATCTGTACATCATTCATCTCATTAATTGACTTCAATGTTTTTATCGTATTATAATGTCACTTAAAAGACCTTTTGTGCCGAAAAGTGATGCAAAGCAATGATTTACTACTACTACTAGTTGTCTTGCGTCTTGATTTTTGACCTAGCCTAGGACTACATTAATAACCCTACACAAAATTGCCTAAATCAAATTCTAATTGTTTATTTGTATTATGCATGATTAAAATTGGCTTTCATTTAGTGCACAGAATGCCACCAAAATGCGCCAAATGAATTGTTGTAATTCAGAAATTCCCAGGGGGAGGTTCGCCTGACCCCCGTATAGTCACTACAAGCATACAGCAGCTCTACAAAGGTTGGAAAAAAAGCTATGTCATTTTAAGTCTGCACACCCCTGCTCACACATCTTGGATGTTTTCATTTTTTTTAGTGGCACCATCCCCTGGGTGGTCGCCAATGGCAGCTATTTTTAGCATGCCTCTAGTAACAGACTTGCTCAGCGGTGTCCTGAGGTATAGCTAAGTTACCCCTTGTAGGCCTACATGTACTTGTAATATTTTCATCATTTTAATTTTGTACAGTTTCGTCCGCCGCCGCTTGTGGCCACACCCATACCTTGTCACCCTCCTGTCTACAAACCGCTTCTCTGATTTATTCGATGTTCCAGATACTGATAACTGACATTAATTCCTAAACTGCATCAATTTTTCAGAAAGTTTTGAAAAATATCCAGGTCATAGTGGCCATCTTTAATCTTTTTTCGTCAAATTAGGACCTTGTCACCCTGATAATTTCAAAGCTGCTTTCCTGATATACTCAATAATCAATATACAGCATAGTAGTCTTAATTCCCGGTCATCTTTAATCTTTTTGGGTCAAAAAAGGACCTTCTCACCCTAAAGCTGCTATTTATCATATCATGATTTAACAAATGCATTATTAATTCCTAAGCTCAATCAATTTTTCCGAAAGTTCTGACAAATATCTGGGTCATGGTGGCCATCTTTAATTGTTTTTTGTCAAATTAGGACATTGTCTCCCTGATAACTTCTTTTTAGGTCAAAATAGAATCTTGTCACCCTAAAGCTGCTAGGCTCTGCCTAATAATATTACTTAATAATTGATTATTTAATATGTGCGGGAAGAGCCTTCTTGAGTGTTTACATGGTAAACACTTACTTCTAGTTTTGCTGGTAATTATGCAAGACACTTGTATATATTTTACATAAGTGCTTCAAATGGCCAAACATCGCAGAGGGGCCGGAAATCTTGAGTACCGAGACAGATCGAGGTGTAGTCAAAATTGAATCCAATAGGATTGATTTAGATTCCTAGGTGTTTCATTCTTTTAATTTGTTTGATATATACTCCCCCCTCCCGATACGGAACAAAATCTTTCCTAATTATCTACTTTAAATGCAAACTACTATATGTAATATAATGTTGGGCCAGCATTACAGATGGCAGGCCAACATTAACCCAGCTTTGGTTTAAAGCATCGTGCTGGTATAGTCTATGCTACGGTGTAACGTGCATTAGTCCGATGCCGGGCCATTATGTACGACGCTGGCCAACATATAAACGGCACTGGGTCCGTGTATACTATGTGCACGCAATCCTGCCGGCATGAAGTACTCACTTGGGATGAATGGATTTAACAGACATTGGGTCAGTGTTGGCTTGTACTCGCCGCCAGCAGTATCCACTGCCAGACTAGCATGCTATTGAACGCAACCCAGCAAACACGAGGCGTTGAACCAGTGCTGGTTTGATTCTGGGCCAGCGTCGCTGATGGTGGGCCAGCATCGGACCAGTTTTGTGTCAACGTCTCGTGTTTGCTGAGAGTGTTGACAAGCCACATTGTCTTTCGCACATCGCCGTGGTTCCAAAACGGAATAATAAATTCCGCTTAATACAGAACCTTAGGTCAGTTCGGGTAGAGAATGTCAGTTGTTGTAAGGTGACATTTCAGTGTGAAGATATTAAAACTGTTGCCCAACTGATTGAGCCTAAAGAAAGTTTAGTTACTGTAGATATAAAAAAACGGGTTCCATCACATCAAAATACATAATCTCTACTGTCCACAGGAGCCATTTCATAACATTGATTACAAAAGCCATTGACACTACATCTACACCGCCCTCTAAAAATATAGGTCCACCTCGACAATGAAATTGATGTACTGTGCTTCTAATATTTTTGGACACTTGTTTTCAAAAATGGTCTCTCATTGTAAAGAACTATCAAGTGTCTTGTATTGCTGATCTAAACGCTTTCAGAAGGTTTATATATTGACATTTTGTGCAAAATTATCAGAACTTGAATTCATACATGTTTAGCCTATGATAAAATAAGTAATTAGACACATGTGTTGGCAGAGTCGAAAATACTTCTCGATGATCAATGCTGCTCGAATAAAAACAATATAAATCACATCAGGGTACATTGTATCATGTGTTCATCATGTTTTTTCCTATTGCGCAATGTTTAGTGTGTCCACAACCCCACAAACTCTTAGTCACAAACTGTCAGAGGCAATGGGGATTGGACGTAACTTATCTGGTGAGAAAATCGCACAAGCTGAGTCTTAGATAATTTCAATCACTGCCAAAGACATATCAGAAGAGTCATTGGTTGCAGCAAGGGTCAATTTTTGACAGTGCAGCAGTGATTTAAAACTAATAGTTTAACCTTTTCACCACCACTGCCCTCTGCAGAGGGCTGGCCAGCTTCACCACTGCTGCCCTCTGTAGAGGGCTGGTGTGCTTCACCACCACTTCCCTCTGTAGAGGGCAGAGGCTCTGTGCCACCATGGCCACATGTTACTGTTTGCAATGGCCACATGTTATTGGCACCCTTTTGACTCTGGCTGACCAGAAGTGAACCAATCATAGTAACTGTATTAAAAACTTCATGATGTGGATGCACCGATTTTCGACCAATCAGAGGCCATCTATTGTAATGGAATGCCACATATGCTCAGGGGCCTGGTGTACAGCCACTAGTGTGATCAGGAGGATGGTGGAAAACAGCCTATTTATTCAGGGCAATGGTTATGAAAAGGTTAAAGAAATAGTGATTATTTTTAAAATGGATGATAATGAATTATCAAAAACTTTTTATTGCTATTTTTGTAAGTCATTTTTACTCAGGAGAAATTAAAATTGATCAGAGGCTATTTGCAACTGCAGTATGTATAATGCGTGTGGTGGAGCCATATTTTAAGAGGGCGGTGTATTAGCTATCAACCTTTATGGTTATGTCTGTTATGCTTCTGGTTCGACATCTCCAGTCTCCAGTTTTTGTTCACAAACAACTGTGACGCTTCTTGTTAAAATTATCATAACATGTAATCTACTATCCAGATTTACCAATAGGAGCCTTCACTGGCCCTGTAACTGGATTCCGGGGGCTGAATGTCTTTTTAACTAAATTGGGTCACTGACTGTGTGCTGTAAATTTTACCCACAGAGGTTTTGAAATATCATCAAAAATTTTCTCTGGATCTTAACAATATTTCTTTGCACTTCATACCATTTGTCTACTGAATTATAGATTTTTCTCTGATTGACAATAAGTTACTTTTACCCCTCAGCCATATTACCCCTCAGCCATTAAGGCTGTGGGGTATAGTGATCACCAGAGTCAGGCGGTCGGGCGGGCAAGCGCTCAGAAATTCAGCTTGTACTAAAAAGTTAACTGATGAATTTTGTTTATTTTTTAGACATGACCTATGTGCCTGGGCAATTCATCCCATAGATTTTTTTTAGCCACCAAGCCATAAGTGGCCATTTTCCAAGATGGCGGCTTAACAAGCTTGTGTGCACGATAACTTATGAACCGTTGGTTGCATTCAAATTGGTATGGTTGTTCTCTAGTTGTTCTCTAGTTATTTCTGATGATCTGATTAACTTTTGGGATGAATCCATTAAAAAAAAAATGGCTGTCGCAGCCATTTAAAAAAAATAAATTGACATGGTGGTAGTGGGGGTCATTTTTTTCTCATTATTTCTTGATTTTGTTTTTTTTTAGCTCATCTGGCCTTTAGGCCTAAGATGAGCTTATGCCATCGTGTTGCGTCTGTCGTCTGTCCACAATTCACAAGAAATGCTTCTCCTCCCAAAATTATTATCCAATTTTAATTTTGTTTGGTTTGTTTGAAAGACTTTGTACCTGTGTATTAAAGTTCCTTACCGATTTCAGAAATTCTAATTTTTTAATTACTTATATAACCTAATTAAGACCTAATTATGGTACTTTGTCCACAATTCACAAGAAATGCTTCTCCTCCCTCAATTCATATCTGATTTAAATTTTGTTTGGTTTGTTTGAAAGAGCTCGTGCCTGTGCATTAAAATTCCTTACGGATTTCAGAAATTTTAATTATTATTTAACTTATAACCTAATTAATACCTAATTAGGGCACTCTGTCCACAATTCACAAGAAATGCTTCCCCTCTTCCAATTCTTATCCGATTTCATTTCTGTTTTATTTGTTTGAAAGAACTCGGGCCTGTGCATTAAGTTTCCTCACGGATTTCAGAAATTTTTATTAATAATTAACTTATGACCTAATTAGGATCTAATTAGGGCACTCTGTCCACAATTCACAAGATATGCTTCTCTCTCAATTCTTATCCGATTTCAATTTAGTTTATTTGAAAGAAATCGTGCCTGTGCATAGAACTGCCTCACAGATTTTATAAATTTAATTCGTAATCGACTTGCCCTAATTAGGGATGAGCTTCTGTGTCATTGACACTCTTGTTTACAGACATGACCTATGTGCCTGGGCAACTCATCCCATATATTTTGCCACCAAGCCTTAAGCGTCCATTTTCCAAGATGGCCGCCTAAGAAGCTTGTGGGCACGATAACTTACGAACCATTGGTTGGATTGCATTCAAATTTGGTATGGTTGTTCTCCAGGTATTTCTGATGATCTGATTAACTTTTGGAATGAATCCATTGAAAACAAAATGGCTGCCGCAGCCATTTAAAAAAATTGACATGGTGGTAGTGGGGGGTCAAGTTTTCCTCATTATTTCCTGATTTTGTTTATTTTTTACAGACAAGACCTATGTGCCTGGACAATTCATCCCATATATTTTTTTTGGCTCTAAGCCATATTAAGCGGCCATTTTCCAAGATGGCCCTCAAGAAGCTTGTGGGCACGATAACTTATGAACTGTTGGTTGGATTGCATTCAAATTTGGTATGGTTGTTCTCTATGTATTTCTGATGATCTGATTAACTTTTGGGATGAATCCATTAAAAACAAATGGCTGCCGCAGTGGCTGCCGCAGTCTTTTAAAAAAATTGACATGGTGGTAGTTGGGGCCATTTTTTCTCATTAAGTCTCCACCCACTATGTGGTGGTGGAGACTTATTGTTTTTGCTGAGTCCGCCCGCCGCCGCCGCCACTTGTTTCTGCTCTCACTCGAAAAACCCCTACTCGGATTATTTCCAAATATTTACAGTATGCATACTGGCCCTGGGGAATTTGTCTGGTAATTTATTTTTTTGCGTTTTCCAATTTTTTAAACAAAATCCAAGATGGCCGCCAAAATCCTATGGCGCACGCTAGAGCTTCAACCGCTGCATCGATTTGTTTTATGTTTGGTTTAAAGAAGAGACCTTACTTGGGCCGCGAGCTGAAAAGCTTTTGGTGTGATTCTGATAATAAAAACTTTGATTTTTTTACGTTTTAGTATTTTAGCGGATATTTCTGTTTTGCTCATTTTGGCCATCATCAAAATTTGGTAATATAACCATACAACCCTACTCGGATTATTTCTAAATATTTGCAGTATGCATATTGGCCCTAGGAAATTTGCCCTGTAAATTTTTTTCTGCATTTTTCAGCTTCTTCAACAAAATCCAAGATGGCCGCCAAAATCCTATGTCGCTCTCTAGAGCTTGAACTGCTTTATGGATTTGTTTCATGTTTGGTTTAAAAGAAAGACCCTAGTCTGCACATGTGCTGATTAGTTTTTGGTGTGATTCTAATAATAAAAACTATGATTTTTTTTACGCTTTAGAATTTTAGCGGATTTTTTCAGTTTTGTTCATTTTGGCTATCATCAAAATTTGTTAATTAGGCCTAAAAAAAAATATTGTTTGTTTCCGATTTCCGACCGACCCTATGAAAACATGTGCGACCCAAATTTTTTTTTTTTTTTTTTTTTTTTTTTTTTTAGGAAATCAATAAGTTCAGGGATGAGTTACCGACTGTAGTCAAAGTAACTCTGAAAAACGTTACGAAAAGGAGAGTGGGGTCAAAAAGTGTCAAAAAAAACCAAAAAATCGTTACGTAATGTACAGATAAGACATGCATGAAAGTGAATTTGGCACCAAATAAAATAAAATAAAATTCTTACCTACCGATTGGTTGAAGTGACAAAAAAAAAATAAAAAATAAAATAAAATAAATTTCCTACCTACCCACTGGTTAAAATGACAACAAATCGCAAACAAACATATATTTTGTTTTGGCCTTAGCTATACACCCCTGATCAGATTATTTCTAAGTACTTGCAGTATGCATATTCGCCCTAGGGAATTTGCCTGGTAAATTTTGTTGGCGTTTTTCAGCTTCTTCAACAAAATCCAAGATGGCTGCCAAAATCCTATGTCACTCTCTAGAGCTTAAACTGCTTCATGGATTTGTTTCATGTTTGGTTCAAAGGAATAATCCTACCCTGGATGTGTGCTGATGAGCTTTTTGTGTGATTATGATAATAAAAACTTATATTTTTTGACTTTTCAGGATTTTAGCTGATATTTCAGTTTTTGCTCATTTTGGCTATTATCAAAATTTGGTAATATTGTTATACAGTACAAATTTGATCTTTTGTGTATGCTAAGTGGCTCTGAGAAAAAAGTCAGGAGAATGGTTTCTCTTTTTTCATTTTTTCAACAAAATTCAAGATGGCCGACGAATCACATGTTACTCTGAAGAGCTTGAACTGCTTCACCGATTTGTTCCAAGGAAGCAACTTATCCTGGCCATATGCTGATTAGTTTTTGGTGTGATTCTGAAATACATTTTCACGTGGTTTACAAATTTGGTGACAGTACTGTGTTTCTCTATAATTAATGTACTATGTGGGGCGGGTGGAGACGCAAGCTTTGTCCCTCAGGCAAATCTAGTTATTTCTTGATTTTGTTTATTAGCTCCCGCCGTCACCGTAGGTGAGCGAAGGGAGCTATGGATTCTACCTCCGTTTTTTTTTTGCCTCTTCTTTTGCCTATAACTTTGTGAGAAAATAAGCTAGGATAACAATTTTTGATATGTGGGTTACTTCCAGGTGGCTAATGGACGGGTTAAAATATTTTTAATCTGAATTCAATACGCAAGGTTGCAGAGGAGAAAATGATGATGTGACGGCGTTGGGCCGTTGGGCCGTCCGTAAACAATTCGTTTCCGGAGCATATCTCTGAAAGTACTTGTCCGATTGTCTTCAAATTTTACACACAACACCCCTAGGGGGTCTAGTTGTGCCTTTTGGGGTATTTGAACTTTGACCTACTTCTGGTTCAGAACTATGACCTATTTAGACGTTTTGACGCGCACTTCGTTTCCGGAGCAGATCTCGAAAAGTACTGGGCCGATGACAGTCATATTGCACATACATGTTCTCTAAGGTCCCTAGCCTTTTCAGGTTTTTGGACCTTGACCTTGAAGTTGACCCAGCACTTTGACCTAATTTATAACATCGGTAAATCCGACTGAAAGATTTTGCGGAATATCATGAAAACCGCTCAAGATAGCTACACCATTACTATAAAACAAATTGTGAGGTTTCAGGAGAGGATGCATCTTGAAAAATTTCAAGTCGATAAAATTAAAAATGGCCGCCTTTCGGCCATTATTCACCTTGACAGGCCTGATATTGCGGAATATCATGAAAACCGCTCAAGATAGCTACACCATTAATATCAAATAAATTGTAAGCTTTCAGGAGAGGATGCATCCTGAAAAATTTGAAGTTGATAAAATTCAAAATGGCCGCCTATCAGCCATTATTCACCTCGACAGGCCTGATATTGTGGAATATCATGAAAACCGCTCAAGATATCTACACCATTACTATAAAACAAATTGTAAGGCTTCAGGAGAGGATGTATTTTGAAAAAATTCATTTTGTCAAAGTTCAAAATGGCCGCCAATCGGCCATTATTCACTTTCACATGGCCGTTATTTGGTAAACCGTGCTAGATGGCTAGACCATTACTATAAAACAAAATGTGTGATTTCAGGAGAGGATGCATCTTGAAAAAATTCGACTTGATAAAATTCAAAATGGCCGCTTATCGGCCATTATTCACTTTCACATGGCCGTTATTTGGTAAACCGTGCTAGATGGCTAGACCATTACTATAAAACAAAATGTGTGATTTCAGGAGAGGATGCATCTTGAAAAAATTCGACTCGATAAAATTCAAAATTGCCGCTTATCGGCCATTATCCACTTTCACATGGCCGTTATTTGGTAAACCGTGCTAGATGGCTAGACCATTACTATAAAACAAAATGTGTGATTTCAGGAGAGGATGCATCTTGAAAAAATTAGACTCGATAAAATTCAAAATGGCCGCTTATCGGCCATTATTCACTTTCATATGGCCGTTATTTGGTCAACCGTGCTAGATGGCTAGACCATTACTGTAAAACTAAATGTGAGATTTCAGATGAGGATGCATCTTGAAAAAAATTGACTTGATCAAATTTAAAATGGCCGCCTTTTCGGCCATTATTCATTTTCACATGGCTGATATTTGGTAAACCGTGCTAGATGGCTAGACCATTACCTGATTACTATAAAACAAAGTGTGAGTTTTCGGGGGAGGATGCACCCTGAAAATTTTTAATTTACGAATTCAAAATGGCCGACAATCAGCATTATTTACCTCGATAGGCCTGATATCAGGTAAACCGTGCTAGATAGCTAGACCATTACTATAAAACTTTAATGTGACGTTTAGAGAGAGGATGCCTTTAAAAAACTTTCGACTCAATCGAATTCAAAATGGCCGCCTATCGGCCACTATTTACTTTCACATTGCTGATATTTGGTAAACCGTGTTAGATAGCTGGACCATTACTATAAAACAAAATGTGAGATTACAAGAGAGGATGCATCTTGAAAAAAATTGACTCGATCAAATTCAAAATGGCCGCCTATCGGCCATTATTTACTTTCACATAGCCGGTTTTTAGTAACCGTACTAGATGGCTAGACCATTACTATAAAACAAAATGTGAGATTTCAGGAGAGAATGCATCTTGAAAAATTTTGACTTGATCAAATTCAAAATGGCCTCCTATCGGCCATTATTCACTTTCACATGGGCGATATTTGGTAAACCGTGCTAGATGGCTAGACGATTACTATAGAATGAAATGTGAGATTTCAGCTGAGGATGCATCTTGGAAAATTTTGACTTGATCAAACTCAAAATGGCCCTCTATCGGCCATTATTTACTTTCACATGCCCAATATTTTGCAAACTGTGTTAGATGTTAGTCCATTACTATAAAACAAAATTTGAGGTTTCGGGGGAGGATGCACCCTAAGTTTTTAACTAATTTATATAGAATTCAAAATGGCCGTAAATCAGCTATTAGTTAACTCGATTGGCCTGATATCGGGTAAACCATGCCAGATAGGTAGACCATTACTGGGATACTGATTAGGATCATTAATTTCAATGGAGGTTTGCAATCTCTGACAGCCTGTCTAGTTCTTATCTTACTCTTAGACTGGGCTTCTTAGACCTAGTTGTCTTGCGTCTTGATTTTTGACCTAGACTAGAACTACATTAATAACCCTATACAAAATTGCTTAAATCAAATTCTAATTCGGAGCGGGAGCTCCTGGACTTATGTAGTCTTGTTTTTTACAGACATGACCTGAGTGCTTGGACAATTCATCCCATACATTTTTTTTGCCACCAAGCTTTAAGCGTCCATTTTCCAAGATGGCCGCCTAGAGAGCTTGTGGGCACGATAACTTATGAACCGTTGGTTGGATTGCAATCAAATTTGGTATGGTTGTTCTCTAGGTATTTCTGATGATCTGATTAACTTTTGGGATGAATCCATTGAAAACAAAATGGTTGCCGCAGCCATTTAAAAAAAATTGACATGATGGTAGTGGGGGTAATGTTTTTATCCCCCGCCCGTAGGGGAGGGGGGATTTTAGTCGCGCCAGGATTCTGTCCGGCGTCTGGCTTCCGGCGTCACGTTTTCTTGTGGGCGCAAAAACTCAAAAACTACTGGTCAAATCTTTTTGAAATATAAACATGACATTCGTAGCAAGATGGGGATGTGCAAGTGATTTTTTAGAGATGCTACCAAAATGCAAAATGGCCGCCAGAGGGCAACTCTAAATTTTTTTGTGGGTGCAAAAACTCAGAAAAAAGTCAGAAATTATTCAAATTTTACTATCACATTCCCCATGATATGGAGATGTGCAGGTGACTTTTTCACAGATTTTAGAAATTTAATTCGTAATCGACTTGCCCTAATTAAGGATGAGCTTCTGTGTCATTGACACTCTGGTTTACAGACATGACCTATGTGCCTGGGCAACTCATCCCATATATTTTTTTTTGCCACCAAGCCTTAAGCGTCCATTTTCCAAGATGGCCGCCTAAGAGGCTTGTGGGCACGATAACTTACGAACCATTGGTTGGATTGCATTCAAATTTGATATGGTTGTTCTCCAGGTATTTCTGCTGATCTGATTAACTTTTGAAATGAATCAATTAAAAACAAAATGGCTGCCGCAGCCATTTAAAAAAAATTGACATGGTGGTAGTGGGGGTCATGTTTTTCTCATTATTTCCTAATTTTGTTTATTTTTTACAGACAAGACCTATGTGCCTGGACAATTCATCCCATATATTTTTTTTGGCCCCAAGCCATATTAAGCAGCCATTTTCCAAGATGGCCGCCTAAGAAGCTTGTGGGCACGATAACTTATGAACTGTTGGTTGGATTGCATTCAAATTTGGTATGGTTGTTCTCTATGTATTTCTGATGATCTGATTACTTTTTGGGATGAATCCGTTGAAAACAAAATGGCTGCCGCTGCCATTTAAAAAAAATTTGACATGGTGGTAGTGGGGGTCGATGTTTTTCTCATTATTTCTTGATTTTGTTTATTTTTTACAGACATGACCTATGTGCCTGGACAATTCATCCCATACATTTTTTTTGCCACCAAGCCATATGCGGCCATTTCCCAAGATGCCCGCCTAAAAAGCTTGTGGGCACGATAATTATCAACCGTTGGTTGGATTGCATTAAAATTTGGTATGGTTGTTCTCTAGGTATTTCTGATGATCTGATTACCTTTTGGGATGAATCCATTAAAAGCAGAATGGCTGCTGCAGCCATTAAAAAAAAATTGACATGGTGGTAGTGGGGGTCTTTTTTTCTCATTATTTCTTGATTTTTTTTATGTTTTACAGACACGACCTATGTGCCTGGGCAATACATCCCATATATTTTATTTTGCCACCAAGCCATAAGCGGCCATTTTCCAAGATGGTCGCCTAAAAAGCTTGTGGGCACGATAACTTATGAACCGTTGGTTGAATTGCATTCAAATTTGGTATGGTTGTTCTCTAGGTATTTCTGATGATCTGAATTCCCTTTGGGATGAATCCATTAAAAACAAAATGGCTGCCGCAGCCATTTTAAAAAAAATTGAAATGGTGGTAGTGGGGGGGTCATTTTTTTCTCATTATTTCTTGATATTGACGGACAGAGACTACGGCTGAGAGGTTCTTCCACCAAATGATGGCTTTTTTATACTAATATTTCATATTCCTGTTTTGTTAAATTATCTAGGATTAGCATACGATACTATGCCAACGATTAATGAGGTAAATGACCAAGATGGAGGTGTACAGGCCACTGTGGAAAACGTCTTAGTTACTGATGGAAGTGAAAGCTCAGCTGATGTGCCACACCAATCCCAAGCGACAGGTTCCGGTGCAGGTGGCATACCTGGTATGATGCCAATGGGAGGTCCTCCAAGACCGCCAGGTGGCCTTCCTGTGCTTGGCAGCCAAGACGATATGCCAACTGTTCCTTCCTTTGATGATGAAGATGATGATGATGTAGGTTGCTAGTGCTATTAATCATTTTGCCTTACTTACCTTATTTGACAGATTGCTTTTTAAATCTCAACCACAATTTGACTGAGAGCCTATAGATTGTTGTCAAGTTGCATGTCCTTCCGGCTGGTCATCAGCTGGGCACGTTTAATATGGGTATATACATCAAACTCATTTAAAATTAATACGGGTCAGCCATCACTAAGCCTTGATCGATTTCACATTGAACAATTTTATGACCTCTAACACAATAATTTTTCTCAATAACATGATATACTTTACATTCTTTTTAATGTATCACTATGTAATTTCAACCACACATGTACGTCACTGATTGCTCGGATGAGTTTGAACCTAACCAAAAATTATGCTATATGTTGATCATTTTTCTTTCATTGTCTGTTGGAAAAAATGTCCTTAATTTAAGATATTAAATTGAGTAAATTGTTTGCAGTATTGTCAAAAAAATAAGTATCTAAAGTAAATTGGTAATGTTTAGTTACGATACCATTAAGCATAACATGTAAGTTACCTGATCCTTTTTCTTCCAATAATACAGCATTTGTTAAGTTCTGATATGATCAATAGACCAGTGAACATTACAATACCGCGTACGGTTCCAGTACTGCTTACATTGTTGTGTCTGCCATTATTTACCTCGATAGGCCTGATATCTGGAAGGCCGTTCTAGATAGCTGGACCATTACTATAAAATGCACCCTGAAATTTTGTAACTCCTAATTTAATTTAAAATGGACATTATTCACTTTCATATGCCAGATATTCTGTAAACCGTGCTGGATGGCTAGACCATTACTATAAAATAAAATGTGAGGTTTCAGGGGAGGATGTACCATGAAATTTTTTAACTCGATCTAATTCAAAATTGGTTGACAATCAACCATTATATATCTCTATAGGCCTGATATCTGGAAGGCCGTGCTAGATAGCTTGACCATTACTATTAAACAAAATTTGAGTTTTCATGAGAAAATGCACTTTGAAAATTTTTGACTTGATTAAATAAAAAATGGCCGCCTAATGCCATTATTTACTTTCACATGTCTGATATTTGGTAAACCGTGCTAGATGGCTAGACCATTACTAGAGAACAAAAAATAGGATTTCAGTGGAGGATGCACCTTCAATTTTTTTAACTCGATCGAATTTGAAATGGCCCACAATCGGCCATTCCTCAATGGGTCTGATATTGGGTAAACCGTGCTAGATAGCTAGAGCAATACTATGAAACAAAATGTGAGGTTTCAGGGGAGGATGCATCCTGAAAAATTACAAATTTCCGCCATTATTTACTTCAACCCTTTGCTTGCTGATCATGACTTTTGTTATTTCTATTCTGTTTTATTAGTTACTTAAATCACAGTTATTGGTAATAAAATGAGTGTTTTAACATCAATTAATTTGCAAATGCTTGGTGTCAAATTAAACATATATCAGTAAAATCGTTCTAAAGATGGTTGAGTATAATATTTAGGTAAAATAAAAAGAATTCTTAAATCTAAATACTTAGGACAAATCAAAATCACATGGTATTCATCTTCTATCACTCTGAGGTTACAACTCATACACAATCGTTCACTCCTTGGTACATGCTTGTGTCTACCCTTTTCAATTTCTAACTTGTGGCTTACGCAACAAATTTTAGCTAAAGATTTCAAATGTTTCTTTATTTCTACTATTTTTAAATACGGTTCAAATTCTAAATTTATTTTGTATTCTTTGTAGTATAACAATTTCTCATTATCGTGAACATCACTATTCCAGTTTTGAGTAAAACAATCAACTAATCTTCGCTTAAATATTTCAATAAATAATACATCATCTCCAATTTCTTGAGACATCCATACATATCTAAAGCCATATTTGGCAAGTAGTTCTCTTATGTGAGTTGCCCATGTAACTTTACCTTGATCATCATATGCCTTAAGCATGTTATAACAGGCTTTTGGGTAGCGGGCGTCAGGCATTTTTATTAACTTAATCCAATATTTTATACAGTTAGTCATATAGTAAACAGCCAAAGGTATTCTACCACATTCTCCTAATACTGCACAGTTGCTAGTACTCTTGTTTACACCTATGAGCTTTTTTAAATAATTGGTTTGAACATTCTCTATAACAGGGCTGAATTCATATCCCCATATTTCTGAACCATATATTAAAATTGGTAAAATTTGTTTGTCAAATAATTCAATTGCTACATTTACAGGTAAAAATCCACACTTATATTGTAATCGTTTCAAACATAAAATAGCCTTCTGAGCTTGTGTTGCAAGAGTCTGTTTAGCTAGTGACCATTATAATTTTGTGGAGAAAAATATACCCAGATATTTATATCGAAAAACAACTTCAATTTTTTCACCTTTATAAAACCATTGTTCATTTTTACGCAAAACACCTCCTCTTCTGAATACCATTATTTTTGTCTTAATAAGGTTAACTAACATATTCCATTTACAGCAATACGATTGTAACACATCAATCATTCTTTGTAATCTTCCAACAGTATCAGCAATTAGGGCCATATCATCAGCATATAAAAGTATCATAATGTTTTTAGCATCTTCATTCACGTAAATACCGTGACAACCAAGTTTGTCAAGCATATCTATAAGTTCACCGATACATAAAATAAATAGAAAAGGGCTAAGCATACATCCCTGTCTGGTACCTGTTTTACATTCAAAAAAATTGGTTATACCTTCCGGTGTTCTAACACATGATTTTAGAGCTACATACATGTACCGTAGTACTTTTAACACTCTGCCATGGATACCAGTATTGATCAATTTGAACCATAATAATAAATGTGGTATTGCGTCAAACGCCTTTGAAAAGTCAACAAATATTACATAACACCGTCCCTTCTTCTTACATAAATATTTCTGTACAAGGCACTGCAAAGTAAATATTTGGTCAACAGTACTGTAATTCTTGCGGTATCCCGTCTGCTCTTCATCTGCCCACATTACAAGACGGTTATTGATAAGTTTAGTGAAAATTTTACTCAGTGAACAAAGCAAGGATATTCCACAGTATTTAGATGGTTCATGCGGGCTACCACCTTTTAAAATTGGAAATATTATAGCTTCACGCCATAATTGTGGAAAACATCCTTCCTGTAATATCTTATTAAAAATCACAGTTAGAATTGGTGTTATTGTTTCATTAGAACATTTAAACATTTCATTTATCAATCCATCTATACCCGCCGCCTTTTTATTTGCTAGTTTCTGTATACAATCGTGTATTTCTTTCTCTGAAAAAAATTCATTCAAAATACCTGGCAGTTTATCATTGCATTGATTTCAAAGGTCATCATGATGTTTCATGAAATTCGACACTAGTAAATGGTGATGTTGATCTGTGGTTACATCTCGGTTTAACAATTCATTAAAATAGTCATGCCATTCGACAGGGTCAATATTTGGTTTAATAGGATGTATTTTCGTAGCTTTCTTTACAATTTCCCAAAATTCATTTGGGCTATTTCTTGTTGCTAACAATTTTTTTTCTCAAATTGTTTTCAAATTCCATTTTCTTAGTTTTACACAATTGTCTAAAATTTCGCTTACTTTCAGTATATTTAATTAGTGCAGACATAGTATGAGAGCTTCGATACATGTTTAGTTTGTCATATTTACACTTTTTGAGAGAGTCACACTCCCTATCCCACCATTGAGGTTGTTTACGAGTATTTATTTTTGATTTTAAAACAACATAACGTTCAGCTGCATTTTGTAATAGACTTGTAAGCGTGTTAACAATATAATCACAGCTTAGCGCCCTGTTTAATAAAATATCTTGATATAAATCATTTAATGTAATCCCATTGTCTGAACGCGTTATGTTAATATTTTCTGAAAAAGAATCAGAAGAAATATCGGTCCATCGGAACCTTGGTACACTATTGAGCTCGCACTCTGTGTTCACATCATTGCTATCTGTACAGTTACCAGTAGATTTACCAATATTAATATTACATGTCAACGGGAAATGGTTTGATTCATCAAAGTTTAAAATACAAAAATCTGTTATATTATTAAATAGATCAGATGATACAATCATGTAATCTACAATGCTGGATCCATTAGGGGTGCAACACGTCATTTCTCCATGTCTATCACCATTAAACCTACCATTTAAAAAATGAATATCAAGTTCTTTACATAACTCAATTAAGTTAACACTTTACCAAATTGGTTAATTACATTATCTTTTGTGTTTCTCGGTATATTAAAATAGTCTGGTTCATAGTAATCAGTTGGCAGATAATCAACACTGTCATCTATTACATAATCATATAAATTTCCTGTCCTTGAGTTAAAATCGCCTCCTAAAAAGAGTCGACATTCTGGATATTTACTTGTCATTTTAATAATTTGATCTTTTAAGAATAAAATTCCATTTTCCTCCTCCAAATAGTCATATGTAGATGAAAATATTGGTGGAATGTGAATAAAATAAAACAATATTAATTTGTTCTCATCTGTTATGCCACACTTCAGCATCAATGTAATAGCTATTTCAGATTTTTGAACAACACATATCACAGAGTTCAAATATTTTTTCACAAAAACCAATATCCCCCCTGAGTGTCTTCCATGCCGGCTGTATTTTTTGGTAATTGTACTATAGCATATATAACCATTAAACAAATTATTATATTGTTTTTCGTCACATGCCCATGTTTCTTGGATACATATAATGTCATATTGATTAAATTTTTCCAGAAATTCATACTTATCTAAATGTCTTTTTATTCCATCTGCGTTCCAAGATATAATTTTAACTTGTCTGTCTGTTGTGAAAATATGCTGGCCTTGGCCTAATCCCTATTTGGTAATATCCAGTTTGTCATTAAAGTTCTTATGAAGAGCTTTGACGCAGTCATTCGCGTCGTCATACACATACGTATTCCGCTTGTTGTTGGCTTTACTGATCACAACTAGTTTATTGAAAGACATGAACGGCACAAGTTCCTTCTCTCTTGCCGCTGTTAGCACTCCTTCCAGCTTAAAGCGGGCTTTCTTCACCGCATCACTAAAGTCTTCCTTGATGAAAATGTTTTTCGGTTTGCGGCTACGGG
Source organism: Flabesymbios commensalis (assembly GCA_964017125.1). Classification (NCBI taxonomy): domain Eukaryota; kingdom Metazoa; phylum Annelida; class Polychaeta; order Terebellida; family Flabelligeridae; genus Flabesymbios; species Flabesymbios commensalis. The sequence continues at coordinate 57,042,035 of OZ024904.1, read as the reverse complement.
CTTGGTGTAAAATATTTTCCTTGTCCTTGTAAAAAGACAGTTTTACAATGATGTCTCTTGGATATCCTTTATCCCGCATTGCGTACGGCTTAGGCAGGCGATGCGCACGCTCAATCCTGACAAGACAACCTGGTAAGAACGATTCTCTCAAGGACCTTTGAAAGAAAAGGCAAGTTGCAAACTGGGCTATAGTTTTTTAGAATATTTAGGTCTAGAGAAGGTTTTTTGATGAGTGATGTTATTAAGGCCTGCTTAAACTTTGATGGTTCTATCCCAGAAGATAACGAGCAATTGATCAGCTTTGTAACACAGTAGTCCCCCTCTGATACGACTTCCATACTGCCAAAGAACCAAAGTCACATCAGAGGGGTAGTCATATCTCAGAGGGGTGAAAAAAACTCTAGGAAAAACGTAAAATGGGCCGAATTTGATGTTTAAGACAGCCCCTTTAAACACCTCCATTCTCGTTGTGGGTATTGTCTTCAATTCTGGTCAACATAGAAGACGCCGACCTCGCCTGTTTGCCATTGACTATTTTAATGAGAATACAGTGTACATCCATAATATTTGTTTTTAAATTTTTATTTGGCAATCCAATGTATTATTGATCAATCCTAGTGTTTCGGGTTGAGTTAGAGTATATGATGTGTGTGACGCATTAACAGATCAAGCCATAGCGTGCACAGTGTTAGCCGTCATCTATCACAGCTATCAGCCTCAACTGCGTCTGCCTACATGGCACGTTTACGGTTTATGGTTTATTAGCGGCACTGTACGGTATATTGTTTTAATGCTGGGCCAGAATGGAGTCAGTGTCACATGTTTTGTAGTGTACGCGCACCAGTTCTATATCGCGCAGAAGCTCAAAAAAAAAGTAGCACGATATCGTACGGTAATCACGGTAGCTATTCTTAAAAAAAGGCAATAGACATGTATCTGGAAAACAAGAAGATATGTTTATATATAAGATTTACAAATGAATAAACTATACGGTAGGCCTAGTAATTGAAGAGGAAGGTGTGATTTCAACAATGATGTCGCTCTTTTTTCGAAATCACACTAACAACACCTCTTTCGTCGCTGCTAAACCTCAGTAAACACGAGGCATTGAACCAATTGTGGTACATGTATAATGCTGGGCCAGCGTTGCAGACGGTGGGTCAACATAATATTTGCACAATATTGGCCGAATTGCGTAGACACCAGGCCGACATTGTTCCAGTAACGGACAAATAATGTCAGTCAGTGAACAAGTAGTTATTACTGTTCTCAAAGACATGCAGATGTGGAGTAAGATATAGCTCATACCACGCTGTACCACTGTTGTGTAAACTTTCCCACAAAACACTACAACGACAACGCAATGTCTTGTTCAAAGTGGCCTTACAATGCAGGGCCAGTGTGAATTGCCAAGACATTGTGCCAAGAATTGACCAGCATTGTATCCAGAACTGGCCAGAAATTAATAGGATTATAACCTGATATAACAGTACTGTTCAAACAAAGATGACCAGAGCAATTAGACGCGAAACTTCACCTTTCAACTGCGGACACTACTATTATTTATATAACATTATTACAAATCATTTTTAAATGGCAAATTCAAAACAATTTCCGGATCAGGTAAGTGCAAAAAATATTATTTATATAACATTATTACAAATCATTTTTAAACGGCAAATTCAAAACAATTTCCGGATCAGGTAAGTGCAAAAAATATTTTTTTGAAATACCTATTTTTTAATATAATTTAAAGCTAGAAATTGAGTCATCAATTTTAGCTGCAAATGAGAGAAAAATATGATTGAACACGGTAGTGTCGTTAAATGGGGGGGGGGGGGTTACACAATAAGTCAATTGTAGGCCTACGGAACGTGATGACGGACCCAAGTATAAAATTAAAGGGACTGGCCCAGGCTAAAATCATCAAAAAATCGGTGATTTTATTTCGGGTTCTTAATATGACCATATGATGTAAACATGTACATAGACTAGAACTGCACATTTTTATAATTTTTGTGCTGCGCATTCATCAGTTAGACTAGATATAGAGACGAAATTCCCGCATTTCCTATTTTTGACATGGTTGTCAATAATTAGAAATCAGGAATTTCGTCTCTATATCTAGCCTAACTGGTGAATGCGCAGCACAAAAATTATAAAAATTTGCAGTTCTAGTCTATGTACATGTTTACATCATATGGTCATATTAAGAACCCGAAATAAAATCACCGATTTTTTTATGATTTTAGCCTGGGCCAGTCCCTTTAAATACAACAGCACGATGTGCTATCAGCGTATGCCCGGGCTGAATCTTGTACCGATATATTATATCTTTTTTTGCTACTGGGCAATTCCACGGTGTCGGACGTACGTTTCAGACACTTATTTTATGCCTGGTGCCCCAACTGAGAATGAGAATTATATTATGTTGTTGCTATTTCATACACACCACCTCACTATATCATGTGGGACATTTTAATATTTTATGTCATTCACACATATCGGCTATGAGCCAATATAAGGGTGGTGTCGGACGTACGCAGACAAATTGATATTTTGTAAAATAAATCTTCAGTACCATATCTGTCTGAATCCTTGGGTGACAGCATAACAATGTGGCCTGATACTGATAGAGGATAGTGTTGTCTTATTATTACATATCAAATATTTTTTATTTTCATTTTTATTGTTCTAGAAATTATTAGATATCTTTGGTGTCGGACGTACACTCACTTGGTGTCGGACGTACATTTCTGAAATTAAGGATTTTGTTCATCCTGCAACACCCACAAGCAAAGTCAAAAATGTTGCAAATGCTTTTTACCAATCATTTTGAGGGGTTTTCATTCGAAATTACATAATTTTTCAATATATAAGTATAAGATGTTTAATAATAGCAGTAATTTGCCATGCCGTAACCATATCATAACTGTGTTAGGTAAGAGTGAAGTATATAGTGCTAAGTTAACATCACGTTTCAGCTGGATTTTAGTTTGTAAAAATATAAAAACTGTAATTTACAAAATTAAAATGGCAAGTGAGTGTTTTACAAATCAGCCTTGATGATGCCCAGGCGAACTGGGCATGGTCCAAGGTTATTTACATTATTTTATTCCCGTTTTCTATTGACAGGTATGTAGGGTGACTCCTCCCCAGACATCATTAATTATCGATGTTCAATAGTCGATGAGGTACCATTAGTTTAGATGCTAGGCACTTAATAATGCCAATCGGTGTTTTTTTGGTTAGTAAATATAGAGGGATGCATTCATTCACCATGTCCATGAACAACCATCAAGCTAGAAGTTCTTCTGAACGTTAGCAGTGGTGCCGAATTCTAGTGTAATTGGCGCCTTTGGCTGGATCATATTGTTTATTCAATGGCTTAAATTATCAACAGAGCACCACATTTATTCATCAAAATGCAGTTAAATGGTCATTTAGCACTTTTTACATAATTTTATCACGATCTGTGTGCTGCATCTGGACTCCCAGATTCTTGAGAATATTAATCAAGAATTAAAAGACCTTCACCATGTCAACAGAGATTCAGTGTTGTACATGGTGTCGGACGTACACCAATATTGTGTTTGGCCTGCAGTGAGTTGCATATTCAACATGCAGCATTTGTACTATTGCATGCAGTTCTGATTGCATATTTGCATTAAGTGTACTATTTGTATTCAACATATTAGATACATTAAAGTAGATATCCAACTATCATATCTAAAAAATAATATAATTTACTATTTTGGTGTCGGACGTACAAGCTAATTCTCTTACGCATACTTTACACTACTTTGCCATTCACAATTGATGAATAATTTCTCTTTCTGATATTATATCCATCCATTACCTCATAATAAACTGACATGTGGCTCATTGAGCCATTTAGTGAGCATGAGTATACTAAACAGCCTTGTGATTGACACAAGGTGTCGGACGTACATTACAATAGTGTCGGACGTACGCTTGTTTGCATGGCGATAATCAAACAGCCAATCATCACAGTGACTCCATGTTGCATAGCTGGGGTAATGCTACCATTTCTGTTTTGCATAAGGAATTTTAAAACACTGGATGTGGTTTGTCCACTTGAAAAAAAACATTTTGATAATATTTGGTGTCGGACGTACATATTCGTTTTTATCAATTTAACACAGAATTGTCACACCTGAAAACCCATGTTGAAGGCGAGTACAGCTATCAACATATATATTGTTTTCAACAGACATCTTCTACTGATGAACAAACACTAAATATTTTCTACTGGTGGCATTTATTATGTCATAGTGCAAATAATACAAACAGGTGTCAAATTGTGTAATATGTTACCAATGACAAATAGTGTTTAAATGTTCAAGATCAGCGCGATTTTACATCAATGTAGTTCTGTTTCCTGGCCAAACAATTATTGATTCTCAAAATTTGACAAGTTGTCTATGAAATTAAGATATGAAAATGGGAATCAGGCCATTTTAAATTTTTCACACCTAGGTTGACACTTTCATGGAATTGCCCTACTATTTACTATTATAGTAATAGCAGGTATTTTATCTCTGGTTTTGGTGCGTTTACAAATAATGTCAGTCAGTGAACAAGTAGTTATTACTGTTCTCAAAGACATGCAGATGTGCAGTAAGATATAGCTCATACAACGCTGTACTACTGCTGTGTAAACTTTCCCACAAAACACTACAGCGACAACGCAATGTCTTGTTCAAAGTGGCCTTACAATGCAGGGCCAGTGTGAATTGCCAAGACATTGTGCCAAGAATTGACCAGCATTGTATCCAGAACTAGCCAGAAATTAATAGGATTATAAACTGATATAACAGTACTGTTCAAACAAAGATGACCAGAGCAATTAGACGCGAAACTTCACCTTTCAACTGCGGACACTACTATTATTTATATAACATTATTACAAATCATTTTTAAACGGCAAATTCAAAACAATTTCCGGATCAGGTAAGTGCAAAAAATATTATTTATATAACATTATTACAAATCATTTTTAAACGGCAAATTCAAAACAATTTCCGGATCAGGTAAGTGCAAAAAATATTATTTATATAACATTATTACAAATCATTTTTAAACGGCAAATTCAAAACAATTTCCGGATCAGGTAAGTGCAAAAAATATTTTTTTGAAATATCTATTTTTTAATATAATTTAAAGCTAGAAATTGAGTCATCAATTTTAGCTGCAAATGAGAGAAAAATATAATTGAACACGGTAGTGTCGGTTAATGGGTTAAATGGGGGGGGGGGGTTAAAAATAAGTCAATTGTAGGCCTACGGAACGTGATGACGCACACGAGTATAAAATTAAATACAACAGTGAGGTGCTATCAGCGTATGCCCGGGCTGAATCTTGTACCGAATATCATCTTTTTATATTATCTTTTTTTTGCTACTATTTACTATTATAATAATAGCAGGTATTTTATCTCTGGTTTTGGTGCGAGAAACATATATCTATCATGTATATTATATAAACATGCATAGTTCTTTTAATTATTTTAAATCATTTAATACTTGTAGATATATTTACACCACTTTCTATTTCATCATATTATGCACTGTATCATATAATGTAGCCTACTGTTCATTTTAATGACGCATACGTCTACACAGACTTCCCGTCGTCAATAAATATTATATCCATCTATTATTATAGAAATAGGTTTGATTTTATATCACGGTCGCCAGCAACTAAAGTGTGCTTGTTGTAGCAAAACAATTGTGCCGTGCGAAGTCAAAAGGCTGTTTTTGATTACTTTACAAGTATAGTAAGCAGATACTGCCTTTTGGATTTTCAGGGCAGGATTTGAATCCGTGTACCCTAAATAGCCTTGATCTTTTCTATGACATAATGTGTGTTCAGGCTCATTTAACAGTTTATAACAGTGGTGGGCGAATTTTGTCGGCACTGGCACACAATTATACCATCATCGGCACTGGCACAAAATTATACCATTAAACTGCAAGTTTTCAAGCTAGCGTAAAGCTTTAGACACAGACAAAATATTTGTGTATTTATTTATTCATTATCATTCACCAAATAGTAGACTTCGGTTCCATATAGCATACAATACTTTGTACACTGATAGGAAAATGCAATATTATAATATTGTCTTTGACATGGCATCAGATATGCGATATATATGCTAGGCCTGCCCATAAACTATTAATGATAGTTATATTCACGAAATATGCCGCTCTCTACACTTACAATTTTTTCACCACCCCCCCCCCCCCACTCATATATCTATATATCAAGACATACATGAAGTAACATATTTTAATCAATTATTCATTGAATAAATTTATTGTATTCAATTACAATTTACAACTGAAGTACTCAGTACTGAAGTACTTTTGAAAATCCAGTACATGTACTTGTACTCGTTATTTGATCAAGTACTTGTACTAGAGTACCTTTGTCCAGTACTCGCCCCAAGCCTGTCTCTGGTAAGATGCAATTGTATCAATATGCCCATATATTATCACCAATATTTGACTTATTTCCTCCTACCGCCAACACTGATATAGCAATCGTGACATTGTCCATAAAAAAATATAAATATATATGCAGGAGGCCTAGATATGCTTGTTAAAGCAGGTGTAGCCTTTTCGGTTCTTAAATTGGGCTGAAACGCCCATTGGGCTGAAACGTTTTTAACGTAGGTTAGGGTAGAGTGAGATGAAAGTGGCGCAACTTCGAGAACAAAGACTCAACTACTTCATAGTACTTCTACAGTTTATTCAGAGTAGTAATAATGGTGCGAGGGTATATAGGCCTACAGTGTTGATGATGATGATGAGACGATGACAGTCTGCCCATAATTTTTGAGGATTTGTTGTTTAATGGTTTTTCTGTTCATTGGTAATTTCGCTCATATTTATGTCAATTTATATTGTATATATACATACATACAGTACATACATACATACATACATACATACTGATATATACAGTAATTTTATTTTGAGTGGATACAGTGCTGGTTTGGTGTTGATCGTCCGGATTCTGTATTCAATTGCAGTTTCAATGGCCTCAAACTAAGTCGAGTCACAGTTTTACTTTCCCACTCCGGATATGATCGCCACTGAACCGGCACTGTTCCTATTCTCATATTATTTTTGCAGAACTATGGTTGTTTTTGTTCAAAAGTGATGTCAGGCATTATTTGTTTTTACAGTTATATATTTGTTTTTGACACAGACACTGTTTTGTGATTTCCATAAAAATAATTATTTTTGTCATTTTTTGTGTTAGTTTATATTGTGTATTGGCGCTGGCGCTGTCTCAGGTTTTTAGAATGTATATAGTCTATATTCAATACAAAATATATAGGTGCCAGAGGCCTATCATGTTATCATCAATCGTTTTTATCTGAATGCCTTAGTGCGGACATAATGTTATCAGTTTGTTCTTTTTACTTTATCACTTTAACTGCTCAAGATATGATATTATTTTAGTCTGAATTGTCATTTAAATGACCATACTGGCCTAAAAATGACGTAAAAAAGACATTTTACTTACTTACTTACGATGACAGGTCTCGCGACCACTCGTGACATTCCAACGTCTTTGTGACCAGCTTGAATTAGGTTAAACACGCGCCGGCAGAAAGTAAACATGGATCTTGATTAAGGTGAAGACAGAACTGTCAAAATCTGACAGCTACGGAAAGCTGAAGCGGAAAGACGTTGATAAACTACCCAGGCATATTGCCACAAGGCTACATACACCCCCTTTCTGAAAAATGGTGTCCTCACCATGAACTGGTAACACCAGAGGCATATAAAACAATAAAAACTAGTATACTGAAGTATTAAAATATAACCCTAGGACAGAAAACAAAGGCTCTTACTGACCCTTTCGTAGCTCCCAATACTCCAAATGAATTTGAAGACTAGAATGACAAAAATGGGTGAAATACATGAAAAATACATTACCATGAAAATGACCAGAAATACATTATAACAGGGGAAATTATGAACACTGACGATGACCAAAGCAGACCACAAAATATGCAATCTCACAAAATCCGCAATCACAGATTTTAAGCAAAAAAAATTTAACAGATCACAGCTAGTCAGCGTGCGGCTGGCCATACTCCTCCCCCTTGAAAAAATAAATGGACTATCCATCACAATACAGGGCCGTAGGCTGGGGGGGGGGGGGGAGGGTGCGTTCGCATCCCCCCCCCGCTGGGACATAGAAGGTCCGCCAGGCCCACCTCAAGGCCAAGGTTTGCACATAGATTGGTAAAATAAAGGATACGCAGTGACAGCAGACACTCCCCCCCCCCACCTATTCCCGTCAAATTCTTTAAAATTGGCTAAAATGTACCCAAGAAATCTTGGGGGCAAACCCCCAAAACCCTGTGCGCCTCCTTTCTTCAGATCCTGGATCCACCACTGATAGGCTACTGCAACCCCTCATGGACGGCACTGTCACAGTCCTAATACACTGAACACATTTAATCCCCATGGATGATATATAGGCCCTATATATGCGCCTTCTAGAACATGCACACTTATCCAGTCAGGAGAGAGGGGTAGATTTTGTGATAATCACATTGTAGTAATCGTTTATTATACTGATTTGTGCTTCCACATTTCACGTCACATAAATATATAATTTCCGTCTTTTAAGCACCCAACCCGACTTGGGTTAGTTAGTAAGACTGGGCATTCGCCCAGCCCGGGCCAAAGCCGGGCCAATATCTGAAACGTTGGCCCGGCATCGGGCCGTTGCTAAACAAATGCCCCTCCTACCAGAATACCATTGCCTGATTGCAAAAGGATAAACAGAAAACACGAAACTCTGACCAAAAGTTGGGTCAACTCCACCGTCGTCGAGTCGAGTGTCGCCACAAACAAAGGGCCAGCGCCTCGTGCTCAGAGGGCAAACAAAGCACACAGTAAACACGGGACGTCGACCCACTGTCGTCTCAATGCCGACCCACCGTATCGACGCTGGATCAACACTAAACCAACATCGAACCAACACTCCGCGTCCACCGGGCCAGAGCCGCTGCATGTGCAACCCGCATTTGAAGGGGATCATGAGACCCATTATGCTCAATCGAACAGAATAAAATACATTATAGAATTGTTCAACAATACAAAATATGGAAAATAATAATGATATTATGCATACAATAAAGACTTCCGGGTGTTCCATTCATTTTCTACATAATTCAGTACATATTTCGTTCCTGTTGCCATAATAAAACAGAATTTTTCAGTTATGTCTAGATTAGAGAAATTATTATAAGTTAAAATCATTTTATTAAATAATATTTTTCTGTGATTACTGTAAAGAGGACAGACACACACAAAATGTAGCTCATCCTCAATTTCGTTTTTACAAAAGTGACACATTCTACTTTCACTAGGAATATTTCGAAATCTCCCCGTTTCAATTTCTAATGGTAAAATACCTAACCTCAACTGTGCGAATATAGAGCAAGACATTTTTGAATGAGCCATCTTAACATAACTTTCACTTTTAAATACATTTTTAAGCATTACATAACTTCTCAATTTAGGCTTCGTTGACACATTTTTCAGCCAGTCTTCTTGACATTTACTTTGGACAATCTTTTTAAGTAACTCAAGATCATACACTTCCCCTAAGCGTGGCTGTACACAGGAGAGTGTGTGACATATATCTCGAAATTGCTTAGACCATCCATTAACCATTTTAATATCCCATTTTATTACCTTAGATACAATCCGATCTGTTTTTAATTTAGTTAATCTATTCCAAGTTCTAAATAAGGCAATTATATGTCTATACTTAGGTAAAAGCCATCCCACATTGTAGAAAAGGGCTGGAGGTATATTCTATAAGGGAGGAGTATATTCCGAGAGGCTCGCGTATATATGTTTAAAAGGGGAGTATATAATGGGAGGGGGGGTTGGTTTAAGGGAGTGTCCCACAGTCGCATATATATATATATATATTATATGTATATTCTGGGAGGGAGGGGTAGATTATGGGAGTGTCGCATATAGTGGTGAAGAAGGGGGGTGTATTCTGGTGGGAGGGTTAGATTCTGGAAGGGACGCATATCTAAGGGGGGCACATTCTGGGAGGGCGGGGTAGATTCTGGAAGGGCGGGATAGATTCTTTTTCAGCGTCGCATATAGTTGTATAAAAGGGGAGTATATTCTGGAAGGAAGGGGTTTATTCTGGGAGCGCCACTTTATATAAAAGGAAGTAGGCCTATGTTATGGGAGGGGTATATATATATTCTGGGAGGGTCGCATGTAGTTGTTTAAAAAGGGGGTATCTTCTGGGTCGGAGGTGGATTCCGGGAGTGTCTCATATAGATGTTTAAGGGAGGGAGGGGTAGATTATGGGAGTGTCGCATATAGTGGTGAAGAAGGGGGTATATTCTGGAGGGATTCTGGGAGGGTCGCATATCTAAGGGGGGGTATATTCTGGGAGGGAAGGGTGGACTATGGAAGTGTCGCATATAATTGACAAAAAAAAGGGGGGTATCCTATTCTGGGAGGGAGGTGTAGATTATGGGAGGGTCGCATATGTTTAAAGTGGGGGTATATTTTGGGTCGGAGGGTGGATTCGGTGAGTGTCGCATATATAGATGTTTAAGGGGTTTATATTCTGGGATGGGGGGGGGGGGGGGGCGGGGTTTAGATTATGTGAGCGTTGCATACAGTGGCTCCGAAGGGGGTATATTCTGTAGGGATGGGTAGATTATGGGAGGGTCGCATATCTAAGGGGAGGGGGTATATTTTCGGAGGGCCGGGGTAGAGTCTGGGAAGGCAGGTGGCGTCACATATAGTTGTAGAAAAGGGTGGTATATTCTGGAAGGAAGGGGTAGATTATGAGAGTGTCGCATATAGTTGCCAAAAAAGGGGGTATCTATTCTGGGAGGGAGGGGTATATTCTGGGAGGGTCGCATATATATGTTTAAAGGGGGAGGGGTTTGTTCAGAGAAGTATGGGTAGATTCAGGGAGGGTCGCATAGATGTTTAAAAGGGGGGGGGGTATATTCTGGGAGGGAGGGGTAGATCATGGGAGTGTTGCAAATAATTGTGAAAAAAGGGGTAGGGTAGATTCTAGGAGTGTCGCTTTATATAAAAGGCGGTTATATCATGGGAGGGAGGGATAGATTCTGGGAGTGTCGCATATAGATCTAAGATGTTTAAAAAGGGGTGTATATTCTGGAAGGGAGGGGTACAATCTGGGAGAGTCACATTTATATGTTTAAAAGGGGGTATATTCTGAGAGGGAGGGTAGACTCTGGGATGGCCTCGTATAGTTTAAAAGGGGGTACATTCTGGGAAGGAAGGGTAGATTTTGGGATTAAAAGACACTTCACAGTGACATACTCACGAAAAAAAGGGGGGGTAGATCCTAGGATGGAGTGGTAAATTTAATTATGATACACAATTTGATTTTGACGAGATTGTTGATCTGTATCCAAAGCTCCATACACGTCGTCTTGAGCTAGAATCACTTTTATAATAAACATTATCACTTATTAATACTTAATACTGTTAGCCTACACATATATGTAGTTTTTTTTCAGCAAATAATTGTTTCTATTAATTTCTGACCATATTATATCATAGTGAAGTAGTCTACTGGAACGAGAGCATATTACTAAGATTACTTCAAAGAACTAAATGTGCATTATACGATAATCCTGCATGCCCTATAAGGCCTATGTAGTAATGGGTATTTTTAGCTCCCGCCGTCACCGTAGGTGAGACAGAGGGAGCTATGGATTCTACCTCCGTTTTTTTTGGCCTCTTCTTTTGCCTATAACTTTGTAAGAAAATAAGCTAGGATAACAATTTTTGGTATGTGGGTTACTTCCAGGTGGCTAATAGACAGGTTAAAATATTTTTAATCTGAATTTAATACGCAAGGTTGCAGAGAAGAAAATGATGATGTTACGGTGTTGGGCCGTTGGGCCGTCCGTAAACAATTCGTTTCCGGAGCATATCTCTGAAAGTACTTGTCCGATTGTCTTCAAATTTTACACACAACACCCCTAGGGGGTCTAGTTGTGCCTTTTAGGGTATTTGAACTTTGACCTACTTCTGGTTCAGAACTATGACCTATTTAGACGTTTTGACGCGCACTTCGTTTCCGGAGCAGATCTCGAAAAGTACTGGGCCGATGACAGTCATATTGCACATACATGTTCTCTAAGGTCCCTAGTTGTGCCTCTTCAGGTTTTTGGACCTTGACCTTGAAGTTGACCCAGCACTTTGACCTAATTTATAACATCGGTAAATCCGACTGAAAGATTTTGCGGAATATCATGAAAACGCTCAAGATAGCTACACCATTACTATAAAACAAATTGTGAGGTTTCAGGAGAGGATGCATCTTGAAAAATTTCAAGTCGATAAAAGTAAAAATGGCCGCTAAAAATCGGACATTATTCACCTCAACAGGCCTGATATTGCGGAATATCATGAAAACCGCTCAAGATAGCTACACCATTAATATCAAATAAATTGTAAGGTTTGAGGAGAGGATGCATCTTGAAAAATTTGAAGTTGATAAAATTCAAAATGGCCGCCTATCAGCCATTATTCACCTCGACAGGCCTGATATTGTGGAATATCATGAAAACCGCTCAAGATATCTACACCATTACTATAAAACAAATTGTAAGGCTTCAGGAGAGGATGCATTTTGAAAAAATTCAACTTGTCCAAGTTCAAAATGGCCGCCAATCGGCCATTTTCACTTTCGCATGGCTGTTATTTGGTAAACCGTGCTAGATGGCTAGACCATTACTATAAAACAAAATGTGTGATTTCAGGAGAGGATGCATCTTGAAAAAAATCGCCTCGATAAAATTCAAAATGGCCGCTTATCAGCCATTATTCACTTTCACATGGCCGTTATTTGGTCAACCGTGCTAGATGGCTAGACCATTACTGTAAAACAAAATGTGAGATTTCAGATGAGGATGCATCTTGAAAAAATTTGACTTCATCAAATTTAAAATGGCCGCCTTTTCGGCCATTATTCATTTTCACATGGCTGATATTTGGTAAACCGTGCTAGATGGCTAGACCATTACCTGATTACTATAAAACAAAGTGTGAGTTTTCGGGGGAGGATGCACCCTGAAAATTTTTAACTTACGAATTCAAAATGGCGGACAATCAACATTATTTACCTCGATAGGCCTGATATCAGGTAAACCGTGCTAGATAGCTAGACCATTACTATAAAACAAAATGTGACGTTTCGAGAGAGGATGCCTTTTAAAAACTTTCGACTCAATCGAATTCAAAATGGCCGCCTATCGGCCACTATTTAATTTCACATTGCTGATATTTGGTAAACCGTGTTAGATAGCTGGACCATTACTATAAAACAAAATGTGAGATTACAAGAGAGGATGCATCTTGTAAAAAATTGACTCGATCAAATTCAAAATGGCCGCCTATCGGCCATTATTCACTTTCACATAGCCGCTTTTTGGTAACCGTACTAGATGGCTAGACCATTACTATAAAACAAAATGTGAGATTTCAGGAGAGGATGCATCTTGAAAATTTTTGACTTGATCGAATTCAAAATGGCCTCCTATCAGCCATTATTCACTTTCACATGGGCGATATTTGGTAAACCGTGCTAGATGGCTAGACCATTACTATAGAATGAAATGTGAGATTTCAGCTGAGGATGCATCTTGGAAAATTTTGACTTGATCAAATTCAAAATTGCCGCCTTTAGGCCATTATTCACTTTCACATGGCCGATATTTGGTAAACCGAGCTAGATAGCTAGACGATTACTATAGAATGAAATGTGAGATTTCAGCTGAGGATGCATCTTGAAAAATTGTTAGATGTTAGTCCATTACTATAAAACAAAATTTGAGGTTTCGGGGGAGAATGCACCCTAAGTTTTTAACTAATTTATATCGAATTCAAAATGACCGTAAATCAGCTATTAGTTAACTCGATTGGCCTGATATCGGGTAAACCGTGCCAGATAGGTAGACCATTACTGGGATACTGATTAGGATCATTAATTTCAAGGGAGGTTTGCAATCTCTGACAGACTGTCTAGTTCTTATCTTACTCTTAGACTGGGCTTCTTAGACCTAGTTGTCTTGCGTCTTGATTTTTGACCTAGACTAGGACTACATTAATAACCCTATACAAAATTGCCTAAATCAAATTCTAATTCGGAGCGGGAGCTCCTGGACTTATGTAGTCTTGTTGTCATCAAGTTTAAAGTATATAATATAGATGCAAGATATACATGTATTATTTACTTGATTATGTACTTGTCAGTACAATAATGTTTTGCCTCAATAAAATAATAATTAAATACGCCTACCCTTCCAATGTTTGGAAATATTTTTCAAAAATAGATGAAGCCCCTAATGATTTTGTTTGAATAGCCCTTTGTCGAATGCTTTGAGGAATATTTGGTTAACCTGGATAGGCCCTACTTATTTTCAAAAGTAGATTTTTTGTCAGGCCAAAAATATCATGTGTATGAACAAATCCATTATGTCTTCAGAATTCATGTCAGGTGCTCTCAGAAGTCACAAACAAACAAAATTTTCCAGGGGGGCTTACAGCGCTCCCCAACTGTTTTTATGGCTCGCTGCGCTCGCCAATGGGTCCACATCAGAAAATTACGCACCACCCCGCAACGAGATCAGCCTACTGCCCTGCAATAGGCCTACATACAATATATAATAGAAAAATGGTAAAAAAAACATGCAATTAAAGATCACTACTTATTACTCATGAGATAGCCAAGCATATTCTTCACACTATCGGCCTTCTCTAGTGCATGTTGCTGAGATGTTTTATTAAACTCGTAGACCCTATCGTCCATGCACGCTGGTTTCCGTATATCAACCCCATCCGCTGGTGGCTGCGGGGGTGGCGTATCTGGAATTACCACGGAGTCTTCGACGCGGCACAGGAACGGGTCTAGCCCTTAAAACTGGTGGTGTGTATCTGTCTTCTGTATTAGAGTCGGACGAGTCTGCAGACGATTCGGATGTGTGTGTTGTTTTGCGTCACTGATTTAAAATACCTAATTCTGACAGACCTCAAAACTAAGAACACGCTGCGCATGTGGGTGAGCCTGCAACCGGTGTTCAGCTAATCGTAACGACCCACCTACCTAGTAGTACGATCCTTGTTGGACCGGCATCGCAACAGTGTTCCCGCATTAAACCAGCATTAGTAGATTAGTGACGGCTGATAATTATACACAATTACGTTCGTTTATTGTCCCAAGTGTGGTGGTCCTTGAAACGATTTTGATCATTTTAGCCGAATAAGCATTAAGTCGAGTCACAGATTTTACAGTACAGTCTCCCACTAAAAGAAGTACCGATTTTGACAAAATGAAAAAGTTGCCTTATGAATTTTGTGACAAATTTCTATTTAAACTAGCCTCAATGCACTAAACTACCGCAGGTTTTTTCTACACTGTCATTTAATTTTCAGGCAAATAATCATTTGGAAACTTTTATATCTCATGTTAAAGAGTTGTGCTTGTTTTCTATGTGTACGCTATCCCCCCATACCGCCGTTCCAGAAATATTCCAAGTCAATGTTTAGTGAAATTGATGAAATAGATCTATAGGTAGATGGTAACTTGATTATCTCCTTATCTGGCTACGTAATAAAACTCTTAATATTGTTCAGAACTGCATGGTTTTTGTTAAAGATAATATAAATAATATATATTGGGATAATATGTTCTAATAGTTAGGCTATCCCTTTTAAATGATGATCAGAGGATGTGGCCTATATAACTTTATTTTTATAGATAATATTATTAATTCTTCTAAGCATATAATAATACCCAAGATAGCGCTTGGTCCATTGTTGATACTGCATATTCCAATGCATTTGTTATAAATCCAATTGAAAATAATTAATGATCTTTAATATGGAAGCAATTGTTTGATAGAATTTTTTTTTTTAAGGAACAGGACGAAACATTAGGCGAGCGTCTTATTGGATTGACTGAGATGCTACCAGAATCGTTGCGTAAATTGACTGCAACAACCTTGGAGACATCAGTGAGAAGTACAAAATGGATATATGGTGCAGCTAGAACTGGTCTATGGGTGCTTGCTTCTTCAGCTGCCATCCTTGCTCTGCCAGTCATGTTTGAGTCTGAACGTGCACAAATGGAAGAACAGCAGATTGCACAACAGAGACAGGTTGGCTGTTCCAGAATACTTTACATATAAATATATCATTATCAATCAGGGCATTTATTAGAATAAGATAAATACAGTATATAATATAGGCAGTCTGCTCTTTTTTTATTGCCAGCTCATTAAATCATGGTTGCTGTTTATGTTTGGAATTTTATGGTAAATTTTTTTTTATATATTATGTCATAGAAACTCACTTTTTTAAGACTCAGTGAATTTTTTGTTGAGAGCCTATATAGTGTTGTCATGCGGTGTGGCCTTCTGCCTGTTCATCCTCGGGCTGTTTGTCCGCCATTAATAATGCCATAAATTATTAATTCGTAATAATGAGCACAGATTTATGTGAGCATATGTAGTCATTGTATTTATAAAACATTTTTCAATATAACATTCAGTATAGCAAAATAGTCTATCACTTTCCTTCTTGGAAGAAATCTCGAAAAATACTTAAAAGAGCAATTTTGTTTTGTCATGTTTTTTGTTATATAATACTTTGCTGTTAAATTCATGAATCAAATATATTCACAGATACTTTTGGGACCGAATGCAGCGGTATCTGGTGTAGGAGGAGGTCCAGGAGGTCTGATGCCAGGTGCCATGCCTCACGTTATGCCACCTCAACCTGCAAGATAGCTCTAATATCAGTCTAGATGCATTCAATTGTAATGTGAAATAAACTGCTTCCATATGAAAATAGGACGTCAGACTATACAGGAGGTGATCTTCACTACAATCAGCTGGTGATTGATTATCTCAGCTGCTTGGATAGAACACACTTTTTATCAACATTTTGAAGGGTTTCCAGTATTTAGATCTTCATGATTATACCATCTTGAAAAACCTACTGAATGGATGTGAATGGAGTAAGGATGTGTTGTTGTGTTCTTATTAAGCGACCCTTTTCAGTGGCGGACTGTTTAGTTTTCCAGGTGGTTCGCCGCTGTGGTTATTTGTTTTCTAAATGACAAACAAAGACATACAATCCATACCACTGGGGAATTTGTTTGGTGATATTTGGATCATCATATAATCAACCCTTTCATTATTATGGCTACAAAGGAAGAGGAGAACGTTTCCATCAGATCTTTATTTAACTTGGTGCATGCAATCAGCAATGACCTAATCAACTTCTGGGAGCCAATCATTTTAAATGCCGATTTTCCGACTATTTGAGTCTGTATAATTTGAAAATATTTAGGACCTACTTACTGGTATCTGGTAAACAATGCGAAGTAGCTTTAGTCCCCTACAGTGATTATAAAACAAAATGTTAGGTCCAATACAAAAATAACCAGTGATGAATTTAACAGAAATAAAATTACAAATAATTTTACTTGGTTTGGCTTATTATAATATTATATAATATAAGCACTTGTTACTATAAAATTAGGTGCACAAGAAGATGACATTGAATTTGTAGATCAGGTGACTTTTTTAAGGTTTTACTGATATTCAAAATGGCCGCCACAGATCAACTTAAATTTTTTTGGGGCCCAAAAACTCAAATTTGTCTGGTCAATATTTTTTCAAATTTTTACATTACATTCCTAGCAACATGGTGATGTGCAAATGATTTTTTAAAGATGCTACCAAAATTAAAAATGGCCACTAGAGGTCAACTCCAAATTTGTTTGTGGGCGCAAAATTATTCAAATTCTACTATCACATTCCCCACGATATGGAGATGTGTAAGTGATTTTTTTAAGGTTTTACTGAAATTCAAAATGGCCGCCATGGATAAACTTCATATTTTCTTGTGGGCGCAAAAACTGAAAAATTGAAATCAGTAATAATTCACATTGTACAGTCACATCACCCACCATCTGGAAATGTGCATGTGATTTTACTGAAATTTTAAAATGTCCACCACAAATAGACTTTTTGAATATTTGTGACTGCAAAAAGTCTAACCTAATTTATGGCGGGGGATGATATAGGACTTCAGTCCTCGTGTTTACCTAGATTCATAATGTCTTCCCAATATTTGGCAAACTACACCATTACTATAAAACAAAATGTGAGGTTTCGGGGGAGGATGCACCCTAATTTTTTTTAACTAGATCAAATTCAAAATGACCGTCGATCGGCCATTATTTACCTCTATTATTTACCCCCATTCTTCACTTTCTATGGCCGTTATTTGGTAAACCTTACTAGATAGCTAGACCATTTACTATAAAACAAAATTACCATAAAACAAAATGTGAAATTTCAGGGGAGGATGCATCTTGAAAAATTTGTACTCTATCAAATTCAAAATAGCCGCCTAACGGCCATAATTCACTTTCACATGGCCGTTATTTGGTAAACCATACTAGATGGCTGGACCATTACTATAAAAAAAAATGTGAGATTTCAGAAGAGGATACATTATGAAAAATTTCGACATGATCAAATTCAAAATGACCGACTCTCGGCCATTATTCACTTTCACATGGCCGATATTTGATAAACCAAATGTGACGTTTCAGGAGAGGATGCATCTTGAAAATTTTCGACTCAATCACATTCAAAATGGCCGCCGATCGGCCATTATTCACTTTCGCATGGCCGTTACTAGATGGCTAGACCATTACTAGAAAACAAAATGTGACATTTCAGGAGAGGATGCATTATGAAATATTTCAATTTGATCAAATTCAAAATGACCGCCTATCGGCCATTATTCACTTTCACATGGCCGATATTTGGTAAACCGTGCCAGATGGCTAGACCATTAGGCCTACTTTAAAACAAAATGTGAGTTTCGGGGAGGATGCACCCCCAGGTAAACCGTGCTAAATAGCTAGCCCCTTACTATAATACAAAATGTGACGTTTCAGGAGAAGACTCATCTTGAAAAATTTCAACTCGATCAAATTCAAAATGGCCCCTTATCGGCTATTATTTACTTTCACATGCCCCATATTTGGCAAACCGTGTTAGGTGGCTAGACATTACTATGAAACAAAATGTGATATTTCGAGGGAGAACGCACCCTGACATTTTTTAACTAGATTCAAAATGTCTGCCTATCGGCCATTAATTACTTTCACATGCCCAATATTTGGCAAACTGTGTTAAATGGCTACACCATTACTATAAAACAAAATGTGAGGTTTCGGGCGAGGATGCACCCTAAAATTTGTTAACTAGGTCAAATTTAAAATGACCGTCAATCGGCCATTATTTACCTTGATTGGCCTTATATCGGGTGAACCGTGCCAGATAGACCATTGCTGGGATACTGAGTAGGATCATTAATTTCAATGGAGGTTTGCAATCTCTGACGGACTATCAGTTTTTATCTTACTCTTAGACTGAGCCTCTTAGACCTAGTTGTCTTGCGTCCTGATTTTCGACCTAGCCTAGGACTACATTAATAACACTACACAAAATTGCCTAAATCAAACTCTAATTGGCAGCGGGAGCTCCTGGACTTATGTAGTCTTGTCACCATTGCTTTACACGCCTATAGACAGGACAGTCAATTATCATTGTAGAAGATGCGGGGTTGCCCAAAGAAATATCACTTAAAAAGAATAGCCAACCACCCATTTTTAGTCATGGTTGTCGGGGTACTGGGATGATTGCTAGTAGTAGTACTTCATGCTGTATGGTATGGTACGGAAGCACTAATCCACAGCAATCATCCAAGGGAAGCTGCAGCCTTTTCCTATCTGGCCATAATCTTCGGGTGGAACGCCAGTGGCATACCCTGGTTCCTCCGCTCAACTGCGGTGCTAATGCAGCTCTCGCACCAGTGCTGGCGCTGGTGTAGGCTGTGGTAGCCTTAAATAACCGGCAATATCGTGTTTATCATTAGGTCTCTTACGTGAGATGAATGGAGTTACCCAGAGGGAGTTATCCTTCCTATTGTTACTCTGGGGACTATCCAAACCGAGGATAGCGGAGCTGTGCGAAATGCCACGGAATTTCAGCATTAAATTGCACAGCGAAACCCAAGTCTCCGGCCGTCTGGGCATGTCTGGGGGTAGATCTCCTAGACATGCCCAGAACCCCTTATCGGGCGAGCGAAGGAAAACTCTCAATAACCCACTATGCCCTATCAACCCCACCCTCACATCATCATCTGTACATCATTCATCTCATCAATTGACTACAACGTTTTTACCATATTACAATGTCACTTAAAAGACCTTTTGTGCCGAAAAGTGACGTAAAGCAATGATTTACTACTAATACTCTACAGAATCATACAAGGGAAGCTGCAGCCTCGTACCTTGCCATAATCTTCGGGCGGATTGCCATTGGTGTACCCTGGTTGCTCTGCTGAACAGCGGAGCCAATGCAGCATCAGTGCAGGCGCTGGTGTAGGCCGTGGTAGCCTTAACTAGCCGGCAATAGAGTGTTTGACATTAGGTCTCTCACGGGGGATGAATGGAGTTCCCCCTCCTATTCTTACTCTGGGGACTATCCGACCCGAGGATAGCGGAGCTGTGCGAAATGCCACGGAATTTCAGCATTTAATTGCATATCGAAACCCAAGTCTCTGGCCATCTGGGCATGTCTGGGGGTAAGTAAGTAAGTAAAATATTTGTTTTACTTCACTTTTCGGCCAGTATGGCCATTTAAGTGAAAATTCCAGGTATTACAATATCCCATATTGTATAGTTAAAGTAGTAAAGGAAAGACAAAGCTAATAAAAGCATGTTCGTACTAAAATATTCAATTTAAAGTGTTTGATATGATAAGATGACGATGCTCCTGGCACCTATATGTAACGAGTCTGATGACATGTTGAAGCGCCTGCACTACAACACAGTTTAATGGGTATAAAAATATCAGTATAAATAATGTAAAATATGAAGTGAATTTAAAATGAACGATTTTTCAAGTCACTATATCTCCATGAAATTGGAGTGATTGTGTAAAAACTACAAGTCTAAGTCAAAACAGTGTCATTGTCAAAACAAATATATAATATATACTGTAATACTATATACTATAATCAAAAAAAATAAACCCATTTAGACATAAATATGAATGACATAAACAATGAACAGAGAAACCATTAAGTAAGTAAGTAAATGTCTTCTTTACTTCACTTTTCGGCCAGTATGGCCAGAGAAATCATGAAACCACCGAAAATTCTCAAAAATTAAAGACTTACAGTGTCTGGGGTAGATCTACTAGACATGCCCAGCACCCCTTACTGGGCGAGCGAAGGAAAACGCTCTCAATAACCCACCATGCCCTATCACTCTCACATCATCACATGTACATCATTCATCTCATTAATTGACTAACGTTTTTATCGTATTACAATGTCACTTAAAAGACCATTTGTGCTGAAAAGTGACGTAAAGCAATGATTTACTACTACTACTACTAGTCATGGTTGTCAAAAATTATAAAATTGCCTAGCGCACTTGAAAGTTTTTTTTCTATTGTCAAAATAATATTGGACTGAGTTATTTGAGCAATTAAATATAAAATTCAACCATGACTAAAATTAGATAGTGGGCTATCCCCTTAACAGAGAAAAATATTAATCAACCACTCTCACCAATCATGCAGCTGGACCAACACGAAATAAATTGAGAAACAAATTTAGTCCTGTTGTTATTTGTGTCGCATAAAATATAAGCGTAGACATATTTTCATTTTTTTGGAAAATTCACATAGCCCTTAACTTTATCATATAGCTTCAGATGTAATATTAAATCCTAAACTATGACATGAGTACATTGTTTACTTCTAAAATAAACTATATGACTGTGGTACAAAAGAATAACCCATGATGAATTTTACAGATATAAAGTCCCAAATGACAGACTGGCTGTAACAAAGAGCTGCACAACTCGTTCTAGTTAATATTGTGTATGCTACAGGATATATTATGTAATGTAATCAAATTCAAAAGAGTACTGGTACTGTATAATGTGTTGAAGATTGTTGGTGCTTATTTGATAATTGATAATTCCCTCTTCATCATCTGAAAAAGAGTGACAACGCTCCAACTAGATGGACTGGCCCAGTCTGAGCCAGTAAGTTTGGACTGGTAGGCCTATATATTACTCTGGTTCCCAGAGCCACACTACGCGGCGTGGCCGAGCTTCATGTAGCCTCTGGTATGGCCCAGTGGTGAATGTTTGTGACTTGTTGCTATTTTTAGATGAAAATAGGGTAATCCCCGAATTCAGGCATTTTTAAAAGGTCACTTCCCTGGATGAAGAGTTGTTCACAGTATTGTATTTCCCCTCTGACGCATTTCCTATGACTTGACCCAGAAAATTATTCACAGGCCTCAATAACACAGGCATGATGGTCACGTGACGAAGAACCTTGGCCAATACCCGGCCATAAAAGAAATTGGCCGGGCTCGCCAGGCAAGCCTATATATATGCTATGGAACTTTTGTCTCAAGGGATGATCTATAGTCAGGCAGCTTAATTATAACATAATTTGGGGGTAAACAGGACAGATTGTACAAAACCACCGAATTTTTTCTAGGAGCCACAGATGTATATAAACATTCATTTTTTTGCTAGGTGGGCCTTTAAGTTATAGGCAGCCATCAAAAATGGGTGCCATTTGGTTTATATTTTTGACGCAAGGACAAGAAAAGTGTTCTAGCAACAAGCTTTTGTAATAGAAATGTAATGCTATGTTGTCCGAGAAGGGGTCAGAAAAAGGCCCAAGCTATTTTGTCACCTTTATATTAGTTTAATTAGCATCAACCAAGAGTGTTTATTTAACAGTCTGATATATATATATATATTTATATATATATTTAACAGTCCGATATATATATTACGCCTGTTGGCAAAACGTTTCAGAAGAACCCGTTCATGTCTTAGGCCTACTTGTGATCAACTTAGAAGCCCATTCTTTTGTTTATACATTGATTTTCATACACCATATAAGTAATTTAAACATGTTCGTTATAATTATATACAGTGCTCCCCCGCTGTATTGTCCCCGGTTATAATGCTAACCCCACCTTTTGCCAAGTAAATGATTAGAACGGATTTCCGCCAATGCTAAATCCTGCGGCACAAAGTTAATGCCAACCTCACCATTTGCCATCCGCCAATGGTTTTGAAGTCCCAATGTCACTTTTGTCATATGATGCATCACGCGGTACCCTGGGGTACCAAATAGAAATCCGCCATTTTGTTTAATTATTTAATTTATTTTTCAAGGCTGTACCCTGGGTACCAAAAAGTGGGAATAATTTAAAAAGAGGGCAAAAATAGATGTTAAACATTCTTATTTTGCAAAATATTCTTGTTTTGGGGGCATTCACTAAGGAGTATTGGTAAAACATCTTTCAATGTCGGAACCTGTTGCAACGCAAATTGCTGTCGTCTTCACCAGGTGGCGCTGCAAATCACGCGGTACCCCGGGGTACAACGGTACCCCGGGGTACAGCGTGTTGCATCATATGTTTTCCCCCGATCGTTTTGCCAACAGGCGTAATATATATATCAGACATCATGACTGTTAAATAAACACTCTTGGTTGATCGCCTGTAGGCCTACTGTGGTTCATTGCACAGACACGGCAGTGGGCACAGCTGATATAGGCGTTCACACGTGTGACTGAGATAAAACACTGGGTAGGAGGGGGACCTACTAATTTGGGTGTGTAAAGGAACATGTTTATCAATAGGCCTGTGATACTTGTAAGTGACTTTTCTATGCCAACAAACAATAGCAGTTAGCTCAACGTTTATTTAATCTTCGGCATTCACTTTGATCAACCAATGTCAAACTGTCTGTTGTAGCAAGTGGGAACCTGCGTCCCACCGTTCTGGCTGGTTCGGGCGTCTCCGACCTTTGACGAAAGGCGGTAGCCCGCCTAGCCTCAATTTCGAATCGCGCTGCATCAGTTGATGCGCGTCACTTCTCCCAGGCTGCCGAGTCGAGCAGACGGCTCGCTAGACTCAAGCGCCGAGCCGCTGGCTAGGTTGTCGCGTTCTGCGTGGAAATATGTGCACTAAAGTTACTACAATGTCTAGACTAAATGAATAAGAATGAACTGGAAAATGAATTAACCAAGTTATTTGTGTTCCGTCGTCCCGACGGGAATGAAGACTAAAGTGAAGTGAGCCGGGACTTGTTCCACTAATCTCTTATTAGTGATAAGCCCTAGACTTACTTTGGTGACCCCAGACGTTTAATCCTACTCGCAACAGTATTTTCACCGAGCAACATACGACACAAAACTACTGTTTTCGAGGATATTTTTTTGTAAAATTTAGGGGATTTTATGACATCATTTTTTCCAAAGGTACGTGAAAATTGTAGGTCATAGTCAAATATGCCAGTAAGGATTAGCTAGAAAGGTTATCCGGAGAGAGGCACGCGCGTTTCCGCTGGAAAACAGCAAAAATTTTAATAATGTTGGACGATAACCATTTTTCAAGATGGCCGTCACTTGCTTGCTTGAAATCAAATTAGAATCTCTTTGATTCATCCCTATTAAGTCAGAATTTAAAAATATTTCTCTCCTATTTATGCCACTGTAGGCGATTGGGAGGTGAATATATTCAAAAATTCATTTCAAATCGTTGTACACCATAATTGGGTGATTCGATTTTTACGGCCCATTCAAGAAATACCACTAGGTTTCTTGTCTGAAAAACTAGAGAAATAAAATTTTCAAACAAAATATCGCCTTGACTCAGAGAACTTTTGATAGGCTTAGGTCCACTTAAAATTGTTCGCCTGAAATATATGTGAATAAAAGGTCCTATTTGGTCTATTAAAACATCATTGTTAGAACCGTAGGTCAATATTTTGTAATTTACAATCATATTTTGTTTTCAGCGGCAGAAGAAATATTTTACTATGTATAGGTGAGGCAGCCATTTTGCTGCGGGTGTCCCTAACCTTAGCTTCATTGGCTACCGATAGCCACCCAAGCCCGCCAAATCAGCGTCCATTACGAGGATCACCCCACGCTTTCAACTCGACATAATTAGCACAAATTAAGCCGCCATCTTGAATCGGTGGCGTGATTGACAAACCCCGCCCACATATCAAGGCCACACGTTGTCTGGAAAATTAGCTAGACACTGCAAAATTTTCTTATCAAATATATTTTTTTCTCAATCCTCAAAGAGAGGCTGAATGCATTTTAGCATCGAATTGACGTCTAAAATTATATTACACATTGTGTGATAGTTTTGATTAGAAATTTAATTGTCTATTTTTCCATACTTTCGCGCTGACCTGCCCCCTGGCGGGCACCATCTATTAGACTAAGTCACGCGCCTATGCCGGCGCGGCGCTTAGTTTATGAATATTCTAATGAATTGAAGCATGCGGCCCTATTGCACACGGCACTCAATTATCAGCGATGCGCTATCACACACTGACACATAGCCCTACATGATATATATCATGTACACCACTCACCGCCTGCTGCTGTAATCGGTGCGGCCACCACTCATGTCACCATACATACATAGCACACAACACCCTCACCCCTGACCAACCTAAACCGACGGGCACAGAGCTACGTGCGATACTACGAACAGAAGCGAGCGATCGATTTCGACGTCAGTGAGAATGATTTTTATGATGGGCATTTTATAAAAAAAAAATAGGATGTTCATTATGGGAAATATCCGTCAGCGAAATTACACTATATAGTCTTTATAGACAACTGTCAGTCAAGAGTCGAATAAAATCATTTCAAAATTAAGTCCAACTATAGACTAGATAAATAATACAGTCGCACTCGGCCTGTCGTCAAGAGAACGAAATTTTCTCATGATGGGCCATTTTAATCGTTATTTAATTCACCGGATTACGACTTGACAGTTGTGCTATTGTGACCATTTTGATGTTTCTATCTTTTTTTCGACTTGCGTGGAAAACCTTTCCACACAGGTCGATTTACCCAATACTATAGTATCATAGCTTAGAATAGCAATATAGCATTTATTCTGGCATTCTATATACATTTTGTGACCTACAGTTTTCACAATTTATATGTCGAATAAAATAGAAAGCAATATAAACGCAATTTCTGAAGCAGCGATTTTTCGACATTTCAGCAACCCCCGTTCTGCAACATGTGACATAGCATGGACACGTCTCAAAAAATTCCAGATTCAGCATGCATCAAAACTTATTCATTGGTCTAGATAACTGTGCACACAGTTCTCCAGGCAGGACGCGACAACCAAAATAGTTGGTATGTTTTAAATGCATACCATTTTCATA
The DNA here is from genome assembly GCA_964017125.1 of Flabesymbios commensalis. NCBI lineage: Eukaryota > Metazoa > Annelida > Polychaeta > Terebellida > Flabelligeridae > Flabesymbios > Flabesymbios commensalis. The sequence continues at coordinate 57,015,623 of OZ024904.1, read as the reverse complement.
ACCGTTTGAGTATTTCCCAGTAGCCAATAGGCCTGCAAACTCAAACGTTTCAATTTTTAGATAATTTCAATTAATAAACATTTCAAGATGGCTACCAAATATGATAGCGAAGGCTTTATGTCTACACCCCTCGAAGGATAAGGGGTTCGTCGTAAGGACTCTTATCTTCTGGCAAGCGAAGCAGACGAAGCTCAGTTTCAAGCAGCTGACAGCGAGTACAGAAAGCTTAAAGCAGACTTTGCAAGAATTGCACACAGTAGACGACAGCTCAGTCATTCAAAGAGCGAATCTTCAAGGAGCCCTTCGCCAGTCAGACGACAAACCTTACGGCGATCAACTAATCTCCCGAAATTTAAGCCACTTTCTATGCTACAGACGTAGAATTATGGTTCAATCAGATTGAGACTCAGTTTGAATACACCATATAACGGATGACGACGAACGATATAGTCTCACCTGTGCGGCACTCTCCGGAGAGGTAGCGTCCGACGTCAGAGATGTGCTTCTGCAAACTTTCCGCACAAATAAGTACGAGAGTCTTATTAAAGGCATCCTAATAGAGCGACGAGGTCTTACTACATCCGAGAGAGTGAAAAAAATCATTTCTGGGGAGAAGATTGGCTCCAACAGATTTCTTCGACGATTACAGAAGACGGCCGGCTTCGGCATGAAAGCTGTAGTTGGCAGGGCTGTGATACGGCAGGCCTTCATCTGACAGATGCCCTCATCGATACCTGCCCACTTGGCCACACAGCCAGATAGTGCCTCCTTGGAGAGTTTGGCCATGTTGGCCACTTGCTTCTGAGAACGACGTGGACGAAAGTAAACCGGGGGTTGCTGAAATCAAAGTAAGCGAGACCGGCAAGTTAGTAGGACTATTAGAAGACCTGTCTCGACGATTAAAAAAGTTAGAGACAGCGACATCTACCATGGCCGCAGAGAAGAGGAGGAATACAGGACGTGCTCGGACAAATGTGGGCTCAATGTGTACCCAACGTGCAAGCAAAACCATTTGTACCAAATAGACAAGGTTCTCTCACTAATAATAATGAAGATATCCGTCTGAACATACCGCCGCCGAACACATTGCAAGATAATGCTACGACACCGACCGATACGGCTAATGCACATGTCTGCTATTATCACCAAACCTTCGGTGATAAAGCACGCACGTGCTGAGACCCTTGCGCTTCCTCTTTAAACTGTTAAGCCAGAGCAAGGTTGCGACTCTTGCACCTGGCGAAATAACCGAGGCGCGACATGACTCCGCGGGAGCTACACTTCCCAAGTTATTTCCCTCTAAGTTATTGTACGTCGCAGACAAACGCAATAAATGCAAATATTTAATAGACACGGGTGCAGCAGTAAGCGTCTTACCCAAGTCTTGCGCTAACAGGATTTCAGACGCTGACTGTCTTCCCTTAGTTGCAGCTACTATTAATACCTACGGTACTAGCAAACGCGTCGTCGACGTCGGCCTAAACGTGACTACACGTGGAAATTCATAGTAGCAGACGTTCAACAGCCCATTATAGGGGCAGATTTTCTAATACATTATAGTTTACTGGTGGACTTGAGAAGTCGGTGTCTAAGAGACATGAGAACCGGTTTAGCTATACCTGCTTCACTATTGCGAATTACACCATTGTCACTCAATAGAGTGGACGCAGTCCATAAAGACTACACAAAACTATTAGGTCAGTTCCCGGAACTGACTTGCCCCACGACGAAGGGAGAGACTGTCAAACACGGGATTACACAAAAAATAGTGACCAAAGGACACCCAGTGATCGCGCGACCACGACGATTAGCCCCTGACAAACTAGTCACTGCGAAACGTGAGTTCGATGATATGATAAAGTTAGTAGTTATCGAACCCAGCGACAGTGAATGGTCCTCTGCGCTTCATATGGTCCCCAAGAAAAAATGGCGACTGGAGACCATGTGGTGATTATAGAAGCTTGAACGCTCAGACCGTACCAGATCGATACCCGATCCCTCACATTCAAGACTTTACGCAGCGTCTAGCTGGTTCGAAAATTTTCACTAAAATTTATTTAGTAAGAGCGTATTATCAAATACCAGTTGAACCGTCCGATGTGCATAAAACATTTGAAAATTCTTTTTGCAAGACTAGCTGAATACAGTATTATAATCAGTCCTGAGAAATGTCAGTTCGGTACAACCGAGTTAAGCTTTTTAGGCCACCACGTTTGTTCAGAAGGAATTCCGGCGTTGCCCAGCGCAGTTGACGCCATAGTTAATTTCGCTAAACCCGAAAAGCAACGAGCGTTACGAAGATACTTAGGAATGGTGAATTATTACCATCGATTTATACCACAATGCGCGGCGAAGTTGACGCTGTTAAACAATTTACTGACTGCAGCCAATGACGGTCATACGAGGCTGTCACCGAAGTCTAATTTTGATTTGAAGTGGAATGAAAGTGCAGAATCGGCATTTTTAGAGTCTAAACAAATACTAGCAAATGCAACACTCCTGGTACATCCAGACCCTTTGGCCCCGTTGAATATCACGTGTGACGCTAGTGTTTTCGCTGTAGGTGGCGTTTTGAAACAGTATATAGACAATGTTTGGCAGCCACTCTTATTTTTTAGCAACAAATTAAATCCCGCGAAGACACGTTACAGCGCGTTTGACCCCAAACCTTTTGTAATGTCATCAGTTACCGACACCCATCACTGCGACAATCAAGACAGTTGGCTTTCATAGCTGAGTTTACCACGGACATAAGATACGTGAAAGGCGAGACAAATTTCGTCGCTGACGCGCTGTCACGACCATCAGTGTCAGTCATAGACAGTACATCAGCAATCAATTACAAAGAATTAAGCGCAGATCAAGCCTTGGATGCGGAATTCACGAGATTGCGACATTCAACGTCGTCTACTATGAACTTTCAACGGCTCAAGTCATTTGATAACCATTTGATTTGGTGCGACGTGTCAACAGGACACAATTGACCGTATCTTACAGCAAAATTTCGAAAAACTGTTTTCTTAAATCTACATGGATTAGGTCATCCATCGCATAGGGCTACCAAGCCCTTGATAAATACAAGATGTGTATGGCATGGCTTGAATATAGATATCACCAAATGGTGCCGTTCCTGCAAAGGCTGTCAGACCGCCAAAATTTCTCGCCACAATTAGCCAGTTTTTGGCAAATTCACCGATCCTACCGAGAGATTCGAGCCCGTACACATTATTATTGTCGGACCCCTGCCGTACGCTGACGGTTTTAGATATTTACTGACTTGCATCGATCGTTTCACACGTTGGCCGGAAGCCATTCCTATTGTGGATATTCTAGCTATGTGGATAGTCTTGAAACTAGACTAACTGTTTTTTTCGGAAATCGGCAACAATTTAATGCACGCGTTGGGCAGAAAAAAAAACATCTTATAGTTTTTGTTTGGTAATGCGCGGCCTTATGCGCATGCTCATCTAAAACAGATAAAAAAACATAGTGGACTTAGGGACGCACCATTAGATGTGTGTGTGTGTCAGGGGGAGGGGGGGGGGGTGTTTTGTTACATTTTTCTGCGATGAACTTCAGACAAACTTTTTTGGTTTCATTGAAGAACGGAAATATCACATCTTGTCGTATGCCTTCCCTGTTTTATATGTTACAATTTGCTGGTTTATTCTGTTCAACATATTTTTCATCAATTCCGTCAACAAACTTTATTTCTGTCCATATTTGTGGCAACGAACTTTGTTTTCATATTCTTAATGCCCCTCCCCCCTCCGATATCTAATGGTGCGTCCCTTAAAGTTAACCCATTCAACGTTGTAGGCCTACATGAAAATGATTACGATTCAAGGATCTAACATTAAAATGCGAGGATGTAGCCAGAAAAAGAAAATGTGACTGCCCTCATTTTTATATGGGTAAAATAAAAAATGTGGGTATTTTTACATAGAATTTGTGTCCCCAGGACCTGAAAGGTTCAAATTTTTAAATAAATTTAAAAATATTCAAAATAAATGGTTCAACTTCACGTTTAAGCATTGATATTACTTAGGCTAATAATATAATTTGTAAAAAAAAAGAAAATAAATATATTATATATGGTTTTATAAGAGCTCAATATTATTGAAACGTGGAAAATGGCTAGCCCCAGTGGCTGAAACAGGTTTAGTGTTTCTCGGAGAGGACGACATGGCTAGAAAATGGTATGTCTCCAGAGAAAATTACACTACTTGAAACTTCACTGTAACATAAAAAAAATACACCATTTTAGTGTCACTGACAACACTCATCACTACACTGTTTCGAATTCTGATACCTCGCCCTTGAATCTCTGATCCGCTTCAAGCTCAACATGGGTTAGAAACTCACCAGTTGTCAGATCTTCCGAATTAGCCTTATAAATCTCTTCTCATTATAGTTTTTTATAATCAAAATCCAGTTAACAATGCAGACTTTAAACTAAAAATTAGTCATTCCGCCCTGAAATCATTGACAATGGGGCTCATTAGGGCCTATTACACTTTAATAATAGAGTTGGAAAGGTTGTCCTCTCCTTGGATGAGCAGATCAAGTTGGTTTCAAAAGAGGGGAGTGTGGGTGTAATTTTCCGTTTTGGTAAATCAAAATTAGGTGCATAATAAACAAAATTTGAAGCTTCACATATGACCACTCCACAAATTGGAAAACTGAAACGGCAAACTGAAGAATACTAAGATCAGACTGAATTGTTTTCTTGACATAGATATCAGGATCACAACACTAAGACATTAGGCCCATTATCCTTGATAATTTTAAATAGCCTACGTCATCAGCTATCTATATCATCATGAGGTAAAATATATAAGCTTATAGGCCTATATGAGTCATTTTACGTACCATGCTTCACATGTGATGAATAATATCACTCAAGAAAGTTGGCAAATTGTCAAGGGCAAAGTGACAATATGTGTATGTAAATGGGTGTTTTGCCCCACCGACTATTTTTTTTTTAAAACATGCCTTTTGCACCACTTTATTACCTTATTATCAATGATTTTTCAATGTTAAAGTGGTAGCGACAATCCAGTACAATTCCTTTGGTTATTTATAATATATAGCTTCCTGATTAATAATCCGTACCGCAAAATTTCATAGAAAGCACAATAAAGGTATCACGAGCAACAAAAGGTCAAAATTGGCCAACATTGTAAGATCCGGCGGTATTGCAAGATTCGAAGTGATGACGTCAGTGCGAGGTGAAAGAATTGTAAACAAACCCAGTGGTCAATGATGTTTGTATATAAACATGGTGACAGATGGTCATAGCACACAAGTTTGTATGTCCAAATTTACGCGGTTTTATTATCTTTCATGATTTCATCAAACTAAGTATTTATTCCAAAGATTATGTAGACATTATTTTATGGATTAAAATGAACTATACATTAATTAAAAAGACATAATATGCAGATTACAGCCACTCTGCACTGGGCCGGAGCATGTCGCCATGTGCTCAGCCACAGTGACCAGTCACACACGCAGTCCCCTCGCACGCACAGCCGTCACTCTGAGCAGTGGTCTGTCGATCAGTGCAATATAAATAATTATTTTTAAAAAGGCCACACATTCTTTCAAATATATTTTTTAACGTGATATGTTGACTGGTAATTTAAATTATTATTTAAAGCTAGACTACAATAGGCCTACCAATTATCGCCCTCTGAAGTCGTTGAGGCTGGCCTCGACGATCCCCAGCAAGCACGAGACGTTGAGCCATTGTTGTTTAAATGTTGATCCAACGTCGAAGACGGTGGCTCAACATTAAAACAACATTGGCTCAACGTCTCGTGTTTGCTGGGTCAGCCTCTCGATTCAGGTTGCATTTTCGCCGGGGCACGGTTCCAATCGCTGTCAAATAACAATGAAACTTGCAGGCCACTGACACTGACAGTCTGTGGGCCGTCACACACTAGACTCAGGGGCGGATCCAGGATTTGAAAAAGGAGAGGGCGCAGGGGGTTTGCCTACACAAACTTTTTTTGACAAATTTAGGCCAATTTTTTAGGGGACTTTTTAAAGAATTTAGCACAAAGAGGGGTGGGCCCTCCCTCTGGATCCGCGCCTGAGACTAAAGGCAAAGCAAAGCATTATAGGCCTAAACCAGTAAACCCAACCTCCTAACCTAGGGCTAGGCCTACCTATTAATATTATGATTACTGTGGGCCTCACTGTCAGCAAGTGACATGTCAATACCAGCCCAGGGCCCATGTCAGGCACATCACTTTTTTTTTTAATTGTCCTAAATAATTATTTTGACCTTTTTTTGGTAACTGCCGACATGCTAAAATAAATATTTGACCACATTCCACTGTTTTCACTGAGCAAGAAAAATACTGTGCTAGATCAAAATCTGAGCTAAATTGATGAAACAATTCGAACCATAAAAAATGGTGTCCAAAGTTTGGTGAAGCAGCTGAAGAAGACTACGGAGATAAATAATATTGAGTTTTAGTTTTTAAATACAGCAGGGCACCCAATTAGTGCCCCGCAATATAGTAATAGTAGCAAATATACCACATATGCACAGAACACAGGCGCGGATCCAGAGGGGGGGGGGGCGCACGCCCACCCGTTTTTGAGTCAAATTCTTTAAAAAGCCCCCTAAATTTGCCTAAATATGCCCAAAAACTCGCCCCCGAGCCACCTGCGCCCCCTCCTTTTCAAATCCTGGATCCGCCCCTGTAACAATCAGAAATTTGGGCATAGCCTCCGGTTTCTCTTTTTTTCAAGTCCACGAGGGGTCATCGAAGAAGAAAAATTTTGATGAATTCTCATCCTTATGGCTAAGAAACTTTCATTTTTACCCTTGGTGCGCCCCTTGAGGAAGCATAGGGCCGGCAAACAAAACTTTACCCTGGGCAAACTAGTGCAGCCTTCCCCAGGTATCTTAATTCTTAGAGATTCCCACATTGTTCTGTCCAATCGGCCTTAATGATGTTCCCAGAACTTCCTCATAGGGCAGTGGACATAATCTAATTTCATTTTTTGCAATTTTTGTTATGTATAAGACCAGACATTTTTATGTAATATTTTACAGGCGGATGGATTTGTTCAGGATATTATGTCGGAAATCTGAAGTTTTGTATTCAAGTTTTCACAACTACAAAAGATATCAGAATTGGATATGAAAATAAGTTGACCGATTCTGTACCACAAGCCTATTTACTGTGGTTTCAATATCGCAACATTTAAAATATAATTTTCCATGACATCTTACATTAAAATCAGCATTGGGGGCAATAAAACATGCAAAAATTTGTATTGTTATTGAGTGCCTCTGGTTCAGACACTTATGTTCTGCTGTCACCATACAGCATGTGCCTTATCTGCATTAGTAGGGTTGTAGTCCAGTGTCATAGAAAATGAAAGAAAAGAAAAGAGAGGGGATTGAAAGGTAAAAATTTGTGAAAAAAGTGCAATGATAGCCGACACTACTATGTTTTCTCATTTTTATCCAATTTGCACAAAGAGACTCTCAGACAAAATTAGAACCTAAGTTGAAATTTTGTTTTTTCAGTTTTACAAAATCAAAAGCATAACAAGTACATAAATACCATCAGTAATTTGTAAACACTTAAGATGGTCGGTATATGTGTGCCAAGATTTATTTTATTTGTTCATTGTATATTTAATATGTGGGGGCCTGGGGTATTTGTTATGGACAAATTATTTATTTCAACCCGGCTCGCTAAAAAATTCAAGTTTTACTACATGTTTATAAACTGTTACAATGTAGAACTGAAATATATTATTTATTCCATGCAATCTGCCCCAAATTTTTTATTTTAAAAATTCCCCCGCCCCTCCGCCCTCGAGATTGAATGGTGGCCCCCCTGATTATTGATGATCTATTATAATCGATCATTTGGCACACCAATTATGATGATCAATAATAATTATCAATAATAAATTAAATTGCTGATAAATAAATCAGGACTGAATCACAGTTCCTTGAAATATATTTGCTTCACATCCTCAGTATAAACCTGCAATATGCGACAAACAACATTTCTAAATTATGCCAACAACCTATTTTCAAATTTTATTATGATCTTAAAGAACAAAGCATCTTCTAAGTTAATTTTCACATTGAATATTGCAAGTAAGACACACTCAAGTATTGTTCATGGAGTTATATTGTAGAATTGATAGGCCCATGGAAAAACAGCTATATTCTGATTTTTTTTTTTACTGTTATCAAGTTTATGGGCAGTCAATAAGGTAGAAATATATCAAGACTGATCAAAGGCAAGTAAAATTACAAAATAACACAAATAAATGATTGATGTTTTTTTCAAGATATATTGGGCCATAAATTAAACAAAAATAATTATTAATTAGGACAATATATGTTGCTGTCAACCAAATTGACACACATGTCAAATTGACACACAAATGAAATGCTATTAGGATAGTGATATGTAATATGAAATATATGAATTCCTTTCAAATGTTCAGGTTGAAGATTAGTCTTTCCCAATTCATTTATATTAACATGAATAAGATATATATAAGAATAATTTAGTGAGGAAAGAAAATTAGTAGGTATGTTGATTACATTGGGAAATGTAGGCCCTGTGAAAATATAGGTTCAAACAGGATCAAGATCTCATTAATGTTTTTGAAGTGATGCATCAATTTTCACATGGACTTCTACTTGTGTTCACATATTTGAAAGAAGTCCTTTCAGCATGGTCAGTGGTAGGAAACAGAAATCATTTTAAAATATCAGTTGTACCTACATAATTTTTAATGTGCATTTCCAAAATAATGTTGTTTGCTGTAACCTATATATTTGTCTCTATTTTTAAGCAGAGACATAATGTTTGATACAATTTAATTATGATAAATGACAAGAAAATAGTATAACAGTTCATCTTATGGTATTATGCATTTAATTCACAGTGAGCTGTGAAATGTTACTGCAACTCACACCCCTCAGTGAATGAAAAAAAAAATATGTTAGCGAAAGGGCAATACCTATTTATCATGTATCATTATTGAAAGAAAAATTGTTTGGTCGATGTGTCACAAAATACTACATGCAATAGGCCTACTGGCCATTTACTAATCAATTAAATTTGATAAGCAAAATATTCTATATCATATTGTAAGGATTTATTATGACATTTAATATTGTCATAACTTTGATAATTGAAATAAAATAGTTTAAAAAAATCACAAAGTCTACAGAAGATTACTTGAAAGATTTCAAACTTTTGAAGGCATTCAGGGTAACATTTAGCTGATTGTATGATTGAATAACCAGAAGAACATATGGTGAAAGTAGGTAAACCAATATCTAGAGGCAAAGTCGACACAATATGTAGGCCTACAGAAACTTGAGTAACCAGGGCCCGGTTGCACCAACCAGTCGTATCGTTTGCGACAGGCTTTTTGTGGTCGTATCTGGGACGTACCGACTAAAAACATTTAAGCCAGTTGCACCAATTAGTCGTAAATGTTATGTGGTCGTATGTATGGACGTAAACCTACGCCTACTAGGAAGGAGGAGTACCGAGGGGCGTAAATATACGTGGGGTCATTTCTACAGAAAACATTGGCTCAACAGAAAACAATGCAGAACGTAATCTTCACTGTGCATTTTATTATACTAAATGATATGAATAAAATAGTGACAGGCAAGCAAAACAATGGAAGCAGCAAACCCTTCTGCTTAAATCACAGTTTTAAATTAGTTGTTGGACTAGTAGATCTAATAATACGAAAGTTATTAACATAACATTATCCATTCTGCTTAAACCAGTTATAACTTATTTGTTGGACTAGTAGATCTGATAATACGACTAGTTCTCGAACACTATCATAACATTATCGTTATGGGGTTAAACCAGAGATATTATTAAACCTTGCTGCTGAAGAAAATATTGATAGACAAAACGACACGATGAAAGCAGGAAACCTTTCTGCTTGAATCACATTCGTAAATTATTTGTTGGTCTACTAATAATACACCAAGTTCTTGAAAACAATCATAGAATATCGTTTTGCGGTTAAACCTTGGTGCTGAAAGAAAATATTGACAGGCAAAACGACACAATAAAAGCAGCCGACCCTCATCATAATAAGATACTTTCTATATGCGTGCAGCCTTTAAATCTATCTTCACTGGTTTTCAAATACTGCCTTTTTGTTAATACAATATTTAAAAGAAAAATTTTAACACTATCATAACATTATCGTTATGGGGTTAAAACTTGCTGCTGAACAAAATATTGACAGACAAAGCGACACGATGAAAGCAGCAAACCGTTCTGCTTTAATCACAGTTATAAATTATTTGTTGGTCTACTAATAATACACCAAGTTCTTGAACACAATCATAGAATATCGTTTTGCGGTTAAACCTTGGTGCTGAAAGAAAATATTGACAGGCGAAACGACACGATGAAAGCAGACAACCCTCATCATCATTTTGTTAATATGATATTTATTATTTTTTGAAAACTTAAAAAACCCAAATAGATATGATAATAAGCAAGAAGAAAATACCGTATTGCAAAACCAGTGAAGATAGACTTGAACATGTTAAAGGATGCAAGCATATAAGAAGTATATTTTGATGAAGCTGATGAACTCTTCTGCTTGAATCACAGTTTGAAGTTCTTTGTTGGAATAGTAATCATACATCACGTAACCTAACACTATCATATGTGCGAGTATAATATGCACATTAAACCATTTGTCTAATTTTGCTTTTGAAAAAGGAGAATCACTGATATGCAAAGTAAAAGCATAGAAACATTCAATGTGTTTTCTCATCATGTTGATATACGGAGGCCCTAAAGAAACATGGGAGAAAATAAATATGTGTAGTGCGCACTACATGACTAGCGAGTGCGCACTACAAAATAATGTAGTCCGCACTAGATATTACCTAGTGCGCATTACATAATATTATCTAGTGCCAAATAGACAAATATGCAGTGAGCACTATGCATAATAAATAGTCGCACTGGATATTTATGTATTGGAGACTAGATATCTTTTTCTTATGTCCCTTCGGGGGCTCCTTATGATTATACGTTACTCTCAGACAATCTAACAAGACACCGACAATTTTAATGGTTTTGATTCTATGTCAACTTGGTCAAGTCAATTGATAAACAGTGTACTTTCTCCCTGTTCGTACATGACCACATGTAGTAACTGTAATGTACATGCTCATATGTGCAACTAATAGATCATTGGGTTATCACTAAATCAATTGCAATAACAGGTGCTATATAAACGGCATGACAGCTAGCATCGTCACTCTGTTCTTGAATCTATGTAAAATGCAAATTTACCAGCTGCAGTCTGGCTATACGGCCAGTAAGGTCGTTTTGAAGATTGTTTTGATTATTGTCAACGCGGATCTGCTGATCCTCATGCATCTCTACATTATCAATATCACCGAACATTATCGCTTTGTTATGTAAAATTATAGAGGCGATGATGACACTGCATGCCCTCTTTGGTGACAACCTTAATTCACTGTGTAGACAAGAAAACCGTCTCTTTAAAACACCATTACATCGCTCTATGGTACTGCAAGTTACCATATGTGCCCTGTTATAGGCTTGTTCAGCATCATTTTGTGGTCGTAGAAATGGTACCATCAACCATTGTTTTAACGGATATCCACTGTCTCCTAAAACTAAAATATCATTTCTGTTTTGTAGCTCATTATACACAGCACTTTCAGTCAATATCCGGGAGTCATGTGTAGATCCTGGCCATCTCACCACACAGTTGACTATTCTTAAATGTGCATCGCACATAAGTTGCACGTTGATAGAGTGATAGCCCTTGCGATTCACATATTCCCACTCGTTAGCAGCTGGGCTTATTATTTTGACATGAGTGCCATCTACACACGCAACAACGTTAGGGAAATTAGCAATGGTGGCAAAATCCCGCTTCATTCTTGCTATTTCATCTCTATCTTGGGGTAAATAAACATATCGTGCCATGCGTCTTTGCAATGCCAAACAAACTCTTCGTATTGCTCGACACGCTGTACTTCGGTTCACCCCTATCATATCTGAAACATGGTTTTGAAAACATCCACTAGCCAAAAATCTCAAGGTTATCAGTGTTTGTAGTTCTGTTGAGAGTGCCCTATTTCTTTGTGAGGTGTACTCTAAGTCATCCCCAAGTTCATCTATAATAGCAAGTAAATTGTGTCTCCTAAAACGAAACCGCTCATAGAGCTCTACATCATCATATACGTCAAGAGGATTTTGGCGGTCCCAAAAAAGTCGTTCCCTCCTGTATGCTCTATCAGCATAGTCATCAAATAATACGTGAACCAGATTAGCCATTTCTGATCAATAAAATCCCTACAGTATGTGATATAATTCAACAGTCTTATCGTAAATGTTAATGGTTGTGATTCTATGTGTGATTCAGGTATATACCTACAATATGAAAAATAATTAAATCTCTAGTACAACATTTTCATAAATATGCTGTAATCATATCAACAAACTTTGAAAGAGATGATGTGTTGTCAACATATTTTCAATTTAAATTTCACCACATTAATAAATCATATTCTTCTTCTAACAGCCAAGGAATAAAATCTCCTTCAATGTCACTGAAATCCACCTCCCTATCGGAATCCGAGAAAACAAACGTTTCACAGTCATCATCCGACCCTTGACAAACATGACACGTTATGACAAGCGCTTTAAAAGCGTCGGGCGTGTGCATATTTATGGGTAACAGTCTCATAGAATCGATAATTAACTGAGCTATATGAGGCTTGACACTTTCCCGAAAGCTTGTTTTAGCCAATGCCCGATTAGTTGCTTTTACTAAAGCATCTGCAAATGGATCGTCATGTTCAATGAACGATGTCAAATCTCCTATGAAATCATGAAAACTTGCCTGCAAATCAAATCTGCATCTTAAAATAGTAGTGATGCCATTTTTTTGTCTATTATGCTGCCCGTTCTTTCTATTTCACCTTTAGCCAATTGATTGATAAACATTGTCATCGTCATAAAATAAACTGAGATTAGCAGGTTGACATTGCGTGTGGGCTGTATCAGTGGGCGTAGCAATTGCTTCTGTTGGATTGCGACATAACGAGTTTACAGCGGTGTTTTTCAATTGCTGTATTTCTAATCGAAGCTTCAGGATTTCCAGTGATATTTTTTTTTTTTGCAATTTGTTTTTTGATATTTCTTGCTGTATCAATTCTTTGTGAAGCTCTTCTCGTGATGATGTTTTAGTTGTTGCTCGTCTGTTTACACGATACAACGAGTCATTAGTGCTTCTTGAAATTTTTGCAGCTGATGAACCATCTGCAAAATCTTGAGAACGGGAGCGTTTGCTGGTGGTCTCTGGTCTCTTGCTTTGTTGTTCACTAGCCGTAGACTCCACTGTATTGTTGTCCTCTGATAATGTAGTAAGGAAACCTTAATGCAACAAAAAAACGGAAAAAGTAACCAATCTATACTGTTAAGCTTTGTCGACAAACATCAAACAAAAAAATGATTCCTCTTACATACATTGTTTTTTAGAAAATGTTGCAACTGTTTTCTGAATAAGTGACAGATGGTGCATCATGATGCAAACTAAATCTAGACCGGAGATAACTTGCCCCAATGTCGGTTGAATAGTAGGTCCATGTTTTAAACGTTGGCACATTGAACAATGTGAATTAATCGCAATGTTTTAGGAACTGAGAATGTGTTTGACATCTCTATAATAAATAAATTATGTATTTTTGACCAACGTCTCTGTTGTATTTAAATTCTTTTTATTCTGGACTAATGATATTTCGGACTAATAGTACTTCAGATTAATGGTACTTTTAACATGTAACTAACATAGCTTTTGACTAATTTTTTTTATTAAAATCCCATTAGTTAGAATTTTCTTTATTCCCAATTTTCTGGTCTGAACCTCGTATCTCATTCAAAGTCCAGTGAGTTTCAGATTAAAAGTACCATTAATCGGAAGTACCACTTTTCCGACATGTCAATAGTCCGAAATTAAATAAAAGTAAAATACCCTAGAAGAAACTTTGCTAAAAAATAACAATGCAAATAAAAAATATCATGTTAAAAACATTGGGATTCATTTTTTTCGGCGTGTAGCGTAGTCTCGTTCGGCTCGCCTGTGAGCTCGTAACTTGGAGGTACTGGGTTCAACCACCGCTTCAACCCCCGCCTGCTAGTGATCGCGATTACGCATATACAGTGCTCAAAATTGTTCAAAGGCATATGAAGTGTGCAGTGCTGCCTATGGTACTGTGCACTATGGTATTCATCTTCATAAGTTTACTTAGAGTTAATATACCCTATACTACAAGGAAAGTAGATTTGATTATCTAATCTATCCCACTTGTATTGAAATGTTATGTTATGTAAAATATATCTATTAGGCCTCGTAATTTTACATATATTATAATTATAAAAAATGCGACTCATGATATTAATCGCATGTGAGACAGCTTTACAAATTAATGATTTAACTCTAATTCACATTTTTTTGAAGTAGTTAATTTGCTGGACTATTATACAGCATCTCACCATCCTCAGGAGGTTCTCCTGGTCCAGTTTAGCCTGTATGTGCACAAAAGTGGCCTAAAAGCCCTAATCATTTCATTTTTTCATTATACAGCATGATTTGCATATCGGCCGGATTTTCCGACTTAAGGACGCATAGCTGTTGCATAGCCCATCTGTTTTGATGTTATTGATAAAATGCAAATGAGTGTGATCTTAATAGTTAAATATTGTCTCTCTCTAATAACTAACTGTACTCACTTGCTATTTGGACAATTTTGTTTATATTAGCATGTGTCACTATATAGGCCTACCCCCGGGGAATTCTGTGGGTGATATTTTTTTTTTGTATTAAATCATGGGTCAGCCATTTTGCAAGATAGCCGCCAAATATCTTGTGTACGCGGTTGCTGGACATCCGCTACTTTGATCAACCTGATATTTGGTGGGATGCTTATATGTACACAGGCGGCGACTGCGTCAACTTCTGGGAAAGTTTCGATTCAAAATGGCCGCCTGGCGGCCATTTTGTTTTTATTTTAGATATTTTCCTCTATATATCTTGAAAAGTAAGCAAAATATAGCTATAGTTCGCATCACTCACCTATAGGAAACCCCACCATGGGCATACAATAGCATATTTATTTATGACCTTGGATGACCTTGAGAGGTCAAACGGAGGTCATTCACACTTAAATGGTTTATAACTTGAAAAATATCCTAGATTGGTCTATAGTTATCATTACTCAGCAAAATATGGCTATTGTTCGCATCACTCACCTATAGGAAACCCCAACATTGGCATACAATAGCATATTCACTTTTGACCTTGGGTGACCTTGTGTGGTCAAGCGAAGGTCAATCACACTAAAAATGGTTTATAACTTGAAAAATATGCTAGATAGGTCTATAGTTATCATTACTCGCCTATGAGAAACCCCACCATAGGCATACAATGACATATTTACTTTTGACCTTGGGTGACCTTGAGGGGTCAAACGGGGGTCAATCACACTTAAATGGTTTATAACTGGAAAAAAATGCTAGATAGATCTATGGTTATCATTACTCGCTTATAGGAAACCCCACCATATGCATACAATGGCATAACTACTTTTGACCTTGGGTGACCTTGAGGGGTCAAACAGAAGTTAATCACACTTAAATGGTTCATAACTTCAAAAATATGCAAGATAGGTCTATAATTATCATTACTCGCCTATGAAAAACCCTACAATGACAAATTTACTTTTGACCTTGGGTGACCTCGGGGGTCAAACAGAGGTCAATCACGTTTAAATGGTTTATTACTTGGAAAATATGTAAGATGGGGCCGGGGGATGCTTTTTGGGGCTCGCAACTGAACCCAATCCAATCTAGTTAACATTTGATTAGTAGAGAAACAGTTTTAGGCCTATACTTTTTTAACCCTTTGAGCACTGATGTCGACTATAATCGTTTTAAAACTTTTCTATTAACACATATAAAAACAGTTTTTGAGAGTGGAATTTGAGGTAGATCGACAAAAATTGCAAATGTTTGGTCTCAAATTAAACAAATCTGAGTATTTTTTACCCACTTGAAGTTGTGGGTCGCGGTAGCGAGACACAACTTCAAGTGGGTAAAAAATTAAAAATATTAGGTCGGTGGTAAAAGGGTTAATCAACAACAAAAATGCCTGCAAAATGGCCCTCTTTTTACGTTTGGTGAAGCAGCCTAAAAAAATTATGAAATTTATATCAATGTATAATATTTTAAACATAGTTACCAAGTGTGTTCTCTTGAGGAATGCTATCTTGGGAAATGGAGTTTGACGTAGTATGAAATAGGCTTTCTCCTTCTCCAACGGGAACAATTCCTACCAAACAAGGTGCACTCTCGCCAATGATGTCTAAAATGATATCTGTATATGGAGACTCGGTAGGTTTGGGTCCACCCCCTGTTGTAGGTCTTTTCCTGTTAGATAAGTCTTTTTTGGCTCTTGACAAGAGATCCTTCCATTTGTGCTGTATTTCTTTTACTGCTCTATTCTCCACTCCCTCTGCATTCACTTCTCCCTTGATCAAATTCCATATATCTTGTTTAGCTCTAAGTGACACACTACTGCTAAATTTGCTATTTAACATGTCCTTGTTGTCACTGTATGGGGCGGGGGCCCTAGGGTAGTGGTTAGCACCGCTGCCTTTCACGCCAGAGTTCGGGGTTCGGTTCCCGGTCTCGGCGGTTTGAAAGAAACGAAAATGTTTCTTCCCCATCCACGTGTGAAAGTTAGTATTGTGGGAGCCTCCGTGACCGAGAGGTAGCGTGCTCGGCCTCAGACCGCCAGGACTCGAATTTCGAATCCTGTGTCTGGAGGAAAGTGTCATCTCAATCATCTCACCATCCTCAGGAGGTTCTCCTGGCCCAGTTTAGCGTATATGTGCACAAAGGTGGCCTAAAGCCCGATTCATTTCATTTTATTTTGTCACTGTATGTGGTTAAAAGACGTTTCTCTTCTTCTTTTTCTTTTCTATGCCGTTTAAAGCACGCTGCCGCTGATCTCTTTCGTTCTCCATCATGGCGTATGCTTCTTTTCTTGGTTTAAGGATAGTGAGTACGAGTTGTGCTGTGCGTGTACATTGATAAAACTTGGGAAATTCCCTAAAGCACTATACACGTGGCACTTACGACGACGTAGAGGTTGACGTACCTACGTCAGTGACTTTTCGTACGTCAGGCGTACATACGCGTACATACGCCAGGCGTTGAGAATTCCCGACCAGTATTTACGTCAGTTTGGTGCAACCGGCCCCAGGTAATTAAATAACCAGACTAGAATGCTGTTCAATATAGAATTGACTGACACAAAAGGGCTGAGGGCAGGCATGATGTAGACCATTGGCATTGTGCCACTGAAGGTGTATGTATCATTATTATTTTGGTATACCTCATGTCACCAACCTTTCTCTGCTGTTGAAACAACATTAGCCTACGGCAGTGTCTAGTCTCTGCTGGTGAACTAGTTTGATTGAATAAACTACTCAAGACTCTTTTTCGTCAAATCCTGGGAATACTAGGGTAGTCTTTTTTCAATTTTCTCATTTGCTATTCAAATTTTTGTGTGTAATTTTCGTGGATCATTTTTTTCATCTTCCCCCAACATCGCTGAAAATTTTGTGGAATTTTGATATGTATTTGGAAGTTAGACCATTTGGCATACATGCATTAAATTAAATTCTTATTTCAAGGTAATGGAGAAATGACAGCTGTAATCTAATTTATTACATGCCAAATCATAATGGGCTAACTTTGATAATTATTACACAACAAAATCCCACCAAATTTCCAGGGATGTTGGGGGGAGATGAAAAAAAAGATCAGAGAAAAAATTGTTTAAAATTTTTAAATATCTTCCAGCTCTCCACCCCACTTATTAATGTTCGGGACATCACAACAGAAACATATTAATTTGCTGAGAAAAACATAATGTTGTAGCCTATTTAGTAATTAGTAACCTACAGTAAGATCATGGACTATCGTTACCCTGCAAACACTGTATGTAATATAACGTTCGTTAAGGTCCCATTTTCGTCATTCATGGATGATCGTAACGAGGACGTGCTAAGGACGTAGTCATAATAACCCTAACGTCCCCAGAACGTCCCATTAACAATCAATCAATATCAATCAATAAAACTTCTATAGCGCCTATATCCTCAGCGGACCGAGCTCAGAGGCGCACAAAAAAAAACAAATCTATTCGAATTAGTGGAGCGTAGATATTTTGAGCATTTCGGCCGAACAAGTTAATCAGCCAGATATGCAGGTTGGTTTTCCTTGAGGGTTCGGAAAGTTATTGCGCATATTTTTAAATGAATGCAAAACTTGACAGGAAGCCAATGTAATCGTTTTAGAATTGGAATGGAACGACTAAATCGTGGGGCTTTGGCTACTACTCTTGCAAGGCAGTTGTGAACGCGTTGTAATCTAGCGATATCCTTTTCTGGCATATTGTGAAAAAGTGAGTTACAATAATCTAACTTACCTGTGGAACTCCATAGGAGAGTGTGACTTTATCTGAAAAAGTGTCTTCAATTTTTACGGACTGGTGCCTATTTTGCAAATAAGAAGAAAACTAAATTTGAGCCTGGCCAGATATTTCATACCAATCAGAAAGTCTATCTGTTAATGTGGCATGGTCAATGGTGTCGAAAGCGGCCGGGTTAGTCAAGCAAGCTTAGAGCCGTAACTTCACCCTTGTCCATACTAATAATGATATCGTTATGTACTTTCAGTAGAGACGATTCTGTAGAATGATGTTTCCTGTAGGCCGATTGTAATGGATTAGATAAATGGTTATTTTTTATATGAACTTGCAGCCTATTGGCTACTATCTTTTCTAAGATTTTGGAAATGAAACCTAAATTGGATACAGGCCTGTAATTTTTCAGCTCGTTTTTAGGAAGAGATGTTTTTTTTCAGTAGTGGTCTTACATGAGCTTCTTTGGAATTTTGAGGAAATGTAGGCTACTAGTTTCCATTGAAATGTTAATTATGTCAGTGATGGGAGTTACATTTATGTTTTACGTTCTAAGGACGTAAATGGGAGTTCACATAGTTACGTCCTAAGTCCGAGTGCTGTACGTTGTGGGTACGTTAATACAACGTAAAATTGTTTGCAGGGTATTTACTTACTCTTATTTTCATTAGAAAAATTAACAGCATCTTATAACAAAAAGTCTTGTAGGCCGTAGTCTATAATGGAAATGAGAGGAAGTTGAGAAAATCTTATTTTTATAGGGACGGGCACCAGATCTCTATAGTCATGCAAAATCTATTATATTATAATTAGTAGGCCTAGGCCCTACTACTATTTGCATGCCTAATTAGAATGTAACCTAGTAGGGCGAGAATTTGTTAATTAATTGGTTCTCAAGTCAAGACTGCTGCGTCACGATAATGGAACATCAATAAAAAAAATGAAATTTTGTCTTTCTTTATTTTATTATACCACCGACCCGCTATTTATCGATATAAATTAAAATACTGATGGAAAATATGCATTTTTTACTTCTTTTTTTTTGTGTGTAAATTTACCGTTACAAAATGACATAAAAGACTGTGTTTTTTTTCTGACCGTCTGCTCTGAATTTTGAATCATGAGAACCATGCAATTAATAAAAAGCTGTGACCTAAGCTAGTTTAGCCCTATGAAATAGGGAGTAGACTATATAGACTAGACTATAATACTTTTACCTCCTTGTAGTGCCAGAAATGACTGTTTGTTTATTGCGGTGTAGACTATTACATAGGGCCCCTTACAATTAGATCTAGGCCTACATGATTGTGTAGATTTGGATTATGGTTATGCATGTAGGCCTAACGTTACACAAAAAATTGCTATTTCAAACACTTGCTATTATGTTGTCTTATATGATAAGTGTGGAAACACCTATCATTAGTGAACAGTTGGTTTTATACTATAGTCTACTATCATATTATTTTATTATATAATTTTAATTCACGAATATGGTTGACAGGCATTGTAGAGGTCGTCTCGACCTGTTCTTGTCAACCAAAATTATAATAACATGTTGGAAAAAATACTCAATAAATAGGCCTAACAATGATATTGTAATATTTTTGCTTGTTTTAACTGGAAGTCAAATAAGTAGCCTACGTTAAACATAAACTGATTTATTTTATTTATTTAATATCATTAACAAAGTTAGTAAATATTATTAATTACAAATTTTAGAAGCCATTAAATTTTATTGATATGCTAGCTGGTGTATTAACCGTGATATGTTAATTTACGCAACTGCTAATGATATCGTGATTCTATGGATTGGTTGCAATTGTTTAGATAACTGAATATCCAGCAACACTACCCGTTTCATGTGGTTGGGAGAAAGACCTCTCAGTGAGTGACATCTAGTGTGCATTGTTTAACAATAGCAATCAATCAATCATTTATATACCTTCTAAGACACCTTTTTAGAACTCCTCTGAAGAACAGAGCTTAGATGTCTATGTCCAGATTATTAACATACATATAGTCACCAACAAGTCACCAGTTAGGGGGCCACCATTAGATTCCCAGGGGGGGGGGGGGGCAGGAGTATTTGTAGCGGGCAAATTATTTATTTCAACCGGGCTCGGCGGCGCGCTGAAAATTTCACATTTTGTATGTTTATATGGAACAGTTCTTGAAGTAAATTATTTATTTCACGCAGAGTCCGCCCGAAATTATTTATTTCAAAAATACTCCTGCCCCCCCCCCCCCTGGGAATCTAATGGTGGCCCCCTTAGTTCATCCAGGAGCTAGCCTAGGGTCGAAAAGCCGGAATAGATGAGAATACATGCGTGTAGCCTAGTCGTCATGGTTTTAGCAGTCCTGGTTGCAGAAGGAAAATGGGTCTAAGTGGTCTAAGACTATGCAGCAGATGCAAATTTATAAAAAATACATTTAATGAGTGGATGTTATAGACGGAAGCAGGACGTCCCGTACCCAATACCAACTCGTACCCAAAATTTGTACCAACCCGTACCCTATACAAACCCGTACCCGTGAACACTACTAATGTTATTTCTCCTCAGGCTAACCGAAGAGTACATGTATGTATTTGATTCCCCTAAAGATGGCTCCATAAAAGACTCTGAAAGAATGGGCAGAACAGATGCAGAGAAACCCCCTATTGGACTAGATGAAGTGAAAATGCACGAGCCAATACCTAAAGATATGGAGTACTTCTGGCCACTAAACGACAACAAAACAAAACTACAAGTACTCATGTATGATACACTCATACAGCATGCACCAGATAATGGAAACTACACGGATATCGTTCTTGGTAGCATTCAATATAATAGAATGGCAACGAAAGTGATAAACAAAATTGTACACAATGTGCCTGAACTCAACTCACCTTATGAAGAGGCTGACGTGAGCCTTGTCTTGCACGCTGCAGAGGCAGCTAAGGCTGGTGCCAAACGACTAGTTTTGCTCTCTGCGGACACTGATATTAGGGTACTTAAGCTGTATTATTGGAGGGGGTTTGGGAGAAAAGGTCTCAATGAGCTATGGTTTTCATGGGTTCAGGCTATAGAACGTTACATCCCAATCCATAAATTAGCATTAAAGTTGGGTGCTGATTTCTGCAAAGTATTACCAGCTGTGCATGCTCTGACTGGCTGTGATTATAGCAGTAAAACCGGTACAAAAGTAGTTGTCCTTAAAGCCAACCCTGTATCTGAAGTGTTTCGGATCATCCTTGATCCCAATGTATGCTTTCAAAGCACAGGTTCAAAATGCTGAATCTTACTTGTGTCAAGTCTTCAAAAAACAAACAGCTCTGACTGACATAAACAAGCTGAGATCGTGGCTATACCATCATACCAAACATACCACCCTCCACTCCTTACCACACTCAAAAGGTGCTCCACTAGCTCATATTTCCAAAAGCTTTTATATTAGTTATCAAATTTGCTCAATTATTGATGAAGTTGAAGCCAACCTGGACCCTTCCATTGAATATATAATGGAAGATGACCTGCTTTTGCCATCAAATAAAAATCGCTCGACTTCCCGAGGACATGTCTGCAACTGCCAACACTGTGCTACTAAACGGTGTAATTGTAGGAGACTATCTATCAGTTGCTCCAAATTCTGCAAATGTATGGACGAAACAGAAGAGCCTGTTGAATGCAAAAATCCATACACATAGTATTAGTAACTTTAAAAGGTATTAGGAATGCGGTTGTAAAAATTACTGCTGCACTAGCACACATAGTAAAGTAGTTAGATGTACTGGGAATGCGGTTGTGAAAATTACTGCTGCACTAGCACACGTAGTAATGTAGCTGAATATATTGGGAATGTGGCTGAAAAAATACACGTGCACTAGCACACTTAGTAATGTAGTTAAAGCTATAGTGAATGAGGTTATAGGTATTACTGCTGCACCAGCACAAATAGTAAATTAGGTATTATTATAATTACTGATGTAGTAATACGATTGAATGCTTTACCAGCGTTTTGATGTAACTTCTGGCTAATAACAGCATAAAATGTAAATATATGTTGCTCCTCATTATCTAACCCAAACATCAACATAGCCTCAGATATAGCATAAACTCAAACACATAATAAATTGTAACAAATATATGCATACCAGTATGTTATATCATATCAAATAAGCAAAATACCATTATCAAGTAGTTTTACTAATTTAGGGGGGTGGGGTCACTCACATGATGACTGAGAAATAAAGAAAAAGGTTAGAAGATTTAAATTTATTCGAAATAAAGCTAAGATAATTGGTTCAGTTTTATAATTAAGTTGCTTGGGGTTGGATGTTATATTTTTTTGTGAAAAAAATAATTATTGACTCAGTAGAATGAAAAACAAACTTGAAATTGGGCCCAAAATCTCACATTTTCTTAAATGATGAGCCCTACACACTCTCAATGCCATATTATGATACACCAAAATGATCGTCATTTTGCCCCGGTCATTTTGGTACCTTGTATGTATGATTTGGGGCATTCTGTCCCACGTAACCACAGAATATGTGATTTTACCCGAGTCGAGAACGCCAAAAACACAAAGAAGGCGATTTCTCGAAATTTGACAGGAGCCCGGCTTGGGCACCAAGCTTAAAATATGTGCCAAGGGGTATAGAACAATAATCAAACATAACATCGAGGGTACCTTTCATGGTCAAATCCAACCCATCAGCTGGTGGATTAGAGAGTTTCCGCAGGCAACCTGACCACCGCTGACCACGGGTGATCACGACGCTGCTGCACGCGATACGAACGACGGCTTTCACTGACGCGGCCGCTCAACCACCCCTTACATGCGTTAGATATATGGTACGAGTTGGTATAGGGTACGGGTTGGTATAGGGTACGGGTTGGCAAAAATGTTGGGTACGAGTTGGTATTGGGTACGGGTCGTCTGGCATTCTTATAGACAAGTGATTGTCAACTGACTGGGCCGAATACCTACATAATGTAAATTCCCTCATGGTTCAATAAAATTTAGGGGTCACCCTCACACGTAGAATAGCCTAATGTAAAAGGACTGAGTGAACCCTAGCACCCGAAGGGTGCTGAGAGTGGGATTAAGGCATTCGAAGCTTGTATGAAAAGCTTTCTCTTAGCCTATCCAAATATTTCATTAGTATATAATACTCATTAGAGAATGTCTGGTTGGCAAGGGAGGCAAGGAACCTGGAAACAGAAGCATTTTAGAATTTAATTAATTTTGATGCGCCCTCGGCGAACAGAGGGTCGCGGTGGTCTAAATGAGGTGTTGAATCAGCCGGTAGCTACCCTATATCTCGTGTCTTAACTCTTGAAATCTGGATGGAAAAGGCCGATAAAGTGTTAGTTTTGACAGATCCTTTAAATGAACATTTGAGACATTTCTTTTATTAAACCTATGCCTCTCGTGTACACTTAAGTTCACTTAGTATGTTTGACATACTTAAAATTGCGTTCTGAATTTTGGATCAAATGTGATCAATTTACCTCGTGTTGTTTGCCTGACTGTCTGTGTGCCATCGCCATACTCCCGCATACCCTGAGAAAGAACGTCAGAGTTATGGAATTTCATTGAATTTGGGTGGAATGTTCTAAAAGGTGTCTAAAGTTGATAATTTGTGAATTAGAAAATTCCTAGAAGCGTGTCATCTTAATTGTGAAATTAAGAAAGTTCGCTTGTTCTCTTTTCAGAGCCACCAGGGGATTTAAACCCTTGCTTTCACTCACCATGACAGTCCTCGCGGGGGGTGACAATTATGTTGATTATCACCCCCTGCGGTGACATGTGGTGAGTGACAACAGACTGTGACGTCTGTTGTTATCGTGACGCGGTGGCTGACCAACGCCGTAGGTGTTGGCCCGTCAACGCGACAACGCTGTTATCACACTCGCGAGTGCTTGTCAGCGACGCTAGCGTCGCGCCAATGCCGGCTCAGCGTTGTCAGCGCTGGACCGACATTGGCACCGCGGTAGCCACACTGTGAAAGCACTTCGGTGTTTCTGTCACTCACGCATGCTGCCAACGCCGCCAGTGTTGTGTCAATGTCGGCCCAACGCTGTTGACGCCGGACCGGCACTGGCACAACTCTAGCCGCATTCACACAGCAGTCTCAATTTTCATCATAAATTTCGGCATATTCTGATATTAATTTGTCCAAATGTGTTTTATGCCCTCTTTTAATTCTTGAAGCTCTTAATTCATTTTGAAGTTTGAAAAGATCTGAATGCTCTTTGAGCGAATCTATGAATTTATACGTTAAAATTTGGAATCGATCTTTGATCAGATCGATCTTAGCAATTTTATGAATATCTTCAGTGTGCGAAAGTGGATCCAATTTGTAGGCTATTCTGATGGCCTTATTTTGAATGATTTGAAGTTTCTTGATATACGCTTCTGACGCTCCTAAAATTACTGGAGCGCCGTATTCTAATACTGGACGTATATAACTTTTATATAGTCTCATTAGTGTTTTGGATTTACAGCCCCACTTTGAGCCGCTCAGGAGTTTGAGCAGACCAAGGCGTTGCCTTCCTTTCTTAGCGTTCTCATCTATATGAGCATTGAAAGTCAGTTTCTTATCTAAAGTTACTCCTTGCGTTTTCTTAGCATTAAGTTTTATTCTCCACTTGGAGCACCATGCTTCTAGGTCTGATAAAACTTTGGCTAGCCTATATTTAATTGTTTTTTCACTTTTAGCAAAAGTCCAAAATCCCAGGTCGTCTGCGAACTGAGAGACCCCTACTGTATTACTGAAGGGATCTATTGGTATATCATTTACGTAGATTAGGAATAGAAGTGGGCTGAGAACCGAGCCCTGAGGTGTGCCGGCATTAAGTGAAATTTTGTCTGAAGTCTCATTATTTATTTTGACTGAAATTTTCCTGTCAGTTATAAATGAAGACATTAATCTTACTATTTCATCTGGTAAATTTGTATTCATTAATTTATATCTTAGTCCGTTGTGCCATACGGAGTCAAAAGCTTTTTCTACATCTATAAAGATTGCAGCTCCTTTATGGTGACGGCTATGTGCTATGTGCGCATCATCAGCTAGTCTGAGAATGTGTTCCATAGCACATCTTTTATTTCTATAGCCTATTTGCCATTTATTAAAGAAATTTTCTTCTTCTAATTTACTGCGCATTCTATGAGCAATTATTTTTTCAAAAAGTTTGCCTATGCAACTTAATAAACTGATTGGTCTATAGTTAGTTGGAATTTTATTGTCTTTTTTAGGCTTTGGGAGCATAATTCCTTGAGCTTCCTTCCATTTACTTGGAAAATACCCTATTTTTAAGCACTGATTGTACATAGTTTTTAAATTCTCAAATACTATTTCTGGACATTTTTTAATTATAGTGTATTTAATTCCGTCTGCTCCTGGAGCAGACCTACCTTTGGTCCTATCTAATTGTAGTTTTATTTCTTGAATCGAGATATCCCTGAGTAGTATACTATCGTCGCCATCTTCTACTTTATTTTCTTTTAGAGTTGAAAAAAGCTGCGATTTTTCATTTATAGCTTTATCTATTAAATTTTTAAATTCATCATCAAAAATTTCACCTGTGTGAGTATTATGAATTTTGCCTAAAGATTCAGCGAACGTGGTTGCTTTTTCTAAGTCGTTTTGAGTTAAATTACCATTTTCTTTAATTATTGGCTTGGATGCGCCGCCTGATTTCTTACCATTAATACTATTGATAGTTTTCCAAAATTCTTTAGAGTCTTTAGTTTCGTCTAGTTTTCTAGTTTGCTGATTCCAAAATTCTTCTCTATCTTTGTTTACTTGTTTACTTACTAAGTTGTTTAATTGATTATATAGAGTTTTATCTTCTGCTTTTTGCGTATTTCTAGCTAAGCGTCTAATTTGTCTCTTTAATTTAATTAATTTCATTGTTTCATTTGAGATAAAAAGTGCTTTATCTTTACGTTTTGCTTTAGGACACGCTTTATTTAGCCCTTCTTTAATTATATTGCTTATTTTTTCGTTAGCTAAGTCTAGTTCCTCTGGTGTTTCAGGTTCGAGTCTATCTAAGTTATTTATTATTTCTTTATTAAACCTGTTCCAATCTGTTTTTTCATATTGTAGAATTTCTCTCTGAAATTGTTTTTGAATTTGAGGTGAAGCCAAAGTTAAATGAACTGGCAAATGATCTGAACCAATGTCATCGCCTACATCACATGATTGGATGCGTGACGCCATCTGGCGGCTAACTAGCGCTAGATCTAGTAGATCGCCGCCAGAGGACGTCCCTGGTCTATAAGTTGCAGTGCTGTCGTTAGTTATTAGTAAGTCTAATTCTTCAATTATGTTAAATAGAATGTCTCCGTTAGTATTTCCTACTTTACATCCGAAAAAAGTATGCTTACAATTGAAATCTCCAATAAGAATTGAAAGTGGATATAAATTAGTTATATGCCTGAAATTCTCTATGTTTGGTTTAATATCTGGCGGGTTATAAATAGTTGCTAATGCCACTGTCTTACCTTGTGATTTGAAGTTTATTGCCAAAAATTCTTCGTTAAAATCTGAAGTATCTATTTCATTAAATTTGATATCTTTTCTAATTAAAATAGCTACACCGCCTGCTGCATTCTGCAGGCGCCCATTAGGATAAATTATATTTCTATCTTTTCTGATAATGTTATAATTTGGAATTCTGATTCTAGTTTGCTCTCTAAGTCTAGTTTCATTTAAAGTCACAAAATGTGGTTTATATTCATTTAAATAGTTAATTAGTTCAGTCCTTCTTTTATATAGTCCGTTAATGTTAGCATGAATAATTTGAACGTTTTTAGTTGGTGGTAAACTGTTATCCATATTTTATAAGTACTGTACTGTACTTAGCCCTACTTTAGTTTTTCCTACTTTAGTTAGGTTTTTACTGGTGAGTACTGTACTGTACTAGACCTAGTAAAAACGGCCCTACTTTTTCTACTTTAGGTTTAGGTTGTACTTACAAGTCTTTTGGAAGGTGGAGTAAGTAGTCTCTGATGGTCAGTGGGGAGACGTTCGCTCTGAAGGCCCAGTTGACTGATTTGCTGGCTATGTGTGGTACGTCATCTGGCTCCATCGTTCCTGCGTTCATGGCTCTGGCGTACAGGATCGTGTGGGCTGAAATAAAAAGTGCTACTCGAGTTAAATCATTATCAGACAGATTTAAAAGAGGTAAATCGGGTAACTCACCTCGTGCGGCCTTCTTGGGCTGCTCTGGCTGCTCAGCACGTTCGCTCTGGCGCTGGTTTCGAGCTGGCGCAGGTTTCTTGTTGGTTGCTTGAGTGCCACGATGTCGCTGGCCTTCTCTTTTCTCAGCAATCTTCTTCTTCACCTCTATTGCTCTAGGGCATCTTCCGTCCGACGCCAGGTGATCTCCTGTACAGTTGGCGCAGTAACTGGCTCTGGCTGTACACTCAGCTCTTTTGTGGGGTCCGGCGCACTTCCCGCATCTCACGTCTCGTGCCTTGCAGGAGTCCTGGGCATGGCCGAATCGTTGGCACCTGTAACACTGCAGGATTCTGGTCTTCTTCTTGTACTCCTCCGTTCTGTAGGAGTGAGTACCGATGAGGAGACGGCTGTTCTTGGTTGCTGCCTCCATCTCTTCTTTTTTCTCGAACGTGACCTTCACTTTCGGGATGCCACGTCCTGATGATCTGTTGATGAAGCGCACCACCTTCAGATCATCAGGACGTGGCATCCCGAAAGTGAAGGTAAAAAGGAAAACTATGGGTAGGCCTATATAGTTGCAGTCAACTTCCACCAGCGTTGGGTGTTTTTCGCTGATTTCTCAGTCGATTCTAAATCAATTTTGGTGAAATTTGAATGAGTTTTTCAAAAGTTAGACCATTTGACATGTAGTGGAATTTCGTGATTGAAGCTGATAGCATTCAATAGCTTTATAGAGGAGCGTCATAATTCGCAAAAACTACATGTCAAATGGTCTAACTTTTAAACTACATAATATTTTTCCCTGAAATTTTCAGGGCAGGTGTCGTAAGACTAGAAACTAACGCTTGTCAAATTTCATGAGAATCGGATAAAAATTGATTGAGCAATGAGCGAAAATCATGCAACGCGAAAGTGACAGATTTAAAGTGACTTTTACTATAGACACTTAATTATTCACGCTATCATTAACAGTTGCATATTTTTACAACTTTTACATTTACAGCAAAAAATGCGGCGAACGTTATATTATTATGTAATAGAAAAACAACTCTAGATCGGCGGAAAACATGCATACAGGGACATTGGTGACTGCCCTATGTTCAGAAGGTTCTATGTTCAGAAGGTTCTATGTTCAGAAAATATTTGTTCAAAAGGTTCTATGTTCAGAAGGTTCTATATTCAGAAGGTTCTAAGTTCAGAAGGTTCTATGTTCAGAAGGTCCTATATTCAGAAGGTTCTATGTTCAGAAGGTCCTATATTCAGATATATTCAGAAGGTCCTATATTCAGAAAATTCTTTGTTTTATGTAGGAACAAACCTACATCTTTCAGTTCCAGGGAAATTACAATGCAAGATAACAAATCACAGGCTCTCATTGTAGCTCATTCGGTCAAAGGTCAGATGTATGGAAGGCCGAAACCGCCATATTAACGAAACCATTGCAATACTCCTGTTTCATTGCAATGCTTTTGAAAAGCATTGCAATGCTTTTCAAAAGCATTGCAATGCTTTGCATTTCCATTGCAATGCTTTTGAAAAGCATTGCAATGCTTTGCATTTCCATTACAATGCTTTACGTTTTCATTGCGATGCTTCGCATTTTCATTGTAATGTTTTGCAAAAGCATTGCAATGCTTTGCATTTTCATTGAAATGCTTTTCAAAAGCATTGCAATGCTTTACATTTCCATTGCAATGCTTTTCAAAAGCATTGCAATGCTTTACATTTTCATTGCAATGCTTTACGTTTTGATTGCAATGCTTCGCATTTTCATTGCAATGCTTTTGAAAAGCATTGCAATGCTTTGCATTTTCATTGCAATGCT
Source organism: Flabesymbios commensalis (assembly GCA_964017125.1). Lineage (NCBI taxonomy): Eukaryota > Metazoa > Annelida > Polychaeta > Terebellida > Flabelligeridae > Flabesymbios > Flabesymbios commensalis. The sequence goes on along the minus strand of OZ024904.1, from coordinate 56,986,044 downwards.
TTGCGTTTTCATTGCAATGCTTCGCATTTTCATTGCAATGCCTTGCGTTTTCATTGCAATGCTTTGCATTTTCATTGCAATGCTTTGCGTTTTCATTGCAATGCTTTGCATTTTCATTGCAATGCTTTTCAAAATAACAAAGTATTAAAACTACATATTAAAACTACATCACTCTGCCGTTTTTTCTCTGGGTATGCTGGAGTATGGTGACGGCACACGGACAGTCGGGCAAACAACACAAGGTAAATTGATCACATTTGATTCCAAATTTAACATTCCTGATCTCTAATTATTGACAACCATGTCAAAAATAAGAAATACGGGAATTTCGTCTCTATATCCAGCCTAATTGGTAAGTACGCAGCACGCAAATAAAAAACTTTTGCAGTTCTAGTCTATGAGCATGTTTACATCATATGGTCATATTATTAAGCTAAAATAAAATCACCGATTTTTTTATGATTTTAGACCTGGGCATGTCCCCTTAATGAGTAACGAAGCATGGTGACTCTACTGTCCACATGACACAAATTATGCAAACGGGGCAACCGCAAAATAAGTCATAGTGTCTCGAGTGTTGATTTAATTGGACCATGTTTGACAACTCAACCCAGAATTCACATTTTAAAAATCATTTACGCAACATGTATAGGGGCTATACTGTATTATCCACTGTAGCTTTTTAGCATTGAGTGTAAGTAAACAGGTCACATGTTGGACAGCCAAGCGCAGAACGCAATATTAAGTACTGTATATGATCCCCAGTTGCGGATCCAGGAATTGACAAAGGGAGGGGGGGGGGCGACGCCGATTTTTTCAAGAATTTATAAACACCACAGCCAGCCTCGTATGTTCTAGAGGGGTCCGGGGGCATTTTTCTTTAGTAGCTCTATTAAAATAATAGGCCTACTTTTCGTGAGATTCTGGAAAATTAAAACCTCACGAATATTACCAGATCTACATTTTATCTGAATTCAAATCCAACTAAATCCGGTGCTAGTGTGAACTTGTCATATAGCCTAGACATGGAGAAAGTTCAAACCAAAACACCTGCGATGACAAAGATGAGCTGCGATGACATTTTTTTCTGTTTCTTAGTTTTAGTCTATTTCAGGGGGGGGGGGGGGGAAGTGGGTGTGCTGTAACTCCCTTCATATCCCCAAAATGCGTTGTATTGTTGGGTTGACCAATTAGAGCCTTGTTTTAACTATATATAGGCCTACCATGGGCCACAATTACATTGGTAAATATGTAGCGCATGTTTTACGTCGATGTTTCAACGCTTCTGAACCGATTTCTTTGAAATTTTGCACAGGCCATTTTCAAGTCAAATCCTAAGGGACGCACCATTTGATTTCTGGGGGGGGGGGCTAGATTATTACTTTCAGTTATGTTTTTTTTTTCTGAAAAATTAGCACACAATTTTTTTTTTTAGCACGGACCTTGAAACAAACATTTTTTTTGTCCCTGGAAAAAAAATAAAACATTTTTTTGTGACAGTTCATATTTAATTAAGTATGTTGACAAATGTCATGCACTGACATACATACAGTAACTGCGGCTGTATTCAAGGGTCTACTTAATAAATATTTATTTTGACTCACCTTTCATTCTAGAAGCAGCATAATCTGTACGCATCATTTGGCGATCTGTTGTCTTCAAACTAGGACGCAAACAGCTATGACTTGAATACTATGTGGTAGAGCGGGTACGGGTATTTCCGAACGGGGGGGGGGGGGACTTTCCGAACATTGCCAATATATTTCATCATATTGCTGGCTAGACATGAATAAATTGTGTCAGGCAGAGCTGCCCGTTGTGCGTGACTGTTCTGTCACGCACCGTTATTATGGACCAATTTTATATCCATTAATTTTGCTATTTTAAAAAGTCACTTTCAAAATGTCGTAAAGTAGACAAGTCTTTAAAAATTAAGGTAATTACACGGAAGGTAATGGTCTATTTATGATATGTATTATCAATCCTGGAATTATTATTTATATGGGAAAATGTACCTTGCAATGCACCTCCTAGATATAAAAACATCAAAAAACAATTTTTGGTCATGATACTCTGGTTCCCAGAGCCACACTACGCGGCGTGGCCGAGCTTCATGTAGCCTCTGGTATGCCCCAGTGTTTGTGACTTGTTGCTATTTTTAGATGAAAATAGGGTAATCCCCGATTTCAGACATTTTTGAAAGGTCACTCCCCCGGATGAAGAGTTGTTCACAGTATTGTATTTCCCCTTTGACGCATTTCCTATGACTTGACCCAGAAAATTATTCACTGGCCTCAATAGCACAGGCATGAATTGATGGTCACGTGACTAAGAACCTTGGCCAATACCCGGCCATAAATGAAATTGGCCGGGCTCGCCAGGCAATGGTCATGATAGCCTTATCATTTTGGACGTGTTCGGAAATAGACCCATCAATTAATTTGGTTTCGGCTAATTTCAAGTACTAGGCCTATAGGGCCTACACCACAGTTTCACAGCGAATGCGTCATTGCGAAAGGAAATAAATCAATGGAGCGATTTGTAGGCCTGCAAACGGTTGTGACGTTACTATGTTGGTTTGAAAAGTAATATGAAGGAAACTATGAAAAAAAATCTCAGATTTCAACAGATTCGGGTAATCTCGAACAGTGGCATTTCCTAATATTTTTTTGTTTTATATTTTTTTGTGGACGAATTACAATTGGCATTGATTCTATTTGTATCATATTTGAGTATACTGCGCATGTTCCTGCTTCTAAACTGGTTATTTTCTCTTTAGATTAAAAAATGGGTGGGTGTTCGATTATACCCTACTTGGTGTTCGACATGACCCCCTCTATTTCGAGTATACCCGCCGTTACCTTGGGTAACGTCATCAATCATAGTTTCATTCATCAACTGATGTCACGTGGGGAGCTGATAGACAAATGGGGACACCAGACATCAAGTGCAGAGGCTTAGGTGTTCGGAAATACCCGAACCCGCTCTGAACATTCACAAAAAAATAGAAAAATATCTCAGTCGTTAATAGACAAAGAGCCGACCAAAAACAAACAAAAAATAAATCAGTAAAGCCGCGTCCAATTTCACTGTTAAATAATACCTTGTAGTGATCTTGAGAATTTTCCTAGAAATATTTTGCGCTCCAATTATTCCTTTTATTAGTCGTTTATTTTAAATTCCACTTTGATGAGCCTCTTTAAAAATTATAAACAATTAAAATTATCAACAATTTTTTTTGGCACAATCTTTCAACATATTATTTTTTTATGTACAAGTTTTCAGCATATATTTTTTTCTACTTAAATTTGAAAACAAACATTTTTTTTCAAAAATAATCTAGGCCCCCCCCCCAGAAATCAAATGGTGCGTCCCTAACACCGGTAAAAATTTAGTTAGACCATTCGACATGTAATAAAATCCAAGAATTAGCGTAATGGGTTGATAGAGGCACGTCATAATTTCAATTTACTAGTACATGTCAAATCGTCTAACTTTTGAAATAATGCATATAATTTTACGTTGACAAAATTTCATAAAAATCGGTTGATAATTGACGGAGTAATTAACGAAAAACATCCGCTACTGGTTAGTTCTGTCCTAACGTAGGCCTATTATAGCGTGGGATGGGTGGAGTTTTACCCGAATAAATCAACGTTTTTCAACATGGCGGTGACCGACAGCGATCTCGACCCCAAGGTCTGAGAAATAATCATAACTTTTTAATGACTGTGAGGAAAATGAGCTGAGCATGCGATATCGTTAGCTAAAATGTTTACTGAATAAAAAAATGTCTACTGATTAAAAAAAAACTATTTTCTTAAATTTGACCGTCCCACGATTTTGTATGTGGTCAATCTGTGGCTGATACCTATTTCAGCCACTGCGGTTAGAATGGAGTTACCCTCTGTTAGGCTCCTATTGTTACTCTGGGGACTATCCGACCCGAGGATATCCGAGCTGTGTGCAAGGCCAAGGTGTTTCAGCATTACATGCAAAACCCAAGTCTACGACCGTCTGGGGGTGATTCCTCTATAGTCAGATTCACATTAAATTCATGAAATATTTTTCTCCTTAGCACAATACACTCAACATGTTTCTGAAATGTTTACCTGATGAGTATTTTACTGGTCACGGTGACCATAAATTTCTTCTATTTAAAAGATGTATCGTTTATTGTAGATAAAGACGGGTTCTTTACCAGCGTGCATCATTACCACCCGGTATATTTACTTGTGAAGATTGTGACATATGCATATTTAACCACCACATAGCACTTTGACTTTAGATTCAACAGAGTATAATCCCATAGACCACATAAGAGGAGAGAATTCATATTTCATCTATATCACTCGTTTTTATATGAAATCTCCAACAACGTAGGCCTACCTCCTATGAAATATAATTATAACTTTCACAATTTAATGAGTAGGCTACATCAAATTTTATCAAACCTCATTTAGGCTCGGAAACCACTATTTACACAAAGGTTTTGCGACATTGAATCAACGTCATTGAGGTTGATTCAACGTCGTTCTCCCGATTTGAACTGACATAAAAGTCACCCGTATTTTCTAAACATAGAACCTTCTGAACAAATATTTCTGAACATAGGACCTTCTGAACATAGAACCTTCTGAATATAGAACCTTCTGAACATAGAAACTTCTAAACATCGGACCTTCTGAATAAAGGACCTTCTGAACATAGAACCTTCTGAACATAGGACCTTCTGAACATAGAACCTTCTGAACATAGAGCTGTAACCGTATTAAAACATTATTTGCAAAAAATCGTTTTTGGTCGAAAAAACAGTTTGGTACCCATTATTAATTTTAAGTGCTGTAGACTCGAGGTAGTTTTTCACATATTTATATCTTGTTTATAGGCGATCTTGGCAAACATTTCACGATGTGAAATTAAATATATAGGCATACAGGTATGAAATAAAATTTGCAATAGAAGAGCAAATTTATGATACAAAATCTAAAAATGAAGAGCTAGAAGGCCCTATTACAATATAATATATAGGCCTATGATATTTTCACAGATATAGGCCTAATTATGTTTGAGTGGTGGCCGACGATAGAACAACATTATTAAACGATTAGGCCTACTAGTATTGGGTCTTTGTCGTGTTTGATGGCATAGACCTATGATTTAATATCCTGTAGAGCTATTGAGGTATTTCCTCTACGGGCGACGCTGTTTTCACCCCCCCCCCCCCCCAGCAATCAACAAGCATCTCTACCCGTGAGAAAATTATGACATGTGTCAGTATTTATTAACAGTGAAAACAGGGTCGATGATATTTCAAGGACCAACGTTGAGACTACACCGATTCCTTAATTGTCAGATCTGCGAGGTGTGATTTGTAGGCCTAGGGGAGACCGGGGCACTATGAACATCGGGGCACCTACACCATCTGTCTTTTTGGCCAAGTGCGTTGTCCAATTTTAACAAAAGAACCCTCTAGGGAATGCTTTTAAGCTGTTCTATTTCTGCAGAAAAATTGGTGGTGATTCATCAAGGCTTGTGTAAGCTATGGCGAAATATGTGTTTTTGAAGGGTTAAAGTATTTTTTTGTGATACACGGATTTTGGTAATACATGAAAAACTCATTGGAACTAAGTTAAAAGAAGAATCACATAGTAGCTAGTGAAAATTGTATTATTTCAAGAACCATGGGCGATAATGGAAGATTCTACCTTGAGCGAGTTAGAGCTACACTTATAACAATCGTCATGCTAGGGCACCATGGACGGGGTACGATGGACATGTTTTGGGGCACCATGGACGTGTCTATGGTGCCCCATTATTGTCATTCATGTCCATGGTGCCCTGTCTTCAGAGAAAGCTTATTTTTTTTAATATCGCTACCTCCAAAATCAAGATTTCTACATTTAAATATTACTTTTTTATTTTTCATTTCACTATTAAAAATGGGTTGATTGACACAGGAAGTTCCTACAACATGCCTGTAGACATGTCCATTGTACCCCACCCCCATGTCCATGGGGCCCCGAGCTCAGGGCACCATGGACATTTTCTGGATTTTTTTAAATTGATTTTCAAGTAACATCCAACAAGAATGCATGTATAGTATTCCAGTCTGAAATTAGTTTAGTCCAGTGCTACCTATTGGTCGATAATACGTTAATGTGCTACAAAAATATTTGAAGCAAATTCAAAATGAAAAATAGGTGTCCATGGTGGCCCGGTCTCCCCATAACGTTTATCATTATATATTTTGCTATAGCGGCATGATCAATGATATAATAGTCTTTGAACTTGAAAAACAACTGGGCCTTCTCAGATCAACACTTCTGTGGATGACTGCCTAATACCAGCTGTAAATCTCCCCATCAAACAGACATTGACCCTATGGTGGATTAATGCTGAGCTGTAAGGTCACAGACGTTGGGCAATTAACTCAACTTTGGGTCAACGTCGGGCCTACCCATAGAGGCCTAATTCGTCATTTGAACATAAAAATGAGTGCGCGCGGTCTCCGGTGCAGTGGTTCGAGCCCTGCTCTAGCATAGGCCCATGTGCGCAAAGGTGGCCTAGTCTAGAAAAGCACATTTAATTCCATTCATGCTTCGTAGCTTGGCAAAATAATCTACTATAAATGCGTGGAAAGGCAAAAGGCAGTATCTAAAATGTTGTTTGTTGAAATAAGAAAAAACAATTTTTTGTTAGCTTTTTTTTCAGAATTTCGGAACTTGAAGTTCCCGGAACTTGAAAATTGGGAACTTGAAGTTCCCGGAACTTGGGAACTTCGGAACTTGTTTAGGGTATCCCTACATATTGTTATATCTGTACCACCAAAACTATACTAGATTGGCAAAAAACATGCATACAGGGACATTCGATCCTTGGCCATAAAAATATGGGTGGGGCCTATATATATAGACATCTATCATTAGCGGTCGCATAACAAAGTAAACATTTTCCGCTAATGATCTTAGCGATATGATTGATACGAAAATGTATAAAAGATAGAGGAATTTACAATGTTTTATCAATTAAATGGTATGTCATTGTGGGATTGGCGGCCATTTTTTCCCCCTCAATTGCAAGGCTAAAAAACAAGAGAAAATAAAATTTGGTATACGGGTAAAACCAAAAAATTGGGATAATTTTGTAGCATCAAAAATGGCAGTGAGGTGACCATTAAAGAGGAGGAAAACCACTTGATGGGTTTGGTGCACTGATCCCAATTGAGCATAAAAAAATCACTGGCTGTGCTAGAATTTTTTTTTTCGCTTTAAAAACGTCATTTAAAAAAAGTTGCAGCATTCCACTTACTACTCCGTTATTAAATACAATCCATTGCAAAAATTATGTTACTTTGGTTAGCTTGACATCACAATTTTAAACGTGATATCCTTATTGAAGCATAATACAAAACAATTGTATATCAAAACTGCAAAAAAAATAAGAAAATGTGACGGGATAATCACAAATTCTTATTTCAACTCCGGTACCAAGCCAAAAAATACTCAACTCCGTTACCAAATGTTTGGCTTGGCATAAATATAAACTGTATATTCTCTTATCATAACATCGATCATAAATAGGTGCTCTATTTATATGGGGACAACGAGCCATGTTTTAAAAGATTATATCATCAATCATTATGACTGTAAAACCCATAAATTTGGGCAATTCTCTACTCCGCTCCCTTTTCTTGGTAACGAAGTAGAGTGGAACGGAGTAGTAAAATTAAAAGTATTCTTGGGATTATTGAAAATATATGGGCAATAATTCAAAGATATATCATACGGGTGGAAATAGTCCCCATAGCAACTGTTTAGGCATGCAAGCATAAAACTAAATTCGTTTTTAGACCCACAAGGCTAGGAACGGAGTAGTAAAAACAAAAGCATATTTTCTAACATTTTGGTAAAACCTGTTTCGAATAACTTGTCACTCAACAATATTGATACTTTCAAGGTGAAAAACTCGTATAACGCCTTTCAGTGTGTCAAACTACACTTGATATAATTTTAGCTCATGATTATTCACTTTATGGGGCATGCTACAATGATGGTAACGGAGTAGAGTGCAAATGTGGGGACATGTAGGCCTATATTCATCAAAATTATATATATCGATATCAATTTTAAATCGAATTTTGATCATTTATTAGTTTAAGTGAGCATTTTCTAGCCATAACATGTAATTATTAAAATTATATTGTGTATTTGTATCCTACAGTGAAGTTTCAAATAGTGGAATTTTCTCTGGGGACATGCCATTTGCCACGTTTCCATGACATATAACTCTTATAAAAAACATATATATATTTCTTTTCACAAATAATCTAAACATTATCAAGTAATAATGCTTGAACGTGAAGTTGAACCATTTATTTTTAATATTATTATATTTAAATAAAAATGCGGACCTTTTAAGTCCTGGGGACACTAATTTTATGTAAAATTACCCCCAATTTTTGGTTTTGCCCATACAGCAGGTCCAAAATGTATAAAAACCGTTGTATACTGTAATTATAAGCTACTAAAAATTTCTTAAAACCCTTAAATAGAACTTTTTCAAATATGGAACCACACTAGCCTAATGACGCATCACATTACAAGATAGGCCTGTAGGCCTATTGCATAGTCTTAGTTATCGCTTCTCATATCATTCTGTTCAAACCTCAAGCCAATCGGTTCAAAAAGAAAAACAACTTTCTGTAGAATAATATAAATAATAACAACTATGAAAGTATCCGATAGGACAGCGATAGTTTGGACATAGTAACATTTCCAGACTGATAATAATAATCTGTCTATAGCCTATATGACAGACTTGATAGGCTGCGCTTGGAGCATGATAATTTTAATGGACCTACCACTGCAAAATACAACTGTTTTTTAATGCTCTGTCGGCTTACCATAACCAGGTGGAGGCCGACCGCAGATTAACGTACGTACTTTGAAGGACGTACGTACTTCGATCTAGGTCGACCGTACTTCCATTAACGTACGCTTCTCGTCATCAACTGGCTTTAGGGGTACCTATAAATATCATGTCCTGTAGCTTGTGTCGCCTCCTGTCATTGGTTAGCCCGGTTGAGGATTGCACAATGGTAGATAGCCTACCATTCTAGTTGGCGGGGAATTCCCAATGTGCTTTCACCAGGGACACATGATAGCTCAAAGTTAGTACTTTTCAAATACTACATCATTTTTGCTTATTTTGCAGAAATAGTAACATTGCCAATCACAACTACATTATAATTTCGGAGAGGTGTTATTCAAGTTTCAATTGTAACTTGTTTTAAAAGATTTCTATGTTTGTAAAATTAAATATTGACATTAAATTGTCGATGGGGTTTAGTGAACTGTGAATTTTTTTCAGTCTTAATACTTTGATTGTAGTACGTACGTCGATTGACGTACTTATCGTACGTCAATCGACGTAAAAAAAACAATGAAAAATATTATCTCCCTGATTATCTGTAGGTCTATCTTGTACAATTTAGATTGTTGGCGAGATCCAGCCGAGATCATATTATTTATCAACAATGCCAGTGTTTGGGGCCGTTTAACCCTTATGTTGCCGATTTTTTCAGACAATTTTTCATTCATTTGAAGCTGGAATTGCTAACGCAATTTCCAGCTCCAAATGTCGAAAAATAATTATTTTTATGAACAAATACATCTTTAAAATGAATTAATAGATTAACTAAGCATCTATCACAAAACATTTTAGCATTTTGAGTTGAATGTATTGGTCTGAAAATTGCTTGAAAACGGATATATTCGGTCCCGGCAGCATAAGGGTTAATAATTACATAACGCCTAGAAGGAAGAGGGGGGGGGCGTTAAGCGATGTGTTACGGACCGTAGTCAACACGTACAACGTTAAAAGCATAATGAGGGGTGGGAGGGGGGGAGGGAGCGGGGTGAAAAATCTCTCAAAAAAGCTTTACGTAATTGTTGAACAGCCCCTTAGGGTGGTCAGGCCATTTTTTTAATTTCAAAATATCATATATACTGTATACCAAATTAAATTTATTGCAATAACAATTAGATAGACATTTCTTTTAATGCTGTAGGGCCTAGGTGAAAAATCAACTGAGTTATCGATATTTCATTTTTTTCGATATGATTTATTTTTCTGCTAGTTTTTACGTTTTTGTTCTTGGTGGTTAACTTACATGATGTTATAAACGCACATAAAACAGACTTCCAGACACAAGAATATTTTATTATTGCAATAGCTACATCAGTGCATGATATTATAGTGATCCAAAATGTTTGATGCTTAAAAAAGCAACAGCAGGCCATATCAGAAGCATGTTCCTTTTCCATCTTATACTACTGCGTAGTCCTTCATTGTTTTAATGACATGAATAAAGGGAATGTACGGTATATAGCGGATTGTAGTATCACCCCCACAGAAACCCACAACAGAGACACACAGAGGGAGAGAGAGGGCAGAGAGTAAGAGAAGGGGGAGAGAGAAATAGAGGAGAGTGTGGAGAGGAGGAGAGAGAGTATGAGAGACAGAGTAGGAGAGAGAGAGAGATCAGGAGGGAGGGAGAGAGAGAGAGTAGGAGAAAGTAGGATAGATAGCGAGAGAGAGTAGGAGAGACAGAATAGGAGATAGACAGAATAGGAGTGAGCGTGGGAGAAAGAGAGGGAGATAGGAGAGAGAGCAAGAGATGAGAGAATGCGATGAAGAGAGTGGAGAGAGAGTGGAAAGAGAGTAGGAAAGATAGTAGGAGTGAGAGTAAGAGAGAGGGAGTATGAGAGACGAGAGTAGGAAAGAGAGTGGGAGAGAGAGAATAGGAGAGAGTATAGGAGAGAGAGAGTAAGGAGAGATAGAAAGAGAGAAGAGATAGTGGGGAGAGAGATAGAGAGAAGAGAAAGAGAGGACTGAGAAAGTGAGAAAGAGAGTTCTAAAAGGAAAAAAAGAGAGAGGAGAGAGTCGAACATATTTTTTTATCTTCTTTCTCGCTCTCTCTCTATTGTGGATGCATGTGGGGGTAATACTACAATCCCTTTTATAATGTGTCCAAACATGCTACAGGAAGCGGTTTGCTTTCCGGGTTACACTAGTGCTTATATCTTGGGATTGAGTTTCATCTCCAGTCTGAAGGTATGTTGTCAAATGATTTGGTAAGCGGTTACCTGAAATATAAACAAAATTTGTCAAATTATGTATTTGTAAATGTTGATAGTCTACTGGTACTTCAGTGACGTATAAGTTAATTTAGGCTGTCATATTTATTTATTTATAGATAATTCAATTATAACCCTATCTAGGCCTACTTAGTCTACTAACTATAAACCCTTGCACTGCCAGGGCCACATCTGAGAACTTTTCAAACCAAATGAAATTGATTAAATATTTTGGGACACTACTAACAACAACATCCCCATTTTTATAACGGACAGCGACATTCATAGTCTCACTATTGAAATTAGTCTTTTAATAATGCTACGAAACAACAGTAGGCCTATAGTCCTATACTATATGAATGGGGTCTGACAAATAATAACACATAATAGTTAGCTAGCAGGTTCGTGCCCAGGTTTTTTTTTCTGGGGGGGGGGGTCCAATTTTGGATTGCTGGGGTATTTACTGCTTGAATTGATATTTGGCATTGAGCGAATGGGAAACGCAGGTTAGGGGGTCTGGGGGCATGCCCCCTAGAATTTTATTCTATTGTTAGGTGCAAATTGGTGGAATATGGTGGATTCTGTGGTCACAGGGGGGGGGGGGGGGAGGGACCCTCTTGACCCCCCCCCCCCCAAATGACGGCCCTGAACGTTAGTAAGATATCACTAGAATATATTTTAAAGACCTTCCTCACTAGGCCTACCCAAACACCATACCATAAAACAATGATGGTAATGTTGGGTCAACGTCGCAGATGGCGATCCAACATTAAACCAGTATTGATTCTGCGTTGTGCTGCCACTGTGCCAGTGCTGGGCATATTTAAAACACAGTGTTAGGGTGTGAGCGATCAATAATTATGATCAATAATTATCGGAAGGACCGGTCAACCTACTTTTGTACAATGTTGGACCTACGTTGAGCCGACGTTGTATACATGTTATACAAATATTTTGTGTTTGTTGGGTTAGCCCTACTAGGCTAGGCCTACTAGTCTAGTAGCTAAGTAGGGCAGACCAGGCCTGGCTGTGCTTAAGGCTTAGCCTTAGCTTAGAGGTCTATACCGTACTTCGATTGAAGTACGTACTCCATTCAAAGTATACTTCGATTGAAGTACGTACGTCGTTTGGCGTCTATCACTGTCGTACGTCGATTAAAGTATGGCTGGTGTCCGTACTTCAATCGACGTAAGGATGTACACCACCCTAAAATAATCTTAAAATGTTGAAAACTCAAACATAGGAACTACACAAATTTGGGCTCTTACGATAGCATACATATTTTTCTGTATAAAAAAGTAATTCCCAACGTTGGCTCATGACAATACTCACCGAAAAACAATGAAGAATGTTGCCAAAAATCACAGGCTCTCTTTCTTTGTAAATTTGCCAGAAGTATAAACATGCGCCTAGCCTCGTTTTGGTATCAATCGACGCGTGAGGTCTCTATGAAAGATTTCCCATGTCAAGCTATTTCTATTTATAAATGGGAACGATGCAATCTCACGCTGAAGGGGAGCCCTATTATAAATGTAGGCGTACGTCAATGGACGTACAGTCTAGCTAGATCGAAGTACGTACGTCCTTCAAAGTACGTACGTTAATCTGCGGTCAGCCTCCACCTGATAACCGCATATTATGTTTGGGAATTCCCCGTGGGATTCCCCGTAGATTCCCCCTGGTCATGCTTAGCATTGCCCTGTTAGCACTTTATACAGTCATATTACGACTATCTTTACAGTGGTAGGCTAGTTATAAACTCTGGTTGTTAAATCTTGGCTGGGGATGAAGTTAAAGACTATTCTAATACAATCACTGTAGCCTAACGTTGCTACTTGTATTAATTAAATAAGCCTAGGTAAGATTTAGTCTTTGGTCAATAGGCAACGTGAATGAACAAACATTTAGGCCCTTAACCGTGCTAACGTCGTTACTTATACAGTATATATGTACAGTATACTATAGTAGTGTACTCTATAGGCTAATGTAGGGATCCGGGTCGTTATTCCGACAGGTCGTTATTCCGACAGGTCGATATTCCGACAAACAGGTCGTTATTCCGACAGGTCGTTATTCCGACAGGTCGATATTCCGACTAACAGGTCGTTATTCCGACAGGTCGATATTCCGACAAACAGGTCGTTATTCCGACAGGTCGTTATTCGACAGGTCGATAGTCCGACAAACAGGTCGATATTCTGAAAGGTCTATATTCCGACAGGTCGTTATTCCGACATAATAATAATAGTGATGAGAGGATTAACCACTATTAACAGCTACTGTGGTGATGAATAGCGATGAAGACCTACATCTAAAATACTAAGGTTGTTACTTGTGAACTCTTTTCGTGCTGGATCATTCTTTGACATGTATTATTCATTTGAAGCTTGCATTGGTGATGCAAATGTTAACTTCAAATAGGCGTTTAAAAGTGGACCAGCTAGTACTAATAATTTACAATCGGTGCTTTATTTGAGATCTGAACGCATTTGCCCGCACTGAAAGGGTTAACCTTCTCTACCCTGAGTTTCTGGGAGCCATTTGGGCGGTGTTTTTGAGAGTAGTGTATATAGGCCCACACTTTTTTGTACAGCTGTGATATAGATATAGATCCATTGTTAAGCTTAATATGCCAACTAATGGCATAACTAAATTTATGTCAACGTATTTGATATCAAAAATTGTTTTTACAATTGCAGATGTATACAATTATTGTATATATTAATGTATATTCCAGCCTAATAAATAAATACATTTAATTATTGTTCCCACACGTTCCCCTGATTTTTCCCTGACTGCTCTGAAAATACACCAACAACTATTAAATTGAGCAAAATATTATTGAGCGACCTCCATAGTGTTCTAACGCCGTCCAAAATGCTGGTACAAAATAGCAATCTCATCAACATCAGTACTGAAACTAATAATACTATTTTCGGGGTAAAAGTATACAGTCAGAATGAATACCCTTCAGAACTAATATTGATTATCTTAAAATTTCCTAACTTTGCCCTTGCTATGAGGATGGATGTATTAGCAGTGATGGAACAAATGAAGTTTTATAGCTGTGTTGCGTAAAATCTAAGACAGTAATATGAAAATCTAATTATGTTGTTGTGCCTTGAGTCACACTTATAATATTATACTACAATATTGTTCTTATAAATACTATTACTTATTATCTTCTTCATGTTCGTGACGCCGGGATAGCTCATTGGTCGCGTGGTGGACTCGAGAGTCCGGGGGTACCTGGTTCGAGTCCCGCTGCGGCCGAAATTTTTCCTTGGTATACACATATGCAGTGACCCAAACTGTTCAAATTCGTGGTATAATAATAGCAACCGAACGTATAACCGATTCGCGCCGACTAAAAAACACTTTCGTCCTGGTTGGAAACGGGCTCATTACAAGCAAATGAAATAATGGAGGATGTTTATAGCGCCTCATATGGCTGCCAGTGGAAATTTCAGCTCCTGAAATACTATCATTATAAGGCTCAATTGCTCTACTTCAGAGCCATAGTTTGTCATACAGATCATTAAATGGTTTATCTAAGACTATATAATACTTGAAATAGGCTTGAATAGTCAATTTTCCGATCATTTTGGATCTTTATTTTCTCAGCACAACGAAGACATTTTCATATGTATTGACAGCAGTGTTGGACTCATGCACTCGGCTTGTACTGTATACTGACGCTGTCACTGTGTGTTGGTGGTTTTGGCTGGCTGTTTGTGAGCGGTGTCACTGTAACGTTACGTCACACTGTTATGTGCCATACACCCGTACAACAATGCCGTTCAATAACATCAAGATTCAACTTCAATCAGACCTCACATCACCGCTGCTACAGGCAAACCCGTGCAGGGATCAACAGGCGCAGATATATACGAACACTGATAACAACTAATAGGTCAAATATCAAACACTCCTGTCAACATGGCGTCACGAAATACAACTTAGTGACCATCCCACTGCAACCCATACCATCCAAACAAGATGCAGTTTGTGTGTTGTTAAATGCCAGATCTGCACGACAGAAGGCCTTGATTGTGAGAGAACATCTACTGGATCAAAATGCTGACTTTATGTTTGTCACAGAGACTTGGCTTAAGCCTTCACACTCGGCAACGATCAAAGAACTCACACCACCAGGTTACACCTACGTTGGCCATGATAGACCTGGTAGACGTGCTGGTGGAGGTGTGGGGCTACTACACAGATCTACTTATGAGTTCAACAAGTTACCAACAACTCGCTTTGAAACATTCGAACACATGGAAGTTAAGTCAACTACAACATCCCTGAAGATAATCATTATTTATCATCCACGTGCATCAACTCTTCGTCCCTTTCTTGCTGAAATTTCAACATACTTGAGTGACATTACAGTAGCACGAGAGGACATTATCATCGTGGGTGACTTTAATCTTCACCTCGAATTGCCGAATGCGACTGGTGTTAAGGAATTCACACGTCTGCTTGCTGAGAACAACCTTGTACAACACGTCACTAAGCATACACACCGGGCAGGTCACACCTTAGATCTAGTCATCACACGCTCTGACAGTTCCTTAGTTTCTGCCACAGACGTCTTTAACAGTTCCATCTCCGACCATTATAGTGTGATCTTCAACTTGGCAACTGCTAAACCATCCCACGTAAAGCAACGGGAGCAAGTACAGGACTTTCGCCGAATGGATCAGGAATGTTTTGAAGCTGACCTATCAATGGCACTTCGTGAAATCAAGTTAAAGCTAGACACAAATTCACTGCTGCTGGCCTACACCAAAGCAGTCTCGAACACCATCAATAAATATGCTCCAGTAAAATCACGAGTAAGAAAGAGTAAAGGAAGAGAGCCATGGTTCACTGATGATATCCACCATGCCAGGAAGCTGCGACGCGTGAATGAGAAACGTTGGAGAGACACTCGTCTAGAAGTGCACAGGCAGATATATGTGCAGCATAGAGCAGAAGTGAACACACTGATCACCAGAGCTAAGCAACGATATTTTGAGGAAAAACTGAGGTCACGTAATCAGAAAGCCTGCTTTAGCGTATTAGATCAGCTGCTAAAATCATCTGCGACAAAGCTGCCTAGTACAACCAGCACAGAGTCGCTTTGTAATCAGTTTTCATCATTTTTCACTGAGAAAATCCAGCTAATCAGAGAGAAGATAGGTGGTCAGTCTGCTAAACACCAAGCTGATACAACTGTGATTTCGGCGTCTCCAGTTTCAAATACGCTCTCTCAACTACGAGCTACCACTGAGGAGGAATTGGGCAAGATCATTCGGCGGTGTCCTAGTAAGACATGCTGTCTTGACCCGATTCCTACTGATCTTCTCCAGGAGACACTTAACACGCACCTGCCATATCTGGTGTCACTAGTGAACACTAGTTTCAGTGAAGGACAGTTCCCAAAGTCACTAAAAACAGCTATAGTGAAACCACTACTCAAGAAAGACAACTTGGATAAAGAAATATTGAAAAACTACCGACCAGTGTCCAATATTCCATTCGTTAGTAAGGTCATGGAGAAGGTAGCTGTAAGCAGACTGATAGAACATCTCGACCAAAATAACCTGCATGAAGAGCATCAATCTGCGTACAAGGCACTACACAGCACTGAGACAGCACTGCTTAGGGTGCATAACGACATCTCTCAAGCACTTGATGACAACAGAGCAGTGTTGTTTGTAATGTTAGACCTGTCAGCTGCCTTCGATACCATTGACCAGAACCAACTTCTAGATGTCATGGAGGCCGACTTTGGCATCACAGAGAAGGCGCTGACATGGTTTAAAACCTACCTCAAAGGTCGAACACAGCAAGTAAAAATTAACTCTGCAAAATCAAGCCGTGTTCCCCTTCAGTGTGGAGTACCACAGGGGTCGGTGCTGGGACCAGTGATGTTTGTGTTGCTGACCACACCACTTCAGAAAATATTTAAAAAGCATGGCGTATACTACCATAAATATGCTGACGATATTCAATTGTATGTCATCTTTGACCCAGCCATCCCTGGAGACAGAGAGAGAGCTATCGCCCGCATGGAGGCATGTGTCAAGGATATCAGGGAGTGGATGGCTCGGTGGTGGCTGAAGTTGAATGATGACAAAACCGAAATGCTCATCTTTATGTCAAAACATCACTTCAGACAGTACGGTGTATGTCCCATTACTATCGGTGACAGTGTCATCCCAGCCGTAGAAGATGTGCGTAACTTAGGTGTGAAGATGGATCAGCATCTGTCCATGGCACAGCAGGTGACAGCAGTATGTGCGGCTTGTAATCACCACCTTTACAGACTGTCGTCCATTCGTCGGTACCTGACTACTAACGCTATCAGGAACGCAGTCCAGGCTTTAATAACATCACGCCTGGACTACTGTAACTCACTACTGGCGGCCCTCCCTCCCACGCAGATTGCTCAGCTCCAGCGTGTGCAGAACAAAGCTGCTCGTTTGGTGACACGGACGTTTCTACGTGACCACATAACACCAGTGCTACGTGACCTGCACTGGCTACCAGTTGAATGCCGCATAAAATATAAAACATTAATAACAGTTTTTAAATGCATTCATGATATGGCTCCTTTATACCTCAAAGAACTCCTGCATATCCATTCTCGTGATAGCAGATTGCGCCAGTCTGGTAGACTTATTTTACGCCAGCCTATAGCTCGGAAGTGTGTTGGGGAACAGTCTTTTAAAGTTGTGGCACCCAAACTCTGGAATACATTACCAGAGGAGCTGCGGGCAGCTCAGTCACTGAATGTTTTTAAGCGTCAGTTAAAGACACATTTATTTAACATGTATTTTAATTAATTAGAATAATATTATTCCTTTTACATATATATATTTTTAGTTGTACAGCGCCTTGATCCACTGAGTGGGAGTAGGCGCTTTGAATAGAACTGTTAATAAATAAATAAATAAATAATAAGCTCTTAATTTTGAATGTCTGACGACTCTTTTGCTTAGATAGTACGATTTTTAGAATATTCACTGCCCTTAAGCAACTAATATATATTTAAAATCGTCTATGAAAACCGTAGAAAAATGCTATTAAAGGTTCCTACATTGAAGTCTATTCTGGTATAGAGTTTCCAAAACATGACTTTAAGTTTAATTATGATACAAAATGCCGTGTATACGTGGCAATACTGCATCATTCAGGACTCTCATATAAGATGTTTTAATGATTGTATGGCCGAATGATATTCAAACTGTCGCCATTTGAATTTTGTGTAAACACGCCATATGCTAATTTTGGTCACGTGAACGTGGCGTACGCAAACCGAGAGAGTCTGACAAAGTTCAGTTGTAAACACACCAACCACTTCATGCTGTCACCATCGCCACACCCACGAGCCTGTAGGGGGAGATCGCCTTTCTCATAGAATGAATATAGGGCCCACCTAACAGTTTACTTAAAAATGCCTGACAAAAACTCATCGTCATCTCAGATTTTGAGATGCTGTGCCCAGTGAGAACACACGCTTGATAGTTTGCCAGCTTAGACCCGCCGCGTGCAGCTATCATGTGGGCAGCTGTATGGTGGTAATGTGTATGAAAAATAAGCGCCGATGCACACCCAGCAAACACGAGGCATTCACCCAATTCTGTTTCAATGTTGGTCCACTGTCTTCAACGCTGGCCCAACATTAAAACAGCATCGGGTGAATTCCTCGTGTTGTTGGGCAGGGTCGTCCTCGCCCGGTGCGCGCTACTGCCAGTCTGTGCCGCAAGGCGGGAATCTGCCAACAGTCATGACAGTAGACCTACCAAGCTACAGATAACCCCACAGGTAGGCATATCGCCTACCGACCCCACATTGGGCTTCTGAAACTATAGATATGTTAACATCTCAGTTAAAGTAAGCCACAATTATCATCTAACCGTAATAGCCCTGTCTAGTGTAGGCCACTTTTGACTTGAAAAACGGCTCAGCCATTCCATTGCTCGTTTGTTTACTGAACTGTCAAAAATAGACACGGCCACATCACCAGTGATCACATGATCGGCACATGACACATGCATGCTCTTTTGTTGATTGATAATGCCTCGCAACTTGTGGGTCACATTGGAGAATTGTTGAATGATTATACTGCATTTTAAAGTCGTTTTGGCGGCGATATTTATCAAAATAAATATCAATAATAGATAAATCAGGCCTTATAGCCAATTTTATAGTCTCATTACTTCGAAGTGTGTACCTTTAAGTGTATCTCTACTGCTATTAGTTGGCAAGTTATGACGTGGGCTTGTTATGAACAGCGGCCATTTCGAACGGTCCAAATTTGGTGCTTTTGGGACGATTTGAACAACTCGGGGGTAAATATGAGTTAAGCCCCCTGACTAATTTCAATACTTATGCCATGGGTCTAACGCCATTATAAATATTTTTAAATCTTCCGGAGCTGAGACTGACTTTAGACGTCAGATTCTGACGTATAAAGTCGGGTCTCAGCGCTGAATTTGTGTCCTATGTAGATACATTTAAACAGTGTCGCTGGTTAAAATAGCGACTTTACCATTTTTGTATGAAAAAAAACACGCAAAATGGTATATTCTGAGAAAATGCAGCGTCTGAGGCATTTAAGAAATGGAATTTCAGAATCCGCATAAAATTCTGAGTTGGACACACTCTTCAAACCTTTTGGGCCCAGACACGTAATTAAAAGTGTCCATCTCACAGACTAATTCCCGTCACAATTTACATCAAGGAACTGGCTGAATAACGACCTGTCGGAATATCGACCTGTCGGAATAACGACCTGTCGGAATATCGACCTTTCGGAATGTTGACCTGTCAGAATAGCGACCTGTCGGAATATAGACCTGTCGGAATAACGACCTGTCGGAATATCGACCTGTCGGAATATAGACCTGTTGGAATATAGACCTGTCGGAATAACGAACTGACCCCTAATGTAGGCCTACATTAGCCTATAGAGTACACTTTGACTGCATTTATATCAGGGACTGAACTGATTACAAGATACTAGGCCTACTCCAACGAGAAATTGGCCCAATGCTGTTTCAATGTTGGACCAACCTCTGCGACGTTGGCCGACATAAAACCAACATTTGGTGAGTGTGCCATGTTGGCTGGGAAAGCTCTTACTGTTAGTATGCTGGAGGTCAACTGTTTCCAGATAGGGCCTACCCATGGTAATACAGCCTTTTGTGTCACAACACAGAGCCCACATGAGAGAAATGGTGAATTATTTCCTCATAGATGCTCAAGTAGGCCTATAGAGTTTATATAACTTGGTAACTTGCTCTTAATGCTGCGATGGGTATGAAACGCATATATAGTATTATTATCTTGGCTGATAACTGTGGATGTGGGGTGATATGTCATTGTGGAATGGCCAGGGACCATTGTTGCATTCTGGGGACCACATTGTCCAGCGTATTTTGACAGTTGACTACACCTTTAATTAGATGTGTAAAACCAAAAATTGGGGTAATTTTGTAGCATCAAAAATGGCAGTGAGGTGACCATCAAAGAGGAGGAAAACCACTTGATGGGTTTGGTGCACTGATCCCAATAGAGCATAAAAAAGTCACTGGCTAAGCTAGAATTTTTTTTTCGCTTTAAAAACGTCATTTTAAAAAAGTTGCAGCATTCCACTTACTACTCCGTTACCAAATCCAACCGTTTAAAAAATTATGTTACTTTGCTTAGCTGGACATCACAATTTTAAACGTGATATCCTTATTGAAGCATAATACAAAACAATCGTATCTCAAAACTACTTAAAAATGAAGAAAATTTGACCTGATAATCAAAAATCTTTATTTAAACTCCGTTACCATGCCAAAAAATACTCAACTCCGTTACCAAATGTTTGGCTCGACATAAATATAAACTGTATATTCTCTTATCATAACATCAATCATAAATGGGTGCTCTATTTATATGGGGACAACGAGCCATGTTTTAAAAGACTATATCACCAATCATTATGACTGTAAAAAACATAAAATTTGGCAATTCACTACTCCGTTCCCTTTTCTTGGTAACGGAGTGGAGTGGAACGGAGTAGTAAAATTAAAAGTATTCTTGGGATTGATGGAAATATATGGGCAATAATTCAAAGGTATATCATACGGGTGGAAATAGTCCCCATTGCAACTGTTCTAGGCATGCAAGCATAAAACCAAACTCGTTTTTAGATCCACAAGGCTAGGAACGGAGTAGTAAAATCAAAAGCATATTTTCTAACGTTTTGCTAATACCGGTACCTGTTTCCAATAACTCAACAATGTTATTACTTTAAAGGTGAAAAACTCGTATAAGGCCCTTCAGTGTGTCAAACTACACTTGATATAATTTTAGTTCATGATTATTCACTTGATGGGGCATGCTACAATGATGGTTACGGAGTAGAGTGCAAATGTGGGGACATGTATATTCATCAAAATTATATATATCCATATCAATTTTAAATCGAATTTTGATCATTGATTAGTTTAAGTGAACAACGTCTAGCCATGAAATGTAATTATTAGAATTATATTGTGTATTTGTATCCTACAGTGAAATTTCAAATAGTGGAATTTTCTCTGGGGACATGCCATTTTCCACGTTTCCATGACATAGAGCTCTTATAAAACCATATATATATATTTTTTCACAAATAATCTAAACATCACTAAGTAGGCCTGATAATGTTTAAACATGAAGTTGAACCATTTATTTTTAATATTATTATATTTAAGTCAAAATGCGGACCTTTTAAGTCCTGGGGACACTAATTTTATGTAAAATTACCCCAATTTTTTGTTTTACCCAGATAGGCCTACTATTAGGGGGTCTACTATAGATAATCAAAAGGATCTCGCTCTCCACTATGTTCCGTAACACGTTGTGGAGGGTGGCGTTTGCAAACTAACTATAGACAGTCTAGGCCTACATGTAGGCCTATTGTAATACCATGTATATTATTTATCACTTGTAGGCTAGAGGCTAGGCCTAGTAGGCCTACCCTGTAGGCTTATATGACTATTTATAATGCTGTGTAGGGCCTATATCTAGAGGCATGTTACTTATAAATACTAAGTAGGCCCTATATGAATGCCTATTACTCAGGCAGAATATTGGCAAAATTTACCCTAACCTTGAAATTCATAAGTTTATATTTTGATTGATTTGTTTGCAGCAGAAGCTAGAGTCATCATTTCCACCGGGAGTAGCCTACTAGATTTCACCCAGTGTCAATTTTTTAATTTGCATATTTCCAAGATGGCCGCCAATCGCTAAACTCATATCTAAAAGTGGCATATCTCTGCGCATATTTTTTCAAATTTTTATGATAATTGAGTCGATTTCCATCAAACCAAAATTTAGCCATCAGTAGGCCTACATTTATGACATTAGAACAATTTATTGGAGATCAAGGTCAAAGGTATCTAAGGCCATTTCATGGGCCTATTAAGGCTAGAAAAGGCATCTAATGTGTCTGCTCGATTTATGCACAACAATATTCCAGAAAGTGATGGTTGCCATTTTTCAAGCTGGCGGCCATTTCCAGCATGAAAATCACTTTCTTGATAGTTTTATCCAAACTTGTCCGATTTTAATGATCTTGGTATCAAATCATACATTTTTGACCATGCAGAATCTGCATCAGGAATTCAGTAAAAGCTTATCTGGCAAAATATGAGACAAATAGTTAAAATACATCATGTTGGTTAGCATGAAATGTAGTCTCTATCTAAGGCAGAAGCAGCATAGACTAGACATACTTAGAAATAAAACTACAGTAATATAGGCTACTGTAATGCAGTAGGCCTAAAGAACATAACAGTTTCAATCAGATTACAAGATCTCAACGTCAACCCTGGTAATAATTGTCCTTGCTGTGCGACTCAACCTCACACCTGCAACTGCATAGTGTGGTGCAAGCCAGACCAAAGCGGTGGCATTTACACCACCCATGACATTCTGATTTGCAGCCACGCTTAGTAAGCTGCTGGTATCTCTCCGCAATAGTGGAAGGTCTTTCTAGAAGATCTGCCAAATATTGTCTTCTTCGTCCATAGGCCTACCCAGTCTGCAGAAAACGCTATGTCTGGCTTGAATACTGTTGATGCCCGTCTGGTAACAGCTCCTTGCAAACATATCCAGTCTTGCATCGAAGCCCTCAGCTGTGCTGGACCTGTCATACATTAGGACACAAACCTACATACGATTTCAATGTCATCGTCAATTACTGTTGATGGGAACTGACTTATTTTGTGGAAGACATCAGTTATCTCATCACATAGGCCTACATCACATCTTCTTTCCTTTGTCGCAGAAGGTAGACACAACATCAAATCCCGTGATTGGTGAAGGCGTGAATGCCCCTGCTCTTGTGGCCCAATGGAGACGGACATGGACAGGAATCCAGGACAGGAATCCATCTCCAGTAGCCTACCAGTCTCTCGGAAAGCTGACATCTTACTGACTGACTGCTATGCAAATAATGTCAGTGTCACTAGTTTTTACCATCAGGACTCCCTCAGGGCTTCCTCCTTTTGTCGCATAATTGGTATTATTCCAGGATCCACATATTCCAAATTTCAATAAAGATGGTCGGACCGGACACGGCTTCCTGTACTTTTTGAATGCTATTTTTCTGTTAGCTTGGACCCTTGAGAGGTAAGTTTGACTTGTCTGCTCTGCAAAATTCCCCGCGAAAAAAAATATTGATGCTTTCGTATGCGAGCCGTACACATTTTGTCCGGAAAATCTATTTTCCCATTTTTTTCACAGAAATAATGTTTGGAAAATCTCCATATCAAGGGATTTATAGCAGACCTACGTAACATATGTAAATACATACTCAGAGCCATAAGTTCACATAATTAAATGTGATTAATAAAAAAATCTTTATTTTTTAGCAAATTTGTGTTTTTTTCACGTGTTTTTTGCAATATGTATATTAGTTCAAGTTTTTCAATTGAAAGACTGAATTTGTTTGACATTTAAGTATATAGCCATCTTCTGTGGTTATCATAGTTGGGATTTAGTGAAAGAATTGTGATTTTGCATTAATATTAAATGTTTTATTGTCAGTTTTCACCCATAACCCCCCTGAGTTAGAAAATTTAGCGAGCGGATGGAAAAAGTTAATACACCATGTTTGGGACACTACTACTTACAAATTAATTACCGGATTTGCATGAAACTTTTACAAGAGACGTGTCTCAGATCATGGGAAAGGCCATTGAATTTTGTGGATGATCCGGATACAGGATCCGGATTACTATCCGGATCGCTCGGCAGAGGTTTGCATTTTTGAGCAGTTTTAGATGTTACAATTGTTCACGTTTTTTAGAAGATTTATAATTTTTTTATATTTAACTATATAACCGTATTTCTTGGTTATAATAGATGGGATTTAGTGAAAGAAGTGTAATTTTATCATAAATATTAATTGTATTATTGCCAGTTTTAATCCATAAAAGTAGGAAAATTTAGCGTGTGGATGGAAAAAGTTCGTACAGCATGTTTGGGACAAAGTAATTACCGGATTTGTATGAAACTTTTACCGGAGGCGCTTCTCTGGTCGAGGAACAGGCTGTTAAATTTTGGGGATGATTCAGGATCCGGAACGCTCGGCAGAGGTTTGCATTTGTGACCAGTTTCGGGTGTAATTGTTTTTTTTTTATAATAGGTCTTTATGTTTCAATGGAAAACTAAATTGATTTCAAAGTTGAGTATATATAGGCTAGTCATCATCTACGGACAGACTGTTTAAGATTCAGTGAAAGAAGTGTGATTTTATAATAAATTTACCCTACCCCTATAAGTAGGAAAATTCAGCACAGAGATTGAAAAACTTAATATACCATGTTTTGAACACTACTGTGGGAGCACCTGCATAATAATGTGTAGACGACACATGCACCAAATTTAAATACAGGAAATTACAACAATTACCAGTTTAAAGTGCATTTTTTCTCCAAACCATTTAGTTTTCTTTATGGCTATATATTATACTTTTCTCCAGAATAAAACAAAAATATTACAAGTGCGGAAAGATTGGCCACGAAAATGAGAAAAGTCACAAATCAAACATAACACAAAAAGTTTTTTCTCAATTTGATTAACTCTCAACTAATCAATGTAGACACAATGTAGCATGATTGGCAGTCATGCATTTAAATTCATTATAAAATAAAGCTTAGGACATGTACTAAAATAAATGTAATTAGATACCGCAACATCAAAAACTTGGATTAAATATTGATAAACAACCAATGCTAAGTAACACTTAAATTATCTCCAAATCTTACCTGCTATCAAAATATGATACTGTATTTAACCACCGGGATGTGGTATGATTTACATGGCTAATATTCCATTGAGCAGATAATAAATAAATAATATAAATAAATAAAATAGATATTTAGGTGATTGAAAATATTTTTATCAATGAAATGCAGTAGACCCTATTAGAAATTAGAGAAACATAATTGATCGGCTCACAGTTTTCAAGTCTACACTGTTGTAATATTATACATGTACAATCGTTTACAGTGTTTATCAGTGTACTAGTCAGCATGGTCAGTTAACCATGTTTATAATTGCCTGAGCACACTTCACTCAACATCGGAGCTGCCTAAAGCCACTAAAACATACATTTTGTCTGCTATGCGATAAAGAGGTCCATATTTGGAACATCATATTGCCCTAAAGTGTCACAGTGCATACAATATATCAGGTTTGATAACATTTCTATCACATAAAAATGCAACTGATTAGATAGTTTTGTGCCAAAGCAACCGTCAAGCTGAAGTAAATGACAAACAAATCCACCAGTAGTTGGTAAAATAAGCCAACATCAGTGTGTAGGCCGTAGAACTCACAGGCACACACAGGCAATATGCCATGCCAAATATGGTCATGCTCTCAGAGTAGCCCAGGTGACGTGAGGATGTTACAGTTTTAAAGACGCGTCATTACTCCATTCGGCCAACTACTCTAAATAGGTTATGTGTAATTATGTTAGCCCGTATTAGGATTTTTGCCGACGATATTATGATGACAACATCATTTGACCTATATATCGCCTGGATTACCATATATTAATGCCAAACCTGCGTGAACAATACAGGAACATCTTCAAATATACTTTCTGTGTTGCAGTTTCGGTGTTTTGCTTTGCTTCAAATGACTTGGTTATTGTGGCTTGATCATCATGGTTTATATCTGTTTGTCTAACCCTTTGGCCGTAAGACTATGGAGAGCATGGAGGCAAAATGCATTTTCTTTGGCTGGAAGTCTCCCTTGGTGTTGGTGTAAAGGTGATCAAAGCAATGCATCAAGTCTATCACTGAAGTCTTCATGATTGCACAAACAAAAGAAGAGGCGCCTGGATGTGTCAATACCATCGTCTTTAACATTCATAATTTATCCAGGCTTTCCATATTCTGCAGCATGCGGTTGAAAATATTGGTGGCAGTCGTTAAACATGTTAAAGCCTGTAAGTGTTTCGTGTGTTTGCCTAAGATATGTCGGAATTTTGCTAGTGGTAGATAGAGTCATCCGTACTTTGTATCCAAAGCTCATTCAGTCCATCCAAGAGAGTGATATAATACATAACATGATGACATCCGCATCACTGGCCATCACAGCCTGTTTCTAGTCTAGACACTTTAAACAGGGGGCAGTCTATTATGTATTCGTGTATCAGCCTCTTCTTGCAGCTCACAGGATATTTCATGAACCTCTGTCACATATTCTTTGAGATCATGCGCAGATAAAGGTCATTGCATCAGCAACAAAGCGCAGGTGATCTGCAAGGTAGGAGTTAGATAGTGATAGAAGATCTCAAACCAGGCAATATCTCCCCACACCATGAGAAGGATAAACACGTGGAGACTACATGGTCACATCCAGGGCATGTCTTGGTGACGCCTGGTCACACCACTCAAGATTTTCCTGTATCACATGAGACTGTCGTCCATTTGCTGCTACGATGGCCGTTATCTAACGCAACCAATCGATTGGAGTCATTCCATTCCATGACTTTCAGGAGAAATACCTGAATAAAGCTCATAACCGTAAAACCACCGAACATCAAATGCCTTAACTATGTATATATCCTCCTGACTGGGTGTGACACAGTGAGTATAAACCGGTACCAATTTTGTACAGAAAAGAAACATATTTCCAAGGCTACCACCGACATCTTCAAAAAGCACCTGATACCCCGTGTTGAATATGGACAGCTTGGAGAAAATATAAAAACTGCAGATGATGTCATTGATCAATGCATCCAGGCGATTCATCTTGTACTTGTGCAATCGTGAGGACTTCAGCCTCACACTTGATGAACTGCGTGTTCACCTTTTCGCCACGGCCAATTAGAGAGATTTGCATTGTGTCTTCCACTGAAAGAGGATGCATTTCACCTCCATGTTTTCTTTAGACTGCACCAACTGCGTGTCTGAGAGTAGGATCACTTGTCTAAACCGTCATACCCAGAAGCCAAATATAAAGCAGGTACGTAGGTAATTTGGTAAACTGATAGCCACCATGATGTTGAAGTCACCAAAGCCATGTGATTTGAAACATGCAAAACACCACAGCAGCAACGAAAGCAAGAATAGTCGAGAATGCTCCTTTGCTCGGGCAATGTAAAATATGTCACTGCCCGTTTCCTACTTAGGGGGATGATGGTGAATGGGTGAAAACTGGAAATAAAACATTTCATATTCATGATTAGTTATATTTCTTTAACTACATCCCAACTATTATAACCACAGAATAGTCAGATGTAAAATTATTATAAATTTTGCAAGAAACGTGAACAATTACACCCAAAACTTTTCAAAAATGCAAACCTCTGCCGAGCGATCCAGATAGTAATTGATTACTTTATAAATAGTAGTGTTCCTAACATGGTGTATAAACTTTTCCCATTCACGCGCTAAATTTTCTAACTTACATAAAACACTTAATATTTGTTATAAAATCATATTTCTTTCACTAAATCCCATCTATTGTAACCACAGAAAATGGATAGGCCCCTATATATTTAGATATAAAGTTATTATAAATTTTGCAAAACTGATAAAAAATGCAAACCCTCGTAAATTCAAACCCTAGCAATCAGGATCCTGAATCCGGATCGTAATTTGGATCATCCCCGAGATATAGTGGCCTGTCCCTTGACCTGAGATACAAATCCAGTAATTACTTTACGAGTATTAGTGTCCCAAGCATGCTGTATGAATTTTTTCCATTCGCACGCTAATTTTTCCTATCATTGTGGTTGAAAACTGCCCAATAATACAATTAATATTTGTCATACAATTACACTTCTTTCACTAAATTCCAACTATCATAACCAGTTAAATATATATAATAAATATATATATAATATGTGAAACAAAAAATATTATAAATCTTCTAAAAACGTGAACAATTGCATCTAAAACTGTTGAAAAATGCAAACCTCCGCAGAGCGATCTAGATAGTATTCCAGATCCTGGATCTGGATCCTCAATCCGGATCATCCCCAAAATTTAATGGCATATCCCATGATCTGAGACACGTCTCTGGTAAAAGTTTCATGCAAATCCGGTAATTACTTTGTAAGGAGTAGTGTCGCAAACGTGGTATATTAACTTTTTCTATCCGCACGCTAAATTTTTTACCTCAGAAGGGTTAGGGGTGAAAACTGGCAATAAAACATTTAATATTTATGACAAAATCACATTTCTTTAACTAAATCCCAACATTGATAACCACAGAAGATGGCTATATACTTAAATGTCAAATAAATTCAGTTTTTTCCATTGAAAAACTTGAACTAATATACATATTGCAAAAAAACGTGAAAAAAACCAAAAAATTGCCCAAAAATGAGGATTTTTTCATTAATCCCATTTAATTTTGTGGATTTATTGCTCTGAGTATGTATTTACATATGTTATGTAGGTCTGCTATAAATCCCTTGATATGAATATTTTCAAAAGAATTGTACGGCTTGGGTACAAAAGTGTCAATAATTTTCGCGGGGAATTTTGCAGAGCAGACAAGTCAAACTTACCTCCCAAGGATCCAAGATAAGAGAAAATAGCTTTGAAACTGTACAGGAAGCCGTGTCCACCCCTTCAAAATTTTGAGATCCTAGACTATATGTACAAAGATCATCATGTCCGCCTCCTCCTGAGTACAGAGGGCAAATTTATCTAGATCGATCATGTGGTTGCTGGTGAAATCCTTTGATATCAAGGATCATATATTCTCTCACTATTTCTGAGAAAAATGCGCCAGCTGGGTGGAATTTTGCACTTGTTTGACAACCTTCATCTCGCTAACGTCCACGCTCAAAGGGACTGGCCCAGGCTAAAATCATAAAAAAATCAGTGATTTTATTTTGGCTTCTTAATATGACCATATGATGTAAACATGTCCATATACTAGAACTGCGAACGTTTTTTAATTTTTGTGCTGCGCATTAACCAGTTAGGCTAGATATAGAGACGAAATTCCCAGGCATCAAAGTAAAACCTATAAACCTATAAAAACCTTTAAAAACCTATATTTGAAAAAATAACCTATATTTTTCTGAAAATAGCCTATATAACCTATAAAAACCTATATTTTGATTTTGCTTGAACAAAAACATTATGTTGACCTATATTCTATTTGTGGGAATGTGTTTGTGTCAAATAACTTTCTGTGTTTCGGAAAGAAATGCTTTAAATATAATTTAATTCCTCAAATTAGTTTGAAAAAAATAATTATTTAAGCTCATCAGCTACATAATTCATTAAAAAAAATTCCAGCCTCGCTTCGCTCGGCATCAATTTCACTACACTTTGTCTGATATTGGTTCAACCTATGTGGACAATTTTTTTTTCTGAAAATAATATATATTCACCTCCATCGCTAATTAACTTGTGTGAAGAATTGAGTAAGTGCAATAAATAATTTGTCTAATTCAAACACTCCAGCCCTCCTCTGATTGAACATGGCTCTGTTAAGGCGAGCAGTTCGTCTTATTGCCTATGTAAGTTTGAAAGACCATACTACATGTATTTAACCATAAGCTGATCACCCAGTAAATGACGATGGACATACTGTATAAAAAAGTATGCATTTTTGGCACTATGTAGGCCCGATTATACTGTATATTCAGAGGTGTGTACTATACAGTATACTTCCTGAAATACGGTAGATATGACGTTGGAATAGTAAAAAAGTATGAATTTTCACATGGCGGGTACAGTGTAACTGGAAAACCTATAAAACTGGAAAACCTATAAAAACCTATAATTTTATGTCAAATAAACCTATAAAAGCCTATATTTTTATTAAATAAACCTATAAAAAACCCTATATTTTGACGTAAATGGACTTTGAAGCCTGAATTCCTGATTTCTAATTATTGACAATCATGTCAAAAATTAGAAATACGGGAATTTCGTCTCTATATCTAGTCTAACTGGTGAATGGCAGCAGAATTTTTTTTTTTAAATTGCATTCTATTCTATGGACATGTTTACATCATATGGTCATATTGAGAAGCCAAAATAAAATCATCGATTTTTTGATGATTTTAGCCTGGGCCAGTCCCTTTAAGGTGACTTGGCTTCAATTTTCACACTATTTTACCTAAAAACGTTGAACACAATTTTTCGTCCTATTGTGCTTCGCAGAGTGTGCCTGTATTATGGAGAGAACAACAAATGTGGCATATTCTTCAAATGTCCTTGAGCTCCTTGGTGACTTGGTGCTCATGGTGGCTCACAAACTACAATCCGTTCGTGCAGAGAAGTGTACACTTCTCTGGTTCGTGGAAGTAGTTTCATCGTAGTCTTGGGCGAGAGTTACCATTGACGTTGCCGAATGTTCAACAAGTCAATGGACGCGACCAACGCCTCAGACCTCGATCTCGATCGTGGTGTCTTGCCCGGTCAGCAAGCTGTGGTTCGCTGTAGAAACTCAGTTAAAGCAGAAGATTTTCTTGATTCATTCTTTATTCATTCCATATTCGTGCAGACATTGTCAGATATGAGCGTGCTACTTAGTCCCTGTTAGTCCTGTGCGACAGGGGGCGGCTATCTAGCCATGCGGCTGAGTGCGTGTGACATTCTTACACGTCAGACTCTCCGAGAAGGCCAGTACTAGAATGGGCGAGCGCGGCCGTGCCGCACATGGTGTGTGTCGCGGGCGGAAGCGCTGATCCGTCGATCAGCGATTCCGTCCGGCTTGATCTCGGCACGATGATCTGCTAGTTAGGTCGCCACATTACCCCCGGGCTAAGTGACAACGTATATCTACAAAACAATGCTTGTGGTGACCTCAACGGCAGATATCTTAAATTTACGGTAAACTACGCGCCGACCAAGTAGCACCGCTTCGTACCAAAATATCAATGTTATAACAATAAACATGTAAAAAACCAAAGTCGTGATACAGCGTGGGTTGTTGGTGAGCTATAGTGAGTGCGGCTATGACCAAATCTTTATTTATTATTTCCGATCCTCTTTGCAAATGTCCTTTTAACTGGCCATGCCCAAAACTCTTAACTCTTATCTAACTGACTTAGTTATTTAACAGATATGATA
The DNA here is from genome assembly GCA_964017125.1 of Flabesymbios commensalis. Classification (NCBI taxonomy): domain Eukaryota; kingdom Metazoa; phylum Annelida; class Polychaeta; order Terebellida; family Flabelligeridae; genus Flabesymbios; species Flabesymbios commensalis. The sequence continues at coordinate 56,954,309 of OZ024904.1, read as the reverse complement.
ATAGTGAAAACTTTCCTTATTTATTGAACAATGATTTATTTGTGCCAGGCCTGGCACGATTTATATACATATTAAAGTTAAATTGTACGTGTGCTGGGTCCGCAGTATATATCATTAGGAGCTATAACCGCGTGAACCAGCTGCACGAATCGCGCTGGTGTATGGATCTGTCGTCCCACACGTGTATGAATCGGCGGCGGATTTATTGTCACTCTACGGCTGTGATCTGTATTACTTTCATTGTGATTGCCGATGCGTTTATTCTGTTGTGTTTGAATCGGCACGTCTTTTCTTAAATGCAAAGGAATTCGTGAATATGTTCGAATACCATCGTACCTCCCGTTAGCGCAAGAAGTCGTGGCATTTCTAACATGCGGCGCCTTGTATAATGTCGCCTTCGTATTTAACTGCTCCCCAGGTTTTTCACTTCGTCGGCTAACCTCTGGAGCTGTTGCCTTTGTCTTTACCGTAGACTGTCCGTTCAAAGTTTGCTTCGTGCACGCTCCGGCCTCAGAAGGCGTCGACGTAGCAGTACTTTTTTTCCCTACCACGGTCGTCTGAGGTTCGAAAATTTTCGCCATAGGCCGTATAGCCGTAGTTTTTGACATCGCGTTCCATTGTCTGGTCTGTTCATCTTCAGGCGTGCGCTCGATATGCGCAGGTTTGACACGGTCTGCAGTCACCGTCTCAACCTTGCCTTTGATTAATACTTTGAATACTCGACCGCTTCTTGCGACGACCTTATACGGTCCGTCGTAAGGGGCAGTCAGCGGTGGTGCAATTGCGATTCGTCGTAAAAATACATGTGAACATGTGTCGAGCTCCTTATATTGGAACGTTTCTTTTTGATTTGTCGCTCGTGGGGGGCTTAACCGGAGACGCGACATAGCTACGCGTAACCTATCTGAATAATTTTTCAAATCAGTATGGACGTCCACAGTATAATTCTCCGTAAAGTCACCTGGTAGACGCATGTCATTCCGTATGCCATCTCGGCGGCTGATCTGCCTAACTTTCCTTGACGGTCGATCGTATGCCGAGCAAAACGGCCAGAAGCGTAGTTGTCCGTGGGTTCGGTGTCTCGTGCGCCATGATGGCGGCCTTAAGTTGTCTATGGAAACGCTCAACCATGTCGTTTGATTGAGGGTGATAACTCGTCGTTCGGTTTCTAGTTATACCGAATTGATTACATAAGGTATCCCATAGTCTGGATTCGAACTGGGCCCCTCTATACGTAGTAATCGTAGCGGGAGTCCCGAAACGAGCTACCAATCCGCCGAAAAACGCGTCCGCGACTGTCTCTGCTCTAATATCTTTTATCGGTATAGCTTCAGGCCAACGTGTAAATCGGTCGACGCATGTCAACAAATATTTAAAACCATCGGAATAAGGTAAGGGCCCGACCAGATCGACGTGTACATGATCGAATCTCTCAGTCGGTTCCTCGAACTTTCCGTAAACTGGTTTATTATGACGTGAAACTTCAGCTGCTTGACAGCCTGTGCAGTATCTGCACCAATTTGCTATGTCAGTGTTCATCTTTTGCCATACAAAACGAGAATTAATGAGAGGTTTCGTGGCTCTATGAGAAGGGTGCCCTAAACCATGAAGGGAATTAAAAACTTTTCTTCTATACTTTTCGGTTACGTATAGTCTTTTACGTCCTGTCAAAATGTCGCACCAGACTAATACATTATCGAATGTCTTTAACAAGCGAAATTTCATATTAGCCATCGTTGAATGTCTCAAACGTATTAGTTCTTTGTCAGAAGCCTAAGTCCCTGCTCAGGTCTTTATAGTTTATCGCTGCGTCATATTCAATAACTGAAACTGTTGGTTTCGATAATGCGTCCGCTACGAAATTCGTTTCGCCCTTCACATATCGAATATCGGTTGTGAACTCTGCTATGAAAGCTAAATGCCTTGTCTGGCGTAGGGATGGTCGTTCTGTCGTAGAGTTCATGACGTAAGTCAAAGGTTTATGGTCAGTGTTGACATAAAATTCTCTACCCTCCAAGTTATGTCTAAAATGTCTAATGGTACTATAGACTGCCAAAAGTTCCCGGTCGAAAGCGCTGTATCGTGTCTCTGCTGGTGATAGGTTTTTGCTAAAAAATGACTATGGTCGCCATAAGTTACATTATCAATACATTGTTGTAAAACTCCGCCAGCCGCGAAATCACTAGCGTCACACATGTTTAAAGGTGCCGACTGTTGCGGATGTACTAATAACGTTGCGTTCGCTAGTATTTGCTTTAATTCGGTAAGTGCTACGTTCACATTCTCTGTCCAATGCAATTCGAAATTAGACTTGGGCGAAAGTCTATGCTGACCTTCGTTAGCTGCTGTCAACTAATTATTCAATGGTGTCAATTTCTCAGCACAATGAGGGATAAAACGATGGTAGTAATTTACCATTCCTAGATATCTACGTAATGCTCTTTGTTTCTCCGGCTTCACGAAATTTACTATCGCGTCCACTGCTGTGGGAAGGGGTGAAATGCTTTCAGGGCAGACGTAATGGCCTAAAAAACTCAGTTCAGTCGTTCTGAATTGACATTTGTCTGGTCCAATTATTATTCCGTATTCGGTTAACCGTTTGAATAGAATTTTCAAATGTTTCTTATGCGTCTTATGGTCAGGGCTTGTTACTAACAAGTCATCAAAATATACAAACACGAAATCCAAACCACGCGTGACATGGTCTATAGAACGTTGAAAAGTTTGTCCGGAATTTCGTAACCCGAACGGAGTTCGTGTAAAATTGAAAAGTCCGAACGGCGTTGTAACTGCTGTTTTATGTACGTCTGATGGCTCGACTGGTATCTGGTAATATGCCCTCACTAAATCTATCTTCAAAAATATCTTGGAACCATCTAAATGCTGTGTAAAGTCATGTATATGGGGAATCGGGTACCTATCTGGAACCGCTTGAGCATTTAAGCTGCGGTAATCGCCGCATGGTCGCCAATCGCCGTTTTTTTTAGGGACCATTTGAAGTGCAGACGACCATTCGCTGTCGCTGGGCTCGATAACGCCCAATTTAATCATTTCGTCGAATTCACTCTTTGTGGTGACTAATTTATCGGGCGCTAGTCTTCGTGGTCGCGCGAAAACGGGATGACCTTTAGTTACTATCTTATGCGTTATTCCGTGCTTTACTGTTTCGCCTTTCATTGTAGGTCGTGTCATTTCGGGGAATTGATTTAATAATTCCGTATACTCGTTTCGAGTGCCATCTATTCGATTCAGTGGCAACGGTTTAATTGAAGATAATGTAGCTGCTATCGCTAGGCCGGTTCTCATATCACGCAGGCATCTGCCTGATAAATCTACAAGTAGATTGTAATGTATTAAAAAATCAGCCCCTAAAATAGGTTGTTTAACGTCGGCGACGATAAATGTCCATGAGTATGCTCTTTTCAGTCCGACGTCGACTATACGTTTATTTGTACCGTATGTTGTAATAGTCGAATTATTTGCAGCGACCAAAGGTAGACTATCAGCGTCCACGGTCTGTTAGCGCAAGACCGGGGCAAAACGCTGACAGCCGCACCCGTGTTGATCAAATATCGACATTTATTACGTTTGTCTGCGACGTATAGTAGCCTAGAGGGAGAAGTTTCAGTTATCACGCAGTCATGTCGCGTCTCGTTCGGCTCGCCAAACACAAGAGTCGCTACCTTGTGCTGGCTTAACAGTTTAAAGCGAAGGCACAGGAGTCTCTGCACAAACACGCCTTATCACCAGCTCTCTGATGATAGTAGCAAATCAGTGCATCGTCCGTAGCCGTTGGCTGTGCGGTACCGGTTTGCGGCGAGTTCGGCGGCAGAGCAGGCGAGCGGGAATTTGGTACGTTTGTGGTAACAACATTTTGGTCATTATTTTCATTACTATTATTATTTGCAGCCATGCGAGGTGCAAACGGTCTCGCATTAGCGTTCGGGAAAAATTGTCTATTTTCTGTTGTATTGTCTCTTCTGGGAGTTGTCTGCTGCTTATTGTTATAATGTTTCTTCTGATGTCCTGAAGTTTCTAACTTTTTTAGTCTTCTGGAAATGTCTTCCATTATTCCAATAAGTTTTTCACTGTCGTTTGCCCTTACCTCGGCAACTTCCACGCTATTATCTTTCGCGTCGTTTTCTGAAACTATAGCTCTGTCGGCCAAAACGGCCAATCTCTCCAATGACGTACTATCAGGTGTGGTTGCTAAATGTGCCCGAATAGATGCAGGCATCTGTCGAATAAAAGCTTGTCGTATCACTGCTTTACCGACTACTGCTTTCGTCCCGAGTCCAGCAGTCTTCTGGAGACGTCGAAGAAAACGTGAAGGAATGTCCGTGCCCAGTTTCTCGCCTGATATGACCTTATTAACTCGCTCGGGCGTCGTCAGACCTCGTCTCTCGATCAACACTCCCTTAAGACTGATGTATTTGTGACTAAGGAATAGCTGTAACAAAATATCTCTAACGTCCGATGCGACTTCTCCGGATAAGGCTGCACAGGTTAGTCTATACCGTTCATCGTCGTCTGTTATGTCGTGAAGGTGGAACTGAGTCTCCAGCTGGTTAAACCATATCTCGACGTCGTTCGCATAGAATGGTGCGATTTTGAATTTAGATAAATTCTTTGATCGTCGTGATGGGGGAGGGGCTTCTTGATGATTCGCTCCTCGATAATTCTCGCCGTCTATGTTGCCTCGCGATTCGTAAAAAATCATCTTCAACTCGTCTGAATTCTTCGTCGTTTTCTCGAGCTGCTGATGCACTAGCGTCGCTCATACGAAATAATGAGTCTGTATCACGAGCACCTCTGGGATTCATTTTCGGCGAATCGAAACCTTGACTGGCGCCTCCTTCAGCCATTTTGCAATATGTTTGAAATTATCTAACTAGTGAAGCATTTAAGTCTACGGCCCGTAGGCTAACTATGCAGAACTTAAAAGTTTATTGAAATGACATGCTTCTTAACCATGTCAGGTTATTCGTATAACCATCCTCTGCCGCACGAAACAGTAGCACTGCGAAATCTGACACATCTGACGTAGTCTCGTGATGAAGTCTCGAATCTGTGTTTTCTAGGTTATGATGAAATGTCTGTTGAGTGTGGGGTTGCCGAATGAAGTAGTCTTTATAAAATGGCTTTTTACTTGCACGTTATATAAAACATAGATGTGTCGTTATCAGACACATAGCACAATATTATAGTAGACTAATACGTAAGGATTTGGGTCCAACAAAAAACATGTACACATGCCTATAAAATTGCTAACACACTGCTCTAAGCTAAAATGTGTAAGACAATTGACTGTCCAATCTGCGAGAAAAATATTTTCTCGGAAACCGGAAAGTGAAATATGATAAAATACACACGAAAAAATCTCCTTTTTTTTTTTTTTTTTTAAATCTCTTTGTGTCTATTCCTCGTAATAGAACTCGAATATCGTTCGTTTTGTTATTCGTTCGCTCGGGTCGTATAATGTATCTCTACAGCCATGTCGATGCTGTATTCGTCCGATATTTCCTAGCGGTGAATGTCTGTTGGCTCATTGATATATCATCAAAGGTCTAATTTGACGTTTTCAATGCGCTGTCATCCCTCAAAAATGACATCGCTTACGCCGACAAAACTATTATTTTGAATTGTTTGTGAATTTTTTTTTATTTACTTACGTTTCACAATTATTTCTTTGCAAAACACATGAAAATTCCAATCTCTCAGGTAAAGACCAGTGTAAGTTTTGTCGATTAGAATTGTAGTCTATAGACTACAGGTCTACCGGCTATCCAACATGAATGCCGCACCACGTGTTTGGAATATTCCGATCTCGCCGCGGGAAATTGTGTCGTCTTGATTTATGTGAATATAAATGAGCCCAGACATGTATGATGAGCGCTTTTCTGCACACTAGTCACTGTGGAGGAACGCGTGTAGACCCCGTAGGTCTGAGAGCAGCTAATTCTAGGAATCGCTACCACCACCTAGCGGCGGCTGACTTACCATCACATAGGAAAATATAATTTCTGCTTCCACTGGAATATAATATTGAATAAAATGTAATGAAGTTTGACCTATTGTCCTAAAATTATAGAACAGACCAATTAAGACCTTTTATTCATTCAATATGGATGCAATTATGTAAAAATGGCTCTGTTTCCTAACAGAAACAGAGCCATTTCGTCTATTATGATTTTTCCGTCTAGTATGATTTTTTCGAAGTCTAGGCTGGATGTCTAAAATCCGCCATTTTGAAAAAGTCGAAACCACGTGGGTTTCTAGAAAAATCTAGCGAATTTTTCACTGTTTTTAACGCTAAAAAACCCTCTGTTTGTGCAATTTTTCTGACTAGCCTAATGGCATTTAGTGTACATTTAGACCCAAACTCTTACGTACCTTCATAGAATGTAGATTCATTCTATGTCCCTTACATATAAAACTATCCAATTCGCACTTTGAAAATGCTGTGAGACACAAAAATGCAGATGTAATCTATTCAACTGTGTAGAATGCTGGGTGTGGGATCAAACGTCGTGGGATACCGTTAATGATGCGGTAGCCCAAAATGCTGGCAGAAGGTTGCGTGTTCTTATCGATTCACAGTCGGGGGCATCAATATCGTAGTCTAGGGCGAGGGTTACTATTGACGTTGCCGAATATTCAACAAGTCAATGGACGCGACCAACGCCTCAGACCTCGATCTCGATCGTGGTGTCTTGCCCGGTCAGCAAGCTGTGGTTCGCTGTAGAAACTCAGTTAAAGCAGAAGATTTTCTTGATTCATTCTTTATTCATTCCATATTCGTGCAGACATTGTCAGATATGAGCGTGCTACTTAGTCCCGTGCCACAGGGGGCGGCTATCTAGCCATGCGGCTGAGTGCGTGTGACGTGCTTACACGTCTGACTCTCGAGAAGGCCAGTACTAGAATGGGCTAGCGCGGCCGTGCCGCACATGGTGTGTGTCGCAGGTGGAAGCGCTGATCCGTCGATCAGCGATTCCGTCCGCCTCGATCTCGGCACAATGATCTGCTAGTTAGGTCGTCACAGTCTAAAACAATGGGACTTAACACAAAAAAAAGCTTACTTTTTTGTGGTGTTGTTGTTGTCGGCAATCTTGGGAATACAGTATACTCCGAGTTGTTTAGGGGTGTTACTACAAGAATCAATAATGAATAGCAAATCTAATCAATCGGACTTATGGTATATTCAATGCTATATATATACCGCTTTATGCAAATTTCTAAATCATTATTATTTCAACTGGGTTTAAAAATCATTTCGATGTATTAGTTTTATTTTATATGTTAAGAACCATCAGCTCACATACACAACCACCAACTAGGCCAGGAGTATTAGGCTCGTACCTGAACAAATTCATAACAAGTTGAAAATTTCAGGAAATTTCAGATAACGATCCCTTACAACATACTAAAAGTCCGCAAGAATCCACCCTGTGCCTTTTGATAAATTCAAGATGGCGTCATATACACATGAGCTTATATTTTTGGTGACATATGTACTTGCTAGGTCTCAATTAGCAAAATCATAAACGTAGGAACATATATACACCTGCTATATTGTTCAACTCTGGCAAACTCGAGACATTGCGCCGGGGCTGGTGGAGAGACGGACCGACATCGTAGATGTTGGACCGTCGCTTTGCCAGGGCTGGGTCGATGAGGTGTGTTCTCGGGGGGAGCATCACCATCATGACAATTGTACATTGATATGCCTAAACATTTTCACTCCCCGTTTTTATACCTCATTCTCATGCATACTTATTATTATTTAAACTGACTAATAAGTATAATAAACTGATTGAACATAATACCTCTTTTTTGTGTAATTTTGACTGAAATATCCATTTCTTGTACAACTTTCATGATTTAAGGTTATCTTGAATGTGAAAAGGTCAATTTCAAGGTCAAGTAATCGAAAAAATGATCATTATTGAATAAAACTAAAAACATGACTGTAATACCTAATTTTCATGGGATTTCGACTGATAAATCCATTTATGGTATTATGTTTGTGATTCAAGGTGACCTACAAGGTCAAAAGGTCAATTCCAAGGTCAAATTTCTGAAAAATATTATTTTCAATAAATATAAATAGTAGCAAGTGTAATACTTATTTGTTATGTGATTTTAAATAGAGAATCCATTTGTGGTGATTCATTTGGAGATTCCAAGGACATCTTGAATATCAAAAAGTAGATTCCAACATCAAAATTTAGGAAGTATGTTTTTTGATGATTAAAGGTCATCTTGAATGTCAAGTCGTAAATTCTAACCAATGTAATATCTTATTTTAATTTGAGTTTGACTAGAAAATCAACACTTTCTATCCCCTCTAATGTTTTTTTGTGTCGCCCTTTAACGCACCCAATCTCTCTTCAACGCATCTGCGTCACTCTTTACTGCTTCATTGTCGCCCTTTAGTGCCTCTCCACCACCTTTTAACCCACCCAGTCGAAATTGAACGCCTTTTCGTCGTCATTAAAGCCTCCACATTGCCCGTCAACGTTTCTTCATCGCCTTTTAGCGCCTCCCAATTTGTAATTCCTCATTAAAAATGACATTTTTTAAAAAGTTAAATCGATTTCTTTCACCTTGAGCAATACAAGTAGCAAAACAATAATCATTAGAAACCTACCAGAATTAGATGATCTTCTTCACCTCCTCCCCAAAAATTTAAAGGCGGGGGTGGGAGGTAAACCAATAGTCGAGCATTTAGTGGGTTCCTTTTTATGTCAGTGGACCTACATCACAATACAAACACATGTAGCTTGTAGTGTGGTTATAATTCAGACATCATAACATTGGAGCCTACCAGTAAATTTTACCACACTTGATACTTTTGAGAAGACAAACCACAGTTATACACTATTACATTATTCATATCAATTTCCTTCTTTTTTTAATGGTCATTGACGGCCATCTTGGATTTAACACCTTTCCGTTAGTCGGATTTGGATGGAATTTTTTCTTGCTATTAAGTACATCCCATAGGTGACAAAACCACTAGAAAAAACTTTGGTGATAATTTATTTGGGGTACGAGTGATTGTTTGCATAAATCGACAGTTATTGATTTTGTTTAATGTAAGCAATAAATAAATCTTTATCTAATTAGTTTAATGTCAAAATCGAATTCCTCGCCCCCAAAAACAGATGTTTAGACTCTTTATTTACATTTCTATGATGATTTAAATCCAACATATGACAAATAGTGAAATTGGCGGTCATCTTGGACACCATCTTGAATTTAGCAAAAGGCTCAGGGTGGATTCCTGGGGACTTTTAGTATGCTGTAGGGGACAGTTTTCTCAACATTTTCTGAAATTTTCAGCTTGTTTTGAATCTGTTCCATCTTTCACTCATATCTAGTTCCTCAATACTCTTGACCTAAACCGAAGAATCGACCAATGCACCCATCTACCATACACCCACCAACAACACAAACGCAAGAACCTACAAACCTGTATACACATACATACCACATAAAACTTACATACCACACCAACCTACACACAATGAATAATCTACGCACATCCGCCAATGAGAAACCTTCACAATCCGCCTCATAAACACGCATCCGGCAAACACCAAATGCCGGATTCACCACTCACACCATATCCGGCATAGTATCAACCAATCAACACTCAGCATAAATCTCCACAACCAATCAAATAATTACCCATCTCTGTGACGTCACAATAAAAAAAATTGTAACAAAACATGTCGCCTCACCCTGCACTCACCACTGTATCCTGATGAAGCAGCAATGCGAAACACGTTGAATAAACTATAAAAATATGAATATTTCTTGACTAGTTCAATATTTAACGTCACTCTATCATCTTTTAACGCCTTATCATCGCCTGTTCATTTCACTTTTTATATAATAATGTATTTTCAGATAATATTTTGATGCAGTAGGTTTATCTATGTTGGAATAAATTCAACACAAGTGTCAATTTTCATGCGATTTTCCTTGAGCAGCCATCTATTTCACTTTAGTTACACCCCAGATCGATTTCAATTCCTGCATGTGTTTTCAAGGTGGTACAACAGCTATTCATATTATATGCAAACGACAGAAAACTTTTAGCATAGTTAATATGCGAAAATTATATTCGTTTTTCAAATTTATTAGTCCATTACATATCATCTTTTGAACATGTTAAAGATGGAACGCAACAACAATCAACACTATTTCAAAATCATTTACCTCCATTTCTTCAAATCTGAATAATTTTAGGTCACTTCAGGTCTATTAAAATTACGATTAAATAATTTGGAGGTAAAAGGGTAAAAGTAATTAATTTAAGGTATCACGGTCAGTGTGAACAGAGCGAAATCTAAGCAGAGAGAGACTCTGATACAGATTAATTCGACAATGAATAAATAATAATAATAAATAATATAGTAGCCTAAATAAGTTGTTTGTGTTTTCATTCACCACTTCTTAAATTTTGAGGGCAGTTTCGCAAAACAAATTTAAACAAATATATTTATATATTTATTTTATTTAATGTACGAAACCCATACGTCAGCAAACATGTTTTAAATATGGGTATTATTAAAATGAAAATCAATTTATATATGTGTGCTTTGTCATTAAGGTCCAGCTCGTCATACTTTTCTTAAATGACCCCCCCCCCCCGTCATTAATGCCCTAAAACTTTTTTATGCATGTAGATACAGATGCACATCCAGGCTTAAAATGATCCCAAGATGCTACTCCCAGAAGGGGGGGGGGTGCAACACGATCACTTTTTGGGATACTGGCTCTCAGCTTGATCATCGTTATTTGCCTCCCCCTTGTCGCCCTTTCATGTTTCCCCACCACGTTTTATTGCACCCCGTTGCTCTTTAACGACTCTTCGTCACCCTTTAGCGCTTCCCATTGCCACGTAACTTCTCCTTTTCACGCTCCAGCGCCACTCCATGGCCCTTTAGCGTCTCTCTGACACATTATTTACTACCCTCCATCGTCCTGACCGCTTTTCTGTCACCCTTATACGCCTCCACATGGTTCTTCAATGCTTTCCCATCGCCATTTGATGCATCTTAAATCACCAAAATAATACCAGAGATATATTTTACTGTTTAAATCACGTAAAAAAGAGGCATTACACTTGCACTCGCTCTTAGCTTTATTCAATGTTAGACATCCATTTTTTGCTTACAGCACTTGACGTTTGCATAGACACATGGATCATGAAGATGATTTTGTTTAATCAGCAAAATAGTACCAAAAATGGATTATTCAGTCATACATCCAAAAGGTCTGAATAGTTATTATGACAGGAAAATATCCGTATGTCATCATTAGGGTGGGTGTAGAACTTCAATGTCGCAGCAAAGTACCCGAAATGAGGGATGTTCAAGGGTACCCTTGAGCCCAAATACTGTATTTTTTAAAACACCAGGTAATTACAAATTTAAAAATTAAAAAAAAATAAACAATCGTCAAATCTTTGTTAATCTTTTTTTCTCCTTTATTACATACAGAAGGACAAATTACTAAAGTGTTGAAATATTTCAGAAAAATTAAACCCACTCTTTACGCGCTGGAAGTCAATATTTCAAATTAAAGGTACCTTTGTTCTCGAGATGTAACTTTTGCGTTTCCTGTAAATTTGCATGGTTATGAGTTTGCAAAAGTATGTTTACCTCATTTGGTTCATCACTCATCCGGTACCACTATGTTCGATTTGAAAACCCATAAGTTGTTGCATGAAGGACTTATGAGGTCAAAGGTCTGGATGGGGTACTCTCACTAGTTACATTTTATCGACCCCATGTAATAACATATTCTTTATTTTTATAGTTATAAAAAGCTTTAACAACACTCTTGCCAAATTTCGTAATTAAATACATTCTGGACAAAACATAGGTGAAGTTATGATATTTTTCAGAAAACTGGAACCACCCTTAGAGCGCTGAAAGTCAATATTTCAAATAAAATCAAAAAGTTATTAGAATGTAACTTTTCCGTTCGTTCTACATGCGTATGATTATGATCTTGCTAATGTCAAGTCAAGTCATGTCAAGTCAGAAAAACCTTATCTTGTTTCATGAAGGACGTATGAGGTCAAAGGTCCGGATGAGGTACTCTCACCAGTTACATTTTGTCGACCCCGTGTAGTAGCATAATATTGATTGTTATAGTTTTAAACAGCTTCAATACCATTTCGTTTTCTCTGCATACATGCATGCTTATGAGCATGGTGATGTATGTTGTGTTCATTTGGTATATCTGTCATCTGGCTCCACCATATCAAGGTGGAAAAAACCTTATCTTGTTACATAATGGACTTACGAGATCAAATAACGGATGGGGTACTCTCTTAAGTTACATTTTATCAACCCTATGTAACAACAAAATCCTCTTTTTTATAGTTATAAACAGCTTTAATACCTCTCGTCTGACATTTCGTCCTTGAATACAATCAGGACAAAAAACATGTGACGTTTTGATTGTTTTAAACCCACCCTTAGATCGCTGAATTTCAATATTTTAAAATAACTTAACACAGCTAGATGACTTGTCGAACGTGTTTTAAAGACATTATTCACCACCAGGTGGCATACAAATCTCTCTTAAGTCACAGTCAGTAAGGTGTTGTGGATTGTGTGTGACCAAAGGCTGATACGATTAGATTGTTAGCAATATTTCAGTTATTAGAAGGGTTGACAATGGTGGCAGATACAGTTCTGTCCTACTAATTAAACAAGGTTTAAACAAGGAATCTATATTCCTTAGTTTGGATGTGCATTTAGAAGCTCATTGATGAATGTGCATTTAGAAGCTCATTGAGGCCAATAACATAATTATGGCGACGTGTTGGCATTGGACAAAAGTTGGGTAATATGGGTAATATGCCTGCAAAGGAAAGACTGGGTCCAGCGTTTTTGTTACTTTAAAAATACATATGTTCATACCAGAACAGTACATGATACAATTTGATGATACTAGCCAAGTAGATATTTTGAGAGATTTATATTGTTAGTATAGTTATACGTATATGTATATTATCAGGCGAGCAAAGGAAACGCTCTCAATAACCCACCATGCCCTATCACCCCCACCCTCACATCACCATCTGTACATCATTCATCTTATCAATTGACTACAGCTTTTGTATCGTATTATAATGTCACTTAAAAGACCTTTTGTGCCGAAAAGTGACGTAAAGCAATGATTTACTACTACTACTACTATACGTATATGTAGTGGCTAGCATATACACAATTTATATGATACTGTGAGCACATAATGGAGAAAACCAATGAGAAGTCAGCCAGTCAGTTAGGAGGCCACCATTAGATTCCCAGGGGGGGGGGGGGGGGGCAGGAGTATTTGTCGGGGGCAAATTATTTATTTTAACAGGGCTTGGCGGCGCGCTGAAAAATTCACATTTTGTTACATGTTTATATGGAACAGTTCTTGAAGTAAATTATTTATTTCACGCAGAGTCCGCCCGAAATTATTTATTTCAAAAATATTCCTGCCCCCCCCCCCCTGGGAATCTAATCGTGGCCCCCTTAAAGTCCTTCTCCACCAGCAGCAAACAGCTAGGGTCAATCACTGACTTTGCCTGGCGAGCCCGGCCAATTTCATTTATGGCCGGGTATTGGCCAAGGTTCTTAGTCACGTGACCATCATGCCTGTGCTATTGAGGCAAGTGAATAATTTTCTGGGTCAAGTCATAGGAAATGCGTCAAAGGGGAAATACAATACTGTGAACAACTCTTCATCCGGGAAGTGACCTTTCAAAAATGTCTGAAATCGGGGATTACCCTATTTTCATTTGAAAATAGCAACAAGTCACAAACATTCGCCACTGGGGCATACCAGAGGCTACATGAAGCTCGGCCACGCCGCGTAGTGTGGCTCTGGGAACCAGAGTATCACTGACTCTTCCTAATGTTTGAAGTTCTCATGATACACTTTCTAAGGCAGCAGTTACTAGCAGAGATTAACTATTGAGAAATATTGAAAATAGAGCCAAATATTGAGAAAAAAATCTGAAAAAAATAATTTATGATGACATCATAATGGATGTAAGATACACTGGTAGTAAAGCATATTTAAATGAGAAGAGGCATAATGCAGAGAGTAGTAGGCCTAGTAGTATATCGTTGTCTGAGTGGTATGGTACACTCTGCCCACAATTATTCCACTGAGTTGTGTCTCTGGATAATGGCAATGTTACAGCCTGGTGTTCAATGGTGTCAATCATCCAAGTGAGTAGAACATGACGTTCTGTAAATATAATTCAGCATAAAAGACTTGCATTTAGGGGACAAAATTTATTGAACATTGCTAAATTTATATTTCTGGAATATATCCTGCAGTTGATTTTAGTTATCACATGAAATATTCAGGAACCGGCACCATGCTACACTAAGCTACGTTCTCCTCTACAAATGCTGCTTGTAGGCTGGGAGCCAGTGTCACCAAAAAAGTGGTCGTCTTGCACCCCCCCCCCCTCCCGCCAACAGACGACACCCTAGATTTTCTAAAAGAGTGGCATCTTGGGATCATTCTACGCCCGGGTGTGCATCTGTATCTACATGTATAAGAAAGTTATAGGGCATTAATGACAGGGGGGGGGGGGGCATTCAAGTATATTATGACCTGAACCTAAACGACAAAGGATACATCTAAAGAATGATTTTTCGTTTTACTAATACCAGTATTTAAAACGTATGGGCTTCGTACATTAAATAAAAAAGAAATACAAATATTTTTTTACGTTTTTTTTGCCAAAATACCTCTCAAATACTACAAAAATCTGATTTACCATATTAATTATTATTATTACTATTATTATTGTCATATGAATTTGTATTAGAGTCTAGAGATCTGCTTATATTCCGTTATGTTCAAGCTTATTGTGTCATTTAATTATCTGAAAATACATTAGTAAAAAAAGAAGATAAGAAGGCGTAGTGTAAGGGTTTTTTGGGGGCATTTCCAACCCCCTTTTTTTTCAAAAAAAGCAAAGTAATTAGAAGTCATTTTTTCACGAAATTTGGGAAAACCGTTCACATTGTGCCAAAATCACAAAAATTGGTACAGAAATGCTCTGGAATATACTGATATATATTGGAAGGGTAACCACCTCCCAGCTGTAGTGTAAGGGTTTTTTCGGGGCATTTCGACCCCCCTTCTTTTTTTCAAAAAAATCAAGTAATTGGTAGGCAAATTTTGTTTTTTCACCAAACACGTCTACACAACTGTTTCTTATTGATGCTTGTAGTTTATTAAAACAAATCAAGGGCGGGTAAATTGGACGTGAGGGGTTCTTACCCTTTTTTTCGACATATTATTATATACAGTAAATGTCATATATTAGGTAAAATCGTTCATAACGTCTTAAAGCATCACATTTGGTACAGAGCTACACAGAGAGAGAATCCATATCGGGACAGGAACTACCTTATAGCTGTAGCGCAAGGGCACCGTTCGGTGGTATTTTCACCCCCCCCCCTTTATTTTACAAAACATCGAGTAATTGTTAAACATACATGTATGTTGAAAATGTAGAAAATATGTTTCACTAAAGATATATGAAAAAATGTTTCTTAAAGATGTTAGCCCTCTTAATCGAAGCAGGGGCGGTTCCATGGGGCGTGGGGGTGCCACACTCCCCTATTTGCAATTTTTCGATGAAAAGAGCTGTAAAGAAATATTAATAAAATTGATAACAAAATTGAAATCATGGTAATTATATCCCCGTAGTGTGGCACACAGATCTAATACAATAAATAACAATAATAAACCTCTTCCTCAGTAAAGTGTCGAAAAAACCCAATGTATTTCGGGTATAAAAGAGCGTTTTCTTTCTTTATTTGATACATCAATTGCACACTATGGCTCAAATAGCGCTAATAAATAAATGTTTATTTTCAGCATATTTTCTAAAGGCGGATTTTTAATTGCATAGTATTGTTTGAACGGTAATCTATAAATATGGCATTTAATAAAAGTTGTTATTGAAATCTAAAAATGGTAAAAAAATGGTCTTGGCATTTTGTGGGACGTTTATAACTCAGGGTCATTGAAACAATCTGCAAAAGAGAACAGAGGAACCGAAATCCGTAAAAGAATTGTGGCTCACGACAAGCTACGAAAAATTGGCAAAGCTTCCTCAGAATAAACGAAAACAAAATCGAGCTGTTAGAATAAGTGGCCTCCGAGATCTGTAAAATTGTAATTCAAAATAAAAAAAACTAACATAGGTGAGGATGTTGCCTGTATTCCTCAAACATTGGACAATGAGGATCTAGAGCCTTGTACTCAGCAAGAAGACGATGGTAGAATAATACTTCATTCATGTGGCTGATGCAGCCAGACAAGGTTACCATAGCATAAGGTGGGCACCATTCAAATTCCAGTGGGGAGGAGCGGAGTATTTTTGAATTGTATAATTGTGAATAAATAATTTCTCCATGACAAAAACATCAGCCCCCCCCCCCCCCCCCCCCGGATATTGAATGGTGGCCCCTTAATGATAAGAACTGTTGATACAGCATGTTGCTTTCCTCGCCATTGCCTATTACTTGGCTCTGGGAATTGCAAAGCTCTGGATCGCAATCGGACTTGCAAAGTACTAACAATATACAGTATATTCCAGCCCACGCCATTGCATCTCAACTTGGTAGTTTAAAATCATATGCACTATGTTCCATGGCGTCACTGGGTGTGATATCGCGTCAGCATTTACCACCCTCCGTAGACCTGTCATGCAGATACTCTCTATAACATGGTGTCATGCGTGATACTCTCTCTAACATGGTGTCCTGCTTTCTAATGAGCCGTCAACAAGCGCAGATGACGACTAGTAATTAACAGTTTTCGCATACTTACATATGCTAAAAGTGTTCAATTGTTTTATTAGATGTTTTATGAGTAGCTGTTGTACCACCTTGCAAACACATGTACGAATTGGAAGCGATTTGCTGTGTTTCTAAGGTGAAATAGACGCCTGCTCACTAGATATCGGCATGAAAATTGACACTTTTGTTGATTTTATTTCAACATGGATAAACCTGCCGCGCCAAAAAATCGTTTGGATATACATTGTTGTCGAATACATCAAATCGATATCCCACCTTCTCGAATAGTATCCTCCAAATCTACGTTATCCAGCAAAGAATTAGCTGAAATGGTCCTGCTTTCTAACAATTCCATTTGAGATATGTCCTGCTTTCTAAGAGCAAGTGTCCTGCTTTCTAAGGAGCAAAGTGGTACAGTTGATATCATGGCAAATAAGTATAAATTGGCGAGTATTCTTACTATATATATTAATCATTCAACGCAGACAGAAGAGTCTGACATCATTAGGTTGGTTTACAGCATGGTGGCGCCAGAGTATATGTCAGCACGAGCTACAAAGAGAGCCAAAATTAAATTACGCACCCACGAGTCATGTTGGAAAGGCAAGGTTCTGTATCATGGGATGGCTTCTATTCTGCCGTACAAAGCCAAAAGGCGGTATCTGCTTACATGTAAAGTGAGCAGATACTGACGTTTAGCTTTTTAAAATACTTTTTTAAAATAGTCTACTTGACTTTATAAAATTGCAGATTTAAAAATAGGTTAGGTTAGGTTATATAGGTTTAGTCTATAATTGTGTAGGCCTATTGCTGGGCACGTCGTCTCTTGGCCAATTTGTGTTTTTTGTTATTTGGCCACATATATCACATGACGAAAATCTCGTTATACCGACTTAAGTCGTTAATTCGACTTAGTATAAGTCGTTTAAAGCAGCCCCAATTTTCGTTTTTAGTTTTGTAATGAAGTAATGTATCCCCAAGATCATGATTTTATTTTTTTCAGGATTTTTAGATTTAAAAAAATATTTTTTATAAACATTTCTATGAAACCGCTTAAAACCCAAACAAATTTTTTGTACACCTAAACACTTGCTAAAGAACGGTTAAATGTTCCTACAGCATAGGGCCACATAGTGATGCCGTCGGCCCAGCGTTGGGCAGACAATCAGTGTTGCAGGTGTATCACCTCATGTCCTGGCTATAAGACACGAATCAGACACCAATCAGACACCAATTAGCGGTGATTGCTTTGATCTCCTCGTCCAAGACGTGGGAATATGTGGTGTAAAGTTTTGTATATTGCTAACTTGTTTTGTTTACATGGCAATATACGACCTGGAAATTTAACTATTTCACTCTTTTTCGGTGTTTTAAATAGTTTTTTGACTTTTTTGTATTTTTAGTTAAGATCAGTAGGCTATATAGCTTCATATAAGTTAAATTTTCAAAATTGACAAAAATGAAAATGTCTCATCCCAAGGGGTCCCTTTAACGACTTATATAAGTCGTTAAATGGACTCAAGGTAACACGTTCTAACGACTTATCAGTCGTTAAATCGACTCAGTATAAGTCGTTATAACGACTTATAAGACGTTAAATCGAGTTAACAGATGTCGCTATAACGACTTATTAGTCGTTAAATCGACTTAAGCCTACTTATAACGACTTATATAAGGTAAATCGACTTAGTAAGCTATAAATCTTATAAGTCGTTAAATGGACTTACTATAAGTCGTTATAACGACTTATAAGTCTTGTATGTCGATATAACGACTTGAACCAAGTCAATTTAACGACTTATACGAAGTCTATTTAACGACTTATAATTCGTTATAAAGACTTCTACTAAGTCGATTTAACGAGATAAAAAATATTTTTTCATTTCGTGTAAAGGCTTTCCTATATATGTGCTTGCGGCGTTTGCAAGTCAAAGCGGGGACAACTTCAATGCTGTGCCAGCTGTCGAGATGCTGGCCCAGTGCTGGCTGAATTTTTCTGTCAGCGGGTGTGTTGGCTTAGGCTAGGAGTCATAATCTATAAATATCACACACTCGCAACCTCCAGCAAAGTATACATAGGAGGCCTACTTACAGGTAGGCCCACCTATAGTATAGGCCTATTCACCGAGTAGTCATTCCTGTAACGTCACTGCGTTCCACAGAATAGGCCTACGTGGAGTATTTTTAAAATAAAACCCTGGACAGGCTCTTCATGAAATAAATAATATATTTTAAAATCTAGACTAGGCCTAATCAAATTAGACATTTCCAGCGTGCCACCGATCCACTGGTTACACGACGCTGTAGCAACGTTAAATGAACGTCAATGACGTTGATTAAAGGTCTCAACAACGTAGTGTGCCCAGTGGGGAGCCACGACCAGTTGAAATTATGCGCGGATAAATAATAAATAATCCAGCCCCCCCCCCCGGTGATTGAATAGCCCCCCTCTCTTAACAGTCATGTTGATTGTAAATATATGGTCGATACATCCCCCCTGTAGGTCTATTGGTAGGCATATGTTTGGGGATATTGTAGTGTATACCCGGAGTCTATAATCCTACACACATATTGTTTTTAAGATAGGCATAATGCCTAGTTAGACCTACCGTTAGGACGTGATTGATATTGAAAGGTTACAAGGATACACAAAAAAACGTGAAAGTTCATGTAGACTAAGTGATTTAGCTTCAATGATTAATAAAATTTGACTATGACGGACTCCTTTCTTTAGGACGTTGGTTATGATGCGCGTGCGGGTGAGTCTACAACATGTGCTCAACGATCCAGTTGGTTTAATTTACACCCCAGTGCTATTAAGTTTAATTTGTATGTATTTTACACAATACTGGTTGCCGCCCCGTATGCGCATCAGTTGTTTTAGTATTATTATACACGTAATGATGATTTACAACTTTTTTCAAATTGTCAATACTTAACTGCAACAGTTATATCTTGATATTGTTGTATTGAGCATATCGCTTACAAAGCAGGACATACTTGATCAATGTATTGTTAGAAAGCAGGACAATGATGGTTAGAAAGCAGGACCCTTTCTGATAATACTTTGCTGGATATCGTAGATTTGGAGGATAATATTTGAGCAGTTGGGATATCGATATGATGTATTCGAACAATGTATATTCAGACGATTTTTTGGCGCGCCAGGTTTATTCATCTATTTCACCTTAGAAGCACAGCAAATCGATTCCAATTCGTACATGTGTTTGCAAGGTGGTACAACAACTATTCAGAAAATATCTAATAAAACAATTGAACACTTTTAGCATATGTAAATATGCGAAAACTGTGAATTACTGGTCGTCATATTATATGAGCGGCTCTTTATATTGATGTACAGTAAGACATGTGATGTATTGAAAGTGAATGAAGCAATGCAAATTATCCACAATGAAGGATCGCGAAACATTGAAAATATACCGCCTACTGAGGCTGTTCTTATTGATCACATAGTGCAAAAAAGAGCACAGCATACCAGGCTAGTCACTGCTGGGCTTAGTCCGCACTAAAATACCCTAAGCTGCCCAGTTCTGCACACTAGGGGTGGATCCTGGTCAATGAGTCGTGGAGGCCCACGTGGAAAACCTTACCCGAGGCTGCTAAGTAAAGAGCTGTAAAGGTCTTTGCAACTGTTTTAAAGCAAATCTTATGCGTACCAGACTGTGTATATGTGATGGTAATTCAAAGAGTAGGTAGGTTTATAGATCTATAATATAAGCTTTTCAATTCAGATGGTTTTTAATAATACTAGAGCTAGGACATTTCACCAAAAGATTTGACATGATAAACGTGGTATTGTTTCGTTTGGAATGAATACATTATATTATATAATTACATAGCCACATTTAGTAAATGGTCCAATTTTGCTCTGCTATAAACAAGATTATATTTCTAAATAAAAACATTGTATCGTGCTACGCAACACAAGTTTGAATATGTAATTTTGACAAGAGAAAAGCAGAATAGGAAATGGCCGTGAAAAAAAGTGTTCATATCAATTGTCAATAATATAAGAACATTCTTTAAAAAAGGGGGGTCGATTATGCCCCCAGCGAAGCTCTTACACTACCGCTGCTATATGGTGGTTCCCGTCCAGTATGGATTAGTATACCTTTGTGTAGCTTTGTACCAAATTTAATGATTTATCACATTATGATATGAATGATTTTACCTAATTCAGGGCATTTATTATAATAATGTGTCGAAAAGGGGGGTGTGAACCCCTAACGCGGCATTGGATCCGCCCTTGATTTAATAAACTATTAACTTCACTAATAAACAATTTTGTAGACGTACTTGGTGGAAAACAAAATTTGACTAATAATTAAACGATTTTTTTGAAAAAAATAAGGGGGGTTGAAAATGCCCCGAAAAAGCCCTTACACTACACCTGCACGGTGTTTCCTCTTCCAATATGGATCAGTATACTCTAGAACAGTTCTGTACGCGATTTGGTGCTTTTATCACAATGTGAACGATTCTTCCAAATTTGGTGAAAAAAAATTACCACTTATAATAAATAAGAGGGGGTTTATAATAAATAAGAGGGGTTTGAAATGCCCCGAAAAAGCCCTTACGCTACGCCTGCTTATTTCCTTTTTTATATATGAATGTATTTTGAGATAATTAATTCACACAGTAAGCTTGAACATAACGGAATATAAGCAGATAGACTCTGATGCAGATTCATCTGACAATGGATAAATAAAAATAGTTTTGGGGGTATTTTGGGGGTGTTTTGGCAAAAAAATATAGAAATATATTTTTATTTCTTTTGTATTTAATGTACGAAGCCAATATGTTTACAATACTGGTATTATTAAAACAAAAAATCATTCTTTCGTTATGTCCTTTGTTGTTTAGGTCCAGCTTGTCATTATTTACTTTAATGACCCCCCCCCCTCTCATTAATGCCCTATAACTTTTTTATACATGTAGATACAGATGCACACCCGGGCTAAAATTACTCCCAAGATTCACATCTTTCCAATGGTACCTCACAACAAATGTTGGCGGGGGGGGGAGGGGGTGCAACAAACTCTTTTAAAACAAACTTTTTTAAGCGACTTTTCTAACACTGGCTCCCAGCCTATTGATGCAACCTCAGATACGGATCCAAGGGTGCGCGAGATGTTTACAATTCCAGGCATTACTGAATCTTCTGGGTGATATTGGTGATATCAAAAGGTGGTTTATAAATTTGCCTTTACATTGTCTGAGAAAAAAAGGACACTGAAAACAACACATTTCTGAGACACGAAGACAAATCATTTCATACGAAGCTGAATAATAGACTAGCTGATATTTTTCGCAGATGGCTACGTTTGCTGCATTGTTACAAACACAATTATGCCTAGGTTGCTGCACCAGACCTTTTTCTTGGTGTTGTTAGTATTATATTTTTTTTTTACAAATTGGGTAAAAAACACAGATTAACTTTATTATCTTTTACATGTGGATATTTCTCCACATGAAATATTCAGGAACCGGCACCATGCTGCACTAATGGTATACCTAAACTTAAAAATTTATGCCACAATTGTAATTGTTTCCTCAAAATAGTCCAGTTCCGATTTTTATCACTGGGGAAGTTATCACTTGGATAGTTCAAATAAGAAGCTATGAGCTTCAGGGGTACCATCGTAAATCTCCCATTTGACATGCATTGTTGCAGAAAAGCTCACCCCTGATTGTTTTTTTGGGCCTAGGCCCCTGATAACTATGCACAGAGGAAACGGTACTAGATTAACCCACACCCCCAATTTCCTTTTCTGGTTACACCATTAATCTCTTGAAAACTAACTCCTATACCATGTATAGGGCCTACTATACTCTAAGGTTAGATTTATTTTGTCAAAAATAGCAAAACTACAGATATGTTTTGTCCTAAATGTTTTCAATGACACAGTTGTATTAAAGCAGTTTATAACCAAAAAAAATGGGATTTTGTCATTACAAGGTATAGTATGAATAAAATGTAACTGAGAGTTTGACCTTATAAATCCTTCATTCAACAATGTAGCTTTTATATAATTTGATATAGGTGATACTAGATGACAGATTTATCAAATGATGTCAACACACGTTAGCATGCTCTTAATCATACAAATGTACAGGAGACTGAAATGTTACATACTACGAACTGTGGTATTCTTTGTTAATATTGACTTTCAGCGCTCTAAGGATGGATCTCCGTTTTCTCAAAAAAATCAAAACTTCAGATATGTTTTGTCTTGATTATATTTAATGAAAATATGTGGCAAGAGTGGTATTAAAGCTGTTTAAAACTATAAGAATGATAATTTTGTTATTACAGGGGGTCGACTAAATGTAACTAGTGATAGTACCCCATCCGGACTTTGGATCTCATAACTCCTTCATGAAACAAGGTAAGTTTTTTCTATTTTTTTATATAGTGGAACCGTATGACAGATTTATTAATGTGGTCAGCAGACAGTAGCATGCTCATAAGCATACATATGTACAGGAAACGCAAGATTACATACTACGAACTGTTTTCAAGTTTTTAATATTCACTTTCAGCACTCTAAGATTTACATTTAATGAAAAAATCTAAACTTCACATCTGTTTCATCCTGAATATATTTAATGACAAAAATCAATCGAATGGTTTTGACTGAATTACACTGTAGTTTTACTTTGGTAAAACATTAAAGCATCCCCTTGGGATGACATCAATTTTCGTTTTTAGTCTTGTAATGAAGTAGTGTATCCCCATCTTGCCGTATCAGGTCTGACCGTCAGACTACCAGTCTGACCTTGACAACAGGTGTGTGTGAAGCGGGTACGAAAATGAGAGGTGCGAGCAACATGAATATTTATTATGACGTCACCGGTTTACTGACTGCAGCGTGGAGGTCACACTCAGGTCAGATTGTTTGGGCCGCCTGAATCAACTGTGAATTGGCCAGGGAGGAGGAGGGAGGAGGGGGGTTCTGAACTCATAGCACATATACGGGTTATCCAGGTTCTGCCGGTGGCAGACAACTGGATAGATGAAGATGTGTATCCCCTGATCATGATTTTTAGATTTTTTAAAATATTTTTTATCAACATTTCTATGAATCCGCTTCAAACCCAAACAAACGTTTTGTATACCTAAAAACTTGTTAAAGGACGGTTGAATGTTCCTACAGCATTGGACCACATGTTGATGCCGTCAGCCCAGCGTTGGGCAGACAACCATGCTGCAGGTGCATCCCCCCATGTCCTGACTACAAGACAAAAATATGTGGTGTAAAGTGCTGTATATTGCTGACTTGTTTTGTTTACATGGCGATATACGACCTGGAAATAGACCTATTTCACTCTTTTTCTGTGCTTTAAATTTGTTTTTTGACTTTTTTGTATTTGTAGTTCAGATCAGTAGGCTATATAGCTTCATATAAATTAAATTTTCTAAATTGACAAAATTGAAAATGTCTCATCCCACGGGATACCTTTAAATCAATATTGGGTTAGTGTCTCGTGCTAGCAGCGTTATCTGGTTAGGGGGGGGGGGGCATTCACAAATTCTTTATTTCAACCCGGCTCGGTGGCGCGCTGAAAATTTCCAATTTTTTACATATTTATGTAGAACAGTTCTTAAAGTAAATTAGTTATTTCACGCAGGGTCCTCCCGAAATAATTTATTTCAAAAATACTCCAGATAAACCCCCCCCCCCTCCCCCCTGGAGATGGTGACCACCTTATGTCGCCACAGTAACCAGTCAACTCTATACAGTGCAAGCCCAGAAAACACAATACATTGAACCATTGTGGGCTTAATGCTGGTCCATTGTGCACCGAGTCATCGCCGCTCGTATCCCAATATGGTGATAGTTGACAGCAACGCTGGTCCAATGCTGGCCCACCGTTTATGACGTCGAATCATTATTAAACCAACATTGTATCATGTCTTGTTTACTGGTGTTTACATGTCTTGTTTACTAACAACCCACAAACTCGAGATATTGCGCCAACTCTGGTGTAAAATCGGCCCACCATCAGCGACGCTGTGCCAGCATTAATTCGAATTTGGGTCAATGTCTTGTGTTTGATATGGAAGAGGCCTATACTGGTATGTATAAATTGTGTGTAGATAGACACATTGCCCTGGAATGCCCACGTGGCCGCTCGGGTACACGTGGTTGACAACCTGATCGCCTGTTATGATGCTCCAATAAGAAAGGGCTGGAACATATATGATGATAATCATTCCTGATTGAACTCAAATTGGGGCAAACACCTGCTCGACGGATGGCCGCGGTACAGGCAGAACACTGACTCAAAAGATATGCCACTACGATCCGCGAGACTGCTTGTGAGAAAGTGTTGGATAGATTACACAACGGTACACACCAGTGAAAAGTTGTAATAATTATCTGGAATTAGACGTTTTAATACTTAAAATCGGTCCGAAAATCTCTAAGTTATAGTACTTCTAATACATGTAAAAAAAAACATGTTTTATGCTGGATATTCTATGTTAATCTATTTTTGCATGTATCCCATCCAACACGACAAAATATTCATTTGATTTTTACAAATAATTTTAATTTGATAGAAAATGAGTCTCCCAACGATGATAGATATACCCCTGATCTAGATCACGATATATTTTTTCTTTTCTCCATTTAAAAATTAAAACTTCCCAAAGTACATATTACTGAAAGATGTATTTGGTACTATGAAAAAAGCAACTTTCGAAAATTGAAATGTTCAGTATACTAATCTGCATATAGGTATTGGCGATAGGCGATGTAGACGACCTAGATAACTGTGCTAAAAATGTAAATATGATAATAAATACTGCTCAACATTTTGTTCCAAACCAAGTACGCCCTAATACAAATTAAACAAATGGATTAACTACTTTCAAAACGTGCTATGTTGTTGAACAAAAAAGAAGGAGGATGAAAAAAAAAAGACAACCATGAAAAAATGACTATAAAGTAAATTAAACAAATGCATTTTTACAGAGTAATTTTGAGACCTCTATTAAGATAACTATAGAGCATGGGCTACAACCACCCACCGTGCACCCCCCCCCCCCCCACATCTCACCCACACCAAATATTTTTTAAACCTCGCTATGGCTTAAACAGGAAATGAGATGTTAGCAGCAAAAAATAGGGATGAACTTTATATTTTGACCCCTTATAGGGGGGTACCCCCAAACCTGTCTAAAATTAGGGGGTAGGGTTACGCAAACGTCTGTTGTTGCTATTCTTGTTTACCAATCTACATATGCAATATACCATATAAAAGGCAATTAATTTCCGTTCTAATGATGTATTGCATGAAGCAGTGTTTTAAAGGGGTTTCTCTACAAATACTTTGAAACATGTTTTTTTCATTACAAAATAATCAAAATCGACAACAAAACAAGCTTGTTAACATGGTCAATGGAACGACCTAATAAAACATAATTATTGGCAATATCTATATTTAACTTATGTTTTCTGAACACAGATGTGTGAATATGCTTAAAAGTGAGTGTTATTTAGAATTGTACATGGCATGTATATTTTTAAATGAGAATACACTGTTTGCACGTTTTGCGCATAAGCAGGACTCCCAACTTAATAGTTCAGTTTTAATCACTGTGTGGCGTGTTGTAATAGAAAAGAGTGTGGCATGACTCCCAACTAAATAGTTCAGCTTTTAGTCACTGTGTGGCGTGTTGCTATTGGGAAAGGTGCATAATGCAGCCTTTTTTGAAATTGTGTGTATTTAGCCTGAATGAGATGTAAAGCATTGATCTCTGCTCGACATCTGAGTGAAAATTATTTTTTGCGCTTGTTTTGACATAATTTGGGTGTGCCGAATTCGAATATGTCGGTTAACAATCTATCTATGGTGTCATTCATCTTCAAATAAGCAAAACAAAAAATGACAGCCAAAACCACATCTTTTCTATATTTGTGTTACATATTGGGACGGTTAAAGGCACATACCCAAGCAAATGACATGTTTTTGTTTTAGCTCTGTTATATCGTTTTGAGTGTTTGAATGAGTGAAGGCAGCATTCTGATAGATTACAACTTTTAAAAACATCCGTTGGCAACGTAATCAGGTTTCAAAAAGACAAATTATGACAAAATGTCGGTCATTCTAGATCCACCCATTTTTAATGCTGTCGCCATGTTTGACAGGAAAGTGTTATCGAGTCAACGATTTGATTTTTTCCTTTTTTTTATAATTTACTAGCCGTAATCTTTAACAAAAAATTCCTCACTCGTATTAGGATAAGTGTAAGGTCTCAGATGTATGACATCGTCAAAGACGTTGCTAGTTTAATTACAATGTCATCGAAAAACCACAGCTCAACGGCACTTTCCCTACGGGTCTCACATTTACAAACACAACGGGTCAACACTTCTAAACTCAGCCGATTGACATGTTTTACATCTTTGCGGGAAATCGTGAACATCGCCAAAATACACAGGTAATATTCATGGGATGTTAATGGCTGGTGTAGTCACAAAAGGAAGAGATTTTCTTCACTGTTGATCCTTTCAAAGAAAAAACAAGTCAACATCGTACCCTTTATCTAGACCCTCAGCGGCTTGGTCAAGGCCCTTATAATAAAAATGTCGGGTGTCACCAATATTGGGTAGTGAGGCGTGCAGCCGCCATGTCTGCACCCAATCCCAATCCTGTTTAAGGCAAACTCCAAGTCCGGCCTGGTCGGCGGTTTATTGTATCAAATCAAACATATATATTCGCTGTGCACATGCTCGGATAGGGTGTGATGGTCTAAGACGTTGCGACTAGTTCGGTGCACAGCAGAGCAGGACGTCTGTCTGCCGCAGAGTCTGGATGAAGAATGCAGTCTGAAGCGTGCGGAAAGTATGCGTTGGTTAGGCTTGACGGAAGTAGGAACTCGTCAGCTCCTAATCTCATGGCTCATAAAAAAAACTGATACCACAATTCTACTTTACGCCCACCCTAGAAATGATCACGGAGGTTTGCTCTAACATAATATACAATCAGATTTTGTCAGTATGATGGGCTGTACCAACTCCTTAAATAAGGGTCCTACAGGAACTAGCTCTTCTACTACTTTCTTTGGTTTATTGTATCAAATCAAACATATATATTCACTGTGCACATGCTCCGATAGGGTGTGATGGCCTTAGACGTTGCGGCTAGTTCGGGGCACAGCAGAGCAGGACGTCTGTCTGCCGCAGAGTCTGGATGAAGAGTGTGTCTAAAGCGCGCGGAAAGTACGGAAGTAGGAACTCGTCAGCTCCTAATCTCGTACAGCCAAAACGGCCTAAGTGAAATCGATCGCTGGCCTTACAAAGTCACCGTATTCATGTGTTTTACAAAGGCAGGTTTCTCAATCCTGGATTTTGGGCTTCACAACCCAAAATGGTTTCGGCTTCTGGAAGGCTCTGGGTTTGATTTTAATAGCAGGATGACTAACACAGAACTTTTGTATAGTTTTTGCAGTGGCTCAGGCAGAAAACGCTTCTGTTTTTTCACTTTTTCTCTTGTCACAGTCTCCTTTTTCCCTGCCGTAGACCTGCTTGTATCATCGTAGAGGAAGAAATTGTGAACCACTTTTTTTGATTCATCACTTGGACCCCCGCTAGATTTTTTCCGTTCATACACTAGATTTTGGCGATGCCCTATGTTTCTTTTTAGGTTCTTACTGGATATAACAAATAGTTTTTGGGCCTTTTTGATTCTCTGATATTTCTTCGTGCTCGCAGATACAACAACCTTTGTTAAAAGTTGTCTCTGTTTTCTGTTCTTTTTGAATGCGGCATATTTAGCTTTCAGCTGATCACAAAAAGAATAGTGGAACATCAGTTCTTTTCTAACCTTCCGTGGGCTGGCATGCTCAACCAAGAGGGGTTTTTTTGGGTGTTACTATTGATTCATTCACATTTGTTTTTCTTTAGTGTTAAAAATGACATCTTAACCTTAGCACGTTGGGCCTGTTTCTTATACTTTTCTGCTCTCTTTTTTTTCACTGCTAAGCTGCTTTACCAGTTCACCAATCTTTCTGTATGAAGCTGTGCAATTTTCTTTTATAATTTGCCGACCTTTCTTCTTTTGTTTTGGTCTGGAGGTTCCAGGTACAGGGTCAGTTGTTGTAGATTCTTCATTGAACACTGATGTAGAGGTACTGGGTACAGGGCTAGTGGAAGTGAACTTCTTCCTGGTCACTGGTTTAGATGTACCAGGTACAGGGTCAGTAAGCGAGGATTCGTTTCTAGATACTGGTAGTACTATTGGGATGAGGGGTGGAGGGGCATGTAGGCCTATCTCTCGGATGGATGGCCACACGTCCAGTCACGATTCTGGCTGGCTTGAAAGTGAACGAATGAGCGGCAAAAAGCGTTGGTGAGGTCCGGCAGGTGGAGGCAGCTCGTCAGTTGCCGAGTCCCGCTGAACCTCGCCAACCAAAAGGAAACTGGGCGCAGGCCCCACATTACCCACATTGAATAACATTCAAAATATCTGGGTGAATAAATTACAGAGTGGATGGGTGGCGTACATCACGGGTGCAGCATATTAAATTGTTAGAGTCCATTTAATCCCCATCCTCGTAACCAATGTTCTGCTATATTATATGTCGTGCTGCTACTAGATATGTGTCGTCCAACCCTGTTATTTAATTATTACAATTGATAGCGTTTACGTAATATGCTTTGCAAATTACATACGTAAATTACATTTATTACAATGTGGTACAATGTGATAGAATTAAAGTAGTGTGATGCGTGTGGTTGGTCCCGCTGTGTTTGGCGTTATAATAGCGAGAACCGGCCGCACGAATTGAGCAGGTGTGGGGATCGTGCGTCCAACACATGCTTAAAATTTTACGAGTAATCCGCAGTGAAAAATTGTTAATGGCAGTACTCGCGGTACTGTATCGAACGTCGTTTGTGGCGTCGTTTGTTTATCGATAGCTTCAATAATGCTATATAGCCAATCTCCCTGTTAGCGCAAGGAGTAGTAATGCTATGATCGTGCTCGGGCCGTTTGAGCCTTTAACGTGAGCGATCACAGCTGGCGTCTTACAGTTTAATCAGCCGTGGGTTGCATTATACGCTGTGTGTAGGGTACCTGTTTCGGGCACGCTTGTTTGAAGCGGTCTGCAGTGCAGTGCCGTTCAACCGTACCGTACGAGAGGATTAGAAAATTTTGCGATGTGTTGCAAAAAGACATGTTTGACATGTTGCGAGGTGAAGTGGAACGTGTCGTTCCGCGATGTGTCACGTTAATGACATGACCCGCTACGCGACCGGCGTGCCAGATGCAAGAGTCGCCTTCTTGCGGTGTTTAAACAGCTTAAAAATTAACATGCACATCTCTGCTTGATCGCTGAATGTGCGGCGACAAAACAGACCGTGCATAGAATCGGCAGAGATTTAAATCACGGAAACCTGACATTACAGTTATAAAAATTCACCATTATCGGTTAGTGGGTTACTGTTATTATGTTTGGTAAGCCTAGTAGGCTACAGGTAGGTACAATTAAAATAACTGCTTAAACTCTGAAGTGTCAGTTAAAATTATTAAATATGTTATGGCGCAACGAAAGTTCTGATAATATCAATGGTTATCTTGATGCTGTGAAAATTGAACAATTGGAAAGTCATTACTGAAGGCTGTAAATCATTAATGTCTATGTCGGGAAAGGTAATCTATATCGTGTTGCAGGGTTGATGCTGATATCTGTCAATGTGGGAATTCCCCTTTTGCAGTTAACATTGTTGTCTACCAGAGCTTCTACAGGCAGGTGTACATCTCGTCGAGTCGACTGGCTGTGGTGGCCGTCGCTATAGTAACGAGCCTGGCTAGCTGTGCTGTAGTCTGTGCACTGTGTGTTGATGTGCTGTGTATACTTGCTGTAAGCTGGTGCGCTGTGCGCAGACTATAGAGGCAAGCTGGTTCGTCGTGTACTGTCTGTGACAACCAACACCGTCCACAATCCACAGTAAAACCGTGCTGAATATATGAGTACAGGCGAAAAACCAGACAAACCGGGCAGACATTGACAAGCCTGTCAAAATCATTTGACATTAAAACAGTCACCATTATTGAGTGTTGGACTGACGCATCACCATTATTGGGTGTTGGAGTGACGCACTTCTCCACCCAGCTACACCCATCCGAGAGACTACATGCACGTTGATACTTGCATATAATTTATTTATGCTTAAAAGCATGTATGTTGAAAAAAGATAAAGTCAGTCTCTGATATAAGACTGAAAAATTTTGAAGTGTGTGAATATGTCTAGACTACGGTTCACAAACAGCGTGTCTGGCCGTTTTGTCCTGGACACGTACTAGGAATAACCGCCGAAAAGAGCAGAAACACGTGTATCCGTGGCGGCAAAAAAAGCTAAATGATAGGGAGACCGTGCTGCCTGTAATGGCGGCTTCTTACCAAGACATAGTATGACAATTCTGCCCCCCTGAAATAAAATGTAATTATATTTGAATATTTCTGATCTGACATTAGGATATTTACAGACCAAAAAAGACCATTCATTCACATGTATAATAGGCAAACAATTTTAAATGGCTCTAATCCAACAAAAAGTTCTAGAGGTCGAGGCTATAATTTGTCAATTCAAAAATTAGAATTGTAGGCTTATTTTATTAATAAATCTGGTGGGAAATTCTTATAAAAATTGAGTCACCTAATTAAAGTGTTCAACGATTTTTTCTAAAAATTTTAAAATATTGTCTTCCCAGTCGCCTATAGTGGCGTAATTAGGATTTTTTTTTATTCCGAAATGTTTTGATAGATTAGACTATTTCATCTAAATTTATTGCGCAATCCGCGGTGTCCGCTATCCTGGAAAAAACATGGAGCCACGTATACCTCTGTTTATATAACTTTCCCAATTAACGTATTGGCATATTTTGTACCTGTTAGTTATCTGACCTTAATCCTCACCTAACTTGGAAAAAAATGAAGTTATATTTTTTCCCTAAACAAATTATAAGTTCCTAGTCAGGGACAATGTGCGATTGACTGGTTATTGTGCAAGTTGCACAAAAATTGCAGATTAGATGGTTGTGTGTCGACCAAACGTCAGAGGTCACCATTATTGTCTTCTGGTGA
Source organism: Flabesymbios commensalis (assembly GCA_964017125.1). Taxonomy (NCBI): domain Eukaryota; kingdom Metazoa; phylum Annelida; class Polychaeta; order Terebellida; family Flabelligeridae; genus Flabesymbios; species Flabesymbios commensalis. Next base: position 56,922,338 of record OZ024904.1, on the reverse strand, counting down.
CCTGTGAATTCGAATCAGACGTTTCAGAAGGGTGCATGCTTGAATCTAGCGTCGAGGGTCACCATTATTGGGATGAGGAGTCGAGGGGCCACCATGTCAGCCAACCGCCCAACCTCACTCCCAACTCTATTCCTCGCCGAGGCGGCAGTTTTCAATAAAACGTCATGTAAATCTCTTTCTCTCTGTCACTGGTCTATTGTCTCAAATCAACATGTATTAAAAGGTGCACGTATCTCTCGGATGGATGGATGGCCTCGACCACGTGGCTAACCCCGCTGGTCACGGAGCGACACATCCAGCCGCGATGCTGGCTGGTTCGAAAGTGAACGAATGAGCGACAAAAAGCGTTGGTGAGGTCCGGCAGGGGGAGGCAGCTCGTCAGTTGCCCAATCCCACCGAACCTCGCTGACCGAAAGGAAACTGGGCGCAGGCCCCACAGTACTACAGGGGCAAGATCAATTGGTGCTGGCTCAGGATCAGGAACATCGGCAGGAATATCGAGAGGCAGTTCTCTATAAAAAGAGGGCTAGATAGAGCTATATGCTCTAGAAGATCTTGAGCTTGTGCCAGGCGGATTCTCTCCCCCTCTCTCCTATCTTTCCTTATTTTATGATATTTCCTCCACTCTTTCCTTTGGCGCCTCTGCTCACGTTTAGACAGCTAATTTATAAGTTTTACTTTTCCTGATTTTTTTCGTTCATGCCAACTGACTCTGCTCTTTCCTGCAGCAATTTTTTTTTCTAGATTTGCTGCAAGTCTAGCTCTATAGAAGCGTGTCCTCTCAGCCCCAGATAATGCCATGTTAAATGTTGATCGTTAAATGAAGATTGCTGAAAAATATAGAGCACAACATGTACAAATGCAAAGCTTTTTTCAATTTTCTGAGGTTTGTAATTTTTATGCTTTGGTATTATTATCATTATTATTAATTGTATCTATTATTATTATTATTATTATTTGTACTATTATTATTATTATTATTATTATTATTATTATTAGTGTTGATGTTACTATTGTTATTATTATTTTTTATAATAACACTATGAATAATAATGATTATTATTCATAGTATTTTCTATGTGACAAGCCCAAAGTCCTGGTAAAAAATATCACACCTTTGCCCCTCTGTGACAATTTTGCCACTCTGCGACAAAGTTTAAAAATTACAGTTATGGGTCAGATTTTGAACTAATATTTTTATTAAAGTCTGTTACATACTTTAAAATGATATGCAGATGTGATGACATGTTCAGCAAACCTGACATGCTATATCTGTGGGCCACTCATTTACCATTATGGATGTTGCAAAATTAAAAAAATTCCAAACATCCAAAAAAAATGCGTAAGTGGGTGGGTGGGTCCAGGGCCATTTTGGATAAAAAATTGGAAAACCAAGAATTTTTTTGAAAATCTTTGATGATTATCGGTTTCAAAAAAAAATTGGATAGGGGGGTGGATATTTCAGGTGAACTCTATCTATGTCTGGAATTTTTTTAATTTTGCAAGGCCCCTTATGCACTTTGTGTAAATTATAATAACATATGACCAAAAATCATGAACTGTTATCCAATTTCATTAGTCCAGTTCAAAATTAGCTTAATATGTTGCCTAAATATAGTAATTTGCCTCTCTGTGACGTCACGAAGTGGCCTGTCACAAAGTGGCATTTCTTGATATTAAAAAAACACCAGCATAGGCCTACTCCCTGTGAACATTGTCACAGAGTGGCAGGATATAAAACATACTCATAAAAAAGATGCAATCAAAAACGATCTATTCACAAGTATATAATAATTACCTCTGTTTTTTCGTCAGATTTGAGTCCAAGGTAGTCAGCTAGAAAGTTGAAAACGATTGCTGTAGTAGTAGGCTAAGTTCATACTCACCAGGTGGCCCCACTAATCAGTAATTGTCACAAAGTGGACACATGATAATTCACATATTGAAGTGTTTAAAGTTGATTCAGCCAAGCAGAAATGACCTAGATTAACGCAGTTGATGGTTATGTACATATCAATATGTTTATTATATTTGTTTGTGGTCTACAAGTACCATATCTGAAAACAATAAATATTTAACTTCTATTAGGGACAGCTTAATGTGTGGATATATGCGACATGGGGGCCACACCATGAAATTTATAAAATATGAGTTTACTTATTTTTTGGTGAGTTTCTACAGGTGGTCCACTGTTGTGATACATATTGTCCTAGGATACACCTTAAATTTGAAGGCCCCAGGTAATGGGGACATCAAATTTGCCAAAAGTGACCCCTATGAAAAAAACACCAAAATATGTAGCCTAAAGTAAAAATAGAGGTTACAACACACTAGAATACAATAAATCAGTGAAATATATCGAGACATGCTTTGAGTTTGGGTCACATGTACACAAAAACTCATCAAAAAGACAATAATTTTTTTAAGCCCTTTGTGATTTCTGGAATTATTTTATGCCCATACCTTATAAATGCCAATGACATTGACTATTATTTTATCACCCCTTGGTTAAATATAACTGACTTGTAATTTGGGAGTTAAAGGGTTACTACATGTACTAGCAAACACCTATTGTTCATTTAAGTTATTTTTTAATTTACATAGCATAACTAGGGTGATTTTAATTTGTAATCCTTGGGATACATAACTTGTTGAACAAATAGATGCAAACAATCTTTTCTAATATTAAATTTACTGTGTAAAATGTCCCATTAATTGTTCTTGTCCTAAAATCGTGAGCCAAACTAGCAGATATTGAATAAATAAATAATAAGATGTCTAAAAATTATTGTCTTTAAAAATTCCGCCCATGGAGAGGGAGTTGTGGATGTTTTTCATTCCTGGTTTTCATATACACATAGCATGAAATACGTGTATTATGGAATTTAAAGGGTCATTATATATTATGATGAACCCCATATTTGTTATTGTTTTTTATCTTCTTGTTACATAACATCTTCTAGTAACATAACTAGTGTTTATACCTGGAGTTAAAAAACATGTCTACTAGGAAATTAAATTTACCGCCTAAATTCAGGCGGGTACATAATGTTTGATGACCCGTTTTTTTTCCAGCCCCAATATTTTGTATGCAAACAAGCAGATATTGAATGGATATTGAATAACGTGTCTAAAAATTATTGTCTTTAAATATCTCGCCCCGGAGAAGGGGGGTGGGAAAGGTTTGCATATTTTGTTTTATTGTAAACGTAGCAAAAGATATGTGGAATTTAGGATTTAAAGGGTTTTTACATATATTAATAAGCCCCATATTCTTAAAAAAAAAAATTGTTTCACATAGCATCTTCTTGTAACATAACTAGTGTTTAATTCTGAGAATAAATACCTGTACTTTAAAAAATATATACAATATGCATTTCAATAAATTATAATTACCGCTTATAATTCAAGTGGGTACATATGTTTGATAACCAAGTATTTTTTGTGGCAATATTTTGAGTGCAAACAAGCAGATATTGAATGGATATTGAATAACGTGTCTAAAAAATTTTGTCTTTAAATATCTCGCCCCGGAGAAGGGGGGTGGGGAGGGTTTGCATATTTCATTTTATTGTAAACTTAGCAAACGGTATGTGGAATTTGGGATTTAAAGGGTTATAACATATATTATTGAGCCCCATATTCTTTAAAAAAAAAAAATGTTTCACATAGCATCTTCTTGTAACATAACTAGTGTTTAATTCTGAGAATAAATACCTGTAGTTTGAAAAATATATACATTATGCATTTCAATTAATTATAATTACCGCTTATAATTCAAGTGGGTACATATGTTTGATGACCAAGTATTTATTCTTGTCGCATTATTTTGAGTGCAAACAAGCAGATATTGAATGGATATTATATAAGGTGTCTACAGATTATCGTAATCAAATATCTCGCCCCGAAGAAGGGGGTGGGGAGGGTTTTCATATTAGATTTTCATGTAAATGTAGCAAACTATATGTGGAATTCAGGATTTAAAGGGTTATTACATATATCAACGAACCCCATATTCTTTCATTTTTTTATTTTTGTTTCACATAGCATCTTCTTATAACATAACTATGGTTTATTTCTTAGAATAAATAACTGTAGTTGAAAAATATATACAATAATCATTTTATTACATTATAATCACCGCTTAAAATTCATAGAGGTACATATGTTTGATGACCAAGTATTTTTTCTTGTCGCAATATTTTGAGTGCAAACAGCAGATAATAAATGGATATTAAATAAGGTGTCTACAGATTATCGTCTTCAAATATCTCGCCCCTGAAAAGGGGGGGGGGTGGGGAGGGTTTCCATATTAAATTTTCATGTAAACGTAGCAAACGATATGTGGAATTTGGGATTTAAAGAGTTATTACAAATATTATTGAATCCCTTATTATTTTATTGTTTTCATTTCACGTAGCTTTTTCTTGTAACATAACTAGTGTTTAATCTTTAGAATACATACCTGCAGTTGAAAAAATATACTTTTATCAAATTAAATTTAGCGCTTAAAATTCAGGGGGTGTATATGTTTAATGACCCAGTATTTTTTATGTCCCAATATTTTGAGTGCAAACAAGCAGATATTGAATAGTCATATAACAAGGTGTCCAAAAATCACTGTCTTCAAAAATCCCCAGGGAGAGGGTTTTCATATTTGGCCCATGGACTACATGCTAAATACAAATATTTTTATGTAATGCTTCAAAATGTTTTCATTAAAAAATATATATATATGACATTTATAAATATAAATAACACTCATTTTTAAGCATACACACATCTGGATTCAGAAAATATAGGCCAGATATAGTCCTTGGGCCAGGGGCTGAATTTTTACGATTTAGTACCAATTGGGGTGACTAAACTTTGTTGTGTTTTTCAGTTAGATACATATATGAGGGGTCTATAAAAGTATGATGGCCCTTTCAGTAGGGTAGCTTAAGGGCAGTATTCTCAGTTTTAAAAGGGGGGGGGATTTTTAATAAAAAAGTATGTATTAATTATATCTTTTCTTCTAGGAGTCCTACAAAAATCCATAGTATATCGTTTCTGACATAATTTGGGTCAAGGAATACGTTTTTGATGTTTTGAAACAATTTAACCAATATTTTACCGACAAATTCAAGATGGCCGCTAATTTTAAGCTGTATTTCCTCACTCTATGATATAACTAGTTTATTTACGTCTATGATGTTCGAATTTTGTAATGCAAATATTCCAGTTATAGACAAGCAAACTAGCATTAAATTAATCTATTTGTTTATATGTCTTGCAAATATAAATGCAGTTTAGTCATCCAAACAGACGCGTGCTTCATAGTACTTGTTGTGAGGACCGAAAATGTGTATCTATGAAATGTGTAACAATAAGGCCTATATGTCCACTGTTGGTCTATAGTATCTATTCTTTTCCTGGTGGAATCAAATAATACGTATTGATATTTTTCCACAAATTAAAAAGAAACACTAATTATAAATACATTAATGATAACAGGGTTCATTTCTTCATACGTTTCAGATTAGATACGTTGTAATCATGGTAATAGTGGTAAGTTATTCTGTGGTTGTTTTGTGATTGGGCCAAAACAAAAATAAATACCATTCGGGGTGACTAGAAAAAACTACTCTAGATGGTTTCGGATGCCTTTGACATGAACAAAAATGTATGATGACCTTTTCAGAACAATAGCTTAACCCTTAAAGCGCTGATCATCATAAATGACGTAGTTAGCTCTTTTCGATTCATTTGAATACATATGTACTAACGGCTATTATAACACAAAATAATTCCTTCAGTGCGGGGACCGTTTTTGTACGCCAGGATCTAACATCTACAAACGTCAGATTCTGACGCTTAAAGACGGTCCCCGCGCTGAAAGGGTTAAGGAAGTTATGAGATATTTGGTATTTCAGACAAAAAAAAACATACTTTCGAAATCTCGATATTTTACCTGCGCGTTCAAAATGGAATATCTAACGAAATATTATAAATTTCACATGATAAAAATAGCTTTAGCTTTACTAGGGGTATAGTTTAGACAAGCAAAGGCTTTGAGTTAAAATGGCAGCACATATTTGGCCATTTTGTCTATTTAGAGCACGTTACGTCAGTCAAAACATCACTTCCTTAACTCACATATCAACATTTTTCTTTCTAAGCATTCAGTATAGTAAGGAGACTCCATCAAGGAACTTCATGAAAACATCTGCCATGAAAGCATGAGTAGAATGAATTCTACTTAATCCTTCATGTATTCTAGTTCTAAAACTATTTGATGAAGTCATTAATTCACTGCGTGAGAATTGTGGTCCCTTATCGGCATTCTGGGTGTCATACCTCGACCTTGTATAAATCATGCTCAGATTACGTCGTTCATCCAGAGAAGGTAATTGACATTTACACCTGTACACGATTGGTGTTTTGGTTTCTTTGTATTTTGCATACGACAGGCAAAATTATGCTAAATACTTGACGGTATACCATTCTCAAATGACAAGACTTCCAGAGGAACACCCGAAAATTTACAAATATTTTACAGGTGGTGGCTTCAGCGTTCAGGTTAGCAAAGAAAACCCTTTTGGCCGAATACCTGTTGACTAAACTATTGAAGAAACCACTAACAAAGATACCCCAAACTGCAAACTGTGATGGCTTCTTTTGTGGTCAAGATCACTTTTGTAGTGACCGAGATCAGTTTTTTAGGGGCTGACATAAGATTGTTAGAGGTCAAGATCACTTTAGTAGCGGCTGAGATAACTTTTAAAGTGGCGGTGATCACTTCTTCAGTGGACAAGATCAGTTTATTTGCGGCCAACATCATCTTTGTGTTGGTGAGGTGATTATTATTGGCTGACATAGGATTGTTAGTAGCCAAGATAATTTTGTAGCGGCTGGGATAACTTTAAATTAGCTGTGATCACTTTTTCAGTGGCCAAGGTCACTTTGTAGTGGCTTAGATAATTTTCTCAGTGGCTGACACCCGTTGGTTAGTGACCAAGGTGACCTTCGTATCGGTTGAAATAACATTTAAAGTGGCTTTGATTACTTCTTCAGTGGTCAAGATCAGTTTATAGTGGCTCAGATAACTTTTCGAGTGGCTGTGATCACTTTTTCAGTTGTCAAGATCACACTTGTACTGGTTTAGATCATTTTTAATGTGGCTGTGATCACTTATTCAGTGGTCAATATCACATTTATAGCGGTTTAGATCATTTTCGAAGTTGCTGTGATCACTTCTTCAGTGGCCAAGATCACTTTTGTAGTGGCTCAGATAATTTTTAAGGTGGTTGTAATCACTTTTTCAATGGTCAAGATCACATTTGTAGTGACTCAGATAAGTTTTAAAATGGTTGTAATAACTTTTTCAGTGGTCAAGATCACGTTTGTAGTGGTTTAAATAATTATTAAAGTGGCTGTGATCACGTTTTCAGTGGCCACGATCAATTTGTAGTGGCTTAGATAATTTTTAAAGTGGCTGACACCAGTTTGTTAGTGGCCAAGATTACCTTTGTAGTGGCTGAGATTACTTTAAAACGGCTGTGATCACTTCTTCAGTGGCCAAAATAACTTTTTTAGTGGCTGTGATCACTTCTTCAGTTATCAAGATCACTTTTGTAGTGGCTAAGGTAATTGTATTCACTTCTTCAGTGGTCTAGATCACTTTCGAAAAATGGCTCCAGAGATTGTAAAAGTAACAACAAACATTTACACTATATAAAGTTAACATGAGCGAAAAGTCCTGCTGGTGTTCATTAAAAAAACGTTGGAAATTGTTCAAATGGAGGGATAAAGTACAAACTTAGCGCCTCGGTGTACATTTCGTATTTAACAGAAATAAAATATTATGTATCACCGTTAATTCCAAGTACTCTACCATCACTCATAAAGTCTCATCCCTAGATGACCAATGGCCGGCGATGACTGTCTTCTCAGATGAAAGCAGATCCTATCTGTCTTACAACAATGGCGTGGTAGAGTTTGGAGGACACATGGTGAGAGGTTTCTCCCAGAGCGCCTGTCTCAAGTTCAGCAAAACACCAACCCAATTAATCATGTACGAGGATAGTGTAGATCAGTTTTAAACTGCGCGATTAGTAGGGGCCTACTTCGGCGGGCTTGAAATGACCTTGACCGAGTGTATGAACTTCACCTTGAAGCACAAAACTAATAGCATCAATGCATTTGCCATGCCGAAAAAACTAGGTATAGAGCTATTATTTACGATAATATAATTACATGTCAGTGAAATATTATGAATTGCAACATACTGGTGATGGCCATCTTGAATAAGCAAATTAGACCTATTTATAGGCCATAATTTATTTTAAACTTTTTTTGGTAGCACTACGGATCCAAATGGTCTCATTAAAAAAATTGCTTTCTCACAACTTTTGACCAGGTAAAATGCCAACACTAGAAGAGTAGCCATTTCATATGTAACTATGAAAATGACGAGTTTTTGGCGATTAGCGGTTGATACACAAATTAGGTCATTCTGAGACAAAGCTACTGTTTTGACACGGCCACCTGACATTTTTGTGATATACAGATGCATACCTTTCAGAAAAGTACATTGACAATTAGTTCCTTGAGATGGTACCGAAAAGTTGTCTGGCTCATGGACTATTATTGTTACACATCTCATAGAGATCGCTTTCGGTCCTCACAACAAGTGCTATGAAACACACGTCTGTTGGATAACTAAACTGCTTTTATATTTACAAAATATACAAAAAAATAGATTAATTTAATGCTAGTTTGATTGTCTATAACTAGAATATTTATTTAAAAAAAGTCGAACATTATAGACATAAAAAAAACAGTTATACCATAGAGTTAAGAAATTCACAAGTTTTAGGGCTTAAAATTGGCGGCCATCTTGGATTTGTTGGTGAAATATTAGTTAGATAATTTCCAAAACATCATAACCGTAATCCTTGACCCAAATTATGTCAGAAATGATGTATTATGGATTTTTTTGCGACTTATAGAAGAAAAGATATAATTAATACTTACTTTCTGATTCCGAGACCCCCCCCCCCTCTTTAAAACAGGGAATACTGCCCTTAAGCTACCTTTCTGGAAAGGCAATCATACATTTTTAGACCCCTCATATATGTATCTAACTGAAAAACACAATAAAGTTTAGCCACCCCAATCGGTACTAAATTTTGGTCTGGCCCAAGGACTAATATGGATATATTCAATTATTACATTTTCTCAAGTCGTTTTCTTTCACCATGTTTAATCGTTTGTTATGTTGTTCATTTTGATTATTTTATAATAAAAAATCATGCTTGAGCGTATGTGGAGTGGAGAGACAACTACGTACTCTACTGCAATGTGTTATATATATCACACGAGCGGAAATTTAATTATCTGTTACGTGATATATCACAAGTGCAGATTGGTTAACTAAAACAATCAACGACAGACGTTTGCGTAACCCTACCCCCTAGTAACTTTGGACAGTTACTATATAAAGTGCATCCCTATTTTTTTGCTGTTAACATCTCATTTCATGTTTTAGACATATCAAGGTTTTAAAAAAAAGTTGGTGTGGGTGAGATGGGGGGGGGGGGGTGCACGGTGGGTAGTTGTAGCCCAAGCTCTGGTTGTAACCCATGGCGTACAAGGTCGCTAGCATGGTACGTGAGTAATATAAATATGAGCTATAACGTTACTTGTGAAGTGAATGAATATAAAATGTTTATCATTAAGTTTAATAGAATTTTAATAGTTATATGACATAAGTTGTATAAAATATTGTATATTAATTACTGCATACATAACAGTTTTGTATTATTACAAACAGTATATTATTTGTCTATACAAAACTGTGAGTGTGTTCTTTATCCATAATTGATGATGGCCTGGTATTTACAGTGTCTGGCAATTCACACCGAACACAAGCTTTGGTTTTAACATGTTTACCACTGTATCTATAATGCAATCCCAGCAGATACAAGACGTTTAATTAATTTGGCTTAACGTTAAACCAACATTGATTCAAAGGCGGGCGGGCGGTCGGGCGTTCAGTCAGAAATTCAGCTGTTACTAAAAAGTTAACTGATAAATTTTGTTTATTTTTTATAGACATGACCTATATGCCTGGGCAATTCATCCCATATATATTTTTTTGACACCAAGCCATAAGTGGCCATTTTCCAAGATGGCCGCTTAAAAAGCTTGTGGGCACCATAACTTATGAACCGTTGGTTGGATTGCGTTCAAATTTCGTATGATTGCTCTCTAGGTATTTCTGATGATCTGATTGATTTTTGGGATGAATCCATTAAAAACAAAATGGCTGCCGCAGCCATTTAAAAAAGATGGCTTCTAAAAAGCTTGTGGGCACGATAACTTATGAACCGTTGTTCGGATTGCATTCAAATTTGGTATGGTTGTTCTCTAGGTATTTCTGATGCTCTGATTAACTTTGGATGGACAGAGTCTACGGCTGAGGGGTCCTGCCATCAATTGATGGCTATTTTTATATACGTGTTATTTGTTTGATCAGATGAGTGATGTTGTGTGCCCCCGCAATTTGCCCTGGAATGAGTGTGGATCTCTGGGACTCTGTGATCCACTAACAGAGTATTGTAATCCTACCACACTCACGTGCGCTCCTTGCTCCCAGCTCTGTCCTAATCCAGACAACTTATGCCTGACGAAATGCTACTGTAAGTCATACTATGGTTAATAATATCACTTCGCCTTACGTTAACAATTGGTGTACTAGTAGGCCTATTAGGTTTCTGTACAGTTCATTCACTGAATGGGTCTTACCATCACGATCCACAAATTTTCTTTTCTTCAATTACTTTGTTATAATCAAAATCCCCTGTCTTGTATGTTATTGACATAGACATTTGATGAAGCAATACAATTATAACTAATGGCTTGATTTTTAACCTACATCAACACAATTTTATACCACGATATAGTTTTAAATTGTGTATACCTTAATATACCGGCAAACCATTTCAGTTCGGATATTTAACGGCGGTGTGGGCCTACATGGTAGGCCTACATCGAAAATCAGACAACTTCTGCAAATGAAATTCATTTCCATAATATGTTCATAGACCTAACGAAAAATAATGTGATATTGCAGGTACATGGATAATTGCTGTCGGTAAAGGATATCAAAATCCTTCCATTTCTACAACACCCCGAATTGAGAAAGGTGATTATGGCTGGAAAGGTATTTGTCAACAAGATAGACACGAACGGTTGAATAAAATCAAAATACCGTGTGGCCATGGCTTTATGACCAACCAGAATAGTTTTCATCAATTTCTGTGTACATGTATAGGCTATTATTACAGGGTTTTATCACCCCCTCGAGCCTATAATTTATAGCCAGCAACATTACAATTAGGCTATTTTGTCTTTTTTCCAGTGATGTATCCCTTTCAATGAGTAATTTCTGAAGAAAATGTCCGTTTGTAAAATTATTCTATTTAAGGGAGAGGTGAGTAATGGGTATATTAGACAGTGCGGGTGAATTGGCCACCGCTTCTCATCGTTACTGTAAATGACAGAGCCACTTATAGCTGCCATGTATAAATCCACAATCCGAATGTCATCATTTCCAGTAAATTTTTTAAACATTTTTAACTTTATCCTCAATTTTGCGTTTTCATGTTGTTTGATCTAATAATGAGTTTTCAAAATCTTTATCGTAAAATCCTAAAAGTGCTAATAACTCAGTGAAAACTGTTGGAAATTGTAAAACAAACACTTTTACTCGATAATATTCATAATCTACTAGAAAAATAGTAAGCATACAATATTCAGACAAGTCATAATAGATGTCTACATTTTGGGTAAATTGGACACACTAAATGTGATAAAATATACCCAACTAAAAATATAAACAGAAATTTATCAAATTCGGAATTTTTCCATTACACTTTGTTACCTCGACTAGGGGAGACAACAAATTTGTGATTATTGATTGATCAATTAAATTTATACCACTTTAAAGTTAAGGTGTCCAATATACCCACCTCTCCCTTATTACCCAGCACCAGAAGGAAGCACATATTAGCTATATAACAGCGTAGGCCTATATATTCTTCTTCCTGGGTATATGTAAGTCTCTGTTGTTCAATGCATTCAACAAATTCGACTAAGTTGTTGACACGTTTTACAAATTTATTTGAAAATACTGGCCTCATTTACAGTCATAGAAGTGTTAAAATTGATCATCGATCATTTACAACAGTTATCAATGTATTCTGCTTGTATGGAAACACAGGTTCTATATTGTAAAATCAAACTGACAGTATGACGGGTGCCAAGGATTGCCCTTTGATTTAATCTAATTACACTTTGTAAATAACAGTTGCAGATACGTTATTGTTGTTCCCATTTGTGAATCGTAGGCCCTATGTTTTTTCAGAACTTGACTCGGTTTCTAAAGCAGCTCTGATTACCTTGTCATTCCTTCTCATTGGCCTTATAATAGTTATAGTGGGCATATGTCTATTTAAGAATAAACATACGAAGAATTTCAAAGATAACAAGAAAAGTGATTCATATCAAGAAGAGGGGATACTGCTAAAAGACCAAGCATCAAAAGATGCCTCCGGCGAGAAAAAAACGGATGTCGGTATTGACCAGGAACAACAACAGCAATGGTCTGGTAAATGCACTTGGGCTGGCAAGCCACTGCGACGTGAGACAATTGGGACGCCGTGTAAGTTGTGTTTTGCACAGTACCGTAAATTTAAATATAGGAGTATTGACACGATTATACTTGTAAATCTTGCCCACATCTGATACATTCTAACAGTGTTACTATAATATCATATAACAGACGTAGACCTATAGCCTCGCCCGAAGTTGGTTTTGGACATCAGAGGATATCAAACATTTATCTTCTCTACCAGTAGGCCTATTCTTACATAGGCCTACTAGCAATTTTGATTTATTTTGTGTGTGATATAGTGTGAGCTAAAATATCAAAAATTTTCAGGAATTGGCCTACGTAGCTTATAATCACATTACTAGAAAAAATCACTATGTTGCATCACATTATTTGATTACCATGTTAATATTGGGAATTTACACAACAATTATTAATTTGTAACTATTATAACAGCTTTAACTCGCCGAACATTTTGCAGACCCCCCCCCCCTCCCCCTCTCAGATAGTGGACAGATGACATGATCATTAGGAACCTTTGCGCACAAATTGATACTCACCTATATAAGTCGTTTATATTTTGTTTTAGGTCAACGCATGCCAGTGCAACCATCTTCAACTAGTGCAATGAATGAACAAATTAACAGGTTACCTGCAAGACATACTGCAGGTGCGGCTCTGGCTATTCAACAGGACTCCACCAATAACGGTAAAAAGTCACAATAGCGTCGAAAGCTCTTACATAGGCATACTTGGTCCGACTGCTTTTGATTCTCTAATTAGTTTGGATGTTCCACTACGTCCAAAACAATTGTTTTCCAAGGGGAGACTTTTTTATTCTTCTTCCTTTTCTTTGTCTTTTTCTTCGTCGTCTGATAACCATTGGACTCATAAGCGATCGGACAGGTGCAATAACGGCTGAAACAAAAATCAAAATGGCCTTTTTATCACATTTTACGTTGGCTATTGTCGAATGTGCTCTTGTTTGCTTATAATTTTAAACCATAAAAGATAGAATCATAATTTTGAGATAGGTGGCGTTCTGTAGCCGCTGTTAAATGGAAAATATGTTGCACACAAATATGGCTAAATATCGTATACAATTTGCCTACATATTTTATTAGATAATGTAAATCTGTATAAATTGTATTTTATGTGGCAGTACGCACTAATAGTGTAGTCATTCTGGCAAAATAATCTGAACAAACTGCTAACAAAGGTTTTATGATAATAATAATAATAATAATAATAATAATAATATAGGTCCCAACTACCATTTCCGAAAAGTCCCAAGGAACACTCCTGTTCAAATTCGACAAATAGTCTAAAACTATTTTTTTCAATACATAATCATTTTTGCAAATGTTAGGTATCTTTACTACTGTTTTTGGACACCAGGAATCGATTGCACCTATAAGTTTGACTTTAAATGCAAATAATGGTTGATTTAAAGTTGACTTAGACTACATCGTATATATATGATGTAGTCTTGCTTAAATTATTCTTGTTATCCTAGGTAATAATATGCTCTCGTATTTAATGGTAGCTTGTGTGGCGGAGTGACCACCTACAATATTGGTATTTGGTTTGTTTGTCAAGTAGGCCTACTAGTATTGATCCCATAAGTCTATTAAGTATATTTAAAGTCAAAGAAAAAAACTCAATTGGGAGCGATCACTAAATGATCGTAACCTAAATAATTAAATGTCATCAATTGATTCCGTTTTTCATTACAGTTCAAGATTGTTATTGGATAATGACTATTTGTCGACTGATAATATCAAGCTCATAAGTCAACAAATTATAATAGCGAGGTTAAGGAGAGGGCTTGACTCTGGGATTGAGCTTTCTTAATGATCTATGCCAGTGGCTACAACACAATATCCAAGTATTTTACAGTTTAAGAACTGATATTTCATGTAGAACAGGTTTCTGGGCCATTTAAAAAAAAATTGGGCATAAACGGTAAAGACACTTTGAGAAAAAATAATTCCGATTTTGTAAATTGAAATGTTATGTATGCATATAGGATACTATGCGAAGCATCAGTGTGCAATATCCAAGTAGCATGTTATATATTAGCACTTTTAGATACATTAATAGAAATCTTTTTTGTCTTTACCGGTATGGCTTAAATAGTAGGCAATTTTATAACGGTAGAGACAGAACATTAAACGGTAAAGACGGTTTTGTAACGGTAAAGATGTTGCTGTAACGGTAAAGAAAAAAATTGTTAAATAAATAGGTGATATAAGCTTTATATAGCAGGCCTGGTTTTCAGTATAATTGTATGCAGACTTCCACACCTTATGACTAAAGGGACATTGAATTACCACAGAAATTACCTTTTAAAATAGTATTTGTCTTCACCGTTTTATGCCGGTCTTTACCGTTTTAATGGTAAAGACAAATCATTATAACGGTAAAGACACACTATTTGTCATAAAATAAACATTTTACAAAATATGTGTATACTTTTGACTTCACAACGTTGTTTTCTTCATGTACTGATGACAAGAATAATCTGGAACAGCTATTTAATTTTTCAACCAAGGTTATTAGACACACGGTAAAGACATCCTATTGTTGTGACATTTTATTTGTGACATCCTATTTTACATTTATATTGCATTTATCTTTGTCCATAAATCAAATCGTGTTTACTTTAAGAAAAAAATAGTTGACTAGATCCGGGAATTTATGTGCTAGAGTCATCTGGTGAATACTTGCAGACATAATAAGCCTTATGGGTTCTTGTTAACAGTAAAGACATTTGCATTCCAAAACTTGGACCACGACTTAATATTGAATAACTGGTGATTCAGTAAACTTTCTTATACATATTTTATTTTATGATCAAGAAAAGACATTTTAGAAATAGGGGCAATCTGTCATGAATTGCAAAAACGTAATTATATGACATTAACAAGATTTCAAAAAATCGCAAACGCATTTCAGACACCTAACAGTGAAGACAAATCAAGCATATTATATCGAATGAAAACTTGCTTTTCCAAGATAAATGCTTGTGAAAAAAATTCTGAGTTCTAAAGACATGTCTTTAACTGATTAAATGATAAAAATAATGAAATAATGCAAACTTTTTGAAAAAATGTCTGCAGTTTAATAATTAATGAGGTCAAAATTCAGGCATTTGCCCACAACTAAAATTTAATAGTTAACTTCATTATCTGCCACCCTTTTACCTCTAAAGGTGGGATCTCAGAGATATGTTTGCATGACCACCGTCGACCCTTTTATTTGTATCTAATTACTACTCACAACTAGCTGCTTAAAGATATAATAAGGAGCACATAATATTATATTATTAGTGGGCAGACCTGTAGCTTCCAACACCAAGTTGTAGACTTTGATCATGGCCTTCCAACTGGGCCCTGAATCCACAAATGTCTGCTGGCAGAACATTCTCGCTGTCAATGCTATAATCAGGCACGGGTCCAGCCGTTTATAAGTGGCGGGCCGCCCATAAAAAAAACGACCGTGCGTTTATAAGCACTCACAGCGCATTTCCAGTGAGTGTTTATAAACACCAGGGCGTTTATAAACGGTCGGCGAATATGACTGGTTAACTGTACATTTTATTCCATAATATAAGGTATTTTCTCTTAATTAGACAAGATTTGGTATAATGTATAAATTAACACAACACATCACTACTTAGTAATGCACTTGGGAAGCAGAATCTGTGAAATACGATGCTTTAATTGGTAAAAATCGCCAAAAATGCTGTGTCATTGCTAAAAAATGTATACGTTTCCGGTACAATCTGTTAATGAGGTGGTATGAGGTGGTAGCTATAGTGATGACCAACTTGTATGGTAATTTACATTTTCTATGTGCCAATTTTTTTTGTACAAACGATTTAGTGCACAAAGCAAGATATTTCGGACATTGATCTTACTTCCTAGGTGAGTTATAGGGTAGACCGGGGGAAAACGTCGCATGTAAGCAAATGCTCTTATGTTTTTAAAAATGTGCAAGCTATCTACCAGAACTTAGTTTTTTTAGAAAAAACTTCTAGCTGTCCTACATCTTTTAGCAAAATTATTTTTTTGGATAAACAACTATTAGAACAAGTTATAGCAATGTAATATCAATATCCCGCGTCATCTTATCCCGCCAATTTGGGGTAAGATGAAGTTATGTCAGGGGTAAGATGATCAGCTGCTATAAATTAGGCCCTGAATTAACCAATTATAAATTAAACGCATTTGCAATGCAATTTGAATGTTCCAGCAAGTTTCTTGTAATGAAAATATCGTTATTATTTTATATTGCCATAATATTTGCGTTTTTATTCTCTTATTGCAATATTATTCCTAGATCGCATATTTGTTGAAATTGCAGCAAGATGCACTTTTAAACGTAAATGGACTATTCAAGGTCAATATAGATTACGTGTGATTACATATTGAAAATGCAAAAAAATACAAACGAAATCATTCAATTAGACTTATTTTCATCCAGGCCTTTGTATTGCAAAGCCATTATATAATACAGCAATAAGTAATACCCAGCAGACATAAGACCTTGAATCAATGTTGTTCTAAGGTTGGTCCATCGTCTACTACGTTGAAGCAACATTGATTCAACGTCTTGTGTCTGCTGAGGGGGGGGGAATAACTGAACATCACGAATTTAAATTTGATGTGCAATCATGCTCATATTATTGCAAATGGGACGTATTCTGATTAATTTATTGGTGCCAGATCTAAAGGGCAAATCTGTTACCCCCCCCCCCCCCCAGCAATAGTGTTTAAAATTATCCAGTATCACAAAAAAAAATCTATTAAAAAGATGTTAAACCTTTTGTTTTTTTCTAAGTAATATACTCATGCTACTAATTATACAATTTACATACCTTTATATCAGTTATTCTGCAACTAAGGTTTAAAAAAAAAAATATTAAAGTGCGAGTCATTTTCCCCATTTTGTGTGGGGTAAGATGACGCAATAATAATTACGATTGTCGATATAAATTACATCCTCGAAAGCCTCATAGACTTCGAGAGCGTATCATTGCTGTTATACCATGGACAAATACTCCCAATTAATATCACTGTATTCTGTATGGTGTATGTTGTGAATTTGTCACAGCTTTAGCAATAGGTCAAGAGTTATTACTTGAAAAGTATAATAATATATACTGAAAATTTGTTTCCGCAACATCACCCTCTGACGCACCTTTCAAAATTCAACATGAGAATAAAATGTTTTAATTTTATTCCAAACAAATTGTGTCCCAATAACCTGTGTCGAAAAATCTTATTAAGTAGTTATGATGACTTCACTAGGTGGGGCTACAGCTGGGAGTCATCTCCCCCCGGGCGTCATCTTACCCGGTCTACCCTACAATAATGTACCTTACAAAAACAACAAAACTTTAGATTATTATCTGATTATATATATTTTGATTATTATATATTAATATTGCCCGCCGTTTATAAACGAACCGGTGTTTATAAGCACTCGCCGGAAGTGTGCCGCGGCGACCGCTAATAAACGACTGGACCCGTACCTGATAATGTTCGCACCTGTCCTGGTGGTAGGGCTGGCACAACGCCGGCCCAGTGCACCTCTTTGCTGTCACAACGCATCCCAATGTTGGCCTAACGCTGGCATTGCTGGCCCAACGTTAGCCCAAGTAAAACATAAATAAAATGGTTTTTATTAACTGTTATCCGTTATGCATTCAGCCAACATTACACATTGCTCAACTCAATTAACTGCATTCGGAAACTATTATTACACTGTTACTACAGGTCAGTGATTTACAACGAGGTCAACAATCAATGTATAATGTCATCACATATGCTCAGCGCTCACTAAAACGAAACAGTTGTGCGGTAGGCCTATATAAAACACAATCATAAAATATAAAAAATATGTATCACCACAGTCACCAAAAAAGTGTGAACAAGAAACTAGCAAACACGAGGCTCAACGTCGGGACAATGCTGGCCCATAGTCAGTGACGTCGGTAAGTAAGTGAGTAAGTAATTGTTTATTAAAGTGACCAGTACATACATATATTTCACAAAGTATAATAATACACGAAATAAATACCCAGCCCTCTAGGGCTTATTAGTCACTGTCTTCTAACATTTATAACAGCTTATGTATAACAACTATGACAATACATATATATATATATATATTTGAAACATGGATGAACAACCCTACTAGCAGATGAAAAATAAGTCTTATAAAAAAAGTAATATTAAAAAAAAAAAAATGTATTTTAATTAAACATAATGTTCTGTCTAATTTGCCAAGCTCCATATATTTATTGACAGTTTTATAAATTTGTCGTCCATCAAAATTCTAAGTTTCTCAGTATCCGTATATTGAGGGGAAAGGCAGTCTAAAGATGAAACATTCTGATATAGTTCAGTTCTCAATTCCTAATACCTAGGGCAAAAACATAGGAAGTGAATTTCATCTTCTACTAGATTCAAATTACATATTTCACACAACCGTTCATCTGCAGGTACATTGCGATACCTGCCCGTCTCTATTACTAAAGGAAGAATACCACTTCTAAATTGACAAAAAATAGATCGTTTAAACTTTGAAATTAATAAACTAACATACAATTCTGTTTTTAGATTTATTTTAAATAGAGCATATGTTCGTAACTTGAGTTTAGATGCCACGCTTAGTTTCCATCGATGGGTATCCTTTTCGACTAGATGTTCTTTAACAGTTTGCAACGGTATATGTGAAATGTCATTTGAGGTTATATCTAAATCTAGCTCTAGAAATATAGACTTCACTCTTTTTACCCAACCCAAATTATTGTTTCTCATGTACTTTAACACTTTTAAAGGTAACCTCTGCTCATTCATCATTATTGTTCTGTTCCTTAATTTTGTAATACATGCGACATGTCTCGAGAAGGTAGAAACCCAATTTACTTCACCATGTAGTGCCGGGATTGGAGTTCTCGGTCCAACTCCTAAAAAATACCTCAATGCACGGTTTTGTAATTTAGAGCAATCATCAGGCTTAGTATGACCCCAGACACCAGCAAAATAGTCAATAATGGGTACAACCGTACAATCAAACAATTTTTTATATGTAATGTATCCTACATCTTTCTTTCAGCGTCTTAAATTTTGATATGCATGCTCCTAGTGCTCTCCCTCCTTTAGAACATAGCTCATTGATACTTGCTTTGAAATACAGGTGTTCCTCTGAAATTAAACCCAAATATTTATATTTCTGTACAATATCAACAGTGTTATTTTGCAAAGTGAATGAAAAATCTGTAATTGACACGCGAACTTTGCGAAAGTGTACAATTTTAGATTTAAGATGATTTACAATCATGTGCCATTTATTGCACCAATTTTCAACACAGTTTATTAAAGTCTGAAGGTCATTTTCATTTTCTGCCATCAGAGTTAAATCATCAGCGTACAACAGATGCGAAATTCTATCATCACCAAGGGTAATACCTATTCTCAGCGAATTTAATTTTGTGGACAAATCGTTTATAAAGATATTAAAAAGCGTCGGAGAAAGCACATCTCCTTGGCGCACACCACATTCAGTTTCAAACCATTTAGACAAATCATCATTAACTTTTACTGATGACCTAGTTTTAGGGTACATAGATTTAATTGCAAAATAGAAGGGACCGTCTACAGAAGATCGAAGCAATTTAGAAGCTCTCGATCGACCCAGTCGAATGCTTTTGCAAAGTGTATGAATGCAACAAAAGTAGGTTTATTTTGATCCATACGGCTGCTAATAACACTTGATAAAACAAAAGCGTGGTCTTCACACGAGCGATGTTTTCGAAACCCGTTTTGCTCTTCTGTTAAAAAGTCAACGTTATCCAAATAAGCTACTAGTCGGTGATTTAAAATAGATGAGTACAGTTTATATACATTAGATAACAGGCTGATACCTCTGTAATTAAGAGGGACAAATTTATATTTTGTTTAACATTTTGGAATAGGTGATATAATGGCTTCTTGCCATACGGGTGGAATAATGCCCCAGTCAAAACATTTATTAAAAAGTGACCACAATGGAATCAGAAGGGAAGGATTAGTGAGAACCTCGTTTGGCAAGCCATCAATACCAGGGGATTTATTTGGTTTTAACCTTTTAACTGCATTTTCTATTTCATGATAGCCAATCGGTTCATTTAGCATATCCACTCCAGTATAATGTGTACCCATTGTATTTTCTAATAATAATTTGTGTTCCAGGCACGCATTATAGAAATTCAAACTAGTTTCTTCAACATCACCATCGGCTCTATTATACAGTTTTTTTTTAATTCTCACCCCATTTATCTTGTACATCAAGTCGATCTGTGACAAAATCCTCCCCCCTTTTCACTCTATCTGGTAATGTTTTACGTTGACTTGGTAGCAGATTATTGACCCGATTCCAAAATTCTTTTGGATTTTTACTGTTTAGTGAATCTATTTCATTAATTTTCTCTCTTCTATAAGCACGCTCTTTTTTTCTAAGATTTTTATCAAAAATATTTCTCGCTGCTACAAAATCTCGTTGTAGTTGCTTTTTTGTCAGGTTGGACCCTTTAAATTTCACAAATAT
Organism: Flabesymbios commensalis; assembly: GCA_964017125.1. Lineage (NCBI taxonomy): Eukaryota > Metazoa > Annelida > Polychaeta > Terebellida > Flabelligeridae > Flabesymbios > Flabesymbios commensalis. Next base: position 56,901,082 of record OZ024904.1, on the reverse strand, counting down.
CTTCTCAGCAAAACACATACTCTGCCATAATTCGTTTAAATCGGAGTCCCATTTGGGTTTTGTTATTCTATACCTCTTTCTGGTTGGCTTACGTACATCAATTTTTTTATAGAATTTATCTAGCTCTTTAAATACTGCTACATAATAGATCATACAAATCATCTTTATCGTTTTGACATCGCTTAGCATTGTTAATATGATTGATAACATCATTCAGTGCCAGTCTCCAGGATTCATTATTCATAAACCAATCTGAATTTTATGTAGATTGTATCTTTCGAAATAGCGTGATGATGGCACTGTAGAATCTACGTTATGAATTCTTACATTGTTTGACTGTGTGTTTTCACTTAGTATGCTCTCAGTCTCTCTCACACCATAACTAAATATATTTACCTTCAACCATATAACAGAGATATCTGGCGGTTTATATACTGTGCTGACTAAATCTTGTAAGAAAAACAAATTTAGCAAATCCAAAGTATTAAAAACTTTAAGCTCAGCGCATGTATTGAGAACACTGCTCTGTTAAAAAATAATCAACAATAGATCGACCTCGTGTGGAAACACATGTAAAATTGTCGTTCTCTGGGGACACACATCCATTGATTATACACAGCTTCATATCCTTTACAAATTCTAATAACTTTTCTCCATACATATTATATCGTGTGGTGTCAACTAATTTGCGTGGTGGTATATCTTCATCCTCTGGTATGTAATCACATAAATTATCTGTTCTTGCATTTAAATCACCACAGAGGTAAATAGCGTCGGCGTAAGTTCGAAGATATATTTGGGAAATAATGTGAGCGTAAAACTCGGTGGAATTACTCCACACAGAGTTTTCCGGTGGTAAATAAAATCTGTATATGACAATAGTATGGTTCGTGAATTTATGCTGTAATTCCATTCCTAAAACACCATCAAAATTCCGGTCAATTATGCGAACATGAAAGTTTTCAAAACATGAATCTTCAACAAGAATTCCAACTCCTCCTGATGTTTTAGTGGCTTTCACGTGTCTCGTCTGTTTGTTAAAGCCGAACCTAGTATAGCCAGAAACATCAATTACTTAAATGCGTCTCATTTAAACATACGATGTCACAACTCATATTAACAATGATATTCTCACGTAATGTTTTATTATTTTGTGTCCAGCTATTCACATTCCAGGTCATTATAGTAATATATGACCCGGAGGACTGGGTGTGGTTCTTTTGCGTCTGGTTGGAAGTTCCTGGCTGAGGTGCAGTAGATGTGGCTGCATTAGAAGACTGGTATTGAGCTGAGTTGAGATATAATGTTGAATTGCAAGGTTGTAAAGTGGCATATGTGGGTTTCGATTGAACTGTGTTGTGATACAGTGTTGGGTCACAGGTTTGTAGAGTGGCATATGTGAGTGGCGGTTGAGGGTCGAGCACTGTCTTAGGCCTACAGGTAGCATTAGAGGTCGTATCAGGAACGTGGCCGGCCATGGCCTGGGGCTGTGCCGGACCCGACATGTTTACATTCTGTGACCTCGCATGGTGCTCACCTTGGAAGGCATGTGTTCCCTGTTGTTCAGATCTTTCGGGCTTTGCTGCTGGTTGTGATGGTGTGATTTGACGTGTGACATTTGTAGCGGTTGTGGCATCTGGTCTGTCTGGTTGCATGCCGACTGAGGTGTTGTGAACTTGGTGCTGCAGCTGTTGCTGGTTGGGTACTGGATGTTGCTGTCCTTGTTGTTGGTGAGGCTGATCGGGCTGTCGTGGTGGCGTTTGAATTTTAGGAAGGTGCTGCTGGAAATCATTTTGAAAATGGCCGTCACCACGTCCTCCTCTGGCTGCAAAATGTGCGCCTCGGCTGGCACCCCTGCCGCGCCCACGCTGTGGTCCGAGGCCTCTGTTGTCCCCTCCTCCAAACCTCCAGTGGTTACCTCCCCTCTCAGTCATGTCATCAAAATCCCTGTTCACCAGGCGGCCATTTCCCGTCATTTTGAGCTTTTCTCCTCCAGGCGTCTCATTGATTAGCTTCTGGAAGTTAAAATGTATGAGACGTTCAACATGCGACATAGCCCCCCTCAAATACACATGCTTGTAGTCTGCGGTTTTGACGAATGACTTCTTGGCTCAACAATTTTCGCATTCTTGTTGGGAAGCTGAATTTTTATTCCACCTGGTTTTCCGTCTCGGGAGCTGTTCTATTCTCACAACATTAATGTTCCTCAATTTTAGTCCATCTTTAATCAATTTGTTCATGGCTTCGGGTATATCTCCACTGTCAGTATTTTTGAAATTAAAAGCGATAACGCTAACATCGGGATGGAAAGGGTCAATCGCGACAGCGTCAGTAGAAAGCCGTGTTCAGCTCTTGTTGCCTTTCCTCGCTGTCACGCTCGAGTTTACTCAGGAGTCTTGTGAGCATGTCCATTTTCTCTGCTAACCCTTTCATTTCCATATCGAATCCCGTGCTGAATTGTGATAATTTATCGTCAATGACAATGTTCACCGCCTCTTTAATGTTCTGTATCTCCATTTTTACCGACAGCTGAAAATTATCCTGAGACATTTTCAGATCCCGTATCGACTTACTAATACACTTCAGCTCATTGTGAATATCCCTCTCACCTGTGGCATTTTCTGGGCAATCAGTCGACGTGGATATTCTCGCTGTTGCCGAGGCGTTCGCCATATTGTGATATTTTGGGCTTTGTGAATCTGAACCAGGTGAACTGTGTCTTTTTTTTTCACTCCTTTCATGACGGTATATTCCGTTGATGTATATTCCGGTATATTCCGTTGCGTACATGTTCAGCTTTACCCCTTGGAAACAGCTGCGTCGTAGTGTCCAGTGAGTTTTCAATTTGCCTATACCTAACACATTAGCGGGAGCAACAACTAAAACACGTCCGCACCCTACGACGCCAAATCTCCTCTCCGCAATACATTAACACCTCGTGCCAACTGGAAACCATGCAGACTCTATTAGAACTGGGCTAATGTCCAGCGAAATATATACGGAATACGGCGTATATACGGAATACGGCGTTCGCTCATCGATATCTGCTCGATCACTGAAGTTAAGCGACGTCGCGCCCGGTTAATAAGTGGGTGGGTGACCGCCTGGGACTGCCAGGTGCCGTATACACTATCGTGGGGCTCAGAGAACCACGTAAATCAGATGGCTCGTCTGACTGACTTTGAGTTGGACGTAAAAGAACCTCAATGGACGTAGGCGCAGTTTTCATCCGGCGAGACGCGATAGCACAATAGTGCGTACTGACACGTAATATACAGATACAGAGAAAATGCTGGTACCCGAGAAAGCCGTCAAAACGTGGGCGCCTCTTTCGGCACAAGGGCACCTACAAATATATCAGACTGGATATAAATCACTTCAATCAAACATTCAAATGATTTCAATACAATATACTATTGTATTACAATTATTAGAAATAGACTAGCACACTATGTACAGTGTGGTGGAGATCAACAGTTACTGCATTCACTGTGAACACAAGTACACAGAACGCAGACATTGTATAAATGATAAAATGTTGTCTATTAATTTAGTATGTAATCTAGTAATCATGATAATCCGTCTAATAAATAATTCAGTAATTACATACAGCCAGACAGCAGAATATTTTACATAATCCTCGGGACCGGACATTATCTCCTAAGTCCCGGGATTCTGAATTATCTCATTATATGACAGTAATGCTAGCTATGTAAAATAAATATAATGTTCTTGGACACGAAAACAGTTAATAACCTACTGTTGTCCACAAAAGGTGGGGAGAATATCACACCAGATAAACAAGTCACCATGCGTGGACAGTGAGGTGATCGATATCGAACCAAAACTGGGATGTGAATCGGCCTCTCAAATGCAACTAAAACATGAAAAAAATCAGCACAAAGACATTCATGTCAGTAATGTATAACATTCATACACTGTATAATAAAATATAATAATTATCAGACATCGGACACATAAAATATATATTCCAAGATAAATTGACCAACGATACAGAAATAATACACGAAACTTCACACAACATAGACGATAATAATAATACGAATAGTGTACATTATTCTAGCAAATATAAAATTTCTTAAACTCGCGAACAGTTTTGGAATGTTTTGGAATTCTGGGGTTGTGTATTTGTTCGATGCTCTGAATGTAATACTTTTGTTTATACTGCTACTCCTCTGATTATACGCTTCATCGTCACCTACAATATTGTTGTTCTTGTTGTTTACAGCCTCCTTCTGTTGCCCTTTCTGTGCGGGGGCCCTAGGGTAGTGGTTAGCACCGCTACCTTTCACGCCAGAGTCCGGGGTTCGGTTCCCGAATCGGCGGTTTGAAAGAAACAAATTGTTTCTTCCCCATCCACGTGTGAAAGTTAGTATTGTGGGGAGCCTCCGTGACCGAGAGGTAGCGTGCTCGGCCTCAGCCCGCCAGGGCTCGAATTTCGAATCCTATGTCTGGAGGACAGTGTCATCTCAATCATCTCACCATCCTCAGGAGGTTCTCCTGGCCCAGTTTAGCCTATATGTGCACAAAGGTGGCCTAAAGCCCGATTCATTTCATTCATTTCATTACAGCCTCCTTCTTGCCTGCAAAAATATTGCTCTTGTTTTCAAAGTCTCCTGGCTTCTCCAGCATTGTTTCGCCTTTTTGTTACCAACCTCTCTCGCCCCTCCAGCACTGCTTCTCCTGTTGTTCACATCCTCCCTTACCCCTCCAAAACTGCTGCCTTGGAGGTTAACAGCCTCCCTGGTCACCCCAGCACTGTTGCTCCTGTTGTTAACAACCAAATTGGCCCCAGCAGCACTGCTGCTCCTGCTGTTAACAGCCTCTCTGACCCCTCCAATAATGTGGCACCTGTTGTCAACAGTCTGCCTGACCTATTGATGTTTCTCAAGATTTAATAGAGAACATAATTCCACTCCATGACAATTTGTATAGATGGGGAGATTTCAACTTACATGTCGATAACATAAATGGAAAAACCAATAAATTCAATGAAATTCTCCCATGTTTCTATCTCAAGCAGCATGGCAATTTTCCAGCTCACGTACATGGTCATGGTCATTGGCTAGCTCTTTTGAACCCCAAACGCATTTCTAATTTTAACAAATAAGTTTTTACGGCAGCAGCTGGTAATTCAGACCATCTTGCGGTCATATATATCCAAAATTGACGGTTGTAAGATTAAATGGAAAAATGAAGCTGAGTGAACCTTCGGGTGCTGAGAGTGAGATTAAGGCATTCGAAACTTGTAAAAAAGCTGCTTTTAGCCTATCCAAATACTTCATTAGTATATAATACTCATTGCAAAATGTCTGGTTGGCAAGGGAGGCTAGGAACCTGGAAACAGAAACATTTTGCAGCCAACAAATAATAATGCATTTTTTGCTGGACCATTATTAATCTAGCATTGAGCCTAGTATCGTGTGTGCTGGGTGCTGTCATCTCCGTGTGTATCTACGCGGTCGTGACATGTTGACCTTTCTGTTATTCTAGTGCATTCCAACATCAGTAAATTACGGCAGATCATAAGACATGTTAGTATTATTGTCTTTGTGCCTTGTCTTCATTAGAACTAAATTTCCCAATGTGGTAAACAACTCACACTTGTAAAATTTGATAGCAAAACAACAGTCAACCATTTCGTTATGTTAGGTTTGTCTGCATTGTTGTCAATTGTAACCTATATTATGATGCTCTTTAATCTTCAACATTGGATGGATAACGATAATAATGTGCAGTGATATATTCTCCCAAACGGACAAACAAATTAATAAACAAAGAAGCGCAACCAAAAACAGAACTCTAGAAAATGAGTCATATTTGCGATACCTTGATCCAACCACGCGAAGTTTAATTTTAAACTTAAGTGACTTAACAATAATTATTTTAGACCTACACACCTTAAATATTGTGATAGGCCCTATATGTTTAACATACCCGGCCATGTAAATTCAACCTTTGTAGTGCATGGATGTCTGATCAGCAAATATTAGGTTTATAATATTGATAGGCCTACTCCTTGCTAATTATATTAATCATAGTCATGTGGATTCATGACAAAAGACTACACTGGGTGCTATACACCATTCTACTTTCCCATCAAACGCAAACAGTTGCCCCAATACCTTTTCAATGGTGGGTCAACGTCACAGGCGGTCCAGATGCATTATGTAGAGTAACCTATAGTCGCTGTGTGGACAGAAACTCATAACGTACCAAATCGTTATATCTCGCCTCGCACGTCCGCCGTAGCGTAAAAAACGTAATAGCGGCACCTGCTCTAAACATGAATAAGAAAGATTTTGAGATAAATTACGGATTTTTACGCTATGCGTGAGAGAAGGTCACTTTTTGGATACAGACTACAACGCTCTGGTGTGAGTGCGGTATATCATAGTTATTGTGAGAGGGCCGATTTTTGCATACGTTTTGATACGCTGTGGCATAGATGGGGTATATCTACCTGGCAGTGGAAAGGATATGCAATATTTCAAATTGCGGTTTGCGATTTTGACGGTGCTAGTGTTTAAAGAGTTTTCACGGTATTTTTGGAGAGGATGATTTTCGCAAGACGCGCAGATTCGGATTCTTGAGAAAATTTCACTATAGGTGGAATTCTTTGATCGTATGGACCTTTCAACACAAATAAAAAACCCTTAGCTCTGGGACTAATATTGTAAACGTGCACACTCAGCCTGGGGTAGTGTCTCAATACACAATTATTGCTTGTTGTGAAACCCAATTTTTTGGCCGTGTTACGCTGTTGTGTATTTATGACTTGAGGGAACATTTATAACCATGGTCCCACAAGAGTCGCTCAGTATATAGTATTTTGTCTGTATTGCATGTGTTGGCCGATTCACATGTACCGAATATGATCAATTAAATTGAACGGGTTATTGTTCAGCTGATTCGATTTTCTTTGTTAACCAGATATCTCTGAGAATTTCAGTCTGAATCATTTGTGATTCTGTATCACTATTTTTTAGCTCCCGCCGTCACCGTAGGTGAGACGAAGGGAGCTATGGATTCTACCTCCGTTTTTTTTTTGCCTCTTCTTTTGCCTATAACTTTGTAAGAAAATAAGCTAGGATAACAATTTTCGGTATGTGGGTTACTTCCAGGTGGCTAATGGACAGGTTAAAATATTTTTAATCTGAATTCAATACGCAAGGTTGCAGAGGAGAAAATGATGATGTGACGGCGTTGAGCCGTTGGGCCGTACGTAAACAATTCGTTCCCGGAGCATATCTCTGAAAGTACTTGTCCGATTGTCTTCAAATTTTACACACAACACCCCTAGGGGGTCTAGTTGTGCTTTTTGGGGTATTTGAACTTTGACCTACTTCTGGTTCAGAACTATGACCTATTTAGACGTTTTGACCCGCACTTCGTTTCCGGAGCGGATCTCGAAAGTACTGGGCCGATGACAGTCATATTGCACATACATGTTCTCTAAGGTCCCTAGTTGTGCCTTTTCAGGTTTTTAGCCCGCCTTTTAATTTTAATTAAAAAAGGTGGGCTATTGCAATTGAAGTTCGGCGTCGTCGGCGTCGGCGTCGGCGTCGGCGTCGGCGTTAACATTTACTTGTGGGCGCGATAACTTGAAATGTTTTTCATGTTTCCTTCCCAAATTTGTTTTGCATGTTACTAATGACCACTTCTCGGACAAGTTCAATAATGGCTGAAAAAAAATTCAAAATGGCCGACTTATTGCGATTTTTCACCTTTTACGTCAATAATTTGACCTTGTGGGCGCGATAACTTGAAAAGTTTTTCACGTATCCTTTTCAAATTTGTTATGCATGTTACTAATGACCAGTTCTCGGACAAGTTCAATAATGGCCGAAAAAAAAAAAAAAATGGCCGATTTATTGCGATTTTTCACATTTTACGTCAATAATTTGACCTTGTGGGCGCGATAACTTAAAAAGTTTTTCACATATCCTTTTCAAATTTGTTATGCATGTTAATGATGACCAGTTCTCGGACAAGTTCAATAATGGCCATATAAAAAAAAAAAATGGCCGATTTATTGCGATTTTTCACATTTTACGTCAATAATTTGACCTTGTGGGCGCGATAAGTTGAAAAGTTTTTCACATATCCTCTTCAAATTGGTTATGCATGTTACTAATAAGTAGTTCTTGGACAAGTTCAATAATGGCCTAAAAAAAAAAAAAAATGGCCGATTTATTGCGATTTTTTTCATTTTACGTCAATAATTTGACCCTGTGGGCGCGATAACTTGAAAAGTTTTTCACATATTCTCTTCAAATATGTTATGTATGTTACTTATAAGTAGTTCTTGGACAAGTTCAATAATGGCTGAAAAAAAAAAAAAAATGGCCGATTTATTGTGATTTTTCTCATTTTACGTCAATAATTTGACCTTGTGGGCGCGATAACTTGAAAAGTTTTTCACATATCCTCTTCAAATTTGTTATGCATGTTACTAATAAGTAGTTCTTGGACAAGTTCAATAATGGCTGAAAAAAAATTCAAAATGGCCGATTTTATGCGATTTTTCTCATTTTACGTCAATAATTTGACCTTGTAGGCACGATAACTTCAACATTTTCACAAGTATCCTCTTCAAGTTTGTTATGCATGTTACTAATAAGCAGTTCTTGGACAAGCTCAATAATGGCCGGTAAAAAAATCAAAATGGTCGACTTATTGCGATTTTTCACATTTATTTTACGCCCATAATTTGACCTTGTGGGGGCGATAACTTGAAAAGCGGCTGGTTTAACATACCATTTATATCTTGCGTTGGTTTTTACGTGATGACATTCGTCTTTACTTTCTTTATCATAATTCGGCGGCGGGCTATTATCGAGTGTGCTCTTGTTGGACCTTGACCTTGAAGTTGACCCAGCACTTTGACCTAATTTATAACATCGGTAAATCCGACTGAAAGATTTTGCGGAATATCATGAAAACCGCTCAAGATAGCTACACCATTACTATAAAACAAATTGTGAGGTTTCAGGAGAGGATGCATCTTGAAAAATTTCAAGTCGATAAAATTAAAAATGGCCGCCTATCGGCCATTATTCACCTCGACAGGCCTGATATTGCGGAATATCATGAAAACCGCTCAAGATAGCTACACCATTAATATCAAATAAATTGTAAGGTTCCAGGAGAGGATGCATCTTGAAAAATTTGAAGTTGATAAAATTCAAAATGGCCGCCTATCAGCCATTATTCACCTCGACAGGCCTGATATTGTGGAATATCATGAAAACCGCTCAAGATATCTACACCATTACTATAAAACAAATTGTAAGGCTTCAGGAGAGGATGCATTTTGAAAAAATTCAACTCGTCCAAGTTCAAAATGGCCGCCAATCGGCCATTATTCACTTTCACATGGCCGTTATTTGGTAAACCGTGCTAGATGGCTAGACCATTACTATAAAACAAAATGTGTGATTTCAGGAAAGGATGCATCTTGAAAAAATTCGACTCGATAAAATTCAAAATGGCCGCTTATCGGCCATTATTCACTTTCACATGGCCGTTATTTGGTCAACCGTGCTAGATGGCTAGACCATTACTGTAAAACAAAATGTGAGATTTCAGATGAGGATACATCTTGAAAAAAATTGACTTGATCAAATTTAAAATGGCCGCCTTTTCGGCCATTATTCATTTTCACATGGCTGATATTTGGTAAACCGTGCTAGATGGCTAGACCATTACCTGATTACTATAAAACAAAGTGTGAGTTTTCGGGGGAGGATGCACCCTGAAAATTTTTAACTTACGAATTCAAAATGGCCGACAATCAGCATTATTTACCTCGATAGGCCTGATATCAGGTAAACCGTGCTAGATAGCTAGACCATTACTATAAAACAAAATGTGACGTTTCGAGAGAGGATGCCTTTTAAAAACTTTCGACTCAATCGAATTCAAAATGGCCGCCTATCGGCCACTATTTACTTTCACAGGCCTGATATTGTGGAATATCATGAAAACCGCTCAAGATATCTACACCATTACTATAAAACAAATTGTAAGGCTTCAGGAGAGGATGCATTTTGAAAAAATTCAACTCGTCCAAGTTCAAAATGGCCGCCAATCGGCCATTATTCACTTTTACATGGCCGTTATTTGGTAAACCGTGCTAGATGGCTAGACCATTACTATAAAACAAAATGTGTGATTTCAGGAAAGGATGCATCTTGAAAAAATTCGACTCGATAAAATTCAAAATGGCCGCTTATCGGCCATTATTCACTTTCACATGGCCGTTATTTGGTCAACCGTGCTAGATGGCTAGACCATTACTGTAAAACAAAATGTGAGATTTCAGATGAGGATGCATCTTGAAAAAAATTGACTTGATCAAATTTAAAATGGCCGCCTTTTCGGCCATTATTCATTTTCACATGGCTGATATTTGGTAAACCGTGCTAGATGGCTAGACCATTACCTGATTACTATAAAACAAAGTGTGAGTTTTCGGGGGAGGATGCACCCTGAAAATTTTTAACTTACGAATTCAAAATGGCCGACAATCGGCATTATTTACCTCGATAGGCCTGATATCAGGTAAACCGTGCTAGATAGCTGGACCATTACTATAAAACAAAATGTGACGTTTCGAGGGAGGATGCCTTTTAAAAACTTTCGACTCAATCGAATTCAAAATGGCCGCCTATCGGCCTCTATTTACTTTCACATTGCTGATTTGGTAAACCGTGTTAGATAGCTGGACCATTACTATAAAACAAAATGTGAGATGACAAGAGAGGATGCATCTTGAAAAAAATTGACTTGATCAAATTCAAAATGGCCGCCTATCGGCCATTATTCACTTTCACATAGCCGGTTTTTGGTAACCGTACTAGATGGCTAGACCATTACTATAAAACAAAATGTGAAATTTCAGGAAAGGATGCATCTTGAAAATTTTTGACTTGATCAAATTCAAAATGGCCTCTTATCGGCCATTATTCACTTTCACATGGGCGATATTTGGTAAACCGTGCTCGATGGCTAGACCATTACTATAGAATGAAATGTGAGATTTCATTTATCACTAAATTACCTCCAGGGCGTAGTATTTTGCTTGTAACGGGAAAGGTATACCCCGCTAATCTGAATCCTCGTGATTGTTTATGTAGGTGCTTAGGCCTACATATTTGATGGTTGTGTGTGAGGTGAAATAATTTTGGTCGAGGTTCAGCGATTGTTATCCCCCGCCCGTAGGGGAAGGGGGATTTTAATCACGTTATGATTCCGTCCGGCGTCACGTTTTCTTGTGGGCGCAAAAAACACCATACGTTTCTTGAATCTACAAAAAAATATTTATCTCATAGTAGTACAAATTCAATTAATTCGTTATCGGCCGTTCAACAATTACGTAGCGCTTTTTTTAAAGTATTTTCACCCCCCCCCCCCCATTGTAACGCTTTTTAACGTTATACTTTGACTACGCTCCGTAACACATCCCTTACCCCCCCCCCCATCTAAGCGTTACGTAATTGTAGAACGGCCCTTTACCATCTATCACTAACAACATAATCAGTGGGACTGGCCAGTATGGTAGATGAGATTATTAGTCCTATATTTTTCCCAATAATATGGTGAGTAGCACCTATCAGTGCTTATTGAGCAGGTCTTTTTACCGCCACTGCCTACTGCATTTTTAGCCCGCCTTTTAATTAGCTCCCGCCGTCACCGTAGGTGAGCGAAGGGAGCTATGGATTCTACCTCCGTTTTTTTTTGGCCTCTTCTTTTGCCTATAACTTTGTGAGAAAATAAGCTAGGATAACAATTTTTGGTATGTGGGTTACTTCCAGGTGGCTAATGGACGGGTTAAAATATTTTTAATCTGGATTCAATACGCAAGGTTGCAGAGGAGAAAATGATGATGTGACGGCGTTGGGCCGTTGGGCCGTTGGGCCGTTGGGCCGTTGGGCCGTCCGTAAACAATTCGTTTCCGGAGCATATCTCTGAAAGTACTTGTCCGATTGTCTTCAAATTTTACACACAACACCCCTAGGGGGTCTAGTTGTGCCTTTTGGGGTATTTGAACTTTGACCTACTTCTGGTTCAGAACTATGACCTATTTAGACGTTTTGACGCGCACTTCGTTTCCGGAGCAGATCTCGAAAAGTACTGGGCCGATGACAGTCATATTGCACATACATGTTCTCTAAGGTCCCTAGTTGTGCCTTTTCAGGTTTTTGGACCTTGACCTTGAAGTTGACCCAGCACTTTGACCTAATTTATAACATCGGTAAATCCGACTGAAAGATTTTGCGGAATATCATGAAAACCGCTCAAGATAGCTACACCATTACTATAAAACAAATTGTGAGGTTTCAGGAGAGGATGCATCTTGAAAAATTTCAAGTCGATAAAATTAAAAATGGCCGCCTATCGGCCATTATTCACCTCGACAGGCCTGATATTGCGGAATATCATGAAAACCGCTCAAGATAGCTACACCATTAATATCAAATAAATTGTAAGGTTTCAGGAGAGGATGCATCCTGAAAAAATTGAAGTTGAGAAAATTCAAAATGGCCGCCTATCAGCCATTATTCACCTCGACAGGCCTGATATTGTGGAATATCATGAAAACCGCTCAAGATATCTACACCATTACTATAAAACAAATTGTAAGGCTTCAGGAGAGGATGTATTTTGAAAAAAATCATTTTGTCAAAGTTCAAAATGGCCGCCAATCAGCCATTATTCACTTTCACATGGCCGTTATTTGGTAAACCGTGCTAGATGGCTAGACCATTACTATAAAACAAAATGTGTGATTTCAGGAGAGGATGCATCTTGGAAAAATTTGACTCGATAAAATTCAAAATGGCCGCTTATCGGCCATTATTCACTTTCACATGGCCGTTATTTGGTCAACCGTGCTAGATGGCTAGACCATTACTGTAAAACGAAATGTGAGATTTCAGATGAGGATGCATCTTGAAAAAAATTGACTTGATCAAATTTAAAATGGCCGCCTTTTCGGCCATTATTCATTTTCACATGGCTGATATTTGGTAAACCGTGCTAGATGGCTAGACCATTACCTGATTACTATAAAACAAAGTGTGAGTTTTTGGAGGAGGATGCACCCTGAAAATTTTAAACTTACGAATTCAAAATGGCCGACAATCAGCATTATTTACCTCGATAGGCCTGATATCAGGTAAACCGTGCTAGATAGCTAGACCATTACTATAAAACAAAATGTGACGTTTCGAGAGAGGATGCCTTTTAAAAACTTTCGACTCAATCGAATTCAAAATGGCCGCCTATCGGCCACTATTTACTTGCACATTGCTGATATTTGGTAAACCGTGTTAGATAGCTGAACCATTACTATAAAACAAAATGTGAGATTACAAGAGAGGATGCATCTTGAAAAAAATTGACTCGATCAAATTCAAAATGGCCGCCTATCGGCCATTATTCACTTTCACATAGCCGGTTTTTAGTAACCGTACTAGATGGCTAGACCATTACTATAAAACAAAATGTGAGATTTCAGGAGAGGATGCATCTTTAAAAATTTTGACTTGATCAAATTCAAAATGGCCTCCTATCGGCCATTATTCACTTTCACATGGGCGATATTTGGTAAACCGTGCTAGATGGCTAGACCATTACTATAGAATGAAATGTGAGATTTCAGCTGAGGATGCATCTTGGAAAATTTTGACTTGATCAAATTCAAAATGGCCGCCTTTAGGCCATTATTCACTTTCACATGGCCGATATTTGGTAAACCGTGCTAGATAGCTAGACGATCACTATAGAATGAAATGTGAGATTTCAGCTGAGGATGCATCTTGAAAAATTCTGACTCGTTCAAATTCAAAATGGCCCCCTATCGGCCATTATTTACTTTCACATGCCCAATATTTTGCAAACTGTGTTAGATGTTAGTCCATTACTATAAAACAAAATTTGAGGTTTCGGGGGAGGATGCACCCTAAGTTTTTGACTAATTTATATCGAATTCAAAATGACCGTAAATCAGCTATTAATTACCTCGATTGGCCTGATATAGGGTAAACCGTGCCAGATAGGTAGACCATTACTGGGATACTGATTAGGATCATTAATTTCAATGGAGGTTTGCAATCTCTGACAGACTGTCTAGTTCTTATCCCACTCTTAGACTGGGCTTCTTAGACCTAGTTGTCTTGCGTCTTGTTGACCTAGCCTAGGACTACATTAAAAACCCTACACAAAATTGCTTAAGTCAAATTCTAATTTGTCGCGGGAGCTCCTGGACTTATGTAGTCTTGTTTTAATTAAAAAAGGTGGGCTATTGCAATTGAAGTTCGGCGTCGTCGGCGTCGGCGTTAACATTTACTTGTGGGCGCGATAACTTGAAAAGTTTTTCATGTTTCCTTCCCAAATTTGTTTTGCATGTTACTAATGACCACTTCTCGGACAAGTTCAATAATGGCTGAAAAAAAATTCAAAATGGCCGACTTATTGCGATTTTTCACCTTTTACGTCAATAATTTGACCTTGTGGGCGCGATAACTTGAAAAGTTTTTCACGTATCCTTTTCAAATTTGTTATGCATGTTACTAATGACCAGTTCTCGGACAAGTTCAATAATGGCCGAAAAAAAAAAAAAATGGCCGATTTATTGCGATTTTTCACATTTTACGTCAATAATTTGACCTTGTGGGCGCGATAACTTGAAAAGTTTTTCACATATCCTTTTCAAATTTGTTATGCATGTTACTAATGACCAGTTCTCGGACAAGTTCAATAATGTCCGAAAAAAAAAAATGGCCGATTTATTGCGATTTTTCACATTTTACGTCAATAATTTGACCTTGTGGGCGCGATAAGTTGAAAAGTTTTTCACATATCCTCTTCAAATTGGTTATGCATGTTACTAATAAGTAGTTCTTGGACAAGTTTAATAATGGCCGTAAAAAAAAAAAAATGGCCGATTTATTGCGATTTTTCTCATTTTACGTCAATAATTTGACCCTGTGGGCGCGATAACTTGAAAAGTTTTTCACATATTCTCTTCAAATTTGTTATGTATGTTACTTATAAGTAGTTCTTGGACAAGTTCAATAATGGCTGAAAAAAAAAAAAATGGCCGATTTATTGTGATTTTTCTCATTTTACGTCAATAATTTGACCTTGTGGGCGCGATAACTTGAAAAGTTTTTCACATATCCTCTTCAAATTTGTTATGCATGTTACTAATAAGTAGTTCTTGGACAAGTTCAATAATGGCTGAAAAAAAATTCAAAATGGCCGATTTATTGCGATTTTTCTCATTTTACGTCAATAATTTGACCTTGTAGGCACGATAACTTCAACATTTTCACAAGTATCCTCTTCAAGTTTGTTATGCATGTTACTAATAAGCAGTTCTTGGACAAGCTCAATAATGGCCGGTAAAAAAATCAAAATGGGCGACTTATTGCGATTTTTCACATTTATTTTACGTCCATAATTTGACCTTGTGGGCGCTATAACTTGAAAAGCGGCTGGTTTAACATACCAATAATATCTCGGGTTGTTATTGACGTGATGACATTCGTCTTTACTTTCTTTATCATAATTCGGCGGCGGGCTATTATCGAGTGTGCTCTTGTGTTATTTTATATATTAGGTGATCTATGTGCTCTGGAAATTCTTCCCATATTGTTTTACATAAACCCCTACTAGAAAACGTGAGTTTTCAAAGATGCCCGCCCCGTTCGTTGGATAATATTCAAATTTGAATTGATGTGACAGTTCGCTAGGTATTTACAGTATTTTTCACGCTGGGCTTCTGCTAGCCGCTCGCCACGATTAGGCCTATATATATATTGGCTAAAAGAAGTGGCTTGTGGCGAAAATAATTCAGCCTCTATTCGCCACGTCGAACCTTTTAGCGCTAAGCCCATTGTTAAACAGTTCTTTTACATTCACATGCATCTGTAATGGTCGCCTACTTTGAAAATGAAAACGTATAAAAAATAAAAAATAAATGGTTTTATAAAATTCACATTGAACAAAAATACTAATGTGCGTGTTATTCAAGTTTTCTACTGGTGTTTAGCTAATTACATGTCTAATAAATATCGTTAATTATGTTGTAGGCCGAAGTTCGGCAGTACAGCCTTCATCTGCTCTTCGATCGGACCGAGGAAGACAAGATAATCCAGGACTTGTCAACAAAACTACCATCACCTCTCCTATCCAGGCTGCAGATTATTGTATTCCTCAAGTTAATTTTGTGAATGCTGCAAATGCGACATGTCCTGATCCCGCATTATCGGTTGGACGTGAACAGACTACTAGAAAAACTTTAGAAAACGAAATCACATTGTCTTGTCACACACCAGACAATACGTCGTTCAGTCTATCATTCCCTCCATCTCCTGCAGAATCACTTGAACTTGAAAATTTGGACACTGGGTATAATACCACCGTAGAAGCTCCGCAAATGACGACAAAAAGTGCATGTTCATCCTGAAAATCATATTTCGCTCTCTATCCCTGCATAATCTGACATATACAGAGTGGGGTATTTATATCGGGAATTATTTTTGAAATTCTAAACCTATCATTACATCTGAAAAGTAATATTTTCGTTCTGGTATGTCGGATCCGCTCTATTAAAGAACACCCACTGAATATTGTAGGCCCCTATGTATAAATAGTGTATCGAGGTAGTAAAATAACGATTTCTGGAAAATGCAACATTAAACAAATTCAAAAATTTCCCACGTTGTATCAAGCCTTTATCAAATTCAGGTATAAAAAGATTTATTGCATTTTTTTCTTTATTGGGTGCTGTACGTTCATATGTTGCCTTTACTGTGTAAATAGTGTTGCCAGTATTGCCTTGATCGTGGAAAAGGAAATATTCAAATCGAGATAGTGACTAACTGTTACTCTTTGTCACAATTTATGTGATGAAGAGTTAATTTGGAACACTTAGCACTCCACGCTTGAAATCACCGTGCTCTAATCCATATTATTGGTTATCAGTTAGAAGGACATTATATGTTTGAAATTGTCTTAGGGGACACCATTCAATTACTAGGGGGGGGGGGGGTAGTTTTTGAATTTAACAACCTATTTATTTCACTTCCTATCTGCTGAACTTTATTTTTTTACCACTCTGCGTGAAGCAAAATATTTATTTAAATTTCTTAGAAAAAAATTATGTCCACAAAGTTGGATCCCAAACTAGGCTTAGTATTGATCTGAAAGGGTTCACAAATTCGCGTAGCTCTAATTTTTTAAGGGTCATTAAATATTTATTTACAACATGTCCATTGGATAATTGTTTATTTCACGGAAATTTAGTCTGAAAATATTTTTTTCAAATATCCTACAAAAAAATATTTTTAAAAATTAAAAAAAAATCACATTATATCAAGCCTTTATCAAATTCAGGTATAAAATGATTTATTGCCATTTTTTCATTGTATATATGTTGCCTTTACTGTGTAAATATTGTTGCCAGTATTGCCTTGATCGTGGGAAACTAAATATTCAAACCGAGATAGTGACTTATAGCCCGAGAGCTAATAGGGTTTTATTTACCTTTTTGAGGCCAAAAGGTCTGAATATTGTTTCTATTGTAGAATTTTATGATGAATTTGAAAATGCATTTCTTAAGAAAATCTCGACGGAATTTTTTCCATAAATTAAGAGTTGAAGTGGGGTACCCTCCCCCCTAAAAATACCTTTAAATGTCGATATATCCGAACTACATTTTTTTTCTTCAACAGTTATTTATTTGGGAGCTTCAATTCAGCAAATAACACGTAGTTATCGATTAAAAGTGTTTTTTGTGCAAAAGACAATATAATTAGACTAAGATCCGCAAGCTTAAAACTCAAAATGGCCGCCAATTTTTTATTAAGGTCTCATCACCCAAATTAAATCTCGCACCTGACAAAAAATATTAGTTTTGCTCATAAATATCTTGCTATTTCTCCTAACATAAGATTTGACGATTGTTTCTATTCTAGAATTGTATGGAGATTTGTAAAAAAAAACATTTATCAAAAAGTCGATCACAAACTTGTTTCGTGTTTAAGGATCAGAGTGAAGAAATTACATGGAAATACATATTGAAATGTTAATTTTCCTGAAATTAGATTTACATTTTTTTCAAAGCTTTAATCAATTTATGTTTCCCCTTTAATTATTTTATAACTAAACATGTTTTTATTGTTTAATTTTGATCGAATACATATAAAAAATATTTTAACTCAAGTCCGGCATTTCAAAATACAAAATGTACGCCACTTATTTGGTTATTAAGGTCTCACCACACGAATTATTTTCTCATATAGCCTTATTTACGTTTTGTTCGGTAAAATGTTCAAAGATTGTTTCTATTTTAAAAAAGTACACTGAATTTGACAATCCACTTATATATAATCGTATCCAAATTGTTCTTCTTCGTGTGGACAGCGCTCGCTCCTTTCTTGGAGCATTGCACTCCGTGGTGTGTGTGCACAAATTACGTGTCGGAAACTGGTGTTAAGAGTGCTAGTTGTAACCCAAAGAGAAAACAGGAGGTTACAGCAAAACAAAAATTGTGCAGTGAAAACAAAGGTGAATTAAAAAAAAAAACCTGCAGTTTCCATAGTATTTAGTCGTAGGCGGAAAGAGTCTAGTGTCGGAGAGGAGACAACATGGAGTGGGAGGCTGTTCCAGACTGGTATAGTGCAGGGTAAGAAAGAAAATTTGTAAGGGTCATTTGACGGGCTCAGTGGAATATACCTCCACGGATGGAATCCTCGTGTTTGTCTGGTGGATAGGGTCTCATATTACTGTGATGCACAGCAAGGGATTCCCAGCCGAGGTGGCTAACCATGTCGCTAACACTGCTGGTGTTATGCCAGCGGTTGCAGACATACCTTGCAGCACGTTTCTGCACCATCTCCACTTTTTTGATATTATCAGATGTATGTGGGCTCCAAGCCGTGGAGGCATATTCCCGGAGAGGTCGGACTAAAGATTGATATGCTTGGGTCTTGACAGCCTGTGATGAAATTTTCAAGTTTCTGCGCAAGAGGCCAAGAACGCTATTAGCTTTTGCTGTAACATTGTTGATGTGGGAGTTAAATTTAAGATCGGAAGTAAGTGTTAGACCAAGATATTTAACAGAATCTGTTCTTTGGAGTGGCTGGTCATGTAGATTGTAAGATGCATTTATTTTAGATTTGCTTCTGCCGGTCCTCATGGTAAAACACTTGTCTGCATTAAACTGCATAAGCCAAGTCTTTTCCCAGGAGCCGAGAGAATTTAGGTCAGATTGGAGTAGTTCGGTGTCTTTTTCACATCTGATGGGGCGGTAAATAATACAGTCATCAGCGAATAAGCGGACTGTACTATTCACGACCCCATCAAGGAGGTCATTTATATATATAAGAAAGAGTATGGGTCCCAGGACAGTCCCTTGGGGCACCCCCGACAATACAGGAGCACTGTCAGAGGTAGCACCGTCCAGGACTACCCTCTGGGATCTAGAACAGAGAAAGTCTGTGATCCACTCAAGTGTATCCCCTCGGATGCCATACCAGTTGAGTTTGTTATTTAAACGTTTGTGCGGAACCTTGTCGAAAGCTTTGCTAAAGTCTATAATAAGCATATCTGTTTGAGTTGTACTACTGGCCATGTCCTGAAAGAGGGAAAGAAGCTGTGATGATTTTGAATGATTTTGCCGAAAACCATGCTGAAGAGGAAATAGAATGTTCTGAATTCCAAGATGTTTTATCAAGTTACTTACAATAATATGTTCCATAATTTTTTATGTTCTACATGTCAATGAGACTGGGCGATAGTTACTTGGCTTGTGCTTATCACCCTTTTTGAAAATTGGAGCCACATTAGCTTCTTTCCAGTCGTCCGGCACCTGTCCAGTTGTAAGGGAAATTAGGAAGATAATTTGTAGTATGGGGGCAATTTCATTACTAAGTTCCTTTAAGACCATCGGAGGTATTGAATCGGAGCCTGAAGCTTTATGGGGTTTTAAGTTATCCAAAAGTTTTTTAACGCCAGGAGTAGAAATTTCAATTTGGGGCATAGAAGGGAAGGAGCTGGGTCCTTTGTCTGGCATGGATCCGATGGGTTCTTGAGTGAACACAGAGCTAAATTGATTGTTTAGAATTTTAGCTTTGTCAGAGGCATCGCTGAAAGTGTCTCCCTGGCTGCGCAATGGGGCAACACCCGCCGAGTCCTTTCGCATGTTTTTAATGAAGGACCAGAATTTATTTTGTTTAAATTTTCTTTCAGAGTTGTTATCTTCTTCCGAATTGTCTATGATATTTTCTATATACTGCCAGTATGCCTGTCTCATTTCTTTTTGTAAACTGTGCCGAATATTTTTGAGTTTTTTCGAAATCCTGGCAGATGGTTTGGCTAATTTCTTTGATTTTGTGTGAATTTTGTTTCTTTTCCGAATCATTTCCTTAATTTTTTGCGTGACCCAGGAAAGGTGGTGTTTACCATTGAGCTTTTTTAGTGGAATATACTCGTCCATGCTTGATGTTAAAGTGGATTTGAATTTTGTCCAAAGGTCGTTAGCTGAATACCCTTGGTTGGCATTTTTATGCTAGTATAGAGAAAATTTAAGTTTGATCTAATGCCATCCCAGTCTGCTTTTCTATATAATTGTTGTCATCAAATAAGATCAAAGTAGTATATATAAGGGCCTACCTACATAAGAGAACGTAAATAGACGTATTAGAGAAAAGTACGTTTTTGTTAATGAGATGCAATTTTAATTTTGTGGTGAGAGCTCAATAGCTGAAGAAATGGCGTCCATTTTAAATTTCAAGATGGGGATTATTAGTGAAATTATATCGTTGTTTTTTTGCATGAAAACAATTATTCTATAACTACAGGTTTGTTACTGAGATAAATGTGTTAAATAAATTACTATTAACAAACAGGTACAAATTTATTTCAAATGAGAGAGAGTACCTCACTTTGACCTCAATTTTAATAACTCTGTTGGGATGTTTTTTATACAAATGAATTACAGATTCAATCATCAAATTCTACTTTTGAAGCTACCTCGGACATCTTGACATGAGAAAAAAAAATAAAGTTAATATAGTGGTCTAGTCCCATGAACCCTCGGAAATATACTTCTAATTGGCATCGTCATTACCAAAAAATATATATATATATTTATAGCTCGGTCAATATCACAGAAAACGGAACAATAAGGGAGTCTACACCCATGTTTTGAGGGTCAATAAAAACTGTAAAACCATTTTTGGAGTGAAAAAAAATAGTATGCATATTAGTACCGTCATTAGGCCTACTAAAAAAATGATTTCACTTCATGTCTTCTAATAGGCCTATCTTGATAACTGAACAGGTTCTAAGGGTAGTAAACACAATTAAAATGTCACAAGATTGACATAATAAGCTTGGAAAACACTAACTGCGTTTCCAACATTTTAGAAATTGCCGTAAAGTTAGATTAGAAGATAAAACAAGATAAGCCTATCATAGTTTTGTGCATTAGGCTCAGATCAGCCTTGAACTGGCCTTAGCTACATAGATTAAGGCTAGTTAAGCTCATCATATCTATACATTAATGGATCAAAATCACTTTTGTAGTGACCGCGATCACTTTTTCAGTGGCTGAGTTAACTTTTAACAGTGGCTGTGATCACTTCTTCAGTGGCCATGATCACTTTTGTAGTGACCAAGATCACTATTTTAGTGACCGACATCAGTTTTTAGTGGCCAAGATCACCTTTGTGGTGGCAGAGATATTATTTAAAGAGGCTTTGATAACTTCTTTAGTGATCACGATCACTTTTGTAGTGGGTGAGATAACTTTTAAAGTGGCTTGTGATGACGTCCCCAATGGGTGAGATCAGGGTTTTTTGGCCAAGATCACCTTTGTGGTGGCTGAGATAGCTTTTAAAGTGGCAGTGTCGGTGGCCAAGGTCACTTTTATAGTGACCCGGATCACTTTTTCAGTGGATGACATCAGTGTGTTGGTGGCCAAAGATCGCCTTTGTAGTGGTTGAGATAATTGTCAAAGAGGCTGATTATGATAACTTTTAAAGTTGCTGTGATCACTTCTTCAGTGACCAAGATCACATTTGTAGTGACTGAGATAGCTTAGATCACTTCTTCAGTAGCCACGATCATTTTCGTAGTGGACTAGATATATTTCAAAGTGGCTGTGATCAGTACTTAGTGGTCAAGATTATTTTGGAGTGACTGATATCACTTTTTGTTGGTTGACATCAGTTTCGTAGTGGCCAAGAACACCTTTGTGAGGGCTGAGATAATTTTTAAAGAGACTGTGATTAATTCTGCAGTGGCCACGATCACTTTTGTAGTGGCTGAGATTAAATAGGCTGTGAGGACCTATTTAGTGGCCAAGATCAGCTGGTTTGTGGCCAAGATCACTTTTAAAGTGGCTTCAGTGGCTGACATGGATTTCTTAGTGGCCAATATCACATTTGTTGTGGCTGAGACAATTATGATGTATAGAGGATGTAATCACTTCTTCGGTAGCTATAAGACCACTTATATAGTGGCTGAGATAACATTTAAAGTGGCTATGATCACTTTTTCAGTCGCCAAAATCACTTTTGTAGATAGAGATAGATAGATATATAAAACTTCTAATGCGCCTAAATCCCTGTATGACAAGCTCAGAGGCGCTTCAAACCAAATCATATTCAAGAATCGTGTCCATGGTCAGTCAAAGTCATCAAAGTGAGAGCAACATGAGGTCAGACTATTATGATGGAAAACAAGATGCAAAGAAGTGTCTTTAATTTTTTGCGGAAGATGGAATACGTCTCAGCTGTTCGTACTTCTGCAAGAAGGGAATTCCAGAGGTATGAAGCAACAACATAGAAAGCTCGAGAACCAGCCTTGGTTTTAGGAGAGTCAGGTCGAATAAGCTCTCTAGTTCCTGAGGCACGGGTTCTTTGTTTTTCTGACAATGACAATAATTCTCAAAGGTAGACAGGCTGATTAGTATGGAGTGTTTTATATACCAAAGTGTTAATTTTGAAGACAATTATGTACTTGATTTTGTGCCAATGAAACGAAATGAGAGCAGGTGTTATATGGCAAACCTGGATGTCTTACATAAGACTCGAGCCAATGAGTTTTGCACTCGCTGTAACTGTTTCATGTATTTGTCATCAACATTAACCCTTTGACTTCCAGGCCGGAGTGCATGCCAGGATCCAGATATACTGGTGTAGGGGTTCTATTTTTCGTCATTTGAAGCTGGAATTGCTAACGCAATTTCCAGCTTCAAATGACGAAAAATACATAAATGTAGTATATATTTGACGAAAATTTGTGTCTTTTTATGGTTACGTTCATTGACGAA
Organism: Flabesymbios commensalis; assembly: GCA_964017125.1. Lineage (NCBI taxonomy): Eukaryota > Metazoa > Annelida > Polychaeta > Terebellida > Flabelligeridae > Flabesymbios > Flabesymbios commensalis. The sequence continues at coordinate 56,877,708 of OZ024904.1, read as the reverse complement.
TGACGACGGAAATTTCCGTCATGTATGGTAGTGAAAAGGTTAAAAAGGAGAAAATTGCAGTAATCCAATCACCTGGTGATTAAGAAATTTGCAATCATTTTAGCTGTGTCCATAGAAAGGTGTCTTCTGATTCGCCTCAAATCACGAATGTGATAATAGCAGGATTTATAGATCCGTCTAATATGATGATCAAATTTTAATTCACTATCAAAGGTGACTCCGAGGTTACGTGCCGAATAAGCTGGTGATGTATCATGATCTAACATAGATGTCGGGAAAACGTTTTCGCTGTTGCTTAGTGCCAATCAACAATACTTTAGTTTTTGATGGATTTAATTTTAGCTTAGCGTTTGTCATCCAGGCCTTGATATCATTTAGGCATAACTTTAATTTCTCCAGCGAAGCAGTCGCATCCTGTAATGATATCCCCAAGTACACCCGAGTGTCATCAGCGTACAGTTGATGGTTCACTAATGAATGTTTTTTGATTATCAAGCGTGAACAGAATTGGTCCAAGTACTGACCCCTGAGGAACAACGAACTTTATGGTGTAACTATCAAATAGATTTTCACCTATCTTGACCGTCTGTCGGCTATCATATAAATATGACTGGATCCAGTCCAACGCTTGTAGTGGCTGAGACAACTTTGATCACTTCTTCAGTGGCCAAGATGATTGTCCTATTGGCTGAGATAACTTTTAAAGCGGGAGTGACCTCTTCTTCAGTGGCCACGATCACTTTTGTGGTGACCGAGATCACTTTTTTTATTGGCTGACATCAGTTTGCTAGTGGGCAAGATTACTTTTGTAGTGGCTGAGATAGCTTTCAAAGTGGCTGTGATCACTTCTGCTGTGGTCAAGATCACTTTTGTAGTGGCCGAGATCATTTTCTAGTGGCTGACATCAGTTCTTTAGTGGCGAAGATCACCTTTGTGGTGGCTGATACATTTCCTAAAGAGGCCGAGAACACTTTTGTAGTGGATGCGATAGATTTTCCAGTGGCATTGATTATTTTTGTAATAACCGACATATTTTTTCAGTGAATGACATCAGTTTGTTAGTGACCAAGATCAACTTTGTAGTGGCTGAGATATTTTGTGAAGAAGTAGTGATCATTTCTTAAGTGGCCAAAATCACTTTTGTAGTGGCTGAGCTAACTTTTAAAGTGGCTGTGGTCACTTTTGCAGCTGCCAAGATCACTTTTGTAATGACTGACATCAGTTTGTTAGTGGCCAAAATCACCTTTGAAGTGGCCGAGATTTTTTTAAGGTGGCTGTGATAACTTTTTCAGTGGCGATGATTATTTTTGTAATGGCTGCGATAGCTTTTAAAGTAGCTGTGATCACTTCTTCAGTGGCCGAGATCACTTTTGTGGTGGATGAGATAACTTCCTTAGATCACATTTGTAGTGACTAGCATCTTTTTTTTTTCATTGGTTGCCATCAGTTTGTTAGTGACCAAAATTACCTTTGTAGTGGCCGAGATATTTTTTAAAGTGGCTGTGATAACTTTTTCAGTGGCGAAGATCATTTTCGTAGTGGCTGCGATAACTTTTAAAGTGGCTGTGATCACTTCTTCGGTGGCCAAGATTATTTTTGTAGTGACCACAGAGATCACGTTTTTTTGTGGCTGACTTCAGTTCGTTAGTGGTCAAGATCACCTTTGTAGTGGCTGTGATAATTTTAAAAGAGGCTGTGATGACTTCTTCAGTAGCCAAGATCACTTCTGTAGTCGGTGAGATATTTTTAAGTGGTTTTAATCACTTTTTCAGTCGTCAATATCACTTTCGTAGCGTCTGAGATAACTTTTTCAGTGGCTGGCATCAGTTTGTTAGTGATCAAAATCACCTTTGTAATGGCTGAGATAACTTTGAAAGTGGTTGTGATCACTTCTTCAGTGGCCGAGGTCACTTTTATAGTGACCGAGATCACTTTTTTGTGGCTGACAACAGTTTGTTAGTGGCCAAGATCACCTTTGTAGTGGCTGCGATAATTAAAAAAAAGGCTGTGATGACTTCTTCAGTAGCCAATATCACTTTTGTAGTTTGTGAGATAACTTTTTAATACGGTTTTAATCACTTTTTCAGTGGTCAAGATCACTTTTGTAGTTTCTGAGATACCTTTTTCAGTGGCTGGCATCAGTTTATTAGTGACAAAAATCACCTTTGTAGTGGCTGCAATAATTTTAAAAGAGGCTGTGATGACTTCTGTAGTAGCCAAAATCATTTGTGTAGTGGGTGAGATAACTTTTTAGTGGCTGGCATCAGTTTGCTAGTGACCAAAATCACCTTTGTAGTGGCTGAGATAACTTTTAAAGTGGTTGTGATCACTTCTTCAGTGGCCGAGATCATTTTTGTAGTGGATGAGATAACTTCTTCATCAGCCAAGATCACTTTTGTAGTGACCGACATATTTTCATCATTTGTTGACATCCGTTTGTTAGTGGCCAGGATTATCTTTGTAATGGCTAAGATATTTTTCAAAGAGGTTGTTTCCACTTTTTCAGTGGCCAAGATCACTTTTGTAGTGACCGATATCCTTTTTTCATTTGTTGACATCAGTTAGCTAGTGACCAAGATAAACTTTGTAGTGACTAAGATGTTTTTTAAAGTTGTTATTTTCACTTCTTTGGTGGTCAAGATCACTTTTGAAATGACTGTGATCCCGCCTTCAGCCTAGGCTCTCCACTATGTAGAAGAAAGCATGTGCTATACTATACTAACTGTATTCTAGACTAGATCACGCATAACATTAATTTGAGATACTAGCCCATTACCTGATCATTACAGCCTAAGCTTTATTTTTTAGATATGCTAAGCTTGACTAGCCTTAATCTACTCTTCTTTTTAGAAATAAGCATATCTATATATGTCATGCATGTAGCTTAGGCCAGCTCATATCAAGCCTGGTCTGAGCCTAAGGCGCGAAACTAATACAGGCCTATTCTGTGTTATCTTCAAACCTAACTGTACAGTAATTTGAAAAATGGTTCTGTTCATTTTCTAAAATGTTGCAAACGCAGTTAGTGTTTTATCAAACTAATTAGATCAATCTTATGATATTTTAATTGTGTCTACTAACCCTCAAAACCTAAATGTAGACATGTTTAACTGTTCAGTCAACCACATATGAAGTTAAATCAGTTTTTTAGTAATAGCGGCACTAATTTGCATACTCTTTTTTTCTGCAACACATCAGATCACTCCAAAAACGGGTTTGACCCTCAAAACATGGGCGTAGACACCTCTTGTATGTTATAAATAGACATACATTTTTCAGTACTTTTGGCGCTAATTTGAATAATACATTTTCTGAAACACATCAGATCACTTTAAAAATAGTTTTATTGTTTTCTTTGGCCTTCAAAACATGGGTGTAGATTTCCTTATTGTGTCGTTCCAATGGTGCACGGGAACCCTATTTTTCGACTTGACCATAGGGGTCTATACCTATATGATAACATTATTTTTTCATGGGATTCCCTATTAAATTTGTGTTTGTGAGACCCTGACAACTAAGTGAGGCCGTTTTAATTTTCAAGATGACCGATATCATGAAATTATTTTGTTTTTGTATATAGAAACATTCAAATTTATAATTATATGAGTGTGAATGAAATGCCGGGCTTAAAAAATGTTATTGTCAAATTAATTTAAATCTATTTCGTATATATATCAACATTTTGGGATAATTTCTAAGGAGACTAGGCCCCTACACCATTTTGACCCCAATTTATGAAAACAGTTCTGTCGAGATTTTTTTTAAATTGCATTTTTAAATTCTTGAGGAAATTTTACAACATAAAAAATACTCAGACATTTCACATGGGGAAGAATATCAAACATATATATGAGAGAACCAAGCCTTTTCATTAGGTGTGAAATTTGCTTTGTGTGGTGAGACCTTAATAACTAAATAATTGGCGGCCCTTTTGAATTTCCAAGTTTCAGATTTTAGTGAAATTATATAGTTTTTGTGTAAAAAATATTCGATATTATTCGATAATCATTTTTTTTCTGAAATGATGGTTCAAAATAAATTACTATTGAAGGGATAAAAAATACATATTTCCGATATATCGACATTTAGATATATTTTTCGGGGGGAGGGTACCCCACTTCAACTCCGATTCGTGAAAAATATTCCGTCGGGATTTTTTTAAGAAATGCATTTTCAAATTTAGCATAAAATTCTACAATAAAAACAATGTTCAGACCTTTTGGCCTCAAACAGGTAAATAAAACCCTTTGAGCTCTCGGGCTATTACTCGTGGTCACAATTTATGTAATGAAGGGTTAATTTAGGACCTTAAACTGGGCCTAGCATTGATCTCAAAGGGTTCACAAATTCAAGGGTCTCTAATTTATTTAAGGGCCATTCAATATTCATTTACAACATGTCCTTTAGACAATTAGTTATTTGACGAAGATTTTGTCTGAAAATATTTATTTCAAATATACCCCCCCCCCCCCTTAATAATTGAATGGTGGCCCGCTTAGTGTGTTAATCCTTGTCATGCGTTTCATCAACTAGTTAATCACTGATATTGACTTTTAGGTTACTCATTCCAGCTTCGATAGTCGAGATATATTTATATCAATTGTAGGTATAGCCTATATGTTGATATCTGTGGTTTAAAAGCGAGAAATAAATGTGCAGACTTTTACGAAGTTGAAAGCAAATATGATATAATAATGATGACTTGAGACAAAATTGACGATCTTACATCTAGTGGTTTTGAACAGAAAATTTAATAAGAGGGCATCAGAGAAGAATTAAAACCTATTATCTCTCTCTAATATAGGTGTATCATGTGTTTCACAGTGACGGAATGACTTTTATGTAAATATTGATTGTTTTTCACTGGCATTTTCACTTTTATTAAAAAAAAGCGTTTTTAGTTGCATCACCATCGTCTTCTTTGATATAAAAAGCAAATTAGCATGTATTTGGTCTCTATGAAAAAAATCCTATATACTGTGACGGGATAAACATTTTGGACATACAATTTCTCGTTAATTCAAATTGAAAGTTTCGTGCTGTTAGCTAACTCAGAACAGCAATTATTTTATCAATGAAAAATCACATATTTGACATAATTTTAGTACGGGATATGTATAACTAGTAATCTAGGATACATCTAGCGGATAGACAAGGCAAAAAAAACACAATTGAGCACGTTAATGTCATTCAATAATTTATTTTTGTCGTCGTAGGGTATTTAGCGACAGCAAGTTTGATAACCTGATACTAGTCTAAAGGGTTAGTCCTCAAACCTAACAGTTAAATATAGCTCGTGGGTATGTCGAGCCATGGACACAACTAAACTAGTTTCCAGACATTAATCACTCTTTATTGTCACACAAATCGATCCATCCCAAATGAAAAGCTACATATATTCAAACGTTATGATATAAGAATACAATCAATCACCTTTCTAAAACGTAATTCACAATAGAATAATTTTGTCATTTTACTGCATCAATGAAAATTACACAAACACGTACCCTAAGTAAACCCATGTTCACGCTTGACCAGTATCAACGTTGCACAAACATTCATACTATAGTCAATCTTCACCAACTTCGTGGTCGACACATATGTCACCTAAATATTAATTGACTCCGTCAACACACTTACTAAACTGAATTATAAGACTAATATGACTAACGTATTTAAGTTACAAAGCGATATTAATTACGAGACGCAAACCAAGCGAACTCACTTAAACATTAATAAATTATTTATTTAAATAATCGATATATTAATTAATAGTTATTATAATTATTAATAGTTAATTAATGGTTATTCAATAGTTAATATAACAACTACACGCCTAACCAGCAACTACTGTTTCAAATACAATAAAACTATACTTGAAAATTCACCACTATGCTGACAAAAGCTGGGGTCGGTCGAGATTGAGATTCTACCTATACCAAGCGCCACATTACCCCCGGGCCAAGTGACAACGTATATTGAAAACTGATTGTGGATGCAGTAACAGGTAGATATCCTATTATCGTACGTCTGATCGACTAAACCGCCGGAGCCATGCCAAATAATACAACTTTTCGTACTCGAACAATTCAACACGAACAAATCAAGTCATCATGTGTGAAAAAATACAGCGTGAGTAGTTAGCGGACCGTGGCGGGTCCAGCAATGACCATCCTCTGCAAGTCCAATTAACCCTATCTTTGATAGTAAAAATCACTGATAAAGTAGTACGGTCTTGCCGTCAACCCGTCGTGCCTCGTCTAACTGATTTATCTGATTTATTTATTACATTCTAAAAAAGATCACTTACTTAAATTACATATTACATAGTTTATTTATGCCGGGCCCTGCGAAATTCATACGTACAATATTACGATGCATGCAGCTGGTCCCGCAATATATATCATTAGGCAGGGTTGGGGCAAGTACATCGACTCAGTACTTGGGTACAAGTACATTAAAAATGTTCAAGTACAAGTACAGGGTTTTGCGAAATGTACTTGGGTACTACCCAAGTACATTGTTGAGTACAAGTACAAATGTATAATAATTATAACCCATACAAATATACCGGTAAATGCATAAATTAAGAAACAAATGTCATACTGAGTTGAATAACTTGTTTATTCATTGCATGTTGTAGTATTTAATTATATTAATAGTGAATGTGAGCTCAATAAATGGTTTATTCATGGCATATTCATGTATTGAATGATATTAACAGGCAATGTGAGATCAATAAGTTGTTTATAATTCCTTGCATATTGGTGTATTAATGATATTGAGCTCAATAAATAATTGTGTATTGAATAATATTAGCAGTCAATATGAGCTCAATAAATTGTTTATCCATTGGATATTTGAGTACTGAATGCTATTATACAGTTATTCATTTCTGTGAATTACATTCGATGAATATATGTTTTTGAAACGTTGAATCGCTCAGTTGGCATCTTTCTTATTAAAATACCTAGCCTGCAATACTAAAGAGTCTCTCGACTGCAACAAATGATACAGAGACAGTCAGGTACTCTAACACCATTTTGCTTAGATTGGGGAGAACATTTATATTTGCTTCCCAGTATTGAAGAGGATCACTGCTATGGTCTATTGCGGGTTGCCTACAGCGGGCACGGCGCAATGTCCCAATGCTGGCTTATTGCTATGTAATCATCGACGATGTTGACCCACAACTAAGACAACGTCTCGTGTTCGCTGAGTGCAGAACAGGGAGGTGTAAAAATCGCTCCCCTGTTTTAAATAACTAGGGTATGTCTGTTGACATTAAACATAATGACCTATGTGTTGCGAAAAAAATATTAATTTCTTTTCAATGTCATAGTTCTAATTAATTTTGTTAAGATGCATATTTCAACTACCCTGTACTTGTTTTAGTTTATAATATTATTTGGTTTTAGGCTTACAGATCATGCGTATATTAATTTTAATGTGATTTTATGGAACCAATCCTGTTGTATATATAGGCATGTACATATATATTATGTATTGTTCTTTTTTAATGACGCATAAGTCTGCATAGACTTTCCGTCGTAAAATAAAATATCTACCTATACTATTTGTCTAGTTATTAATGAGGAATACGATTAAATTTCATTTGTTAGAATTCTTAATTTGCCAACAAAAACACCATGGGCAACTACATTTTCCACTCAATTAAACACATCAAATATGAAGTAATTCGGCAGAATATAATATTATTTAACTTTAAAAAAATAACTATAGGATATACAATTTATTATCATAATGTGAATAATGTGTTTAATGCTGAAATAGTTTGCCGTCGTAAATTCAAATGATAAGAAAAATTTAGCGTTTATATTTTCAGAATTATTGCCCATTTATTTGATCTTGAGGGGTATTTATTGTGGTTTTGACCCTTGAATATAATCATGATAATAGCTCGCCGCAGTGAAAGTGTTAATGAAGGCGTGATTAGCGCAGCTGTTAATTGATCTCACATGCGCCCGGTCAATCTGCCACTTCTAACCCTTCTAACTCGAAGATGTCTGCAATTAAAATTTTTATTATGCGCCGTGTTTGTAATCATTTAAGAACAACAGGCGACACTATATATTTCCCAGACTAATTGAAATATAATTGTAATGCTTTCATGTTACAATATTGATTTAACAGTACTTTTCGAAACGTGAACATAGATGACCCTTGCAATTATAGGGTTTTATAAGAGGTAATCGCGCAAACAACGAAAGCTCTTCCCTTCTACAGCAGACACGAGACGTTAATTCAATGTTGATTCAATATTGAACCATCATCTGCAACGCTGACCCAACAATAAACCAACGCTGGGTTAATATCTCGTTTTTGCCGGGACAGGCTTGTGCAGAGCTGTTCTAGATGAGGATGGACGATGACCATTGCTGTTACGCCAGTCTGTTGTTTTAACAATTTTATCAGTAGGCCTAGGCCTACATCTATCTGGACGGTTCACCAGACATATGAATGAAAGATCAAAGGAACAATATACAGCTTACCGGGAACAAGAATGTGTGATAACGCTTTATATTGATACATCTAGAAAAACTAAACTTGTTTTGCATTTAACAATTGAATTATTTAAAAATTTATATTAGCAAAATTATTGCAATGAATAATTATAAAAGTAAATTATAATATAATAATATCTTTTGAACAAAACGGATGTACTTGCAATGTACTTGTCTTCAAGTACCAAGTACATCAAGTACATCGTAATGTAGGCCTACTTGGGTACAAGTACATTTTTGAGGCTCAAGTACAAAGTACAAGCAAGTACTCGAAAAAATGTACTGAAGTACAGGTAAGTATAAGTACCGATGTACTTGGCCCCAAGCATGTCATTAGGCGCTATAACCGCGTGAATCAGCTGCACGAATCGAGCAAAACCGTACAACCTTACTACTAACCGGAACGGCCACCCTTAGTCAGGTATAAGCAGTCAGTAGGCCGGCGGGCCAGGCAGGCCTTAGGCCGGCTGGCCAGAGGTGTGAGACCCCCCCTCCATAGGTGTGAGAGCCTCCCGCTAGTACTGAGTGGGAGGGGTACTAGGCTCAACCCTACCCCTCCGCTCCACGGGCGTAGTACTGGCGCCCAGCGCCTACTACAGGAGGGGGGTAGCACATCGGCTTGTTCAACACCAGGCCTCAGTTCTAATTATCCAATCGAGGAACATGCATGAATTAAAACATAATTATCGTTATCTGATAGGCCCAGCTTTAGCGGTGGTCGCAGTGGGCATGGTTAGCATTATTGTGGGCGTGGTCATCTACTACATGTCATAGGCCTAAACATGTGAAAAAAACAACAGACACATTCATTAAGTATTATGACTAAATATTTTATTCCAAGGACATGATAAAACAAGAATACATTCGTACCACACAGTAAAATATATTAGTCTGGGGGGCAGAATATCCCCCCATGCACCCTCCTCAGGATTTACCGAGACATATTTTTTTATCATCTGTGTGACCCAGAGGGAAGATTTAGACATGTTCCCAAGAAAAAAAGTGGCACTGAGTATGTTTTAAACATATTTAAAAGAACCGCGTCTGATTATCAAAAAAATACTGCTTTTGCGACCAGATAATAACAGTACGTTGTGACACAACTGTTCATTTCCACGCCAAAATAATTAAAACTGTCAAGTTATGTTAAATTTATATCAAAGCAAGGCAAGACTGTTATATTATTTATTTTTATTAATAATACATCCTTTAGGTACCAGACGAGTATTGATAAATTAATATTAAAATGTTTTTTTTGTCATAGTCTAAACGTTTCGTTTATTCTTTTAAATTGTGTGTAATAAGTTATAACTGTTTAGGGCTGTTGAGTTTGCATTTGCTTTTCAAACTAATACTAATAATTATATGCACCATTTATTTACTAAGGCATTTATATGGATTGATTTAAATAAGGTACGTTACTGCCTGTTCTCTTATAAACATGTAGGCCTATTAAATACATTTGTATTACTTACAATACCGTTATTAAACAACATAAAAGTGGATGTTTGTTTTTATTGCTGACAGAAAATTATAGCTAAAATGGCACCCTTTGATCGCTGGAATACCATTAACATTAATTTAGTGAGACCTATTTTGTCTTATATGTGGGGTCAACTGAGAAAAATTTGGACATGTTCCAAAAATAAGTGAATCATAAAAAATACTACTTTTATAACCAGATATTAACTATACGTTGAGACACTACATTTTCACATTACAAATAGCTGCTAAATTACAAGTAAAACAAAGCTGGACTGTAAAATCAATAAGTTTTCAATTTTCTTATCATTAATACACCCTAACCAGATGATCATCAATTGGTGAATTGATTTTGAAAGGTTAATTTCACTTAACACTTCACGTAACAGGTTTTAAGCAACGTATCAGTAGTGACAAAAAGGAACTGACGCCCAGTGGCGTATGCGTCCTCAACAAATTAAACAATACTGTAGATCTGGTAATTTTCGCGTGTTTAAATTTTCGCGTATTTCTGATTTTGGGACTTTCAGGATATTTAGAATTCGCGAATTTGCATTTTTCTGTAGTAGCCCTTCTATAATAATAATTATCGCGAGATTCTTAAATTCGCGAATATGTCCTCCCCGCGAAATTCGCGAAAATTAAAATCTCGCGAATATTACCTGATCTACAGTACTACATTACCCGGTTTTGTGGAAAAAATGTGTGCGAAGTGCAAACAAATATATAAGCCTATATTCATGACATTTTACCGATCTCTAAAAAACTCAATAAAGTAATGATAAATAGTTGACAATATTGACAATAATGATAGACACAGTCATATCTAACGTTATTACCAATGTACCCCAAGGATCTATATTGGGTCCACTAATATTTTTACTGTATATAAATGATCTACCAATTAATGTACGACATAGTAAAATTGCATTGTTTGCCGACGATGCCAAATGTGTTAAAAATGTAAAAAGAGTAGCTTCATGTATCGAATCACAAGGTGATATAGATTCGATTTTTAGCTGGAGCCAAAACTGGCGAATGATTTTTAATATTTCTAAATGTTATATTATTTCTTTTACAAGACTGAAGAATCCTGTATCTTTTAATTACTCGATAAACGGAGTAGCATTAAAACGAGTTACTGAGGTACAAGACCTTGGAGTTACTTTAGACTCAGCCTTTCAATGGAACATTCATGTCAAGAATATTATATCTAAAGCAAATCGTGTTAGTGGTCTGATTAGGTGCACCCTTGGGTGGCATGCTCCCCAGCATACAAAATTTATTCTATACAGTAGTCTTGTAAGATTAATTCTCGAATGTTGTTCGCCACTCTGGGGAGGCTTAAACCAAAAGTACACTAAATCAATAGAGAGAATGCAGAGAAAAATGACGTGATATATATGTGGTTACTCGGAAGCTGAATATAACGAAAGACTACTCCACTTACACTTAGCCCCACTATCTTTAAGACGTGATCAAAATGATGTCATATTCTTTTAGAAATGTCTACACCGAATTTATGATTTGGACCTCACAAAATTTGTTAGCTTCAGCTATGATAACCCCAGACAGAACCGTAGCTCCACAGAAAGTTTCCGGCTTAATCAGCCTATGTTTGAGAAAGAGGCATTCAGACGAAGTTGTTTTAATAGGATATATTACTTGTAAAACAAATTACCAAACGATGTCAGATGTATCACAGAAACGTCTCATTTTATAAATTATGTAAAAAATGTAATGTTTTTTTAATTTTTCACAAAATACTTCCAACGATTCAACATGCTTTTGGCATTTTCAGTGCATATGCGCTAAATGCAAACATGCGTGAGGAGTAACTGCGGTCTAATTTTTTTTTTTTTACATACTTATTATATATTGTCAATTAAAGTGTAAAATAATGTTCTCTAACGAGAACTTTTACTGGTGGGGGCTGACAAAAAGATGTAAACCATTATTATTATATTATTATTATTAATACATTGGAAATATAATTACTTTAAACACATCATAAAAAATAGAAAAACATACTCATTTTTTATTCTTTCGAAAATATAGATATCAAGGTCTGATAACAGACACGGACAATAACCATGTCAACATACCCGGAATATTATAAAATTATAATTAAATTGTTATTATATATTGTTTTAGATGAAACTTAAAAGTATTAAAACTACACGAATGATCAATCAAATCTGTAATGGAATTCCATAGAATAGCACAATAATTATATTTCCCTGATATTACTAAAACTAATATTATATTTTGTTTTCTGTTGAAAGATGTGACAAAGTGACACAAATATAGGCCCTACTGATATAAAAATATTGTTTGCGTATATTTTATATAGCCCTTTAACCCTTAAACTAAGAAACAAACAAAGTGGACATAAAAAAAAAGAAACATTATTTGTGCCATTCACACAGGACATGGACCTGACCTGAACATTACAGCTTATTTTAATTATCTATATTGTTTAATTCATCACATTTCTATCACGACGTAGGGAATAAAGGGTCAAAACAGAGCTTGGAAAACAGTAGTTTTTGATCCAGGACACCGAAATTGGGTTAATAAAAGAAATCCTGACCTCACGACTTAATGTAATAAATCTAATTTTAAAATTAAAATCATATTAGCTTTTAAGAGCCTATCATTGTTTCTTAAAGTGCGAATTACGCCTCATTTTGACAAATATCTGTCCGCCTGGTACCTAGAACGTCTAGCGGTCATCAAAAGAAATGTGTTGTTATGTTTAATAGGTACGTTACGTCACGATGATTGCGATGGTGCGAGGCAATCATGTGACCATTTAGCACCTAAGAAACAATTATTGTCAATGGCTTAAACGGGGAATTGACCTGAATATCATGAAAGTGTTAATGACTCATATAATTTTAAATAGATGTACTCTTTCCTTTTGAAAGTATATACATTACCAGTGATTCAGTTCAATGTAGTATACAGGCGCATTACAAATGATTGACTCTGTGTGCCGGCTCTCTGGTACTTACAATGTCAAAAGGTGATTAAAGATAAGCGCCGTACGTAGCACGTTACGTCATGATGGTTGGTTTAAAAAATATAAAAATGTTCTTCACATTACCTACTTTGAGGGCATATCTCGCAATATCTGCAATTTGTATACTCCTCGAAATTAACACACAGCTTAATTGTGATAAAAATTATCTTATAGTTCTGCAAAGTTGTACACTCTATCACAAACAACACGATTTTTCCAATAAACGAGTATTTGTTATAACGATGACAATATAACACCCATCTGCACAAACGTTGGATATGAACAAAAACATGGACGAAAACAGTAAATGCCAATATCTGTTTCAGTTTCATTTCAATTAAATGTGATAATGCACGATTTTGTAAAATGCATGCTCTGTGTTGTTATTCAAAATACTTTGTATCCATCCATAGAACATCTTTATATTTTTATAAAATACTGTAGATCTGGTAATTTCGCGTGTTAAAATTTCCGCGCATTTCTGATTTTGGGACTTTTCATGAAGTTTAGAATTCGCGTATTTTCATTTTTATTTAGCAGCGCTATATTATAATAATAATTTTCGTGAGACTCGCGAAAATTGAAACCTCGCAAATATTAAATGTTGGAGCTACAGCATACTTGATCATCGTCTGTTATTACATCCTGTAATGTGCTACGAGCACATTTAAAAGCGTGATAGTAGGGCTGTAACAACTGTTTCATAAATGCTGGGAGTCCCACAATGTGTGTGTTTACTAAAAGTCCAACATCTATTAACCCTTTATCCGCCGGTGTCGATCATATTCGGGCTCTCATTTTTTATTAGCACATTAATAACCACATTGTAAACACGTTAAAGATGAAACGTGACATCAATCAGTAAGACTTGAAAATCGTTGACCTCCATTTCTGAATATTTTTTCACTCACTTGAAGTTATGGATCGCGTCAGCGAGACACAACTTATAGTGGGTGAAAATTCAAATTGAATAATTTGGCGGTTAAAGGGTTAATGAGTTTGCATATTCGAAGACTTTTCCCCTTCTTCATTACTTCCGAGACTAAGTAATTCAAGTAGTAATCAATTATCTGTTATTTTATCGCAATATCCAGTGTTTTACTATGGCAGTGCTCTTTAACATGATTTTAACTCTGTATGTGATACCATGTAAATTGTCGTGTGATTTTAGCAAATTAACCATATTGTATATACATGTACATATATTCTATCATTTTTATGACAAATAAGTCAGTAATGACTTTTCTTTATGTCAATAAATATCTATCTCTATCTCTGTAATTATCTGTTATAGAACTAGTTCGTATAATACAAATATAAACACAACAATTTGTACCAGTGTAGGCCTCTATCTCGATCAGGTCGTGGTTAAAACGTTAACAAACTTGCATTCCCTTGACCTATTACCATATTGGAAATATATCTTCTATAATTGGCTCGCGATCGCCGTTGCATCCTGCGGGCTACCCCCCCCCCCCCCCTCCATAGCCTATGGAGAAGGTTGGAGTGGTCAGTGGCTTTGTGCCGGACCCCACCCCGCTAGCACCTATGCCCCCCCCCCCCTGCGCCCACGCGCTCACGCATGTACTAGTAGCCACTGGCCGTGCCGATCCGTATGGAAAGTGCCTCGTGCGTGTTAATGGTACATCCAACAGGTGTTTGTGTAACGAAATTATTCGCATTTGCTTTATCATTATGGACATTACTATAGTACTGCTTTGAACGTCCGCTCGTGAGGTCAGTGTTTTTGTAACGTTAGCATCTTTTCCTCAAATTAGCGCGAGAAGTAATGCTCGTCCTGACATGCGGCGCTCTATAAGGCGTTGGCGAGTTGGGCAACCGTGCTCCGGTCGTATTTGACCGTGGAGCGATTGCTGGACCCAATCCAACTCCAAGCGTCAGAGACTGTGAATTAGTTGTCCTACCCCATTTTACTCCAGTTTTTAAAGGCTGCGCAGTAATCATGCTACGTGATCGTGCTGTACGAGCGATCGCAGCGGGCCTATTAACCGTGGGTAGTGAGTTGGGTTGCATTCGACGCTTTTGTGTGATACCTGGCTCAGGCTCACTCTCGATATGCGCTGGTTTGACGTGGTCTGCAGTGACCGTTTTAATCTGGCCTTTCAGCACGATTTTGAACACTGAGCCAGGGGCGTGCACAGGGGGGGGGGGGAGGGGGGGGGGGGGTTAGGGGTCAGAGGGGACCTGACTCCCCCCTTGAGCTGCAGATTTGAAAAAAAAAATTACCTCTCGAACCCCTCCCCCCCTTGACGGAAAGCTGCACACGCCCCTGCACTCGGCCACTCCTTGATACGATCTCGTAGGGAGCGCGGTCAGTGGTGGTGCAATTGTGATGCGTAGCAAAAATAGGGGGCCTACATGTGAACATGTTTCGAGTTCCTTGAATTGAAACATTTCTTTTTGTGATGTGTCACGCGGGGGACATAAGGGGGCCACCATTAGATTCCCAGGGGGGGCAGGAGTAGGCCTATTTGTCGCGGGCAAATTATTTATTTCAACCGGGCTCGGCGGCGCGCTGAAAATTTCACATTTTGTTACATGTTTATATGGAACAGTTCTTGAAGTAAATTATTTATTTCACGCAGAGTCCGCCCGAAATTATTCATTTCAAAAATACTCCTGCCCCCCCCCCCCTGGGAATTTAATGGTGGCCCCCTAACCGGAGACGTGACATGGCTACCCGTAACTTGTCTGAATAATCGTCTGAGTCTGTGTGTGCGTCAACTGTATAATTCTCTGTAAATTCACCAGTGTGTGTCGTGTCGTGCCGTAAACCATCTCGGCGACCGATCTGCCCAAAAGTTCTTTTACGGCAGATCGGATGCCGAGTAATAGGCCTAGGCCTACTCCTGGCAACGTAGTTGTCCACGGGCTCGGCGATTCGTGTGCCATAATGGAGGCCTGTAGCTGACGGTGAAAACAATCGGCATTCAAACTGGGCTTCTCTAGCCGTTGTGATTGTGACGGGAGTCCCAAAACGAGCTATCCACCCGCTGAAGAAAGCATCGGCGACGGTTTCTGATTTAATGTCTACCAGCGTCGAGTACGGACTGAGATCTGCAACGCCTGTATCGAGTCGGGATTTGTCCCGATTCGATACATCTCAGTCCCTTCTCGACATTCTCATAACCATTATTTTATATATTCTATGACAGTGTTCCTATCCGTTGTGCGACTGAGGATTACTCTATATATCACTGGGACAGGGGCCTTAGGGTAGTGGTTAGCACCGCTGCCTTTCACGCTGGAGTTCGGGGTTCGATTCTCGGTCTCAGCGGTTTGAAAGAAACAAAAAAATGTTTCTTCCCCATCCACGTGTAAAACTCAGTATTGTGGGGAGCCTCCGTGACCGAGAGGTAGCGTGCTCGGCCTCAGACCGCCAGGCCTCGAATTTCGAATCCTGTGTCTGGAGGACAGTCTCATTCATCTCACCATCCTCAGGAGGTTCTCCTGGCCCAGTTTAGCCCATATGTGCACAAAGGTGGCCTAAAGCCCGATACATTTCATTTCGATATATCACTGAGCATCTCTCAAGTGATTTTATACAATAAGTGTATGAGTGGGGTTCTCAATATGTATATCATACGGTTTAAGTATAAATGTTATATGATGTGGTATATTCCGAAGAAATGTATTTTATCGGCTAAGTGTTAGGATATTTAATCGAAAGTGATAAATATTCACGAGAAGTTTGGTTTGTTAAATTTGTGTGATTTACGAAATATTTGAATATTTTGTACATTACAATAACATAATCGTAAATATTCAAACAAGTATGCAACACGTAAAGAGATGTAAATAGTTGTTATTTAAATTAAGGTAGAATACGATACTTGGGCCGATCTATTCAGATGGATGCAGATGTGAAATATTTAGCTAGTAATTGCTTCACATTGCGTGAAGGAGAATATTTTAAACAAGTGTCCAATACTTAGAAGGTGGAGATATATCCCCTCCTTCTCCCTAAGATGGATACATACGTTGTGTCTAGCAACTACTATCACCTGGAGCATCACACAAGCCTCATCCGACGAGGTTACAGGGCGTTATCTGTTCTCCACCAATAGAGTGATTCGATGTCAGAACCATCCGAAAAAGACCAACAAAGCAGCTTATCACTACTTATTTGAATTTCATCTAACATTTTAGCATGTTATTTTAAGCTGTCTTTGGCTAAACACTTTAACAAGTGATTTATGCATAGGAGTGAGGTCTCTCACCTTCGATTAGTATCTAATCAACTAATCAATCAATCCAATCAGTAAGTTGGAAATAGATCTATCAGAATCATGTTGCATGTAGTCACTCTTGCTATAAAGGGCACCCGTTTGTTGGTTAGAGACTGCTTGTGGTTCTAATCAACTCTCTATTGATCACGTGGATGAATTGTAGAGTAGTCTTAAAATCCTGATTGTCACTGTTTACTTGAGTTTTGCTTTGAATTTTATATAACAACCGTGTAAAATGTGAGTTTTAAATTCAAAATCGAAGATTCTAACATATTACTTCTAACCATCGAGATTGTAGCAAGTGAAATATATGACTTGTCAATCGAAAATATATGTTATATATAGGATACTTCCATCATGTATTTATAGGTTGTCAAATGCGTGATTTATGAGGTTGAAAATATGAATGAAGCTACTGTAGGTGACTGGATCTTTTAATGTCTATTTACACAATGGTTACTCGACTGTCTCTCATCTCTCTTGTCTCCTAATAGCCATCAATCCCGCAGAAAAGATGAGTTAGAGATGAGCAGCGTATTAAAGTCCTAGATAGTTTGATTAAAATAGAGTAAGCGTAATTTGTAGTATGTCTAAATCTTTTAGAGTAATATATGAGAAGCGTATTATAAGTACGTAGATAATTTGATTAAAATAGAGTAAGCGTAATTTGTAGTATGTGTGAATATTTTGGAGTTAAACATGAGAAGCGTATTATAAGTAGATGAATAGTTGATTAAAAATATATCAGCGGCAAGAGAGAGGTGGCTTATATGACATATCGCGTCGTGAGTGGCTGTTAGAACCAGATGGGAGGTTAGTATTTATATCTTATCGTGTTCTGATTGGCTGTCAAAGTGCTCCGTAATTTGTAGTATGTGTGAATATTTTGGAAATGTGATATTGTACGAGGCTGTACTGTGCTATGATCGCTTATCAGTAAATAACTTGATAGTTGAGACGGGATAATATATTTCATGTACTTTGTGGTGGAAAAGTGTTCAGTTATAGCTATGTTTGGATTATGATAACTTTACCGCCGCTAAAATATCTTAACATCGTTGAGATTCAGGGTAAAATCGATTTTCATTATCAGATCTATTGTCAGCAAGAAATCTCTGTGTGGTTAGGGTATAGGCATAGGTTATGTACGTACCAAAAATATGTGTCATTGAAGATAAGTGTGGTGATACTGTCTTTCCGTGTATGTCTAGAACATTTCCCATGTCCTGGTATCTATATCTAGTTTAGTGGTTGAAATATTTTCATGACAGTTTCTGCTTCTTTCAGATATTCGGATGTATTATTTGTATAGTTAAATATTATCTGGTTGATAAAATTATGTGCGTGTGTGTGATAAAAGTAAGCTTATTTGATCCGATTTGACTTAATATGTACTATGTTGATGATTGTTTTTGTGTGTTGACAGTATGTATGTGTCTAAAATGTTCATGATTAAAGATAAGTATATTTTTGTTGATTTGCAAGTACTGAGGTTTTGAATGTATATTCATGGTTGTGCTAAATGATGATAGAGTATTCATATTTAAAATGGTTGTGATTGTAAACCAGTATGTTTATGGTTGGTTTTCCTTTTTTTAGATATGCGGATGTATAATTTGTACAGTTAAATATCATCTGGTTGATATAATTATGTGCGTGTGTGTGATAAAAGTATACCGGTTTGATCCGATTTGACCAAATATGTATTATGTTGATGATTGTTTGCGCGTGTTGACAGTATGTATGTGTCTAAAATGTTTATGATTAAAAATAAGTATATTTATGTTGATGGTTTTGAATGTATATCCATGGTTGTGTTAAATGGTGATAGAGTAGTCATATTTAAAATGTTTGTGATTGTAAACCAGTATGTTTATGATTGGTTTTAATTTGCGTGTACTGTACTTTAAGGTAGCTAACGACATTTAGACATGCGTAAGTGTGGTCGATGATACTTCTGGTTGTTCAGATGCATATTTTGACTGAAAATAGAAACCGTTTTAGAAAGCTGTTTATTAGTATTGTCATAATTATGTTCGTGTACAGATATGTTCATGTTGGTTTTCCGTGTACTTCTAAACAAAAGTTGTAGACCTCTCGTATATCTAAGGCGTTTTATATCTAATCCAAGTTGGTTCTATGAGTGAGTGTTCGAGTTTTAGTCTAGGTTAGTAATTTGTGTAGTGTTATGATTCGCTGAGTAAAGAATGTATTCGTATATAATACGCAAGATCACCATTCACATATCTGATGTCCTTTCACAATTTAAATTTTAACGCAGACTAAATATGTTTGATTTATTCGTCGTGATTCGCTAAATATACATGGTGGGAATTATACTATAGTACTGTGTGGCCTTCAAATAAATCATAGTATTTTCTTTGAGGGTTTAAAGGGTGGATGTGCAAGGCCGTAATTATTCTATAGCGATTTGCTGTCGGCTATTATATATATGGTGATTTGAATAACAACCAGCATATCGATCAATAGTGAGTTCATGCTGCGTATTACGACACGACAAGGCTCAGGTACGTGGTAGGCCTATATTGAGACGTCAAATGGTCGATTGAAAAAACGAAGCCTTTGATGATGAGCGCTCTGTAGGAGGGAAACGCAGATTTATATATCTCACGCATGTAACTGACGCTTTGATCTCCGTCGGCTCTCTCCGCTATTTCTAATCTCTGGGGGTAAAATGTATAGAATTATTAGTGACATAAGTTGGAGAAACAATTTTTAATATCTTACCCATTAAATTAGACTGACTCTCTGATCTCGTCGGCTCCTTCCGTTGCGTGATAATTTATTATGCATCATTCTGTGCATTACGCCGCGTTCAAAATGGAGATAGGACAATTAAGATATACAGAAACAATTTCAAATATCTCACGGACTTTATCAACTAATTCTCTGATCTCTGTCGGCTCTCTCCGCTGACATTATAAAACTTTTATTATCGGATTTTATTTCTAGTCTCTGGGGGTTAAATAGATAGAATTATTTGTGACAGAAGTTGGAGAAACAACTTTTAAATATCTTATGCACTACATTAAACTGTCTCTCTGACCTCCGTCGACTCTCTCCGCTGACAATATAAAACCTATATTATCGAATTTTATTTCTAGTCTCTGGGGTTTAAGGGTAGAATTCTTAGCGACAGAAGCTCCCTGTGAACAAGCATAATTGAGGGGCCAGCTTCTCAATTTCTATTAACTCATAATGAGGAGAGATCGGGGACGTCTCTCCTCCTTCTCTCCTCCCTACCTCCTCTTCTCCTCCCTATCTCCTCACTCCTCCTCCCTACCTCCTCACTCCTCCTACCTCCTTCCTCACTCATCCTACCACATTATAAAGAATCACTATTACTACTAATATAGTAATTTACATGACCATCTTGCCAGAGAAGTGTTGACAAGCCTTTTTTAATTATATATCTACCGTAGTGACGTTAGTACATTGATTTTTTACGTCACTTTTCGGCACTAATGGTCATTTAAGTGACATTTAAGGCCTATTATAAAGTAATTTACATGACCATTTTGCCAGAGAAGTGTCGTCAAGCCTTTTTTTATTATATATCTACCGTAGGCCTACTTCCTATTGTCTACTTGTTGTAAACATAACGAGGATTTACAAATAGCTACAAAGCTAAGGTCAGTGTCTCCTCAGTGCAGGTGCAAATAGTTATAATAATAACATGTGGTATGAAATATGTATATATCCATATAATCATCTAAATAAATTAAACATCGGCACCTCTATGCAATACCATAACAATGTGACCAAGCAAATACACAACATTGTGACCTACTTTTACAAAGTCGTAAAAAATATGAATACACACAATAAGCATGAAAAATGCCTTCAAGGCGGCTCAAAAATAACATTACATATTCACACATTTTGAAACAGAGAAATACAGAAGTACACACTATCAGAGGTGGGCAAGTGGTCGCCACATCGCCACATGTGGCGACAGAAGCAAAATATCTGTAATGTAAATATTAAAAAATGACCATTCAGAGCCCCTAAAAATAGCCATTTATGGCGATAAGAATCATTTTGCCTGTCCACCCCTGACTATAATTATGAAAAAAAACCCCTTAAAATTAAAATGAAATACAGGTATCTGGCTACATCCCAAAACGCGATGTTTCGTTAATATATAACAAAACAGAACGGCATATTTTCATATTTATTTCAAGGGGCAGTGTAAAAGATCCCAAGACAAGAAGTTCGTAATCTATTCTTGTTTCTGGAGGAATTAACTCAGATATTTTTTCTAGCATAGTTTCGCGTTGAAAAGTGTAATTGCTGCAGTGGAGAAAATAATGTCTAGCAGATTCGATTGGGGCTGGGTATACAAGATTTGTTATATAGATCCCCATTTAATGAACAGAAGTTTAACCTAATTTGACAGAGAATAATTTGATCAAGTCGATTGCCAATATAAAAATGTTTGGGTACTATGGACCTTACTTTCAGGTAGTCAGTTAGTTTGCATTTAAATAGAGCTTTTTTAGAACAGCAACGTATGCTGGACGGTAGCAGGTTCCATAAATGTGTACTTGAAGGGAAAAAGGAATAACGAAAGTATGATGTTCTGCAACGATGTCCCAAGTATTTTAACTCCCCCCCTGGCTCTAGTGGTATTTCTGCTGTTCCCCAGAGGGCGCGTTAAAAAGGTATGGAGGTAGTCAGGACAGGTTTTAAATACTATGCTATGGGATTTTAAAATTTTATGAAACGTTCGCCTGGTTTGCAAAGTACAAAGTCGAGTTTCTTCTACTAACAGTTGGCGTAATGTACTTTTTTTACAACCTGTGATCAGACGCAGCGCATTATATTGAATATTCTCAAGGGTATTTTTATCATTCTGGGAACAGTTGTCGAAAATTACATCTCCATATTCTAAAAGTGGACGTATAAAAGAAAGGTAACAGCGATGTAGGGCTGAGCGACTCATTTTGTACTTAAATAAACGGAGTAAATGGACACGTTTCATTGCCTTAATTTTTATTTCGTTGATATGATCAGACCATGATAGCGTTTTGTTCAAGACAATGCCTAAGTGTTTGTGGCTATCTACTTGTTTTATGACAGTATTGTTTACCAATACTGGCACATAAGGTAATATTTTTTACGTGAAAAAAATATAGTTGCAGATTTGGATGGGCTAAGCGTCAGAAGCCAGTCCTTGCACCACTTGGAAATTTTTGCGAGGTCACGATTCAGTATTTTGGCAGCCTTTCGGCGGTTACTGTTCACTTTTTGGAAAAGCGAACAGTCGTCAGCTAGGCCTACTTTCTATTGTCTACTTGGGGGCCGTTGAACAACTACGTAACGCTTAGAGGGGGGGGTTATGGGATGCGTTACGGAGCGTAGTAAAAGTAACGTTAACAAGGCCCGTCGGCGACGGAAAAAGGCCTCAGCCTCTAATCATCGTTTTAAAGTGAAAATCATTTGAAACAAGAGCACATTCGACAATAGCGAAACATAAAAAAATGTTGAGTGGATCGTGTTAAAATGAGAAAATTTGACGATAGGAAGTGGCCGCAGGTCGGCCATTTTTAATTTTATCATGTTGGTATATCCCTACCTGGAATTGCACATTTTGTTCTATAGTAATGGTCTAGCTATCTGGTCCGGTTTCCCAGATATTACGCATATTAAAAAAATAATGGCCGATAATCGGCCATTTTGCCCGCCATGACCTAGTTTCGGTCCGAATCTTGCCCAATTTCAAACTCATCCGAGCTATTAGGGAAATTGATATCTGGTATGAATTTTGGAGCGAAACATGACAAATTGTTGAGTGAATCGCGTTAACGAGAAAATTTGACGATCTGAAGTGGCCGCAGGTCGGCCTTTTTTAATTTTTTCATGTTGACATTTTTCATGGTATATCCCTACCTGGAACTGCACATTTTGTTCTATAGTAATGGTCTAGCTATCTGGTCCGGTTTTCCAGATATTACGCTTATTAAAAAATTATGGCCGATAATCGGCCATTTTGGCCGCCATGACCTAGTTCCTGTCCGAATCTTGCCCAATTTCAAACTCATCCGAGCTATTAGTGAAATGGATATCTGGTATAAATTTTGGAGCGAAACATAAAAAATTGTTGAGTAAATCGCGTTAACGAGAAAATTTGACGATCTGAAGTGGCCGCAGGTCGGCCATTTTGAATTTTTTCATGTTGAAATTTTTCATGGTATATCCCTACCTGGAATTGCACATTTTGTTATATAGTGATGGTCTAGCTATCTGGTCCGGTTTTCCAGATATTACGCATATTAAAAAAATAATAGCCGATAATCGGCCATTTTGGCCGCCATGACCTAGTTTCTGTCTGAATCTTGCTCAATTTCGAACTCATCCGAGCTATTAGTGAAATAGATATCTGGTATAAATTTTGGAGCGAAACATAAAAAATTGTTGAGTGAATCGCGTTAACAAGAAAAATGGTCGATCGGAAAAAAGTCAAGGTCATAGGGGTCACAGAAAGGTCAAATGTGAAATTAGTCAAGCTTTAGTCATGATTAACCTGTATGTGAAGTTTAATGTGCATTCCAGTTATGTGAAACAAGTTATAGTTCTAAAAAGTGGCGGACAGACGGACGGCCGGACGGACGGACGAACGGACGGACGCGCCTGGTGACGACAATAGGCATCCGCCAAAATTTTGGCTGAGGCCTAAGAAACGTTACGAAGGGGGGAGGGAGGGGGTCAAAAATCGTCCAAAAAGGCGTTACGTAATTGTTGAGCGGACCCTTGTTGTCGGGTTGTATATGGATTGTGTGAACAATTCCAATTCCAGGATGCTTGTCATGTGAGGCATTGACGTTGTGTCATTTAGATTTTCAATAATGGAACATGTATACGGCATGGTTATGCATTTTTCCATTGATGGATGAACTTCCTTGTATACATACATGACATCTAGCCGACAAACAATTATTAGAAAAGGATGAGAAATGTGCTTAACATATCAGCATGCTCGGGGATTTGGCACCAGACAGACTATAATAAGCAAAATGTATTTCGTTGCATCATTTTACAGAATGGTTTATTACTACATACTATATTAACATGTATCCCACTGGCAATTGTTTTTGCCATGTAAATTATTACTCTTTTTATTCAGAGGTATAAATCAGCATTACAAGTACAAGGTGAAAATCACCACACCTGACAGTTTCTTTATAGATATTGACTTACATACTGAGATATACATAATAAACTACTTATTGGTCTTTTCCACGACGATGAAGTGGCATTCTGGAGATATTATTTTCCTACTAGTGTGAGCGTGTTATACGTTGGTATCAACTATCATTTGCAGAAAATGTAGTTAACCAACACGACGACAAAGGAGTTAACAACGGGTTCAAGTCGTCTAGCCTTTTAAAATAAAATTTATTATTGCGACATAAATACGTCATAGTTTGCATAACCATAGACTGATGGTTGCCTGCAACAAAGTGAAATGACCTTTTGAAATGACCTTTTGATATGCTTCAATAACGTGACACCTGCGTTGATCATGTTGGGGTTTGAGACAAGTCGCCCATGTCAGAGGTTTAGTTGTGGTCAATTGGACAGATTGTTACGAACGAACGTAACGATTTGTGGTTAATTGCACTTGTCCCTTTGTCGTTTGTAACGTTTATACCCGTGTATTATTATTTGTAATGATATTTCAATTACCACTGCCTATTTACACAGCAGTGCGACAACTTCACTTGTCACATTATTATTTCGATTATAGTCCGCAGGAGGTCTATTTCACCTTCTTGTAGACACACATCGAGATATTGACCCAGGAGGTGGCCAATTGGCATTTAAAATGTAATTAACCTCCCTACTTAATCTGATTGATTTCCATCAGCAGGGTTACCAAATCTTCTCTACTGTAAAGCACGATATGGGCAAACGTGATAATTGGGAAGTAGGAACACACCGGAAGCTCTTTAGAAAAAACATATTGTGAGCGACAGGTTATCTAGTATAAACAAATAGATTCATTTGTTTGTCATCCTGTGACATATTTTGAATATGTTGTGAACATTTCAAATGAATTTGTGCATCTATTCCAAAGTTATGATACATTGTATTGGGCTGGAGTTTGTTTAACCTGAGATAAACCAACTAATTATTGTAAAAATGAGTGATAATTTTAATGGTTGAAAAAATACCTTAAAATTATATTTCAGCTTGGAGACACCTGTTTAGGTTTTTAGAGATGCTAGAGAATGTCCATTGGTCTCCATCTTGTACTAAAAATGTTTAGTGAAGTATTATTTAGGCACATATCGCAGTTTGAATAAAACTATAATGGCATAAACGCTTCAAATGTGAAAATACATTTCTATTGGCATCCAATCACAGCTCGAAAGACTGCACCTGAAAGTGTTAGGAATAGGGCAGATTTCAAATTTTATTAGCCTACTTGTGGCAAAATTGGGGAAAAAAGAAATGTGGCGCCATTTAAGTAGCAACAGTATTATTATTATTAGTTATTCGAAGTGATGCTTTTATTTTTAACTCTCCTCCTTTCTCCAGACTTTGAGTTTTTGTTTAATGAATAATGTTGTGATCTTCAATTGCTGTTCACAAAAGGTGTAACAGTCCACCTGTTGAGGTGCAACTGCTGTCACCACTGTTATTGTAAAACAGTGGTAACAGCTATATTGTAAAATAATGGGACTACAATCAAATATAATGCCTCATCTTAGAATACTTTTGAGTAGGAATCCAACTTATTTTATTGGATTTGGTATTTCGATGTCATCTTGAAGTCTAGTAATGCAGTGAAACTGATCAATGTCCATTCGGATATCGATTAAAGATACACAATGCAAGCAATTCCGAAACCAAAATTAACGGCCATCTTGAATGTTTAACTTTTGACATAACAGTTCTAGAATTAAATGCAATACCTCTTTTTCAATTAATTTGAAAACGTTGGAATGGTTATTCTCACGTTTCCATGTGATCTAGAGAATAAAACAAAAGTGGCAACCAATATCCGGCACGAAAATGATCAATTTTACAAGCGACTACTGTTAATTATCATATTGTAAAATAATCAAATCCAATGCCTCATCTTAGGCATCAAAGTTTTTTCATTGGATTTGGTATTTTTAGATTTCAATGTCATCTAGATGTCTAGTAATACAGAAAATCTGATAAATGTCCATCCGGATATCGATTAAAGATACGCAAAATGTAAAGTATACATCATTTTAAATATATCTTATGTAGAATTACACACAGGAGTCCAATCTGAAGTAGCTAGTCCAAATAGTGTTTGCAACGCCGGCAGCATATTGTACCCAGGGGCAGATCTAGTTTTTCAGTGAGGGGGAGGGGGGTTAAAATTTGACAAAAAAAATAGTTTACTGTAAAGGGGTCGAGGGGCCCAATTTTTTTATTTCCAAGGGCTTTTTCATGCAATCTGAGGCATATTGGGCACTGTTTCTCACTCAGTATATCATCAAATCCTAAGGAAACTCCTAAATAAGGTGATGATTTTTTTTCTGAGGGGGAAGGGTTTAAACCCCTTAAACCCGCCCCCCTTTGAACCGCCACTGGTACCAGCAATCAATCTTGTAGCTAAGAGTTATTATTTCATTGTAATTATCGCGTCATCACTTGTCGGTGAATTTTTATAGGCGATCAGACTCAATATATATGGTTTACATCGTTTTTTGTCAGACATAGGTGTATGCTACAAGAGAGTCAGACATTGGTTCAGTGTTTGATCAATGTGAATGCCAAAAATTAAATAAACGTTGGCTTTTGTTTGCTGATATAAACAGGTCACTGTGAACGCCTACCCAGCAAACACGAATGCCCCGTGTTTGCTGGGTAGGTGCCCACTGCCGTAGAATGCAATGTGTGTGCAATGAGCCGCAGTCGGCCTATATAGGTGGCAATTGTTGATCAACCAACAGTGTTTATTTAACAGTCACGATGTCTGATAAATTAGACCTGTTGGCAATACGATCGGGGGGAAACATATGACAAAAGTGACATTGGGACTTTAAAACTATTGGCGCATGGTGAATACCGCGGGTGGCGTTGCACAGCGGTAATTAACATTGGCGGAAATCTGTTCCAACACTTTACTTGGCAGAAGGCGGGTTGGCATTACAACCGGGCGTAATACAGCGGGGGAGCACTGTATATGTTTTGTGGAATTAAACAAATGAGTCAAATCTGAAATGGCAATCAATGACATTCAAATCCTTTTTATGCCTAATTGGCATAACAATATTACATCTTCGGATTGAAATAACAACAATTTGCACAAATGTCGACATAGATAATTATAAATCAATTTCTGGTATGAATGTATGTCATTTAATTCCTCCTCTAAAATCCAATATGGCCGCTAAAATTCTAAACATCCGGCATTTACATAAAACTTAAGCTTAAAGATGGCATGAAACTGTAACTTGGCTTGAGTAGCTCTTTCTCAGGTAGACCTATGCTATTTAGTGGGGTGGCAATGTATGAAATATCGAAGCCATTTTTTGGATTAAAACAAGGGAATTGAAAAAAATGATAATATAAGGATTAAATTTTGATATGGATGTTTTTATAAAAAAATCGAATCTAGCTGCTAAAATTAAAAATGGCCACCAGTTATAGAAATTTACCATTTCTATCCATAAAGATAATAATTATGTGAAATGCCATCAATAGAGCGGCTAAGAGAAACAATCGTTCAAATTGAGAAACAAGCACCAAATTTCATCTAAATGTTATTAGGCCTGGGGCTGATTTGCGAAAGCCTGCTAAAAACACGATTTCGCTGCACCCCCCCTGTGACATAACTTTCTTCGTCTGTTATTGTAGGAAAATATATCAACTTTAATATTCAAAACAGTAACCAAAAATTCCGGTGTCCAAAAACCATCATTGAGACACTTTAATCACCATACCCTAAGAAAAGTCATAAAATTAAAAATAATATTATCCAGTCATCATTTTTTATCTGAATTATACTATTTCATTAAACATTCAGCAAAAATACGCTAAACAAATGTATAGATTTTTTTTTTTTTATTGATTAAAATGTACAATACAAATACAAATTATGTATTATCAGTAAATAAATTGTTCATTTAAAAGCACATTCATTGAAGCCGCTGCCGACTCATTGTAAAAGAACAAAGAATCGACATCGGCCCAATGCGAGTTACTGACACAGTCATGTTCACAGAAAAAAAACTAGTACTCAGTGAACGCGAGACACTGTCACAATACCAGATCAATGTCGGTCCATGAACGCTGGCCCGGCACTGAATTAACACCATGCCAGCGTCTCCCGTTTTCTGGCTATGTGGTATGGTATCACAGTTGACAATACATGACCCACCAGACACAAGGCGGTGAAAGCAACGCCGGTTCAACGCCGGTCCACTATCGACGACACCGAACCAACGCCAAAGCGATTCAACACCCTGCGCCTGCTGGGGAAAGAAGATAATTTTGCTGTTGGTTCAGCGTTGGTCGACAATCGACGACGCTGAACCAACGCTAAAGTAACACCTATTCAACACCCTGCGCCTGCTGTTGGTATAATGTTGGTATAATGTCTGCCGGAA
Source organism: Flabesymbios commensalis (assembly GCA_964017125.1). Taxonomy (NCBI): domain Eukaryota; kingdom Metazoa; phylum Annelida; class Polychaeta; order Terebellida; family Flabelligeridae; genus Flabesymbios; species Flabesymbios commensalis. Next base: position 56,848,808 of record OZ024904.1, on the reverse strand, counting down.
AGATGTCCAGCCACCAAATCAGGACATGGTCAACCGTCGTGCGTTTTGCCCAGCATACATGTAGGATCCTGACATCGCTCAATTAATGTGGCGTTTATCCCCAGACTCCTGGACGCGGGGGGACGGGGATGACCGCCTCGTTTCCATACCGTGGTGACGTGCGCACATAGAGCAGTGTGAGCGGCCTTGGTATTATTCCCGCACTTCAAGCGTTATACTCAGCGACTACGGACGTGCCGTAGCTCGCTCTCGCTAAGTCAATAGAGACGTGCCGTGCGCGGATGGTTGTGCTTTGCTGTTATCGCATGTTAATCAAATAAACATGACAAGAGAGAAGAGAGTTTTCTGGTTTGTTTGAAACCGTCGACCAGACGGAGGAGGAGGAAGTTTGAGTTTTGATGGTGAGATTGGGCGGAGTCCCTCGTCGGCCGTTGTGACCCCATAACGGAACTCCCGGCGTAGGCCCATCACGCCATACTGGTGACCCCTGACGACTGATCGTCTACGCAACAGTGTTTTCACCTAGACGCCAGTTGAAAACCGCTGTTTTCAAGGATAGTTTTCATTAATTTTAAGGGATTTTTTGAAAAAAATCAATAGCATTTTTTTCACAAGGTACGTGAAAGCTGTAGGTCAAAATATATATATGCCAGTTTAAATTAGTCAGAAAGAGTTATCAGACGAGAAGCACGTTTCTTTACGTCGAAAACGGCGTAAATTTCTAAACTTTTGGTCGAAATCCCACGTGTTTGGCGCCTTTTCAAGATGGCGGCCTTGCCGGTTTCTCTAGAAGAATCCAGAAAACTATTCTCATAGACATAGTCTATCATTTTTTTATTGTAAGAGTTTGTTTAATGCCTTCATCCTATTAATGCCACTGTAGGCGAGTAGGAAGTGGGTATTTTCTGTAACTCAATTTTTATCGTTGATTACCATAATTGGGTAACTCGATTTTAAAGTCCATAGACGAAATCTCGTCATTTTTCCCGATTTTTTTCTACAAATCGACAGAAATTTTAAATATCGCTTCGACTCGGGTAACCTTTAATAGGTTTAGGGCCAAAATAAATTGTTTCCCTAAATGAATGTCAATAAACGGTCTTATTTGGTCTGTTTAAAAATATTCCCAGGACCGTAGGTCAATATTTTGTACTATCATCATATGTTATTTCAGAGAATGCTGAATATTGTACTTGTATTTGGTAGGTGTGCGCCATCTTGGACTCTGGTTTCCCTAACTTAGCTCTAAGCCCGCCGTGGGCACCCACGTGTTCCCCCCTAACCGGCATGCATCGGGACAGTGAACCTGTGTCGCCTCATCACATTAGCATAAAATAAGCCGCCATTTTGATTTGGTGGAGATCATTTGTCACGTGTTCCAAATTTTACACGGACTGATTGTAATAAAAAAATAAATTTTAAATTGTTTATAAATTTTCTTTTTCAAAACGATTGATTGAGAAGATGTGTAAATAAGTTGTTTCGAAAACGAAATTCTGCCACTAATTGTGCGAGACTTTTTGTTCACTTTGAAACGCCTTTCGGTGTTTGTAATCGTGCTAGGCTATTCAGCACCTTATTTGGGCACGCAGTAGCTGATGAATATGCTAATGTGAGGCAAAGGGGGATGCTGACTGTATACTATGTACGTACCGCTCGAAGCTTACCGTCACAGACTATAAGCCACATGCTGCCTGCCGCACAGGCTGTGCGCACCGACAATACACCACACACACACCCACCACAGACGACATAAGAACAACCGCACCGAACACAGTCGGTTTATACGTCAACCAATGAATCGATGCGAGTGATTGATTCGGACGTTTATGAGAATGACTCGGTGATGAACGTACCATTATAAAAAAAAAAAACGTGGGATGTTCATCACAGATATCATTTTTCAGAGAAATGATATACTTTATCATTTATCAGCATAGACTACTGTCAGTCACGTTTTAGATATTATTCTTAAATCATAAATGTCACTGTTTTTCTTCGCAGTCACATTTAGTCTAGCAGTTTGAGAACGAAATTTTCTCACGATAGTTTATTTCTGAAGTGTAAATTTTTTATAAATACAGAAATATTCGATTTGACAGTTGCGCTATTGCGAAACATTGCAAATATTTGAATGTGTTTTTCGACTTGTGTGAATTTTTTTTTTTTCCACCCAGGTCGATTTACAAAATACTATTATCCTAGCTTAGCATAGCTTATCACAGTTGTATCTAGCATATTGTTTTTATGTACCACTTCGACCTACGGTTTTCACGGTACCATTTTGCATGTGTGTGACTCAGTGAAAACGTTTTATGTCTCATCTAGACCTCCAGTTTTCACTTTAATCAATACATACCTTTTGTGAATTTGTGAACAGCACTTAGGTGAAACTTCAACGACGCATAATGATATTTTTTTCAACTAATCTGCAACCCCCGTTTCTCGCACCATGCGACATAGCATGAACATTTTCTACAGTCTACACTTCTAAGCTTCAACATATTGCAGACATTTTTCATCTGATTTTCACGGCATTGCACAACCTGTCCGCGCACGGCGCGTCAAAAATAGTTGGCATGTGTTAATATGACATGCCATTTTAAACACATTTGGGATAGACGCAGAGCCAATAGGCCAGCTATCTCAGATGCTTCATTAGTTAAATAATTTTACAAACACTACTTCATAATGTCAAAGCAGTACGACAGTGAAGGCTTCATGTCAACGCCTCTAGAAGGTTCGGGTGCTAGACCCAAAGATAACTATCATCCCGACAGTGAGGACAATGAAGTTCGATTCCGAGAGGCGGACGAGGAATATCAACGCCTCAAAGCTGATTTCGCTCGAATTGCTCGAGCTAGACGTCTGAATTCCCACTCGAGGAGCGACTCCTCAAGGAGTTCTTCACCGCTTGGTAGACAGCCGCAGAAACGTGCTACGAACTTACCAAAGTTTAGAATCGCAACTTTCTACGCCTCTGATGTGGAGCTCTGGTTCAATCAAATCGAGACTCAATTCGCTCTCCACCAGATCGATGATGATGATGAGAGGTACAGCCTAACCTGCGCCGCACTTTCGGGTGAGATTGCATCGGACGTGAGGGACGTGCTGCTGCAGCCTTTCAGGTCCAACAAATATGACAGCCTGAAAGCAATTTTAATTGAGAGGCGAGGATTGACAACACCTGAAAGGGTCAACAAAGTTATCTCTGGCGAGAAGATTGGAAATGATATTCCCTCGCGTTTCCTGCGGCGTCTGCAGAAGACTGCAGGTTTCGGCACCAAAGCTGTTGTGGGAAAGGCTGTAATTCGGCAAGCGTTCATACGACAGATGCCCGCTTCCAACAGAGCCCATTTGGCGACTCAACCCGACAGTGCCACCCTCGAAAGTTTGGCCGTTTTGGCCGACAGGGCACTGGCAGCAGAAGAGGACGTCGAAGAGAGTAAGCCGGGGGTCGCAGAGATCAAAGTCGAAGAAACCAACAAACTAGTTGATTTGTTAGAGGATCTGTCCAAACGCATCAAGAGATTAGAAACAGTAACAACATCGGAGAGGAAACGAAATAAAGGACGTGGACGAGCAAATAACTACGCTCACGCGCCTGCATTTGCCCCTAATGTACAGGCCTCAGGTTTCGTTAGTAACCAACCTGGTCAGTATAGAAACGCTAAAGATAATGCTCGACCTTAAGCTCCGCTGACGAATTTGCAACCACTTGCTCGACCTTTCGTTCCGCCGCCGAACCCACAGAGAAATGACGCCGCTAAGACTTTAAATTCGGCTGATGCACCTGTCTGCTATTTCCACCAGACTTTCGGTGACAAGGCACGCACGTGCAGGAGCCCCTGTGCTTTTTCTTTAAACTGCTAAGCCAGAGCAAGATAGCGACTCTTGCATCTGGCGGTATAACTGAAACGCGACATGACTCCGCGGACGCTAGTTCTCCAAAGTTATCTCACTCGAAGTTATTATATGTCGCAGATAAAGGACATAAATGCAGATATTTAATCGACACGGGCGCAGCTGTCAGTGTTTTGCCGAAATCTTGCGCTAACGGGATTTCGGGCGCTGGCAGTCTCCCCCTGGTGGCAGCTAATAACAGTACTATAAACACTTACGGCAATTGTAAACGCGTCGTCGATGTCGGCTTAAAGCGCGAATATCCGTGGACGTTCATAGTGGCAGATGTGCAGCAAACCATAATCGGGGCTGATTTTTTAATCCACTATAATTTGCTCGTAGACTTGAGAAGCAGATGTCTTCGAGACATGTGTACAGGCCTAGCCATTGCCGATTCACTATCTTCGATTAAACCTTTGTCATTGAACAGAGTTGATACCGTTCAAAATAAAAACACAAAACTCCTCGGCCAGTTCCCGGAACTGACATGCCCTATGACAAAGGGTGAGCCCGTCAAACACGGCATAACTCACAAGATTGTGACTAAAGGTCACCCGGTTTTTGCTCGACCACGACGTTTGGCACCCGATAAGCTGGTTACCGCCAAACGTGAGTTTGACGATATGATTAAATTAGGGGTCATTGAACCCAGCGACAGTGAGTGGTCCTCAGCGCTTCACATGGTGCCAAAGAAAAACGGCGATTTGAGACCATGCGGGGACTACCGTAGTTTGAATGCACAGACCGTACCGGACCGTTATCCGATTCCTCATATTCAAGATTTCACGCAGCGGTTAGCCGGATCGAAATTTTTTTCGAAGATCGACTTAGTCAGGGCTTATTACCAAATTCCGGTGGAACCGTCCGACGTACACAAGACTGCTGTTACCACACCTTTTGGCTTGTTTAATTTCACTAGAACACCATTTGGTCTAAGAAATTCCGGTCAAACGTTTCAGAGATTTATAGACCACGTGACACGCGGACTTGATTTCGTTTTTGTTTATTTGGATGACCTACTGGTAACCAGCCCAGATCATAAAACGCATAAGAAAATCTACAAATTTTTTTTGCTCGACTATCGGAGTACGGAATCATCATTGGTCCTAAAAAGTGTCAGTTCGGAACATCTGAATTAAGTTTCTTAGGTCACCACGTTTGCGCCGAAGGCATTTCGCCGTTACCCAGCGCCGTTGACGCGATCGTTAATTTCGTCAAACCCGAAAAGCAACGAGCAATGCGTAGATATCTGGGAATGGTGAATTATTACCACCGTTTCATACCGCATTGCGCCGCGAAGCTGACGCCACTCAATAATCTACTGACTTCTGCCAATGAAGGCCATACCAGACTGTCACCGAAATCAAATTTCGATTTCAAGTGGAATAAAGACGCAGAGTTAGCATTTTCTGAGTCAAAACAGATATTGGCAAACGCTACGCTTCTGGTGCACCCAGATTCTACGGCCCAGCTTAACATCACGTGTGACGCTAGTGATGTCGCCGTCGGTGGCGTTTTGCAGCAATTTTTAAACGGTATGTGGCAGCCGCTTTCGTTTTTCAGCAAGAAGCTGAACCCAGCAGAGACACGCTACAGCGCGTTCGATCGTGAACTTTTGGCAGTATACGCTACAATTAAACATTTCAGACACAATTTAGAAGGACGAAATTTTTTCGTTAATACAGATCATAAACCGTTGACATTCGTAATGTCATCCGTGACTGAGCGCGCATCCCTACGACAAACACGTCATTTAGTGTTCATCGCTGAATTCACCACCGATATTAGATATGTAAAAGGAGAGACAAATTTCGTCGCTGATGCGCTGTCACGACCATCTGTGTCAGCAATACACGATGGACCAGTAATAGACTATAAAGAGTTAAGCCTCGACCAAGCTAATGACGCGGAATTCACACGTTTGAGACACTCGACTACATCAACTATGAATTACAAACTATTGAAATCGTTTGATAATCAATTGATCTTGTGTGATGTGTCAACGGGACACAACCGGCCGTACCTTACCGCGAAATTTCGCCGAAAAGTTTTTTCAAACTTGCACGGTTTAGGCCATCCATCGCATAGAGCCACCAGACCTTTGATCAATACCCGGTTTGTATGGCACGGCATGAACATAGATATTGCTAGATGGTGTCGTACCTGTAAGGGTTGCCAGACCGCTAAAGTTTCACGTCACAACACTCCAGTTTTCGGAAAGTTCACTGAACCTACCGAGCGATTCGATCATGTCCACGTGGACATAGTCGGACCTTTACCTTATGCCGATGGTTTTAGATATCTACTGACTTGCGTCGACCGTTTTACACGTTGGCCCGAAGCAATACCTATGGTAGATATTAGAGCCGAAACGGTCGCCGATGCCTTCTTTAGCGGGTGGATAGCACGTTATGGTACCCCAGCCACTATCACCACTGATAGGGGCGCTCAATTCGAGTCCAAATTGTGGGATAGTTTATGTAATCAATTCGGGATCATTCGGAATCGTACCACGAGTTATCACCCTCAGTCGAATGGCATGGTTGAACGTTTCCACCGTCAATTGAAAGCCGCTATTATGGCGCACGAGTCACCGAATCCGTGGACTATCACGTTACCTGCTGTACTTTTAGGAGTTCGTTCAGCCGTGAAAGAGAGACTGGGCAGGTCAGCTGCCGAGATGATTTACGGGACAACCCTTAGACTCCCAAGAGAGTTTACTAAGCAGTACACCGTCGACGCTAACACTGATTTGGAGAATTATTCAGACAAGCTACGCGTGGCCATGTCGCGTCTCCGTCTATGTCCGCCACGTGACACACAACAACACAACATTTTCCAATTCAAGGAAATAGCTACATGTACTCATGTATTCTTGCGCCGAATCGCAATTGCACCGCCTCTGACCGCCCCTTACGACGGACCATACAAGGTCGTCGCGAGGAGTGGCAGAGTAATGAAAATCCTAGTTAAAGGCAAGGTTGAGACGGTTTCTTTAGATCGCGTTAAACCCGCACATATGGAGTGCGAGCCTACGACAGGTACGACAACACAGCGTAAACCGCCAAGCAAACCACGGAAGTCGACGGCTACCAGGACATCTAGTAAGAATCCACAGGGTCCACCTAGACCTGGTAGTGCGGACACTCCGACGTCCAACGGGACGAGAGTCAACACAAAAAAGTCGACGGCAGTCAGAAGCAGTCAAAAATCGGCCACAATCCCAAAGCAAATAGATGTTAGAGTCAACTTGTCTAACAGAAACAATACTTACGTAGCGCCGCATTCACGAGCCCCTGCCGTATTCCGCGCTAACGGGAACGGCGGTGGTTTACGAACGTATTCCCGCATACCTTTACATCTACGGGGTAAAACCCCGGATGCTGCTGACGCCGTAATCGACTCGACAAAAAGCAAACATGCGCATATCGCTAATCGCGAAAAAATTTCGACCGACCAAACAGTGCGAAAAACTAGAGTCGGACAAATAATCCAGACTCCTGCTCGATTCGTGCAGATGGTTCACGCCATAGTTGCGCCTAGCGACATCTATGGCGGGCCCAACCGCATACCTCGTAATAACAATGTTGTTAAATTGTAAATGAATATGCCAGGCCTGGCAGAATTGTGTACAGATATATAATGTAAAGACATTTTCTTTTAGCAAGCTCATTGCTAAAGCACTAATAGAAATTATGTTAATTAAATGAATGGGTTGATCGCAGCTTGCAGCACATGAATCATACATAAAGGACAGTTGGTGTTAAGAGGATAGGACAATTCACGTATAATGCTGCGCTTTCAACCACCCACGCTGTAACCACACTCGCTATATTTTTTTTTAAGAAAACTATGCTTAGTATAAGAGGTTACATATTTTACAACCCCGCTACTTGCACCAAGCAGTCTCCTACACGTCAGTTTGGTCCTACGTTGTCACTCAGCCGGGGGTAATGTAGGATCCTGACATCGCTCAATTAATGTGGCGTTTATCCCCAGACTCCTGGACGCGGGGGGACGGGGATGATCGCCTCGTTTCCATACCGTGGTGACGTGCGCACATAGAGCAGTGTGTGCGGCCTTGGTATTATTCCCGCACTTCAAGCGTTATACTCAGCGACTACGGACGTGCCGTAGCTCGCTCTCGCTAAGTCAATAGAGACGTGCCGTGCGCGGATGGTTGTGCTTTGCTGTTATCGCATGTTAATCAAATAAACATGACAAGAGAGTTTTCTGGTTTGTTTGAAGCCGTCGACCAGACGGAGGAGGAGGAAGTTTGAGTTTTGATGGTGAGATTGGGCGGAGTCCCTCGTCGGCCGTTGTGACCCCATAACGGAACTCCCGGCGTAGGCCCATCACGCCATATACACAACACGCCAAAAAAGGAGGCGGGGTCAGTGCTGGGCCAGCGAATGTATAGATGCGCAACCATGAATAAAATAAAAATAAAACATTTGTAAAAGCTGTAAAAACTTCATCTTGATCAATTTTTTAAGTTTTATTTCGCTGAATTCCCGCTAATGGTACAGTTTTATACGAATATGTATTGGACATATATGATTACTTAGTAAAATTGATTGCATTAACACAAAAAAAATCCCGAAATGTGTCATATTAAGTGTTTTGTGACCATACCCGAATGGATATTTATTAGTTCCTTAGCGTCATTTTTAGCATTATGTTTATCGGGCGGCCAAAAGCACCAAATTTGGTACACACTTTCTCTAGGGGCAAATAATGGAATTTAGTCGTTAAACCTTCTAATTTTGGCTCTGCTTTTCCAGAAAATCCAAAATGGCCGCCAAAATGAAAAATGTCGCATTTCACTGTAAATGAATATTATTTTCTTCATAATATACCTTAATATAAACATAAGAAACTTTTCTAAGACATATCATTTACTGCTGTTAGTTATTTGAAAAACAAGACCACATAAAACGTAAAAAACACTGTTTATTTAATTAATGTGAGCTCACAATTGGCTGTCGTTCATTTGACCAAGTCCTATTCACTTTCTGACAATATAATTGCAATTACTTTTGTCATAACGTGAGCCGTGAAGCATCTTACATATATTTTTTGTAATAATAATGACCTAATAATAATACAACATAATAATAAAGTTATTACAATTTAGATATGAAAATGAAATAAAATTTTATCAAAAACCCTGAAATATATTGAAGTATGATGATGCCTTCGGATTGGACTCTTAGCTATAATATCATAAACACTGACATGAACAGTTCTTCGGACACTGATAGGGATTACCGCACCACCGATCTCGTTCCTCCGAGGCGTTAGGCCCTATATAAGTAATTCAATTGAAAGGATATTGAATTTAATTTGTACCGTTATGTGCATTAAAGTTATAAATATATTATTTTTTAATATGGTTTTATACAAACAGAATGTTATAATTAAAAAAAATATTATTCATATAAATTTGAAGCTGCTATCTTTATTACAAGAATGGAAGGTGTAATTTACACAAAGGTAAAATAAACAGCAAAATGTAAAGTTAGCACATTGTCTGAAAGGCCTGATATATGTCATGAAATCTGAAGATGCACTCTCTCCAGAAAAAGCTACATAAATAATTTACAAGGATGTATTTTTGGGGGGTTTACTTCCTCAGTTGGTGTCTATCATATTTTGTTTAAAGTACATAATTTCAGTGATTATGATTCTAAAAATGTTCTGATATAACACAACAAATTAACACCAAGCTTGCATCACAGCAGGAATGTTAATTATTATGTTTGACACAAGGAAGACAGCTGTATTTACTCGTTAGAGAAAAGGCAACAAGTCAAACATCATGAGTTTCATCAACTCTGACTCATGAACGACTGAAGGTTCAATAAACTTATTCAACAATTCTACGATTTAGGCATTCTCGTAGCTTTATTAATATACTTCTAGAAGTAGAAGTGGCTCTTGCTAATTATAGGTCTACTTATTGGTGTTTTAAAGATGATGTTGTAGCATGTCAGCATGTCTCATTCACTATGGATGGCAATTCCTGCTCAACTATCCCCAGCCATTATTTTTAAAGCACAGAAATAAGCTATATCCATTCATAATTAGTATTTACTAAGTACACATAATATTATTATTTGGTGAAACAAGATTTGTTTTGAACAAACTGTCACCAAACACATTTACCTGATAATTGTTGTACTGTTCTTGGCGTTAACTGAAGACGAGAAGTAGATAAACAAAAAGACGAAGCAATGTCACACATGGATTTTGAATATTCCCCAAATACAGTCATGCATTAAAGTATCAATGATGGTAGTACCAGACAGACAGACAGATATTTTATTGACAGAAAAGAAAAGTCATTACAGACTTATTTGTCATAGAAATGAAAGAGATATATGTACATGTATATACAAGATTGTTAGTTTGTTAAAATCATATGATAATATACATGGTATGACATACACAGCTAAAATCATGTTAAGTGGCATTGCCAAAATAAAAACTGGGTATTTCGATAATATAAATGACTACTACTAAAAATGAAATAAAAGGCATTGCCAAGATAACATAGAGGTCTATCATTTTGTTTCCCGCACCAAAACCAGAGATAAAATAGCTACTACGTATGACATACTAATTATATATAGTAGCAAAAAAGACACTCTGGAAAGCGTAGACACCTAAAATATATACAAGTGCATGATTATGCTACAGTAACTGGAGTATGCAATAAGCCAATGGTAAAAATTATATGGTATTTTTTAAAATTAAATATAATATCATGCAAGTACAATAAATATGGCATAAACAGGTAGCTCCGTGTCATGTGACCATGCAAGCACAGTCGCTATGAGCGCGGAGATTCCCTGAGATTGACTAGTGGTGCAAACTTAACGACGTAATAACAGTAGTAATGGCGGTTAAAAATTATTTGTGCAATTCACACAGGACATGGCCCTCGCACAAAAACATTAAGCCTTTTTATAATTCACTATATTGTTTAATTCATACTGTTTCAATCACGACCTAGTTAGAACCACATACTCGGAGTTACAATCGAAGAAAAACATTCCCGACCTCATGGAGAAAATCAGTTGACTTAGCAACTCTGAGATCCTCCATAAGGCCCCACCTCGTCTGATAACAAAGGCGACGGAAACGTCCCTAACCGGCCCCAAGAAGCCAAATAATAAGATCCGAGAGCAACAACCGTCTTGATATGTGGTAATACCCAAGTCAGATCATGAGGGCATGATAATATGAATAATATAGCGACAGGTGACAGATTTATTATACTCAGTAGTTTTAGCCCTAATTTGTTTAAAGCAACCATAAATAAATTGCGCTAGTGACTTCACCACTGTTATGTCTCTAGATGTCATAATTCCTAGAAACATTTCATTTGTCGGTTGTATATTGATAATTGCGGCTACAGAGTCATACAAGATTTCGCGTTCATTCTTCATAGCGCAACAGTGGAGAAGAAGATGTATTTCATCGTCAATTTCGTTTAATTGACACCTTGTGCATATTCGCTGATTTTTTGGAGTGATTGGATTATTGAATCGTCTTCTTTCTATATTTAGATCATGTGAGCTCATTCGATATCTCGCCATTGCTGTTATGAGGTGGTTCCCCCTTATGTGCAAGATATATGGTTCAACACAGAAATATTTTTTTACTAATGCATATGTGCGCAGCTTACTCGAGCTCTCAATATCTTTTCTCCACTGCTGTGTAAATATTCTAACTATTGATTCTTTAAATGAAAGCATGAATTTATTTGTATCCCCAATATTCTGTGATTCCCAAGTTTGATCAAGCCCGGTTCGTTCGAGGACAAAGCGAATACGGAAACACCAGTTCGTGAAGCCAATGGCATCTAGCTCAAGTAGCATATTGTAGGCATTTCTGACTGGATGGCTCCGAGATAATTTTAGAATTCTACACCAATATTTTACAGCTTTTATGTGTTGCCGGATGATCAGTGGAAATCGACCCGTGTCCCCATATATTGCAGGAGTAGGTGATTGCTTTCTAACGCCAAGTGTGGATTTAATAAATTTTAGATGGATTTTTTCCAGATCGTTAACATCATCGCCTGTATACCATATATCACTTCCATATTCCAGTATGGGCAATATTTGGCAATCAAATACCTTGAACGCAATAGTGGGTGACAATTTACCGACCACAGGACGGGACTGTTTACGTAGAGCAAAGATTGCTTTCCCAGCTTGGGAAGCAAGATGAGAAAAAGTTTCTTTTAACACGTTATTAGCGGACTTGGTGCTATACACTACACCAAGGTATTTATATTGTTCAGCCTTTTCTATAATGTTATCACCATAGTGGAAGCTTCCGCATACTGTTGTGTGACGTTCATTAAAGATAAGAACTTTTGTTTTAGGAATTCTAACTATGATATGCCATAGGGAAGCATATGAATACAGGGCAGTTAGCTGTTTTTGTAATCCCTCGGCAGATTCTGAAAAAAGGACAAGGTCATCTGCAAATAACAGATATACCATTAGTAAGGTGTCCACAGCGATACCTTGATCTTGGTCAAATGATGCGGATATGTCTTGTAAAAATTCCGTGAATAGTTTGGGACTGAGCATACCGCCTTGTAGAACCCCAAATTCGCTTTTTAATATGTCACTGATACGCGAGTCCCATTTTACACGGCACTCTGCTTTAGAAAACATGCTTTTTATTATGTTTAGCAAATTTAGCAAATTTAGCAAATTCCCCAAATACAATCTTGCATTAAATTATCAATGATGGTAGTACCATTTTTTTTATTCACCTTGGATCATATAAATTATTAACATATGAGGCATGAATTTCCGTCCCAGCTTCTAGCAATATTATGTATGCATGAGAATAACTACAATACACCCTCAGCAATTCGATTTGAAACATAAGTACAGGAAGAGCAGTCATAGTTCAGCATCTTAATTTTGTTCAAGTTAACCATATTATCAAGTTAGATGAAAGCTTCTGGGGTTGTATGAAATCTCAACAAAAAACAAACAATGCATGTCGATATATACGGGATTTTCCACAAATACAGGCCTACTGGTTGGGCGAATTTGTAATATTCAAAAGTCAATCAAAACATGTTCCTTAAATATACAACAGGTTTTAAAAGACGAAGTCCCTTTTACTTTGATCGGCAGCTTGATTATATTACTAGAATAAACATCAGGTGGGATATCTACATAGCATTGCAAAGCCTACAAGATACGGGCCAGGAAACGATGGATCAGGGTTCAAGATCTGCTAAATAATTGGTCAACCATTTGAAATGTGTTTATCCATGGTTCTGAGAACAAAAAGCTGATTTATACAGCTCTTCTTAAATTCAATAAGTAATAATACCATATCGCATTCAAACTAACCTGCAATATGTTTTCATTTTGAAAAACAATGCAGCAGCTTGGCACAACATTCAACATTTCCAACGAACATGCTAAGAGAAGCTATAGGTGCTATATATGGGCATAAACAACAGCATAATGCCAATTATTTGGGATATTATCCATTTGGATCGCTCACAACCGATCCATCACGTCTGCCCTCATGTCAAGATGCTACATATAAACATAATATTTATGCGTTCTAACTATCAAGCTGCCATATGGCGAGTTTACTTGACCCCGCATGGACATGGTTGGAGGGTGAAAGTAAACAGCATTTCCATAGACTAGATGAATAACACACCTGCCCTCAAATTGTTCTGGAGTGTCTTAGCTGTAAGTGCAAAAGTTGCAAAGATAAAAGATGTACATGCTGTCGTAATAGCCTGAACTGTATCAGTGTCTGTGGATGTAAATCTCTATGTGATAAGGCGATAGAAGTTGATGCAACAAATGTGATCCAGGATTCTGATGACTATTCAGACTTTGAATAGAAGCCAGTTGGATCACAAGTATAATATGTCATATTGCTACGAAAAAAGTGTTATAAATGTTTATTTTTTTTTTTTTTTTTAATTCGCTATCTGGGTATAAGTACCTGTAATTGTTATTTATCTTTCATTTAAATATAAAAGTACTATATTAAAAGATGATATGGCGAAGAAAATAAAATAGACAAAAAAATCATAAAAATCATTCCGGTACTGCATAAAAATACTGTAAATTGAGTACATTATATATCCCAATGTTTGGTTTATCGCTCTAAAAAATAAATTTATATTTTTGCGAACAATAAAAAAATAAATACGATCTACATAACTCCTTCTAAAGTTTAGTATAACTAAAGGGAAATCAAAGTTTAAAATTTGTCATTTTTTCATTTAAAATTTCATTAAAATGCTTTATTTGTAAATTTCAAATTTCCTGTTTATTTTTATTATGATTTTGCATCATCTACACAGCTGGCTGTCGTAGATATATTGGTCGATTTTTCAAACGATTTTTGTATCCTGAATATTTTTGCGAGACGATTTTCGCATATTAATTGTCACAAGTTATTTTTGATGCTCTGGTGTTAAAAGGGCTAAAATGACATATTTTGGACACTTTAATTTTTGGTTACTATTTTGAAATTTAAAGCTTATAGGCCTATGTCCAGAAATAAGAAAAAAACATGAAACCTATGTCGCAGGGGGGGGGGGGGTGCAGCGAATTTTTATTTTTATGGAAACAGCCCCAGGCCTAAATGGAACATCCTGGACATTACATAGTAGTTGGCCTACAATCTCAGATGGTCGATATTCTTCAAGTTCAAACAATAAATTAATGTCATTTCCGACAGAACTGAAGCAGATTAGGCCTAATGATTTTGGGGTCTATCTTAGAGTTCCAGGTACGCCCGACATAGTTCCATAAATATTGCATTGTGAGTGAAAGATAAAGATGGCCGCCTTTTTACGATAATACATTAAATTATTACCATTTTCAACATGATTGAAGCAGATGCATGACTTATCTTACCATCGTACAGTTTTCAGCTATGCCCGACACAGAGGGGTGGCCAGAGAACACCTTAAGCATCGCATTGTAGGTAGTCCATGGGCCAGATAGGGTTACCGTGCACCCCCCCCCCCCCCCAGGACAGTCTGAGACCAAGTTTTTATTGTTCATTGGACCTCCCCGGATATCAAAAGTCGATGCCATCAAAAAAAAGTTGGGATGGACTACCTGTTTTGGGCCATTTTCAAAATGGCCGCCATTGAAATCTGGAAATCACCTTTTGTGCCATAACTTGAGTTCTAAGGCAGTTAGAGTCACAAAATTGGTGTCTATGTATATGTTTTTGGGGGTGAGGAGTCCAATTTTGCCAATAAAAAATGTTTCTGTCTTGTGTAAAATTTATAAACAGCTATTCCAACGTATTTTTCGTGCATTTTTGGTCATTTTTTGTGTTAGTCCATGGGACAGAGAGGGTTACTATGCACCCTCCACCTATGGAAGTCTGAAACCAAGTTTTTTTTGCTCATTAGACCTTCCCCAATATCAAAAGTCGATGCCATCAAATAAAAGTCGTATGGACTACCTATTTAAGCCATTTCAAAATGGCCGCGATTGAAATTTGGAAATCACGTTTTGTGCCATAACTTGAGTTCTAAGGCAGTTAGGGTCACAAAATTAGAGTCTATACATATGTTTTGGGGGCGAGGAATTCAATTATGCAAATAAAAAATATTTCTGTCTTGTGGAAAATTAATAAACAGCTATTCAAACGTATTTTTCGTGCATTTTCGGTCACTTTTTGTGTTAGTCCATGGGCCAGATAGGGTTACTGTGCACCCCCCACCCATGAAAGTCTGAGACCAAGTTTTTTTTGCTCATTAGACCTCCCCTAATATCAAAAGTCGATGCCATTAAATACAAATCGGATGGACTACCTATTTTAGGCCATTTCAAAATGGCCGCCATTGAAATATGAAAATCACGTTTTGTGCCATAACTTGAGTTCTAATGCAGTTAGAGTCACAAACTTGGTGTCTATACATATGTTTTTGGGGATGAAGAATCCAATTATCCCAATAAAAAATATTTCTGTCTTGTAGATAATTCATAAACAGGTAAATAAACGTATTTTTCGTGTATTTCCGGTCATTTTTGTGTATTTTAGTGCGAACACAGAAAAAACTAACCTTAAAATATAACTTGGTGACTGTTCTATAAACCAATTAGAATTACATGTAATCTTCATCCATATTAGATCTGACCAGCAGCTGAGTAGAATATTTCCTTCATTGCAAAAAAACAGTACTTCTACACAAGATCATATCGCCACTTTAAAATTTAAAACGGCAGATACGCCCTTTCAATTCCAAGGGGAAAATTTAGTTATTGACAATCATTCTTATGTATTGCACACTCATTTCACCAGTTTATCTAACATACATTTAAAAACATACTTTCTCACATAATAGTTGCCGTGTTATCAAAATCCCAGCTAGCAAGCAGATTAGACGTAATTTTGTTCATTAGCCTAACATTGGCACAACGGTGGCAAAACGCCGTTGGCATGGTGTAGGCAAACCACCGTTGGACTGACGTCATTTTTTTCAATTTGCCCGACATTGGCACGACAACATCATGCAAATGTCTTCCTTAAAATGCTAACAACTTTCAAGGCTAAATTAACTACATTCGGGAAAGCTCCAATAAACTGATATAGCTTGAAGTTTACAAATATCGGGTTAACTTTACATCAACTGGATTGAAGAGTTGTTATCATTAACATCATTCTGCCTTTGAATCCACATCACAGTGCACAGACAGATGTTTTTGTCTACAATGATCAATCCAGATGGCCGGCGCCTACCTCATAGTAAGCCAGAGCCGTCTAGAGCCTGATAGTAGCCTATCTCTATATTTCCCAGGCACGGCCAGATTTTGTGCTTTCTGGTGGTCTGAAAATCGTACAAACCTCGAATCGAATCAGCATTGTATGGATTCCATGACTTTGTCGAGGGTCTCTGCACGAGCGCGCCTTATCACTGAATCTTTGATGATAATAGCAGACCTGTGCATCGTCCGTAGCCAGTGGCTGTGCAATGTTACTTTGCTGTAAATTCGGCGGCGGAGCGGTCGAACGTGGGACTGATTGACGGTACTTTACAGCGCATGCCCTGCCCGCCTGCCTATGCACAGGGCGTTTTTTGGGTGGGTGGGGGCGCACCCCAACTATGAAATTCTCAGGGGCATAAAATTCAATATTGCTGAATGTTTTTTGCATTGTCCGATCAGCTCTGTATTGCAATGTCACAAGATTTGTTAAAAAGTTTTAACAATATTGGATAATTCCGTAAATTTTGTGCCCATTATAATGTTAATTTTGTGAGATCAATATAAAACTAGGACAATCATGTCAGTCATATGTGAAGGGAAAAACACTGTTTTTTTTTACCTTGAGCCAACGTTGGCCCAAGGTCGGCAAATACACGGAAAAGTATATCTGTTTCAACAGAAATCAACGTCTAAATCTGGTTACTATCTACGGACTACCTGGCTTATGTAATGCCTTTTTTGAGTTTCAGGATTTTTGGGTTTTTCTTATATCGCTGCCATTAGATTCTATAATTTCTGGTGACTTTAATATTCCATTTGGAAACGGCTCTGATGACGCAGTGGCTAAGAATAATATCCTTGATATGTTTAATTTGAAACAACACGTGAACTTCCCCACCCATAAATTTGGTAATACCCTGGATTGGCTCATTGCAAGTGATTACAAGTGATGAATGTAATTTAATTAGCAAAATAAGATCAACAGATCAGATGAGTGACCACTCTTTATTTATTGCTACTCTGAAAGAGACAGCTAAACTATGCCAGCCAAAGGAAAAAATAAATTACAGATCTTACAGAAAATTTGACATTGATAATTTCAAAAATGATCTAACCAATTCCGACCTAATTCAGAACCCTGACACAAATTCAGCCACCTCTTTATATACTCAATACCATGCTACTATGTCGACATTGCTTGATAAACATGCATCTCTAAAAAGTTGTAAGGTAACACCAAATGCTAAACCAGTAAATGAGTGGATAACCGATGAGATCTTGTTATCCAAAAGGAAAAAAAGGCAGTTGGAAAGCATATGGAGAAGGGATCGAACAAATTCTAATCACGACTCGATGCACAAGTTCACCTGTGTAACAGACTAATAATTGTCAAAGGCAAAAAAAGACAATTATACAAATTTGGTTTAAGAGAACACCACAAAGCCCAGAAAATTATGGGACAAAATGAGATACATTTTGCAAAAAAAAAAAAAAAAAAAACCCAATATACTTCCGGATAGTTCATGCAATACCAAACTTGCTAGCTCTTTCAATGATTTTTTTCATAAGTTCGCTAAAATCAGGGACACTCAGATTCAAACATACATCCTGAACCTACTCTTCCAGCTGCCCAAAATCCTTTACTCACTTTCTCACAAATCTCAGAAAGTAACGTGTCATAGCTTATTCGGTCATCACCCAGCAAATCATGTGACCTAGATCCATGTCCAACTCAAATCGTCGAAGACAGCGCTGATATTCTGGCCGGGTCAATCACAATGATCACAAATCTCTCATTGGCAGAAGGGAAGTTCCCAGATACCTTCAAAATTGCTCATGTTACACCACTATTAAAAAACCTTCACTAGATCGAAAATGAATTAAGCAATTTTAGAAACTGTATCTGGATTAAATTTTGTTTCCAAAATGATCGAGAAAAGCGTTGCTAGCCAAATAAAATCACACATGCAAAATTCAGGTATTTCGAATAGCCTTCAATCAGCATATACATGTGGAAATTCCACCGAAACGGCCCTTTTGTATATTCAAAATGATATTGTGTCAGCTCAAGACCGTGGTGAACTTACTGCTCTTTCGCTCTTGGATTTGTCTGCGGTTTTTGACACAATTGATCATGACCTCTTGCTCAGTAGATTGACTGAGTGGTTTGACATTGATGGTGTGGTGTTGCAGTGGGTTCGATCCTACCTGACCGGTCGTTCTCAGCTTGTTAAAGTTAATGGTGTACTGTCTACTCCGCAATTGTTATTGTGCGGTGTTCCGCAAGGCTCTGTGTAGGGTCCACTTCTTTTTACTATGTATACTACTCCTCTCAGTTTAATAATAACAGCTTTTGGTCTTAAGCATCACCTTTATGCTGATGATACACAAATATACACATCTTTCGTCGCAGAAGATATAACACAGTCTTTAATTGTTGTACGAAATTGTATGCTGGCAATCCACGTTTGGATGAATCAAAACATGCCAAAACTTAATCCTAGTAAGACAGGGTTCATGATCATTGGTAATTTAACTCAACGGGAAAAAGTTAGGCCTAGTCATATTTTCCCAGTTGAACTTCTGAACCAAAATTTTGCCGAAATAGACTCCATACGAAACCTGGGTGTGGCTTTTGATCCAGTTTTTTCATTCAAGAAACATGTCTCGAATATTTGTAGATCAGTTTTCTACCATATTCGACATCTTAGACGCATTCGAATTCATTTGAATAAAGCTACTGCAATTTCTCTAGCCAATGCTCTAGTGAGCAGTAGCCTTGACTACTGTAATTCGTTGCTGTTCGGTTGTTCCGAAAAATATAAAACAAGCTTGCAGCGTGTACAGAATTGCCTTGCCCGAGTGGTGACCAGGTCAAGTAGGCTTTCAGAGTCTAGGCCCCTGCTCAAATAACTGCATTGGTTACCTATTAAATAACGTATCAAATTTAAACTGAACCTTCTGACATATAAAGCACTATTCATGGGTACTCCCTCATATCTCAGTGATTTATTACATTGCGGGAAACACCAGCAAACACTGAGATCCGAAAGTACGAAGTTATTACTTCCTGGACCGCAGTCAAAAAGAAATTACAGCCATTCATCGTTCGTGGTTGCCGCACGGCGCTTGTGGAATAAATTGCCTTTTCAAATACGAGAAGCAAAATCAGTCATTATCTTTCGGAAAAAAATCAAAATACACCTTTTTACATTAGACCTACCACCTTAATCTGAGCATCCACCGACCGTCATATGATGAATTCCTTTTCCGACTATGGACCTCCACGTACACTGAATACCGATTTTAGTCCACAGCGCCATTGAGTCTCAATATTGTTGAGAGATACTGGCACTAGAGAAATCATTATACTTACTTATATGCCACTGCGACCATGCCAACCATTGCCAACGTTGGCCCGACGTCAGCTTGCTGGCTGGGTTGTGATTATAGGCCGGCCTAGCAGAGATATTGGATTTTTTATAAAAACATCCATCAGAATTTATTCCCCATATAATCGAGGCATATTTTTTTCGATTCCCTTGCTTTAATCCAAAAAATGCATTGCCGCCCCACTAAGTGGCATAGGCCTACCTGAGAATGAGCTACTGAAACTAATTAAAATAAGTTACAATTCATGCCACCTTTAGGTCTAGGTTATCAAGTTTTGTGTAAGTGCCAGATATTTTGAATTTTAGAGGATAAATGAAAAACATTCATATTAGAAATTCATTCTTATTTATCTATGTCAACCATTCTCTGAACATAGATATCGCTCAGGTAAACCCCCGCTGCATATATAATCTCTGAGGTCAGAATGTATGTCGACATTTGTGCAAATATTGTTGCTTTGGGCCGAAGTCCACAAGATGTAATATTGTTATGCCAATTACAGCCTGACTACATAGGCCTATTGGGCCAGATAGGCCTCCTGGGCTCTGTTTTTTAGTTTTTAAGTTGTGATTGGCCAGCCTCAATCTGATTCAATTTGGGGTGTGGCTTGAAGGTTCCAGTTTGGTACTCTGGTTCCCGAGCTTCATGAAATTGGTGGGGCTCGCCAGGTAATCATATTGAGCGATTGAGTTTGGGGATTCCCAGATGTATTTCTTCAAACTGTCATCATAAACAAGTACAAGTATTTTATTAATTTAGATTGATAAAAAATGATATTATCGTATAATCTTGATAGGCCTACAGTTGAAATAAAATTATATTATAATTATTGTTATTACCATTCACACGCTCACGACATTTCTTTTTTTAAATTATAATAAGCCATATACTTGACTCGTTGCAGTGCATTCAAGCAATGTTTGCCATTTTCCGTTTGATCAATATAAACAATGATAACATCAACGGATCAACAGTTATGTTTTAATTAGTTTGGACGAATGACTTCGTCCGACCTATTGTTGTTGCTCTTTTGAGTTTTGGGCAAACATTTGCCACCCTTTTTGTCCCTCAGTCGTTTATCCAATCGGCTTGAAATATTACCTCAATAATTCTAGGGTAGGACGACCCGAATAGGTTGCTATGTATTTTCTAAGCAATCCAACCAATAGTCTGCCACTACCGCGGGGTTAAATTTTAAAAAAATCCTATTGAAATAACATTAGCAAATTAGCTGAATTAAAAACTGCAATATTACAAAAACCGTGCGTCTGAGGCTAAAAAGGAGTGAAATTTGGGCCCTCTGGGTATGAAACTTATATAGGACACCACCCCGGTACAATAATATATCCTATTAATTGTCACCGGCTTGCCGAGACCTTGGGGAAATTCCATGGACAGATCGCATTATAAAATTTGAAAATAATATATCTCGGAAACGGTGCGTCTGAGGCAGAAAAGGAGTGAAATTTGGACCCAGAGGGTTAAATTTCTATTTATAAGCCACTTTCCAAACATAATATACCACTTTCCAAACATAATATAATTCAAAACGGCCGACAAAATTCAAAATGGCCGACAAGAAATAAAAAGTGGCCGATATGTATAAATTTGTTTGCTAAAACCCAGTCGAATTAGGTCAAATCCCCCATTATCGCCCAGCCAGGCTCTCTATTTCAACTGTCCAAACTCACTTCATGTTGTTCAGTAACAGGCATACTAGTTAATAAATGTTCCCAATACGATCCATACAAAAGGTGAATATTTCCTAACATAATAATAGGCCTAAAATACCCCCATGCTAAAATAATATCCTACTTGTTGTTTATTTTTTTCGACCGTGAGTGGTTTGAAATGATTACAGTAAAAATGAGTAATATTGTGTGAAAAGCTCGTTGCTGATGTGAATAGCATCGCTTCCCAGTCTATTGATCTGTTCCGTTATTATGGAATGCAATAGACTGACGATAATAACCGCCCTGCCATTGACATAAAGACTCATCTCGAAAATCAGTTATTTCCCGTAGCCTGTCGGAAGAATTGCCATGAAGTCTATACCTTGCAGAACCAGCTTCATGGCTACTAGCTGCTAATAGCTTGGGTTTGAAGGACTTCGCAACAGGTCTTCCTGCTGAAAAATCGTACACATGTATGTGGGTAAACATTGATTCTGATGCAAATAATTTTAAATTTAAATGAGAATACAACTGTAAAGACCTCAATATAGATACAAATTATTGTTAATCTTTAAAATGTATAGGGAGGATACGACCCACTCGTTAAATTTTCGGCAATCCTCGCAAATCTAAAGAGCTCATTTCATTTTCACCTGAGAATGCGTACCAGGGCCCCGTTTCAACATCATTCTTGCTCAGATATAGCTCATTTGCATATGAGGATCGTTGAGATTAAACGAGTGGGTCAGAGTGCTCGTATCCTGGCTATACATGTTAAAGAGGGAGTCAAACGAGGAAAGTCAACGAGTTTTTTCATTTTTGTAAGCGGCAGGAATTAGGTCACGAGAAATCTGGAAAATAACGTACCTGGGGCGCGTTTTTGGTACATTATTTTTCCGATTTCTCGTGACCTAATTCCTGTCGCTTACGAAAATGAATAAAGCTCATTGACTTTCCTCGTTTAAATCCTTCTTTAACGTGTATAGGACCCGGAGGATACGAGCACTCTGACCCACTCGTTCAATCTTAACGATCCTCATATGCAAATGAGCTATATCTGAGCGAGAATGATAGTGAAACGGGCCCCCTAGGGCGCGTTTTGGTACGTTATTTTCCAGATTTCTCGTGACCTAATTCCTGCCGCTTACGAAAATGAGAAAAACTCGTTGACTTTCCTCGATTGACTCCCTCTGTAACATGTACAGGAGGATATGAGCCCTCTGACCTACTCGTTTAATCTCAACGATCCTCATATGCAAATGAGCTATATCTGAGCGAGAATGATGTTGAAACGGGCCCCAGGTCTCTACACTACTGTATGATTAGAGACCTTTATTATTTTCACAGATTCTAAATAATTATTACTCCGAAGATTAGAGACCTTTATTATTTTCACACATTCTAACTAAGTAGGCTATTACTCTTGGTTGTCTAAAATAAGAAATCAGGAATTTCGTCTCTATATCTAGCCTAACTAGCCCTGGTAAATGGACACTTCCACATTATTGGGTTAGACTATATTTGATGGGTAGCATAAATAAACAGTTTTAAAACACTAACTAGCTGGAAATTGTTTGATCTATGAATTGTTTTACATAAAATGGAATATAAACATATAACAAAAACAATTCTACCGACATTAAAATATCATAAGTTAGTTTATTTTGATGCTGAGCACAATTTACAGTGAGTTTTGAATGGTAAGTTAGTAACAGTCAGCACACTACATACTCCAACTCATCCTGCAAGTCTATATCTATAGCACAGTCACTTTATGGAGTTTGAAAAGTCTTTATATTCACCACACTCTGATTTGTTGTTTTTTTCTTCCATTTGTATCCATTGTGGATGTTTTATAAGCCTCTGAAGCGGTATCTACTACGTTTGTAACATGTGTCTGTCCACGCACAACAGTGTTTACATACATGAACTGGATAGATTATGTGTAGGTCTGTGGCGACCTCAATTATAGATTAATCGCGGCCGAACTCGAGCTAGAAGGAATCACTGATTGACGAGTTAGTCCTTCCGGCTGGCCCACGCCACGTGTAAATCACCCGCACTCTTTCATTCTGATCTCGACTCTCACAGAGGACAGACGTGAGAGCGCGCCGTTCGCACACCAGCCACAGGGATGAGCAGTCACCTCCTGCCGCACGGAACTGAATAGCATGTTATCCGACAATGCCTGCATGATCATGACATGAATAAAGAATGAATAGAAGGAATAATCTGTTTCAACTGGATTTACCATTACTTGCTGACCGGGCAAGATCCCAACAAATAAGATTGACCCTGAGGCGATGGTCGCCTCCGCTGACCTGCCACACGCCCAACAATGGTAACCCCTAGCTCAACAATAATGCCCCCGACGTTGATTGACCACGCAGATTCTACAACCGTCTGAGAGTCAGACTTACAATAATAATCATCATCAACGCATAATTGGAGTCAAAATACGAAAAGGATAATTTTTTATATGTAAGGGACATAGAATGAATCAACATTCTATGAAAATACGTAAGAGTTTCGGTCAAAATGTACACTATATGATATTAGGCTAGTCAGAAAAAATGCACGAACAGAGGTTTTCACTAAAACTGCGAAAAATTCGATAGATTTTTCCAGAAACCCACGTGGTTTCGATTATTTTCAAGATGGCGGATTTTGCAAAAATCCAGTCTAGACAAATTCACGTTAGACGTAGGCCTAATAGTCTAATTTCCTAAAATTATATCGGATTTCAATGTTATCTTCCCAATTACGCCACTGCCGGCGACTGAGATAATAATGTCTTGAAATTTTTGTCTTATAAATCATTTTGACACCTCTTTCGGGTGACGCGGTTTTGATGAGAATCACCCGCCAATTTGTTTTGTGCTTTACGTAAAATACACAAAATATTATTACAGAATGAAATTATACCTCAACTTGTGCAGTTTTTATTAGGAAATAGAGCCATTTTAAAATTGCATCCATTTTGAATAAATAAAAGGTCTTAATTGGTCTGTAATAATAAAAGTTAGGACAATAGGTCAAATTCATCGCATTTATTTGATGTTTCATTGCAGTGGAAGCAGAAATATGTTATGCTATGTAATGGTAAGTTAGCCCCCACCAGGTGGCAACCCCTAGTGTTAGCTACATTGCAGCCAGCGGGCCCTCACGTGTCCCGCCAAATCGACGAGTGTGCGCAAGTGCGCACCATACGATGTCTGGGCTCATTGATATTCACATAAATTAGGACGCCACTCTTTTCCACTGTGATTCCGGAAATTTCCATACACGTGATGTGACATCCATATTGGATTGCCGGTAGGTTTATATAATCCTAACAGACGAAAAACTTACACAAATAATTTTTTCTCGGAGACTAATATTGAATTTTAAATTAGTATTTGAATCGCGAATAAATTATAGTACAGGAGCATGTGTAATCCCGTGGGAATTCAGTGGTTAAAATATGCCACCTATATGAAAATGTTCAGAATAAACCACAGAATAAGAAAAAGTTTGATGGAGTTCGCAAATAGGTGTCAAAACCCTCTTATCAGGCAAAATTCAAAATGGCCGCAATAAAATCACTAAAGTTATCATATCTTCATCAATAATTGAGATAGAGACAAGATTTTTTCACCAAACTATATCTTTTCGGTATCAAGGAATACAATAAAACAAACGATGCATTTATTTGACATCATGTTAATACAAAATTCAAAATGGCCGCCATGAAATCAATGAAGTTAGCATATATTCGTCAATAATTGAGATAGAGACGAGATTATTTCACCAAACCACATGTTTTCGGCATCAAGGGATGCGATACACAAACGATTCCTCTACACGACATCATTACATGTGTCATACAAAATTCAAAATGGCCGCCGTAAAATCATCACTACAGATATCATAGACTGGTCGTGTTTGGAGAATATACTGACCCAATGTAGGGACCCTGCATAAATTGATTTTTCAACGTTTTCAACCAATTTCGGGTGTGTAGAATCGAATTCCAATGTGTGCCAAGCTGACAGAGTGGGCTAAGTAGGTCAATTTCGCGATTCAAAATAACACCTCTAATTCATATATATCTAGCGCTAAAAATACACTAGTTGATGGGCCTGATGAGGTTACAGTGCACCCTCCCCCAGGACAGTTTAATACCTAGTCTTTTTTACTTCTTACTCCCCTAACATCAAAAAGATATTCCATTAACATATTGTTGGGATAGACTACATATTTGCGGCCAATTTAAAAATGGCTGCCACTAAAATATACGAAATCACGTATTCGGCTCAAGCTTAAGTTCCAGCGCGGATAAAGTCACGATTTTGGTGTCTATAGCCATATTTTAGGGTATGAGAAATCCGATAGTGCCCATACAAATTGTGCATGGCTTGTACATTTTTTAAATCAACGATAAAATACAATATTTATCATGTTTATAGTAGCAAACCCTGGCCACCGACACTTCAATGGCAGAAAATACTCTAGATAGGTTAGATTTAGTTAGCGGTGCTGTTTTACCAGCTAATCTAGTATCTGGAAAGCTAATTGACCATGGTGTGGATAACATTGACGTCATGAAAGCGTCCCCGATGGCTGAACACACTGGGTAACACCAGGGGGTAACACGGAACACAACATGCAGTATCCCAGGAAGGACCTGGTAATTTAGTACCAGAGGATGATGTGATGATGTGATTGTAATGTGATCTAGAAAGCAAAATTCCTCACTTTTACCTGCCTAATGTTTTTAACGTATGGCGTTTTCCTTGACAAGTTGGGGTTATCATAAACAATCCCGACATACAGATCACGTGCACATATGTATCAAAAATTAGCCACGTGCATTCGTCTACTCACTAAAAAAGTGAGCTGTAAAATCTGTCTTTGAAGTTACCAGCTGGCGTGTTTTTTTTCAAAATCATCAACACCAAGCTGATTATATATAGAACTAGTGTAGGCCTACTGTAGGCTATAATAAAAGGGTGCTGATCTATTGACATTATCGGTCAATTTTAGATAGTTATGATTACACGCAGCCATGGTGCCAGATACTCACCAGGCAGTGGGACAGATAATTATCATTCACGCCCACACAGGGACAGATCAAGACAGTCTGACCGTGTTCGAACGTGCATGGATTGTTACAAACGTTAATGTATAATAATCTGATATTATTATCACTGGGATAGGCATATGGGTCAAACCAAAAATTGGGGTAATTTTGTACCATCAAAAATGGCAGTGAGGTGACCATCAAAGAGGAGGAAAACCATTTGATGGGGTTGGTGCACTGATCCCAATAGACCATAAAAAAGTCACTGGCTGCGCTAGAAATTTTTTTTTCGCTTCAAAAACGTCATTTAAAGAAAGTTGCAACATTCCACTTACTACTCCGTTACCAAATCCGAGCCATTTCAAAATTGATGTTACTCTGTTTAGCTTGACATCACACTTTTAAACGTGATATCCTTATCGAAGCATATACTAAACAATCGTATCTCAAAACTGCCCAAATTTGACGGGATAAATAAAAATCCTTATTTCAACTCCGTTACCGAGCCAAAAATTACTCAACTTCGTTACCAAATGTTTGGCTCGACATAAATATAAACTGTATCTCTCATCATAACATCGATCATAAATGGGCGCTCTATTTTTATGGGGACAACGAGCCATGTTTTAAAAGACTATATCATCAATCATTATGACTGTAAAACCCTTAAAATTTGGCAATTCACAGATCGTTCCCTTTTTTTGGTAACGGAGTAGAGTGGAACAGAGTAGTAAAATTAGGAGTATTCTTGGGATTATTGTAAATAATATGGGCAATAATTCAAAGATATATCATACGGGTGGAAATAGTCCCCATAGCAACTGTTCTAGGCATGCATGCATAACACCAACTCGTTTTTAGACTCACAAGGCTAGGAACGGAGTAGTAAAAACAAAAGCATATTTTCTAACGTTTTGGTAATACCTGCTTCGAATAACTTGTCACTCAACAATATTAATTCTTCCAAGGTGAAAAACTCGTATAAGGCCCTTCAGTGTGTCAAACTACACTAGATATAATTTTAGTTCATGATTATTCACTTGATGAGGCATGCTACAATGATGGTAACAGAGTAGAGTGCAAATGTGCGGACATGTATATTCATCAAAATTATATATATCGATATCAATTTTATGTCGAATTTTGAATATTGATTAGTTTAAGTGAACAATGTCAAGCCATGAAATGTAATTATTAGAATTATATTGTGTATTTGTATCCTACAGTGAAGTTTCAAATAGTGGGCACATGGCATTTTCCACGTTTCCATGACATAGAGCTCTTATAAAACCATATATATATTTATTTTTTTACAAATAATCCAAACATTAGTAATAGGCCTAGTGCTTAAACGTGAAGTTGAACCATTTATTTTTATTATTTTTATATTTAATTCAAAATGCGGACCTTTTAAGTCCTGGGTACACTAATTTTATGTAAAATTACCCCAATTTTTGGTTTGCCTCCGGCATGTTCAAAACCTGACCCTGTCGCAATTCGCCTCACGGCTAAAAAGACAATCTGTCTCAATTTTGAAATTAACACCAAGTTTAATTTATTGACAGATGGTGTAATTACTACCAATATACTTCATGTTTTATGATCTTTTAAAGCTCCTTAAAGGTGTAGTCAACTGTCAAAATTCGCGGAACAAGGGTCCCCCAGAAGGCAATAGTGCCCGTGGGTAAGCCAAGGCCCTATTCCATAATAATACTAAATATGCGTTTCATACCCAAAGCCTCATTAAGAGCAAGTTCTCAAATCACAGCAAGTTCATATATATTTGAGCGACATCTATGAGTTAATAATTCAAAGCCCTTGTCTTTTGCCCCTACTTGGTCGCCTACTTGCAAACAAACTGACTGTATTACTGGGGGATTTGGAAACTGCTTGACCCCCAAGTTTGTATTGTCACCCAGTAAACACAAAACTTTTGTATGACTTTATGCAATGGTGGACCAACGTCGAAGACGTTGGGCCGACATTGCATAAATGTCATACAAATGTCTTGCGTTTGCTGGGCAGGAGGACTTTCTCTCAAACATTGTACATTTATCTAATGTTGGTTCAATGTTGGGCCAGCGTCACAGACTTAATATCTGTTTATAAAATTTTGATGCTATTAGGCTGAAAAATGTGATGGGATTCGGCTGATATATATAATGGCCTGAAAAATCAGCAAATTATACATGCTAAGCGGGTGCCCAGAGTTGCAAGCTCAAAAAGGCACCCTCTCCCATTTCTGGAAGCTCAAAAAAGCCACCCTGTGCCAAAGCTGGAAGCTCAAAAAGGCACCCTATCTAGCGGCACATCCCCAGTAGGCCTACTCCCAAGTATGGAAGCGCTGGAAGTGCCCCCCCCCCCCTCCCCCGGGGTGTCACTATGCCATTTTCACAAGTTTGCCTACTATAGCCTATATAACTGATGTTTATCTTGATCTACAGCTATTGATCCACATTTTTATTTAAAGTGTTGGTATTCTGTCCTTGCCATTATTAACCCTTTAACCGCAAAATTATTCATTCTGAATTTTCACCCACTTGAAGTTGTGTCTCGCTGACGCGATCCACAACTTCAAGTAAGTGAAAATTATAAGGATTTGACAAAATGGTGGTCAACTGTTTTCGTGCACCTAAGCAGTTTATTGAATTTATCCAGACATACACGTGTTAAAATAGTTTTGTGGACGGCTGTGTTGATAAAACATGTAAATGTGGAACCAAAAAAACACGAAATTATGAAAATGTGCTTAGGACGACCAGAGAGGAATCAATTTTTCACTTGGGAATCAAGTGCCCAAGTTCGAGTGGGGTGTGCCTATAAGTTCGATGAAGGTCCTCCATGAGGACCAGAGCCCTTAGAAAGACGAACAATTGACCAGGCCATGCCATATTTCCGGACTATTCATAGTTTATAGTTAATTTATTCACTTGGATTCACTAATAGGGCAGTAAGATTAAAAATTTAAAAAATCAATATTTTTTTCATTATTTGAGCTTTTTACCAGCTATAAATTTTATTATTTTGTATGTAAAACCATATGGAAAAACCTTTTCCCTGAAACTTATTCACCTCAAAGCTATTAAAACATAGAAATGGACACCAGAAAGTGTTTTCCTGAAAGAGACATAAGATAAACACATTTTGAACAAAAATAAATAGAGATAATGGCAACTAAATATTTTCCAAATAAAATTATTTTGAACACAAATCGAACTTAGGCACAGGTGAATAAAATTGTTCCTAAGCTCGAGCACCCCCACCAGCGCGTAATGCTTGGATGCTAAACACTATTAGACGTTTTAGGACATAGCCTTAAACCATAATGGCCACGAAAAAGTATTTGTTTGAGGAAAAAAATGATTCTAACTGAAATATGAACCTATTTCTGATGTTATAAATGCTATGGACAAAATAAAAAGACCCAAAAACGCATTTTCATAATATTATGATGTCAATTAAAATAAAATTTCTCTTTACTTTGCTGATTTTTTATTCCCAAGAAAGTGCTATGTTATCGCCCATTCCCGTTTTTTTCGGTACCTATGTTTAATTTCCAGATAAATCCCACAGTGGAAGTTTGCTGGCCTCCAAAATCAAATAATAATCGAACTTAGGATCTAATCGAACTTAGGGCACTTTGCTCTATTGCTGATTGATGTCACATTTTATCTTTAACATGTTCAAAAGGTGGTACATAATGTGCTAATAAAAAATGAAAACCCGAGTATATGCGGCACCGGCGGTTAAAGGGTTAATGTTCAAACACGGACAGACAAGTAGGCCTACATTCTGTCCTTGTTTGAACATGTAGGCCTAGGCCCCTAATATTCTGTTGTTGTTACAAACGTTATTAGTCTACAGGTTATAAGCCTCCAGAAAAAATAATGTCTGCCCATGTTACAAACGTAATTTCACAATGTTCTGTCTCATGTGTTGGTGTTATTAAACATGCAATTAAGTTAATATTTATTTTTGGTTCATTATGTTACCCATATGTAGGCCTACCCCTATAGGGCCTAGACTCTACCATGGAAGTGGACAAATGTGCAGCACAAAAAAACTTGGAGTTCCAGTCTATGGAGGCTATATTGGACATGTTTAGGCCTACATGATATGGTCAGGTCATAGACTAATATAATATTGAGAAGCCAAAATAAAATCACCTATTTTTTTATGATTTTATCCTGGGTAGATCTAGACTATGGGCCTTTAAAATACACGCCATTGCCCGAGGCCCAGTCATGATTGTTTGGTATTTAACCAGAGCATTTAACCTGACAACCTAAAAGTTGCAGTCAACTTCCACCAGCGCTGGGTGTTTTTCGCTGATTTCTCAGTCAATTCTAAATCAATTTCCATGAAATTTTGCAAGCACTCTTTTCAACTATTCCGGCGCCTACCCTGAAAATTTCGTGAAATTTGAATGAGTAATTCAAAAGTTAGACCATTTGACATGTAGTGGAATTTCGTTATTCAAGCTGATAGCGTTCAATGGGTTTATAGAGGAGCGTCACAATTCGCAAAAACTACATGTCAAATGGTCTAACTTTTAAACTACATAATATTTTTCCTTGAAATTTGCAGGGCAGGTGCCGTAAGAGTAGAAACTAACGCTTGTCAAATTTCATGAGAATCGGATGAAAATTGCTTGAGCAATGAGCGAAAAACATGCAACGCGAAAGTGACAGATTTAAAGTGACTTTTACCACATATGTCCCTGTGTACACAAGCTCACTGCAGTCTGTCTCTGCGGATCCACGTGCTTGCAGACTTGTGTACCGATAGACCTACAATACATGTATTGTCGAAAATATGTGACAATACCGGGGGACAATACACAGAGTGGCGCGCTCTTGAACGGACTGAATCACGCTCACATTGGATGGGCCTAACATTACTAAAATGGTAGGCCTACAGTAGGTCTACTCAGTGTGGCTTAATTTAACTGAACTAGAATGTTGATCAAGTGTTGGGAACTGTCCAACACACGTAAGATATCTTTACATTAGGTTTGCTGCTTTGTTTCAATGTACCGTAGCATGAAGAGCTTTTAGTTATAACGTTAGGCCTACCAGAGATTTATCTGGTTATACTGAGCATATCACTATCTTCAAATCAGCAGACACACGTGACATTTTATGCATAGACCTCTACATAGGCCTTCATGTGCGAGTTTAAAACCCAATGTACACACTCTGACTGTGTTGAAATGGTAGGCCCTAGGCCTAATCTGTATTTTAACGTCCACCCAATCTGATGATACGTCGATAAGTTTCAACTCCCAGGACAACAGTATGCATGGAGTAGGGCATAGACCCGGTCACCCACACATTTATGCGCTTATTCTAGACATTTAAGAAGAGTGATAACGTTACCGTATCTGATCAATGAACGAAGTAAGTTAGATTTAAATAGATATATGACTATGTTACTGCTCATCATCTGATTATGTCGGACAGTAATGTCTAATGATCAGTTGATGATGACTATAATAGCACTGACGCAGTAGGCCTACTCCAGTAGTAATGCCATTGATTCTAGTGATTGATCTAAAAAAGCAGATAGAGTCACTGTCTACTGTTTATAAGTGAGATGATCGACAATTGACTGAATGACAACATCGATGATCCAGGCCTACATAGCCATTAGCCTACATAGGAGCTCAACATGTAAGCCAACCGGCGTAAGTGTATCGACGATCATACCATCGAGTTCTAACGTTACCTCCAAACTAATAATAGCTACCTATCACTGGTATCAGGCCGGATATTGAAACTACTTCTTTACTAGAGATCTTGTCACTTCTGAAAAACGATTGGCAACACTACAGTACAGCTCGATCGGATATAGATATGTAGATAGGGCTTAATCAGATGTAGCTAGTGACTCGCCTAACTGTGCGTGTTAACGTTGAAGGTTCAATCATAATATGTCATCAGTTGGATATTGTTCAGCCGTGGTAGACATAGATCTATAGTTGTAACGTTATTTCTACTGGCCAGGCACCTATATCTACAGTAAACAGACTTTGCCCGATGGATATGTCAATGAGGCTTCAGTGTAGACCTAGCCTACGAAATGTAATCAGCTTCACGTGAAATGTAGGCCCTATCCACGCACAACACGGGCGACCTTCAAACATGTCAAATACACACTAGAAAAGTTTGTCAAAGTGACTTCGCGGATAATTTTCCAGGTAGGCCTATAGGCCTACCTACACCTAGATCTACCTCTACCAAAGACAATCACAGGAAAAGATCTTTGAAAGATCCGTTATCATGTAGGCCTAGATCTAATATTAGGAAAGAAACTATGTCAGACGAAGCGTCGAATGGGCATTATACTCACAATCCGATTGTTAATTCTGTGATTTCACATGTTACAGAGACCAAAAGAAGAACACTGCCACGACGTCCATCATTGAACATTGACGATATTCTAGCTCAGAGTGGCAGTGCTTCACTTACTGATTCCGATGTGAGCACAAATCAGAAACCTAACGTTAGTTGTAAAAACAACAACTTAGATCAAAGAGCCGTGTCGTATGATCCTCTATCTGATGAGCATGTCAATGGGACAAAAACACGTTCAAAAAAAATAAATGAATTTGCCAGTGCGAATAAAATAAGGTCGCAATCAACTTCAGATCATCTGGTGAGATCTGTAGACGTGAAACAAGGTAAACATAGGCCTACAAGAGCTCCGAACACAAAGAAACGAAAAAGGGCAACAAAACGAAAACAAATTCAGAAAACGGAAAAAAACCTTTATTCTCAAGGGCTACATATTGATGATGACACTCATTTTCCAATGGAATTTACCGACGTAGATCTTAATTTACCAGAAATCAAATTAATGGATTCATCAGCAGACGAGGAGATACCGAATCCTAATGAATTGCTTTGCTCGTACAGTAGGCCTAGGTCTAAGCCATTCGACGAAGACCAAATTGTGTGGTTCAAGTACAGTCGGTATCCTTACTGGCCAGCGGGGGTAAGAAAAATTCATTACAGTACCTTAAAAAAAAAGAAGAGAAGGAAACCGGTCAAAATCTCGCTGGTCACTGTCGGGAAACATCCTGGGGGAGTGGCATTTAAAACACTGTGCATGACACTTAGAAATAGTAATATCCTTCCTTTCAGTGAAGATGAGATTAAATTCCACGAGTTAAAACAGTTAGGCCTTGATGGAATTTATGCCAAATCCTTTGACCAGGCCATAGAGCGGGCTCAAAGCTATATATATCGCCGGTATATAGGTAAGACAACAACGTTGTCCGTCTATGAATATTTTACGTCGACGGATCCTCTGGTTGGGGTTGTAGTGCCCGATAAATGCAGTAGTTCTCAAAAGGACTTAACTGTGATTGAAGGAAATGTTGTGGGGTCGTGTGGTATCTCTTCAGCTAACGATCTGCGACTAGGTGTTCATGATCTTGACGATAGTTCTACCAGTTCGGACACTGGCATAATCTCAACATATTCAGATGAGGATGAACAAATTAGCGCGGATACTATGGAGCAATTGAGAAGACATAGAGAACGTGTTAAAAAACTGCTTCAAATCATCAACACGAAGGAAGTAAAAACGCGCCTGATTATGATATACAATGAAGAAATACCATCGCGTCGGATGGAATTTTACAAGCAGAGATCAAAGAAAGATAATTTTAAGTTCAAGAGACAGGGCTTTGGGCCAATAATTGACAATTGTGATGTTCATCATTTTATGACTATATTGACTGAGCTTTATACATCTACTGAATCATGTACTTCATTATATGCATGCAACGATTTTTGTTTGGCGGTTTGGGTTCCGGAGGCTCTGATTTATGCCATACACAAAGTTGACAACGTCACCCTTAATAGGGCGAATGATATATTTTTATTGGGAGAATGCTTAACAAAAGGTGAATGTGATGCATTAGACAAAGGATTCTAAGTCACAGTAATAAATCATATATATCACCTGAGAACGCTGACAAGACTTACATAGGTACCAGGAATAGTTAAATGCACTGCGTCTGCTAATGACAGTCTGATGTAAATAATCAACTGAAGGACATCATGTTGTTGATAATTCGAGCGGATACCACACTTGTAATTTTAGGTAAGTTTTTTACAAGTTATTTTTATTTTAACTTCAATTTATATATTCAATATATTCCAGTTATTATCACTCTTGGATAACCTAGTCAACTCTATGCCAATAACCTCATGTTTGTGCAGTTGTGCAGAGTGGACGATAACTTTAAGCTTGTATACGGCATGCTTCACAGTAGGCCTAATGTATACCACAAGTCAACGATATCATAACGTTGGCATAATTTCAATTTCTTGTATATTTTGTTCTAATTCTATAATATTTGATTTGATGCTAGCTGATTATTCCACATACCAGCATACCGAGGGGGGATAGTAGAGATAGATTCAGTGATTTGGATGATGTATATTACTCGATAAAGATCATAATGTGTAAGTTGTACTGTCAAACGCATGTGGAAAAAGTTCCCACCTTCAAACATTTCGAGAGCCGCCAATTGAAAATAAAAAGACACCAGTGAACGTTACGGCCAACGTCTTTGACGAATTGTAGCGTTCACACTTTTTTGTTTTCTATTAAGGCCTACTCAGCTTGTATGCGCTTACTGAACCCAGTGGTGATGTTATATTGATAAAGTAAGCACGTATTTAGAGAGTGGTATAACTCACACAATCACAGTGTTGTATAAAGAGGCGTCTATAACAACGACGAACTTAGTAATTTACAGCCTATTTTCACTGTCAAATTTATTTTAACGTTACTTACTACTCAAGAGTTATACGCCATCTGCGTTATTTTACTGATACTATGTACCCATGGATGGCACGGATTGAAATAACTAAGATGCCACAGTATAATGAAGCCAGTAGTATTTCCACATTATGAATTCTCTGTCAACATATTCACAAAAATGACATCGTAACGTTGGCATAAAAGCTGACTTGATATCTATGTCTATTAATTTTACTATTTTTTTCAAAATCTATTGGCAAGTCAAATTCCAAATTGAAGATATTTTTAATAAAATTTTATACACCATATTATCATATGTAGTCGAAAAAGAGTAATTATCAAACACTTTTGCCATCATTTATACCTTCAATTTGACTTGAACTATAAGAACGCTAGGTTTGTTTTGATAAAATTGATAAATTGACAAAATTGATAAAACACATTTATAATGCGCCAAAATCTCATGATTCTAAGGCCCAGAGTTTCTTTGTTCACTTGTCATTTGTATTGAAATATGGATAAGCTTGAAATAACTCGCTATAATTGGACAGTTCAGAGAGAATGTTATTTTTGCTCGGTCAGACATAGATAAATGTATGTGACAACGTTATCACAGGCTGTCAAGTAGTCCTATTTATCCTATTTTATCCTATTTTTTAGCTAATCCTATTTTGTCCTATTTTTAGACAAACATCCTATTTGTCCTATTTTTCTGAGTTATAATTTCCCCGCACACACTTTTTCGGTCCTGAATTTCCCTGCATGCACTTTTTGTGTCGTAAATCTTTTTCCCCGCAAACATTTTTTGGTCGTGAATTCAAATTTGTCTTAGAAGAGTTATGCATATTTTTCATCAAATTTTGTTCTTTCTTTTTGACATAATTTTACACTTTGTATGAAAATATTATTAGCTCCCGCTGTCACCGAAGGTGCAGCGGAGTGATCTATGTAATCAGACTCCGTTCGTTTTTTTTACCTTTTTTCTCTACAACTTTGTGAGAAAATACCATAGGTAACAATTTGAGGTATATGGGTGACTTCCAGGTGGATAATGGACGGGTTAAAATATTTTTTAACTGAATTCAATACGCAATGTCACAGAAGAGATTGAATGATATTACGGCCTCGGGCCATCCGTGAACATTTCGTTTCCGGAGCATATCTCAGGATCTACTTGTCTGATTGTCAAATTTTACACACAACACTTCTAGGGGGTCCAGTTGTGCCTTTTGGGGTAAATGAACTTTGACCTACTTTTGGTTCAGTAGGCCCCTACTATGACCTATTTAGAAGTTTTGACAGACACTTCGTTTTCAGAGCAGATCTCGAAAACTACTGGACAGATTACAGTCATATTGGCAATCGGCCAGTAATTTTCGAGATTTTCAATATTATTGCACATACATGATCTCTAAGGTCCCCAAGTTGTGTTTTTTTACAGGTTTTTGTACATTTAAATAATTTATAACATCTGTAAAGTCGATTAAAATATTTTGCGGAATATCATGAAAACCGCTCAAGATAGCTACACCATTACTATAAAAGAAAATGTGAGGTTCCAGGAGAAGATGCACCCTGAAAAAGTTTGACTTGATCAAATTCAAAATGGCCGCCTATCGGCCAGTATTTACTTTTACATGCCTGATATTTGGTAAACCGATGGCTAGCCCATTACTATGTAACAAAATGTGTGGTTTCAGGAGAATTAAGATGCACCCTGAAAATTTTGAATTTGATCGAATTCAAGATGGCCAAAATATTGATAATATCAATATTTTGACATTTTTAGCAGATAATATTGACAATCCCGAGCAAAACTTATTAAACATACGTACAACATTTAGTTTATTTTTTTTAGGATTGAAGCAAAATAATCTTTTATCAGAAAAAGGCTTATAATTTCAGTGAGCCTTTCGGTGAACGTTGCAGTGTAACGTCCTTGTCCTAGACACATTGTAACGTTGGCACTCATTATGTGATATATTTACTCTGTGTGTACCAGCTAAACCAAATATTTTGCTGTATAAACTGAGTGAATATGTATGTAAAGTAGTATAAATCGCGTTATCACATCATGCAATATGGGGTTGAAATGTTGTTTATATTATTGAGATAAATGTACTTGCCCACTGCCAACGTTAC
Source organism: Flabesymbios commensalis (assembly GCA_964017125.1). Lineage (NCBI taxonomy): Eukaryota > Metazoa > Annelida > Polychaeta > Terebellida > Flabelligeridae > Flabesymbios > Flabesymbios commensalis. The sequence goes on along the minus strand of OZ024904.1, from coordinate 56,811,117 downwards.
TCACATTTCACTGGGTATGTCCTTGACAGCATAGCGTTCACCAATTTGTTTTCCACAAAATTTACATTTTGTGTGGTAGAATCAACAAAATTATTTTTTGTAATTATCGCAAAATGTATAGAGGTAAATTGGATAAATATGTGTATACTAGTAATGTTGCATGGCTAATTTACATAGGTTACATGTAGTCTATTTCTCTTATCAGCCTAAACAACCACAACGTGAAAACAATTAGGGCCTAGATGTTTTTGTGATTGTGGTTTTTACTCTCAGGGCATGGAGGGTGGCGTATTAAAATATGGGGGTTTAACAAAGGCTTTGTAAACCGTATTCCAATTTTACTTTATCTTCATATTAGACTAGTAAGTTGCAGTTGTAAGTTGTAAGTGTAACCTTATTACCACTGATTACATTTTATGATCTATATTAACATGTTAAATTATATTTCATATGCTTCAATATGGTGATAATTACATGTATTACATGAATTTCGGGTATTATAAAATTATGACCGATGTGAGTGGAAATTTCCTTTCATATAATTTTTTGACACAGAGCCATAGAGATGGCCGCACAAAAGCCTCTGAACGCTACATAGTCTCAAACGAAACATTGGTTCCAAATGGATCGTAAAGCGAACGTCGTGTGCACCAAATGTATCGCAAATATAGGATGTGAGCACCAGATAGTCGCAAATTACAGGGGTTTGACTGTACGAATGGTTGTCAACTGGTGGTTTCGTAATTCTGCAGTACGAAGCTTTCGCATACATTTGTTCGGAAGTTCATTAGAGCATTAGCAGGGTTCAATTTGTTTTGAATATGTAGGGATTTGCAATAATAATGCTCTACATTCCTCTGGTTCTCAGGACTATCAAATCTTTAAAGATGACATATTTCGTTAGAATCAATTGATTTCAAGTTTGATTAGCATTTGGCCAAAATTGTGTAGCTTTTCGCTACCTTCGCACAATCACTATAACTAGTACCCAAACCCGATAGGCCTTACATCCAGGAGGCTATTCTTATTTTAGCTCAGTTGTTATGAACTAGCTTCTCATGTTTTATGAATAAACTACCTTGTCATCATGGTAAATCTATACATTAGGCCTGTGGGCATACACATAATTATATGTACATCTTTAATTCAGCACATATTAAAAAAATGTCAGTTTCTGTAGTTTGTAGTTGTCATGTCAACATCATTATTTATTAGGCCTGAAACAGTATAGTGGCCAAAAAAAATGATAGACACCTTCAATATGTTCAACACGGCACATTAGATCGCAGTGTCGTGTATGTTATGGTGGAGGAGAGTATCATGTGCTCACCTACATGCAGATATTCGACTCATGCTAATTCCCCCTCACCTTGGCTCCATAGGAGGTCCCCCTCCCCTTGGTGTCTGTTACAGACTGGTATGACCCTCCGCCTATGTAATAGGGATGATATTTGATTATTGGGTGTCATGTTTTGACACTGGGAGCATCAATGAGCATGATGAATTAGCGTCATTGGTATATTATTGGTATGTATGATCAATGTATCCGCAGGGGGTCTCCCTCTCCTTGGTGTCTGTTACAGACTGGTATGACCCCCCACCTATGTAATGGGGATGATATTTGATTATTGGGTATCATGTTTTGACACTGGGAGCATCAATGTGCATTATGAATGACAGTTCTTATCATATTATTTTGACCCCCCTCCCACCTATGTAATGTGAATGATATTTGATTATTGAGCGTCAGGTTGTAAATGAGGGTCATGTTTTGACACTGGGAGCATCAATGTGCATGATGAATGTACAGATATTGATTAATTAATAATCTAATTAAAAATATATATTCTAGTATCTATTTTAATTAATAATTTTTATTTAACTATCCATTATACTGTATTAAAGTATTTTTTTCTTGAAACTATTTTATTTATTACCCCAATGAAATGAATTTCAGCAGGCCATTAAAATAACCATTATAATAACACCACCCAGATTGATATTTAAATGTTTTATGTTTACTGGGTAGTGTAAATATCATTAAATCATTTAGATATACTTTTGTTTTTCAATATATTTTTTTTCACGATATATTATGCAATTAAAGTTTAGTTAATCCATGTTATGCATTTTTATATGTGTTTTGACGAAACAGACAAAGACAGTTTATACCAGTATGGTATGTATATGTTACAAAGGACCATTGGGTACCATACCAACAAGTATGTGAGGATATAATTGGAACAGAAGATGGTCCCACTGCGTGGAAAGGTTTAATATTAAGACCAATATTAAGACCAACATTATATTTGCCTTTTCCAGTGATATTTGGACAGATTAGCTTAGGTTACAACCTACGGACGGATCTAGGTCACAGGGATCAGACTTCTTGTCTGGGAATCCACAGGAGGTCTCCCTCTGTACTGCAGCTATTTGACCCCTGTGACCTAAACCTGTCAAGAGGAGATGGATGATATAATTGGACTAGTATGGGTGTGATTTCCAGAGTGCACTTCAAATTAGAACAACTATCAAATATATTTATTCCACTTTGAATGTGACAAATGTGTACACTGGCCCAATGTTAATTTAACATTGATTAAATGTATCATATTTGCTGGTATAGCTATAATGTAGTGTGTACACTGAGAAATAAATACAAACAATAGTTTACAAGAGTATTTGGCCCAGGGGTTTTCGAGAGGAGTCTCACTGTTGTAATAAAAACACACTAATAGCTGGTGTAACATTTTGCACCTAGTATTATGATTGATGTTTTAACACAGCCTTACAAATTGAATCAACTAGGAGGGCCAACATTAGAACAACATTGGGTCAATGCCTCGTGTTGGCTGGGGTGTATACAGATAAATTTACACACACTCTCTCTCTCTCTCTCTCTGATCTATGAATTACTGTTGTTGGGCAACAACTAACCAACAAAGAACTTGCTTGTATTGAGTCTCATCAGATAAAATATATAGAACTGTTGATGCTGCTACTGCTGTTGCTGCTGCTGCTGCAACTGTTGCTGATGCTGCTGCTGTTGCTGATGGCATGGTAACCCTTTCATTACAGGTGTTGGCTTTATAAGTCAGAATCTGACGTCTGTATGTACATGTATATATATTCACTCAATAAACACATGTGATGCGACATTTTAAATATATTATAACCAAATAAAACAACAGGTACGGTATATTCTCAAGGATTTAATTGGACCAGCATGGCATTGTTTCAGCATTGTTTCATATTTTTCCCACTATGAATGTGACAATGTATATGTATGTATACAAATAATTATTAATTTATATTTCTGTGTATATTGTAGTGTAGTCATTGATGAAGAATGAATGATAAAAACGTGACAATTTGATGTTTAAAAATGGTAGACTGCATGGAAACGGTTAACATGCATGCATCAGCAACACACTCTTTGATAGCGCAAAAACTCTTTGATAGCGCAAAAACACCTCGCCTTGGCCTGGGCTCAGCTGGCTGGAATTGGTGGTAGCTAAAACTCGCCTTCCACCTTAAGCCTGACTCACCAGGCTCACTGCCTGGACAGTGGACTGCACTGTAGTCAGCCATAAGTTGACTGCATTTTCTGCAGCTCACAGTCAAGTGGAGTGGTGGAGCTAAAACTCCCCTTCCACACTTATTCGCCTGAACATAGTGCACTGGACTGTGTTGTAGTCAGGCATAAATTGACTACATTTTTCACAGTACAGATTGCCCACTGTGTGACAGTGTGCTATTACAGGCACACTCTGATTTGCCCACTGTGTGTCAGTGTGCTAGCTAGTACAGGCACAAACTTATACTGATAGTTTCAGTATCACAATTAATTTGTGCTACAAGCTACATTTTGTAGATATATATATATATATATATGGTGAGAATATCACTAGTATTATTAAACTTTAAAGTACTACCAATTGGCAATAGTCTATTGGTTCATTATGTAGTGTCACTACACTCCACATTCATATTCATCCATTTACCCCAGTTCGAGAGTGAGAATGAGTGTTTTTTTAGCTCCCGCCGTCACCGTAGGTGAGACGGAGGGAGCTATGGATTCCGCCTCCGTTTTTTTTGGCCTCTTCTTTTGTCTATAACTTTGTAAGAAAATAAGCTAGGATAACAATTTTTGGTATGTGGGTTACTTCCAGGTGGCTAATGGACAGGTTAAAATATTTTTATTCTGAATTCAATACGCAAGGTCGCAGAGGAGGAAATGATGATGTTACGGCGTTGGGCCGTCCGTAAACAATTCGTTTCCGAAGCATATCTCTGAAAGTACTTGTCCAATTGTCTTCAAATTTTACACACAACACCCCTAGGGGGTCTAGTTGTGCCTTTTGGGGTATTTGAACTTTGACCTACTTCTGGTTCAGAACTATGACCTATTTAGACGTTTTGACGCGCACTTCGTTTCCAGAGCAGATCTCGAAAAGTACTTGGCCGATGACAGTCATATTGCACATACATGTTCTCTAAGGTCCCTAGTTGTGCCTTTTCAGGTTTTTGGACCTTGACCTTGAAGTTGACCCAGCACTTTGACCTAATCTATAACATCGGTAAATCCGACTGAAAGATTTTTCGGAATATCATGAAAACCGCTCAAGATAGCTACACCATTACTATAAAACAAATTGTGAGGTTTCAGGAGAGGATGCATCCTGAAAAATTACAAGTCGATAAAATTAAAAATGGCCGCCTATCGGCCATTATTCACCTCGACAGGCCTCATATTGCGGAATATCATGAAAACCGCTCAAGATAGCTACACCATTTATATCAAATAAATTGTAAGGTTTCAGGAGAGGATGCATCTTGAAAAATTTCAAGTTGATAAAAATCAAAATGGCCGCCTATCCGCCATTATTCACCTCGACAGGCCTGATATTGTGGAATATCATGAAAACCGCTCAAGATATCTACACCATTACTATAAAACAAATTGTAAGGTTTCAGGAGAGGATGCATTTTGAAAAAATTCAACTCGTCCAGGTTCAAAATGGCCGCCAATCGGCCATTATTCACTTTCACCTGGCCGTTATTTGGTAAACCGTGCTAGATGCTAGACCATTACTATAAAACAAAATGTGTGATTTCAGGAGAGGATGCACCTTGAAAAAAATTGACTTGATAAAATTCAAAATGGCCGCTTATCGGCCATTATTCACTTTCACATGGCCGATATTTGGTCAACTGTGCTAGATGGCTAGACCATTACTATAAAACGAAATGTGAGATTTCAAATGAGGATGCATCTTGAAAAAAATTGACTTGATCAAATTCAAAATGGCCGCCTTTTCGGCCATTATTCATTTTCACATGGCTGATATTCGGTAAACCGTGCTAGATGGCTAGACCATTACCTGATTACTATAAAACAAAGTGTGAGTTTTCCGGGGAGGATGCACCCTGAAATTTTTTAACTTACGAATTCAAAATGGCAGACAATCAGCATTATTTACCTCGATAGGCCTGATATCAGGTAAACCGTGCTAGATAGCTAGACCATTACTATAAAACAAAATGTGACATTTCGGGAGAGGATGCCTTTTAAAAACTTTCGACTCAATCGAATTCAAAATGGCCGCCTATCGGCCACTATTTACTTTCACATTGCTGATATTTGGTAAACCGTGTTAGATAGCTGGACCATTACTATAAAACAAAATGTGAGATTACAAGAGAGGATGCATCTTGAAAAAAATTGACTTGATCAAATTCAAAATGGCCGCCTATCGGCCATTATTCACTTTCACATAGCCGTTATTTGGTAACCGTACTAGATGGCTGGACCATTACTATAAAACGAAATCTGAGATTTCAGGAGAGGATGCATCTTGAAAAATTTTGACTTGATCAAATTCAAAATGGCCTTCTATCGGCCATTATTCACTTTCACATGGGCGATATTTGGTAATTAAACTAGTCTCTGTCAAATTTAAAATGACCGTAAATCAGCCATTATTTACCTCGATTGCCCTGATATCGGGTAAACCGTGCCAAATAGGTAGACCATTACCGGGATATTGATTAGGATCATTAATTTCAATGGAGGTTTGCAATCTCTGACAGACTGTCTAGTTCTCATCTTCCCTTTCTAAGACTGAGTCTCTTAGACCTAGTTGTCTTGGGTCGTGATTTTTGACCTAGCCTAGGACTACGTTAATAACCCTACACAAAATTGCTTAAATCAAATTCTAATTCGGAGCGGGAGCTCCTGGACTTAGTCTCCTGGACTTAGTCCTGTTTACATGTGATTTCACTCCAACTTATTTTAAATAAAAATAACTTATGAATAAATAGCTTTACCATAAGCTTTACCATAACACAAATAACGTACAGCTTCAATTAAAACATTTGACAAAAAAGTACTGTAAATAGTCTAAATGTGACCTATTGTATCGTGTGTATGTTCTTTGTCTTGTTTCAGCAACTTGGGAGTATTTGCATTGTGACTACTATAATCCTAAAACAAGTAGATATTATTTCAAGTGACTCTCTGAAATTTTGAATTGATTTTTTCAGGTACTTGGTGGTAAAAAAGTGGGAGGCAATGGCAAGCTTGAACATCCTGCTTCACAATTTATGAATGAACAACTCATATTGTTTGTCAGGAAGTGAATCAATTTCATGATGTACCGATTATGTGAAAAACATTTCCAATTGCATTGTACTACGATGTTCAAACCATTTTTTTTTGTTATATAATTATATTTTATGTTAAATATAATTACATATTAAACACGAGTGAGCTAGACCATAATGTAATATATGTTGCATCCTTTGTTTTGTGTTTTTATTATTGACTTTTTTTTATTTTATGGCATGAAATCTCATTGTATCAATCATATAGAACAAATTATGTATTTAACATACAATAATACTAGTACCAGTGCATGACATATTTCATAGAATCAAATATGTGTACAACGACAACATCAAAAGTAGGTCTACATAGTCATTATATTTTTATTTTCAAACATTCTTTTTACACTCGCAGATTAGAGCAAATTAATAGAAAATCTGCATTTATACTTTCTATATAATTCCAGTACAGTACAGTACAGTACAGTACAGTACAGTACAGTACAGTACAGTACAGTACAGGCTACCATCTATTTTTCAAACCTTTTAAAGTTGTAGTTTGTACAATAGTGTCTGTAATTATATCACTGATTCATAATTTCTACCCAGACACTGCTAAATACCATGCTTTCAAGTTGTGTACACCAGAACATTTTCAATGAAATCTCAAAGAAGTGATTTCAATGATTAGTCAATTGTGTTGTTTTTTTGTGTGTATATAAATTTAAAAAACATGCCCAGGTCTAAAATCATCAAAAAATCGTTGATTTCATTTTAGCTTATTAATATGACCATATGATGTAAACATATCCATATACTAAAACTGCAAAAGTTTTTAAATTTTTGTGCTGCGCACTTATCAGTTAGGCTAGATATGTGCTAGGGGCCGTTCAACAATTACGTAACGCTTAGAGGAGGAGGGGGGGTTAAGGTATGCATTACAGAGTGCAGTCACAGTAACGTTAAAAAAATACATTGGGCAGATCCGTTCCCGTCAAAACCATTACGGATGTAGAAGATGACGGAACATCAGAGGACGGATCTCCGAAGCCTGTCTGTGATATGAAAAATAAAAGTAAAATTCAACCATAAAGAGTAGCTTAATATTTAGACCCGGGTGAAAATATACATACGCCGGAAGTCAGTTTGCTGTATTAAGATTTACACTTGGTAAAGATTTTAATGCGATTGTATTTATTGACATGGTATCGAACCTGATAACATACCCTAACAACACCATGAACATGAAGTTTCGACGAGGAAGTTTGTTTGTGACATCTAATTTCAACTGGTTGGTTATTTTTAAATAATATTTTTTTTTAAATATGAGGGATATTAGCCTAGCCTAGGTAGGGACTCAATAATGAAAAATGAATCAGGCTATAGAAAATTGATCCAATATAAAGGTCTAATGGGAGGAAATTTTTTCAAAAATATGTAGCGGCTCCCGAGATATGAAGGAAAAACCTCAAAAAAAGTTCAGATCCTACCAGTAGAGTAGGCTACCACAATCAGTGAGTTTGCTACCAGACAGTAACATGAGCGAGCCTACCGTTAACTATATTCATGTTCCTAATTTTCTAGTCGTTTTCATAACATCGTTTTTTCTCAACAATTTTTTGAACTCTTATTTTCTTTGTAATTCCACTTTCATCTGTAATTTGAGCATAGGCCCTACTGCATGAACTAGGCATATAGGCCTACCGACAAAATTACTGAGATGGGTGTAGATCATAGGCCTACTCTTAGTTCTACCCTGACTTTAACCCTTACAGCGCGTGGGATCGACTTTGGACGGCAGAATCTGACGTCTAAAGTCGATCTTCGCACTATATGACTAAAAATATTTATAAGGGTCGTACTTGTAGACCTATCGTATGTATGATGGGGCGTTACCGATATCTTGGGTAAGCCGACCTGGGGAATCACCAGTTGGCTCCCCGGCAAACTGCCCTCACCAAACTCCCATAACTATAATTCAATCAATAACTTCCTTAACTCTTTCTTTTGTTCATTCTCTTTTTATTATAGTCTAGACATTAAACTGAGCACACAATCCCAAACGGAGCGCGGCGACCTCACGCCATGCGGCTCGGGCCCTGTAGTCTAGACGGAACATCCGTCCAGCTCAGTGCCTGCGGTATAAGTGGTGCGCGGTCGGTTGGTGGCAAAGCTAATCAGAGCGAGGCTGCCCGGGCAAGGGTGACTCGTCAGTAGTCGTAAACCCGAGCAGTCCTGAAGCGGGTGAGACGCTGATCCCACATTACCCCCGGGTTAAGTAAGTAAGTAAGTAAAATATTTGCTTTACTTCACTTTTCGGCCAGTATGGTCATTTAAGTGAAAATTCCAGGTATTACAATATCCCATATTGTATAGTTAAAGTAGTAAAGGAAAGACAAAGCTAATAAAAGCATGTTCGTACTAAAATATTCAGTTTAAAGTGTTTGATATGATAAGATGACGATGCTCCTGGCACCTATATGTAACGAGTCTGATGACATGTTGTAGCGCCTGCACTACAGCACAGTTTAATGGGTATAAAAATATCAGTATAAATAATGTAAAATATGAAGTGATTATAAAATTAACGACTTTTCAAGTCACTATATCTCCATGAAATTGGAGTGATTGTGTAAAAACTACAAGTCTGAGTCAAAACAGTGTCATTGTCAAAACAAATATATAATATAATACTATATACTATAATCAAAAAAAGTAAACCCATTTAGACATAAATATGAATGACATAAACAATGAAAAGAGAAACCATTAGGTAAGTAAGTAAATGTCTTCTTTACTTCACTTTTCGGCCAGTATGGCCAGAGAAATCATGAAACCACAAAAAATTCTCAAAAATTAAAGACTTACAGTGCCCCCACAGTTGGTAATAAGGTCTGTGATATTGAAGGACATCACAGAGCGATCACGAACCGTGAGGACACCGTAAGTCACCACAGGCTAATTGTACGGCAATGGCTTCTCTATGACATGCTGCATTATCCGCCAGGATGCCACAGAGAAACCATTAAAACAATGAAGTGAAAAAATAATTATATGGCAATGGTTTCTTTCGGACATCCCGTCCAACACCAGGATGCCAAAGAGAAACCACTGCAAACACACAAAAAAAAAATCGTAGAGGAATTATGAGTAGATCTACAATGAGTACAATGAAAAAATATATAAATATGAATATATAAAGAACACATAAAGAACTTGAACCGAAAACCATCCGAAAACAAACACAACTATCTCAGTGAAAAACCCTCAACCACCGGAAAGCAAACACAAAAAAACTTCACGGCAAAAAAATAGAAAAACCTGGTTCGATGAAAGGTTTGGGTGTGCTTGGCCTTCTAAGAAGTTGCCCAGGGGGGACCACGCGGAGGTGACACCCTCCCCCCCCCCCCCGGGTTAAGTGAAAACGTATGAACACAAACCAACTTGTGGGTAAAGTGTCGGGTCGTCGTTATGATTGGAAGGTGCACAAAACCAACATACATTAACCAAACAGTTAAACAGACAGGGTGTGAAAATACAGCATGGGTGGTTGGTGAACATCACGGGCGCAGCATAATGATTTAAAGTCCATTTATTATATCATTGTTCCTATCCTCTTAACACCATTGTTTCTATCCTCTTAACACCATTGTTCCTTTACGTTATGTATTATGCTGCTGCGCTACGTGTGTCTGTCCAGGGCTGGCCAAAAGCTGCATTGATTAGCGCTCTACACTGAATAAAATGGGCACCAGAAAAAAACTGTGTGCAGCCTATGATGACTTGGATCATTTTGCATCCGTACAATTCTATCCTGTAGCCTGTCTACATGTATATGGGCGATTTCTGGAGTCATTTCTTGTCGCGCAATATAACCCTTTGGTGCGTTTTGACCTTACCTGTCGCCCTGATGCGCAACATAGCGACAATTGGTCAGCCCTGCAGTCAACCTATGTAAATTTAATTATTACATTCGATGCTGAGTAACAAAATTACTTTCATAGATAATTTAATTAAGTTACATTTCACATATTTTAATTTAATTATGCCAGGCCTGGCGAATTCATATTTACAAATTATGATTATTGTGATACGGGCAGTTGGTCCCGCCGTAGATGTCTTCAGGTGCCACTATGGCGTGGACCATCTGCACGAATCGTGCAGGAGTATGGATTTTTCGTCCATACGAAAGTCTGTCTGTTTCACGGTAGGCGTGTCAATTGTATTAGGGGTTTTACCCCGTAAGTGTAAGGGTACACGTGAATACGCTCGCAAACCGTAGAGCGAGAAACTGCGGGGGTTCGCGAATGCGGCGCTACATAAGGTGTGAGTTGTCTAGGCAAATTTACTCTATGGGCTTGATGCTGTGGAGTGATGGCCAGACTTTTACCAATTTTAGTCGCTGCAGACTGTGTATTCGTTTTCGATTTAACTCTCGTCCTGTCGGACTTCTGAGTGAGAGTGCTACTGGATCTTGTTTCGGTCAACGGAGACCGTTTCCATTTTGCCTTTTATCAGGATTTTCATGACTCTGCCTTTCCTAATGATGACGGTGTTATTGCGATTCGTCGCAAAAACACATGCAAGCATGTTTCGAGCTCTTTATATTGGAAAATGTTTTTCTGAGATGTATCGCGCGGTGGGCACAAACGGAGACGCGACATGGCTACCCGTAGCTAATCAGAATAGTTGTCTAAGTCTGTACGTGCGTTGACGGCGTACTTCTGTGTAAATTCACCAGGTAGGCTCCCAGCCAACGTGTAAATAGATCGACACAAGTCAGTAGATTTTTAAAACCGTTGGAGTACGGCAGAGGTCCGACTATATCGATATGTACGTGGTCAAATCTCTCGGTCGGTTTGAAGAATTTGCCGAAAACTGGCTTATTATGACGAGATATTTTGGCGGTCTGGCAACCTTTATAAGAACGGCACCATTTAGCAATTTCTATATTCATGCCGTGCCAAACAAATCTTGTATTGATCAACAGCTTTGTAGCCCTATGCAATGGATGACCCAAGCCGTGTAAATTCGTGAAAACGTTTTTCCGAAACTTTGCTGTAATATACGGCCGATTGTGTCCTGTTGACGTCACACCAAATCAAATTATTATCAAATTATTTGAGTAATTGGAAATTCAGTGAAGAAGACGTCGAATGGCGCAACCGCGTAAATTCTGTGTCTAAGAGCTGATCTTCGCTTAATTATTTGTAATTAATTGCTGAAGCACTGCCTATGGCTAACACGGACGGTTGCGACAGAGCGTCGGCAACGAAATTTGTTTCTCCTTTCCTTTCACTATCTGATATCTGTTGTGAACTCGGCTATAAAGGCCAAATGCCTGGTTTGTCGCAGTGACGGGCGTCCGGTGACCGATGTCATTAAGTAAGTTAAAGGCTTGTGATCTGTGTTCACGCAAAAATTACGGCCTTCTAGGTTATTCTGAAATGTCTAATCGTGGCGTAGACTGCTAAAAGCTTGTGGTCGAAAGCACTGTAACTTGTCTCTGCTAAAAAATGATAGTAGCTGCCAGATTTTGTCGGTGTACTGTTGTTAAACGCCACCTACGGCGAAATCACTAGCGTCACACGTGATTTTCAATTGAGCGGAGGGGTCTGGATGTACCAGGAGGGTTGCGTTAGCAAGTACTTGCTCAGACTCTATAAATGCTAAATCTGCGCCCTCATTCCACTTCAAGTCGAAATAAGACTTAGGTGACAATCTTGTATGTCCTTCATTAGCTTCGGCCAGTAAATTGTTTAAAGGCGTCAGCTTAGCCGCGCTATGTGGTATGAATCTATGGTAGTAATTTACCATTCCCAGATATCTTCGCAATGCTTGTTGCTTGTCGGATATAGCAAAATTGACTATTGCGTCTACGGCGCTGGGTAACAGTGAAATACCCTCTGAGCAAACGTGATGGCCTAAAAAGCTTCATTCAGTAGTACTGAACTGACATTTCTCCGGGCCAATGATAATGCCGTATTCGGCTAAACGAGTAAAAAGTATCTGTAAATGTTTCTTATGGGTTCTATGGTCGGGACTTGTTACTAGCAAATCGTCCAAATATACAAACACGAAATCTAGTCCGCGGGTAACGTGGTCTATAAAACGTTGGAAAGTTTGACCAGAATTACGTAAACTAAACAGTGTCCGAGTGAAATTGAAGAGACCGAAAAGTGTTGTAACCGCTGTTTTATGCACGTCGGACGGCTCAACCGGTATCTGATAATATGCTCGTACCAAGTCTATCTTGGAGAAAACCTTAGACCCGGCTAAACGCTGCGTAAAATCCTGGATAGGACGAGTTAGTTCCGGGAACTGAACGAGTAATTTTGTGTATTCGTTACAAACAGTATCGACTCTATTTAGTGATAAAGATTTTATGGGTACCTGGTATAGCTAAACCGGTTCTCATGTCTCTCAGACAGCGGCTATATAAATCAACTAGTAAGCTGTAGTGCATAAGAAAATCTGCTCCTATAATGGGCTGTTTAATGTCCGCTATTATGAATGTCCAGAGTATTCTCGTTTGAGACCAACGTCAACTATACGTTTACTAGTACCGTAGGTAGTGATAGTAGTGTTATTAGCTTCAACGAGGGGCAGACTGCCAGTGTCTGTAGTCCTGTTAGCACAAGACTTGGGTAAAACGCTGACTGCTGCGCCCGTGTCAATTAGATATTTGCACTTGTTGCGTTTGTCTGCGACGTATAATAACGAGATAACGTGGGAAGGGTGGCTTCCACGGAGTCATGTCATGTCTCTGTTATTTCGCCAGATGCAAGAGTCGCTACCTTGCTCTGGCCGACTAGTTTAAAGAAAACGCGCAAGGGTCTCTGCACGTGCGTGCTTTATCACCGAAAGTTTGATGATACTAGCAGACAGGTGCATTAACTGTGTCCATCGGTTGAACAGCACCGTTCTGCTGTGTATTTGGCGACGACACGTTAGGACGGCTAGCTTGTTGAACGTTTGTGAAAAAGCCTTGTCTATTAATATTTTGATTACTAGGTACAAACGGTTTTGCCTGTACATTAGGCACGAACGGTGTCTTGGAGGCACGATTCTCAGCTGTATGTGAACGTCAGTAGTTCTTCTTCTTTGCTGCTGTAGCTGTGGCTGTCTCTAATTTTTTAAGCCTGTGAGACAGGTCTTCCAACAGTCCAACTAGCTTCCCACTCTCGCTGACTTGTATTTCAGCCACCCCTGTTTGACTTCCTGTTTGACAACGTCATTTTCTAAAGCTAACGCTCGATCGGCTAACACGGCCAAACTTTTCAGTGACGCACTGTCTGGCTGAGTAGCTAAATGAGCTCGTATTGAGGTAGGCATCTGCCGAATGAGGGCCTGACGAATGACTGCTTAAATCCTAACACTGCCGTAGTGCCGAATCCAGCCGTCTTCTGAAGTCGTCTGAGGAATCGAGACGGTATATCTGATCCCATTTTCTCTACCGAGGTCACTTTATTAACTCTCTCCAGGGTTTTATAGTAGTGCTACCTATCATCGAAATCGATAATTCGCGAATATTAGACATTGCAAAAAGTCCGAAAATCACAAATTTGCGAAAATCTGAACACGCGAAAATTGCCAGATTTACAGTATACGTCTTTACACCATGGTCAAAATTTGACAGACCATAATGCTATTAGGCTTGTTCTTGATATTGATGTTAATTATGTTGTTCTCACTGATCTTGACTCAGTGCGCGCTCAAAGTTGTGACTGGGCCAAGGCCACTGAGAACCAGTTAGAATTATATAAACAACAGTTGATTTCGCAGCTGTCCTCTATTGTATTGCCTGTAGAAGGGTCAAGCTCTGCACTGTTGTGACACTAATTGTTCCAAACACAACCAGTCTTTACAAGCATACCATGACGCTATAATATCATGCTGTATTACATCAGGCATTGAGTCTATACCGTTAAAGCCGGCGTTAAAGGGGGGGGGGTCAAAGTCGAGTAAATCTGGTCCAGGTCGCGTGCCAGGTTGGACTGAGCATGTTGAGCAGTCCAAACGGCGTGCTATTTTCTGGCATTGGCTGTGGGAGGTAAACGGCTCACCACGTCATAGGCACGTGGCCCAGATAGGCCTACGTAGGGCGACACGCGCTAAATATCACTATGCTGTCAGAGAAGTCAAAAGAGATCAAGAACGGATTGTTGCAAATAAAATAACAGAATCTTTGTATGAATGTAAACCTACTCAATTCTGGGATCATGTAAATAAAGTCAGAGGGTCTAAAAATGTTATACCTAACAATGTTTACAATATTATAGGTTTTAAAGGTATAAGTGACTTATTTGCTCTTAAATATAATGATTTATATAATTCTGTGTCTAACACAGTGGATGACTGTTCGTCTATGAAGACACAATTAAATAATATATGTTCTGTTGATTGTTCATGTGGAGGCAAATGTAATGTAACATGTACTCACAACAGACGATGACTGTTCAATGAGGTAATGTAACATCCAATGCTTTTATCTGCATCTGTTCAAAAATTGCTGTTTCGTAATACACGGTGCACTTTGGACGCTGGCCCTCTTTGGCCCTATTTTTGGCCAAGGTGAAGGTTGTTATTTTAAGATCGTATTATTATATTTTACATCCATGCAGTCCGCTAATTTTAACGTTCTTAATATATTTAATTTGTGTCTCTGTTTTTGCGTTGATACATAGACTACACTCGTATTTGTCTACTTCTCCCTCCGCATTAATGTTAATATTTTATTATTGTCCGTCTTTTTGTCTCTCCGTCTTATCCGCGACGTATGCAGTTTTTCAGAAACTATATATATTACTTTATTGAAGAATGGCCTGCATGGAAGCGGCTTATCATAAGCCTTTTGCAGGTCTCCTTTGCATTTTTATAATTATTTGCATGTATGTATGTTTCAAGCATAAATAAACAAACTGAATTGAAAAAAAAAAAATTAAAACTTCAAGCGATGTAAAGCAAGGAGATGTGTTATCGCCCATATTGTTTACCTTATATATTGATTTATTATTGTCTCGACTTAAATCATGTGGTTTCGGCTGTTATATTGGTCAGTCATTTGTAGGTGCATTAGGCTACGCAGACGACATAGTTGTGTTGGCACCGACGCGTTACTCATTATCAAGACTTTTAAAAGAGTGTGAGTTGTTTTCCGAAGAGTATTTATTAACTTTCAATGCTAATAAAAGTAACTATATTGTATTTCCACATGTTGGTGATAATGTTAGCACAAATATTAATTTTATGAATAATCAGATAGCCTCTTCAGATAGTAGCATTCACTTGGGTAATGTTATAGGGCCTAATATTTCAACTAAACGTGTAGAGGCTAGTATTGCTGATTTTAATATAAAAATTAATGTACTTTTATCTTCCTTTCATAATGTTAGCACCAATTGTTTATATTAAATATTTATATCAACATGTATGTCATTATATGGCTGTCAGTTATGGGATGTATCCCACAGATACACCAACAATTTTTTTGTGAGTTGGCGTAAGGCCATTTGTAGAATGTTTAAATTGCCTTATCGTACTCATTCATGTTTATTGCATCTTATAATTAATGATTTGCCTGTGGATGGTCAAATACATTTACGTATCATTAAATTTTTCAACTGTATGTATAAAAATAAAAATAATGTGATGTCTTTATGTGGCCGGCTGGCAGCAAATGGTAGTGGTTCGCCTGTTTCTAACAGTTTGAATTTTGTATGTTATATGTATAAGATTGGTAAGTCAGACCTGCCTCACCTTTCAACACAATGTGTAGAAGCAGGTGGTATGTTCTCATTACCGGGCCAAGGACACTTTAGCCAATATACAGAAGGCGATATTTATTAACAATATTTTAATTGATATGCACTCACACAGTTTTTTCAATAGCACACATTTTTAAGACATTTTGAATTTTGTTTGCAGTGATAATATTTAAATTTATTTATTTGCTTGTATATGTTATGTACCAAGAGTACGATCAATAAACTATTATTATTATTATTGCTAACACCTCTGCCTAGCCTGCCTACTGACCTAATTAGATCTGACTAAGGGTGGCCGTCCCGGTTCGTAAGGTTGTAGTGGAACTTGCCTAAGATGCACACCCCTAAGGATCGGAACATTTTGTAGCCAGCACGTCCCAATGATTACCAAATGAAGATCAGCAGCTGATTCTGAATATAAGTATGCACAGCCAGTGAAATTTTTAGGTGTGTACCTTGTGTATTTGATAAAATATGCCGGAAATCATTTTTTAGAGCAAAGTGGGCGTTTTGGGAACGCCGTTCCTAAGACGCCCACCCCCGTGCACAAAACGCTCACTACTCTTTCTCCATTACCACACGAAGGCACAAAACGCACACCTTGAAACAAAACAACCAGGTGGGCCTTTTAGGGACATGGGTGGGCGTTTAGGGGACACTTGTCTTGTGTATGCTAAATCAGAGGGGGGGGGGGCGTTATAGGAAAAAATGCTTTTTGCTTTTTAGGCACATGAGAAAATATTAGAACATGGTCATTTCCTGAAAAGACCTCATGCCAGGCTTGTCATATTCATGCTAAAAATACGCAAGAAAGATGCCTTTGTAAGGCCCTTCAAAGTTATCTATGCTATCTATGCTAGTTTAGGCATAGTCACAGTTCAAAATTGTACAAAAATAACATCAAACAGTGTCACTTTACATTTTAGTTTGGCGCATCAATACAAATCTGTCCTGTGTCCATGCAGCCAAGTTCTGCACAAGGAGCGTCATGATGTCATAAATGAATTAAACACTCGCACATGGCCCGGGTGGAATTATGACTAATTCTGAGAAAGTGGTGGGTGGGCGTTTTGGGCAAGGTGGGCGTCTTAGGCAAAGTCCCCATCGGTTTTGCATCAAGGTCCCACGCAGCTAGTTAGGTCTACTTGGAATGTATTCAGTAAAGGATTGGACTATTATGATTTTATTTTTGCCAAGCCCCGCTAGTTATTGTGGTCAGAAAGGTATGAATTATTGATGAAAATTTAGGATGTGGCTTTTTTTCCTGACAATGGTTGATTTTGTGTTTGTAACTCACCGTGAAAACACAAAAGAAATACTAAGTGGCGTATTAATATGAGGAATCGCATCACAAGCAATCTCTAAACCACGTAAGTCACTATAAAATACATTTTGTCCACCTTTTGAAGTTAATCACTGAGTTCGGTCACAATAGTCCGGCAGCTTAGAGAAAGGATGGGGACATGCCGGATAAAAGCACAAATTTTTCTTACCTATAATTCTGAGACCGGCGCCAAACGATTTAAGAAATAAGAAGCTCATATGAGCCATTTTTGTAATAACGGGAAATTGACGCTCGCGAAAATCTTACAAAAAATCCGATTAATTTGTGTCATTATAGTAAACTATCTGTAAACGTCACAATCATCACATTTTATTATATCCTGGGTGCAATTAGGCACTCAAGTCCCTAGCTATGATTCTGAGACCGGCAACAAACGATCTAAGAAGTCAGACGCTCCTATGAACCATTTTTGTAATAACGGGAAATTGCCGCTTGCAAAAAACCGATTTACTACAAGTATCATGATAATAAACAATCTGTATGCGTCAAAATCAGCACATCTTGTTATATTTTAGGTGCAATTAAGGGTTCCGGTTCTTAAGTATGATTCTGAGACAAACGCAACAAACGATATAAGAAGGCAAAAGCGTCTACCACCCATTTTTGTAGTAACGGGTAATTCTCACTCGCAAAAAAATCTTGGAAAAAAGCTGATTTGCTTGTATCTGCACATAACTAACTTTATGTAAGCAATAAAATCAGCATTTTTTGTTATATTCCATGGGCAATTAAGGTCACAGAATAGTTTAAGATCATACTTAACAGATTTTAATGGCATATTGTAATTTTGGCATGTGGAAAAACGATATGTGTGTACAAATAATATTATTGTGAATGTGTACTATTTTGGGGCTCAAAGTATATTCCAATCATTCTATGAAATTGTTCGATCGAAAACGAAGAATGAACAAGATGGATATAGCAAAAATGGTAAGAAGAGTGAGTATTTAAAAACCGCATTTAATGATTATCGAATACACTATTTTGACCTGGTTCCAACGCGAGTTGCAAAACACCTGTTTCATTACTGTGTACAACTTTTATAGCACCCTAATATCTGACAGAAAACACAATTTATCAAATTAATATGAGCCGGGCATGTACAGACTACATGAAGTTTAAAGCACAAAAGTCGATACCATATAAGTTTCATAAAGCTGACCGACAAAAAGTTAAAAATTAAGAATGAATCACTGTCAGTGATCAACAAAATTAAATGTCACATATAGTCTGCATACAATATCATCATGGTGATTCCTTGGATTGACAAGTAAAAAGTTCAGAGCATCTCCATTTGGCTTTCTTGTATGAACAACTACCACCGCAACGCCAAAACTTTTGAAGCAACAATTTACAAGTTCAATGCAGGCTTTGGCTGCCATGGATAATGTGTTCCAGACAGGAGCTCAGGACTTCTTCATGTTATAGTTTCTCCATCAGGTGTTCAGCCACAACCTTCAGGGATTGGGGTGTCACCCGACAGTTGCTGGGCCTGATAACACGTTGTCCAGATGCCAGCCTACACAAAACGCTTTGTGTGCTGCAGCAATGCTTCCTAAATTGGAGGAATGTTATTCTGTTCTTTAGACAGATAACTCCTTGCTGGCTTTTTCACAGACCCAGTATTAGTACATCCACTCTCTGGAACATCTTTTAGGTGGACCACAATAATTGTATCTACCTCTTCGTGATCACAGGAAGGCATGCACTGGACACTGCCAGTGCGGACTACGGTGGCTCCAGATGCGGCAGACGTGTTTCCCATCTGAGAAAGCAGTGGAAGCGATCCTTTCTGACAGGAACGGGAAGAGTTCCTGCTTCTTTGACTGGTCACGGAGGAAGTCAGGCCAATTGCCTGTGACCTTGGTTTGCCTGCCACCTTTCTCTGTATGCTCTTACCTCTTTTCTCCCCGGTTTCAAGCTGTTATCCAGGTATTTGTCCCAGACAACGTATACTTTTGTCGATGTCTGTTATTGTTTCATAATGTGTCGGATAAAAACTGTGCTCGATTAATCATCAAATGTAGAAATACTGGTAACTGGGAGGTGTACCAAAAGCAGCACCATCAATCAACTTGACATCAAATGTGCTATAAAACTCCACCTGGATACTTAGGGCCACATTGTCTATCAGATCGAACTTCTTCCCTTGTCGAGGTCTCCCTCTTTCTGATGGAGAAGGTGATTATGTGTGGTTATAATGCTTGAAGAATGTGTCCATGCCTCCATGACGATACTGCATGACTATGTAGAGTGAGGAAATAGAGAAACATCATCCATCAACAGCGAGACCTGTCCCCCGTCTTCTTGCTTTTGTCTTTGGTGCTGTAAATCTGAACATGCTGAAGAGAAGCAAGGGGTTTTTCTTGATGAGATCGTGGGTGGATTGTGTAAGATGAGTTACCACCGATTTGTTGGAGCTGCTATTCTGCTCCTTGCCAATGTATTCCACTGTGCGGTCTGTGTTGACAACAGAATTATCAATGACATCCCGTGTGTCAAGCTTTGGGGTCAGTATACTGCTCCTCAAAATCCATCAGAAGTCGCGGTTGCTCAGGCCCTGCAATCACTCCCTTCTTGAATCCATCTCGTTTCCTTGGTTTTTTCATGGGTGTTTTTCTCTTCCTCGATGACTTGTGCCACTGTGCATAGTTCAGGATCAGTTCATCCACGGTTGTGTCAGCACCAAATCCTACAGGCACTGGCAGAGTTTAGTTCTCTGAAATTGTACACATTCTCCAAGAAGGACGCATGTAACATACAGCTCAAAACATACTATTTTAGCAGACACTGTTGTAATCTTAACTACATGTGTAATAACTGTACATGCATATTTCGAACATTTTAACATGTTAAATTAGGTTAAGGTATATATATACTATATCTTTGCATAACAGTCTGAAATTGTAGGTAGTTTTATATTTCCCCCTGATATATACCATGTTGTAAATAAATGTTAGTTGTAATTTTAGATATTTTTAGAAAATATCACCTGTAATATATACAATATGTAATTTATACTATATGAATAAAAAGGGTGGGCCAAACATCCTCCATGTTTATTTCACAGCTCACATGCAAAGAAGGCGATATTTCTAGCTGACTGAATTGACGGTAATGAAAATTTAATTTATCTATTATCGTCCATTAGCTAATAAATTGTATGGAATTACAGGCCTATCAACAGGACAGATTAATTTATTGTAAATGGTGGTAATCTAGAATATACTAAAAACAAGAGGCCCAGGGGCCTCGACGTTTGTCAACAGCATTGCAAAAAATCAGCTATAAATGTGTCAGCGAATGTATATCTATACTCTAAGATGCCTTATCATAAAAAGATGTATATCCTTTATATCGATCATTGGCTTTTATATTATTATGTTCGGTTCCCATAATACATTTTGCTGATTTTACACACATTCTGAAGCACTGCACCTAATGAAATATGCTTGACAAAGAATCATTTCACAGGACTACAATGTTAATATTACAAAAGTGCAATTATTACTACTTCTGGGACTTTTATAATGCCCCAGTTAGCCAGGAATTTTCACGAAATCTTTAATTTTTAATTTTAATTCTTCTGTCTAAAATAGGCCTAACAAAGTTGTAAATTATCAGCTTTTAATGTTTCTTACTCAGCCATGAAATATACAGTAGCCCTAATCCATCATTATCACATGTGGACCTAATGCACTTTCACTGCACCCTCTTACGTAATGCAAATTATGGAAATCACAATACACACAGTAGACCTAAGGATAAAGACCCATGAAGGCTTTCTCAACACACACGATCTTTGCTGAAATGTTGCTGTAATGTTGTCAGGCCAACGTTGAGTCAGGTGTTAGTTGGCTGTATCAAATGCTATGAAATGAAATAAATGGGGCTCTACACCACATTTGTACACATATAGGCTAAACTGGGTAAGGAGAACCTGAGGATGGTGAGATGAATGAGGTGTCACTGCCCTCCAGACACAGGATTCGAAATTGAGCCCTGTTGGTGTACGGCCGAGCACACTAACTCTCCGTCACGAAGGCTGCCCACAATATTCAATATTTACAATTGAACAGGGAGAAAACATTTTGTTTCTTTGAAACTTGAATGCCAGAGCAGGAGACGAATCCGCGATCTCTGACTTTCCTAGCAGGCACCAGGACCCCCCTCCCCCCGCCCTTCGGTATTGTTATTACATATATACTAACACATTACCTGTGGATTTAATATTGGTTCACCGTCAGGGGCGCTGCCCAACATTTTTCATATTTTATTCTGCACAACATATTAAATGTGCATAATATATATTGGTCATGTCATTGCTATCCCTTACCTGTTATAATTGACAGGTATGTTTTTTACTCTGGTTCTGCCATAATAGTGTTCCCTGTTTCACTTTGATTTTCATTTATTGCAAAAATGAAAAATATATATTTTAAAGTTTTATAATCCACATGCACGGCTGTTCCTCGTCTTCATCATTGACAGTTGGCCAGTAATTGGTAGAAAACAATCAACGAATCGGAAAGCGTGAATTCAACTATGATGCTGTGTCATTAAAAAAAACACTATTGGCCCAGATGCTTTATAGACACTTTATAGCCCTACATATTATTACTTCGAGGCATGTTTTTAATATACATATATCCACTTCTAAAGTATGCATACGTTTAGGTGCATCCCAGCAAAAACGATACGGCGAACAGTGGATCAACACTCAAAGGTTTCGAATTTCAGAAGTTTAGCCAGACCAAATATAGAGTTAACACTATGACAAGACACGTGTGGTTGTACTCCAGCGGTATTGCCTCATTGTAGTAGTCAACGCGATGGGTACAAAGCATAATCTCATAATATATTACACTGGCTATATACGCTATACTTTCCACAGAAGCTACATCGACTTAATGTTAGTTTAATGTTGGGCCAGCAGTGCGGCGGTGGACTAGCATTAAACCAGGGACAACTGGATATTTAGTTTATTGTTGTGCCGCCCTCTACATCAGTTACCCAGCATTAAAGGAACATCATTTATTAATAATATTACTATTTGTAAATTCAATTCAAAATAAAGTTATGGCTTTGGTACCACACATTTTAATAACTTCTAATTAGATCCCTATTAGCGTCATGTTTAGGCCTTTATTACAATGTGATGTTGAATATCAGCTTCCATCGATAGGGTCCATAATACAAGAACATAAATTAGGCCTACTATTTGTGTTTTTAGCATAGACTTAGGTTAAAATCTACGTTCAGTTTAACTTGAATATAGCCCAAACATAGGGACGCAGACGGTTAATATACGGCAATATAAATAGTTCAAATTATATGTATGATATTGGTACTATTACATATTCAGTGCCCGATTTATAAATTGGAAAAAGGGGGCCAAGGGGCCCATGATATTTTTCGGAGGGGGGGGGGGCATTGGCCTTAGACGATGGGGCATGTGACCCATTATTATTTCAAAAGGGGGGCATTTTCCCAACAACAAATAAAACACTTAAGGGTCATTCATATCACCTCATATTCCATATTAACGTTCATCAGGTGTTCATGCTGATAGAAATATCAAAGATTCATATTGGCGGTTATGCTATTATTAAAACCAGAAGAAGAAAAAATGGTTAACATTCAGCGTTTGCAAGTAGGCCCAATCAGCTTCACGTCACCACGCACTCACATGAGTTAATATCACTTGTGTCAATCAATTGCGTCAACAATATCGAGTGTTATTGGAATCGATCACATAGCTTGAGTGATACTCATTGTCTTCCTCGGGTGCTCTTCTTGGGGCAGTGTCATCAACTTCCTCTGTTGTTGCCGCTAGGCCTACACCTATTCACCTTAAACCGCCAAGCGCGACTGTAGTCGCTTTTATCCGTTTTATTAGCCATTTAAACATCAAGATTTGTAAATTGCTTAGTCTTAAATTACAAATTAATCAAATACGAGTTGTTTTCTCTCACTTAAAGTTGTGGGTCAAGCTAGTGAGACACAACTCCAAGTGTGTGAAAATTTAAATTATTTAATTCAGCAGTTTAAGGGTTAATATATTATTATTATTAGTCACAATGAACAAATTTTCTACAATATTTACTGTACAAAATAAATTTGTAGGCCTATTATTATTCGTTTTTATATAGGTCACTTTAAAAAAAAAAAAATTGCTTTTGATTTTAATGGCACATATAGTCTAAGTCTATATAGACATCTACACCACGTTCAAGGTAGAGATTTCCCTTTGAAAATACATTGATAAATGCGGATACAACAGGTGTGGCGAAGTTGTGGCGAGGTTACTTAGCCCCATTTGGCGAGGTTACCAAAGCTGTGGCGGGGTTACTCAGCCTTCTGTGGCGAGGTTACCAAATCTGTGGCGAGATTACCTGTGGCGAGGTTACCTTGTGGCGAGGTTACAGTCAGGTTACAGGTGACAGTCCAATATTTCGTTGGAATCAGCAACATTTCAACCATATTTTGGTTTCAGTAGCTCGTTTTCTGCCATACTTCATTTAAATTGTATTGGTAAGCATATAGGCCTATGTTTTGGATCATGGGATGCCAACCTTGACTCTGTTCTAACAACGCTGAATACTAATACTAAAACTAATACAGCGATACACAGCTCACAATTTGACAGTGTGCGCCGTAATGGGCATTTATTGGCGGCACTACCATGTCAAAAGTAAGAAATACGGGAATTTCGTCTCTATATCTAGCCTAAATGGTAAATGCACAGCACAAAAATTAAAAAAAAATTTTGCAGTTCTATTCTATGCACATGTTCACATTATATGGTCATATTAATAAGCCAAAATAGAATCACTGATTTTTTTATGATTTTAGCCTGAGCCAGTCCCTTTAATTCAGCAGGCAGGGCCTTATCTTCAAAAATCCTATGGCCCACTAAAATTAACTTGTTGCGTCAAAAACAAAGATATTGCTCAAAGTGTGGTGCAGCGATAGAATGATGCTGGGCCAGTTTTATTTTTTGTGGGAATCCCACAATTAGGCCTACTCTTCATAAGTCAGGCAAATGGGTATTCTTTACATCAGGCGCCAGAAACACCAGATAACACGATACATTGGCCCAATGCTGATGTAATGCTGGGCCACTGTCTGCGACGCTTGGCCAATATTATTCCAATCAAAACCCTTTACGGTCTAATTACTATATTTAATCATGAACATATATTTTATCTGAGCACTTCTTAAAGACGAAAGTAGGCCTACCTAACCTAGGGACCCCAAACGTTATATTGGACATATTCACAAGGACTGGTGTACAGAAATGTCAACCGTTTCACACACACAGCACCCCTATTTCCCCTAAATAGGACACAAACTCAGGCAAAATAAACTTAATAAATAAAAATGTATAGTTCACCTTATTTTGTCCCCTTTTCATGTCAGATGGTCGTAATGAAAGGGTTAACTTACCACATGATCGGGCATTGCAATAAATTACATTATTCGGTCATTTTTCACACCATAAGTGTATAAATTACATCAATGTGCAATGCCTTTTACTGCCGAGTCCAAAAATCTAATTTTAATAATACAAAATTTGCAATTTTTGGAGATAAATATCTTAGCCAAATGAAATGAATCGGGCTTTAGGCCACCTTTGTGCACATATAGGATAAACTGGGCCAGGAGAACCTCCTGAGGATGGTGAGATGATTGAGATGACACTGTCCTCCAGACACAGGATTCGAAATTCGAACCCTGGCGGTCTGAGGCCTAGCACGCTACCTCTCGGTCACGGAGGCTCCCCACAATACTAACTTTCACATGTGGATGGGGAAGAAACATTTTTGTTTCTTTCAAACCGCCGAGATCGAGAACCGAACCCCGAACTCTGGCGTGAAAGGCAGCGGTGCTAACCACTACCCTAGGGCCAAGACCTAATTGTTATATTGCGTAACATAACACGGTTGTGTCAAGTGAGGCAGAGAGGGGTGGGAAAAGGTGGCTAGCCCTCCCGCGACAGACTGCTGGCATTCATGAACACCTACCCAGCTATCACGAGGCATTGACCCAATGTAATGCTGTGCCGACGTCGAAGACGGCGGGCCAGCATTAGAACAACATTGGGTCAATGCCTCGTGTCTGCTGGGTTGCGGTCACAGCTGATCAGCAAACACAATGTGTCATTGACACAATGTTAGCCTGATAGTGGCCCACCGTTTGCAACACTGGGCCGGCATTAGCCAGCTTGGCATACCAGTATATAGGCCTTAACAAGATAAACGTTCACCCAATGCTAGCTTACTGCTGGCCCATCAACGACCATGGCTCAGCTGTAAAACAGCATTAGCTAAAGGTCTCATTTTTGCAGGGAACACCGGCAACTCAATACCTTGGCGCAATGCTGGTTCAATGTTGGAAGAGTGTCATAGATGATGGCACAACATTTAACCAACATTGGGTCAGTGCAAGCCAAAAGGAGGCAGTGACATCAGCGGAAAGGAAGTATATACTTGATTTACAAGTGAACAAATATGGCCTTTTAGCAGCGCTATGGCAGGAAGAGACGGGACGCCAGTTAAAAAGCAGTAGATGCCTAGTATACCAGGGAGCAGATATTGCCTTCTGACATTGCACAGACAAAACAGATAGTAACGGAAGGTAACGACAGACGTTTGTGTGGAAAACCAGCTTAAAAGGTTGTCGAGTCGACAAACTAATAACGATTTCATGATGGATGATGCAGTTTTGGAGTATATTAAAAAAACCTCAGAAATTGAAAGCAAATTTCTGATAAATCATGACCTTGAATCAATCAGCTAAACAAGTAGATATAACGGATTCGTGAAGGAATGAAATCAAATTATGATTCAAAATTGGTTCATTTTTAGGTGTAAAACTTTGTATGTTTAATGTTCTTTACCACCCAATTAGCCCCCAACGTTATGATACTTCAGCTTCAGGTGTAATATTGAATCCAAACATATTACGCGAATATAAAGCTTTAACCGCCGGTGGCGAATATATTCGGGTTTTCATTTTTTATTGGAACATTAAGTGCCATGTTTTATACATGTTAAAGAGAAAATGTGACATCAATCAGCAAAATTTGAAAAAAGTTGACCTCCATTTTTACCCTGATGACATCGCAAGGCTCTGACACAGTGACCTCCATTTTTAAATGTGATAGTTCTAATACGAGCAAAAGTTTACGCCTGCTGAAAATGGTTTTCGAAGGCACTTGAAATATTACTCTCAATTTCATGGCATCCGAGATTTTTGGTAGGCAGCGCGAGTGTCGTTTTTACACAGCTGGCTGTGAAGACAAAATGGTGGTCAGTGCGACTGGGCGCGCGCAGCAAATGAGTTAGGCGGCCCAGTCATACCGGGTACTCCATTTTGTCAAATCTGAATAATTTTCACTCACTTGAAGTTGTGGATCGCGTCAGAGAGACACAACTTTAAGTGGGTGAAAATTCAAATTGAATAATTTGGCGGGTACAGATAGATTATTATAATGATACAAGCTAATCTGTTTTTTTCCAAGATTTTTGGAGAGGGAATAATAGCTAGGAGTCTGGGCCCTTAACCTTTTCACTACCATACATGACGGAAATTTCCGTCGTCATTCGTCAATGAACGTAACCATAAAATGACACAAATTTTCGTCAAATATATACTACATTTATGTATTTTTCGTCATTTGAAGCTGGAAATTGCGTTAGCAATTCCAGCTTCAAATGACGAGAAATAGAACTCCTACACTAGTATATCTGGATCCTGGCATGCACCCCGGCCTGGAAGTCAAAGGGTTAATTGCACCTGGAATATAACAAAATGTGGTGATTTTGATGCATACAGATAGTTTATCATGATGGTACAAGTGAATCAGCTTTTGTCCAAGATTTTTGTGAGCGACGATTTTCCCGCGATTTCAAAAATGGCTGATAGGAGCATCTGTCTTCTTAAATCGTTTGTTGCCGGTCTTAGAATTATAGCTAGCAACCTGAGCCCTTAAAGGTTCCTACATTGAAGTCTATTCTGGTATAGAGTTTTCAAAACATGACTTTAAGTTTAATTATGATACAAAATGCCGTGTATACGTGGCCATACTGCATCATTCAGGACTCTCATATAAGATGTTTTAATGATTGTATGGCCGAATGATATTCAAACTGTCGCCATTTGAATTTTGTGTAAACACGCCATATGCTAATTTTGGTCACGTGAACGTGGCGTACGCAAACCGAGAGAGTCTGACAAAGTTCAGTTGTAAACACACCAACCACTTCATGCTGTCACCAGCGCCACACCCACGAGCCTGTAGGGGGAGATCGCCTTTCTCATAGAATGAATATAGGGCCCACCTAACAGTTTACTTAAAAATGCCTGACAAAAACTCATCGTCATCTCAGATTTTGAGATGCTGTGCCCAGTAATAAACACACGCTTGATAGTTTGCCAGCTTAGACCCGCCGCGTGCAGCTATCATGTGGGCAGCTGTATGGTGGTAATGTGTATGAAAAATAAGCGCCGATGCACACCCAGCAAACACGAGGCATTCACCCAATTCTGTTTCAATGTTGGTCCACCGTCTTCAACGCTGGCCCAACATTAAAACAGCATCGGGTGAATTCCTCGTGTTGCTGGGCAGGGTCGTCCTCGCCCGGTGCGCGCTACCGCCAGTCTGTGCCGCAAGGCGGGAATCTGCCAACAGTCATGACAGTAGACCTACCAAGCTACAGATAACCCCACAGGTAGGCATTTAGCCTACCGACCCCACATTGGGCTTCTGAAACTATAGATATGTTAACATCTCAGTTAAAGTAAGCCACAATTATCATCTAACCGTAATAACCCTGTCTAGTGTAGGCCACTTTTGACTTGAAAAACGGCTCAGCCATTCCATTGCTCGTTTGTTTACTGAACTGTCAAAAATAGACACGGCCACATCACCAGTGATCACATGATCGGCACATGACACATGCATGCTCTATTGTTGATTGATAATGCCTCGCAACTTGTGGGTCACATTGGAGAATTGTTGAATGACTATACTGCATTTTAAAGTCGTTTTGGCGGCGATATTTATCAAAATAAATATCAATAATAGATAAATCAGGCCTTATAGCCAATTTTATAGTCTCATTACTTCGAAGTGTGTACCTTTAATCACACCTAGAATATAACAAAATGTGGTGATTTTGACGCATACAGATAGCTTATTATGAAAATACAAGTAAGTCGGCTTTTTTCAAAGATTTTTACAAGCGTCATTTTCCCGCTATTACAAAAATGGCATCCTGACATCCTAAATCGTTTGGCGCCGGTCTCAGAATTATAGCTAAGGACCTGATGAGTGCCTGGAAAAAAATTGGTGCCTTTATCCGGCATGTCCCCATCCTTTTCAAATGTGGACATAAGCTGCCGGACTACAAATAAAAACAATGAAGGCAGTACCCACCTATTTCAAATATCGATGGTGGGAGCGCAAAACCACCTATCTAACAGATGTATGCTGAAAGCGCAAAACCTCCTATCTAACAGATGGATGGCGGAAGCGCAAAACCACCTATCTGCAAAATGATGTTTTTCGGATTTTGCATTCTAAGGGTTGCTTTGCCAATTTTGTATTAATCACATATTTTGGATGATATGCAGAGAACACTAGTGACCGAGGGTAACGTTATTTGTCCCTGAACAGCAGACTTCAGGTGACTGTGACTCTGAACAGCAGACTTCAGGTGACTGTGACCTTAATTTGTCATGAAAACTACTTTTTTTTTATTACATACTGGCACGCACTTGCAATGCATTTGCGTTCCAATTTGTAATAAAATATTACGAATTGTCAGGTATGCTAGTTGATAGTCGTTAGTCGATTTAACAAGTTTAACATTAATGACCCAGGGGTAACGTTCTTGGCATTTGAACAGGATATTTTGGCTGACTGTTGCCTTTTAAATTATCATAATTAACATTACTTAATTAAGCTAGCCAATTTTTGTTGAGTTTTGAAGAAACTTCATTTTTTGTTACAAATTGGAACGAATTGCGTTCCAATCTGTAATAAAATAGTATCTTTCAGATGATACTTGGATAACACTGTTGACCATACGGTAACGCTTTTGCCAGCAGATTTCGGTTGAATGTGGGCTTTGACATTTTTATAATTTATATCATTAAATTGACTTAGTACGACTTCTAAGTCGTTAAATTGACTTATGCTAAGTCGCTATAACGACTTATAAGTCGTTAAATCGATTTAGTGTAACAAAGTGTAACTGACTTATAAATCGTTATAACAGCTTATACTAAGTCGATTTAATGACTTTCTAAGTCGATTTACTAAGTCGATTCACTAAGTCGATTTACTAAGTCGATGTAACGACTTGCACTAAGTTGATTTATCGGTTTAAACAAAGACGATTTAACGAGTTATAAGTCGTCATAACGACTTATACCAAGTCGATTTAACGACGTACGCTAAGTCGATTTAACGACGTATTATTCGTTATAACGACTTACACTAAGTTGATATATCGACTTAAACTAAGTCGTTATAACTACTTATAAATCGTTATAACGACTTATACCAATTCGATTTAGCAACTTATAAATCTTTATAACGAATTAGCATAAGTCGATTTAGCGACTTGTAATTCGTTAAAACGACTTATACCAAGTCGATTTAACGACTTATACTAAGTCGATTTAACGATTTATAAGTCATTAGAACGAGATAAAAATATGTTTGTTGTGTCGTTTCGAAGCTTCCTTACACTTGCAATACATTTGCGTTCCAATTTGTAATAGATGTTATGAATTATCAGGTATTTCAAATGATGCGCAGAGAACAACACTAGGCACTCAGGGGTAACGTTATTTGCCTCTGACCAGAAGACTACATGTGACTGTGGTCTTTGATGTTCTCATAATTCATATTACTTAATTCACCTAATCAATGTTTTTTGTGTTTTGAAAAAAACCTTATTTTTATTACAAATTGGCACGCATTTGCAATGCAATTGCGTCCCAAATTGTAATAAATTATTACACATTGGCAAGCATTTGCAATGCGATTGCGTCCCAATTTGTAATGCAATTGCGTCCCAATTTGTAACATATTTTCGAAGAAAGAAAGCCGCATGCGCGCATGCGAAGTAGCGTAGGCGGAATCATCGCTTTAGCTATTGGACCACTTATAACACAGTTTTATTTGGACGATTACTGCTTGTGGTCATTTCTGGCCTTAATGCGGAGATTGAAGATCATATGAAAAGGTCACTGATGTCTAGAGTAACATTATTGAAAGCAGCAATAAATTATGCCACACAGTTAGCTAGAAGGGATATATCACATGTAATTATTTTACCACTATTAAACAAATATTTCACTCTTACCGCTATACAGATCATGTTTCGACCTTCATATGATGCTTGTAGGCCAGTTGAGGTCCAGCGGGGCGGGGGCCCTAGGGTAGTGGTTAGCACCGCTGCCTTTCACGAGTTCGGGGTTCGGTTCCCGGTCTCGGCGGTTTGTAAGAAACAAAAATATTTCTTTCCCATCCACGTGTGAAAGTCAGTATTGTGGGGAGCCTCCGTGACCGAAAGGTAGCGTGCTCGGCCTCAGACCGCCAGGGCTCGAATTTCGAATCCTGTGTCTGGAGGACAGTGTCATCTCAATCATCTCACCATTCTCAGGAGGCTCTTCTGGCCCTGTTTAGCCTATATGTGCACAAAGGTGGCCTAAAGCCCGATTCATTTCATTTATTTGAGGTCAAGCAATGGGGTCCACGCCCCAACATTAGTGAGAAATGACATATCACACTTGATTATGGGATTATTAGTTAAATATCTATTTTTTTTCAAAACGCCGCTGGTGGCCATCTTGGATTTTTGCCGTTTTTAAAAGCGACATTCTTTATTAAAATCAAAACTAGTTGACCATCATAAATCCATTTTCTACCTAACTGCGTTCAAAAATGAGTTCC
This sequence comes from Flabesymbios commensalis, assembly GCA_964017125.1. Classification (NCBI taxonomy): domain Eukaryota; kingdom Metazoa; phylum Annelida; class Polychaeta; order Terebellida; family Flabelligeridae; genus Flabesymbios; species Flabesymbios commensalis. The sequence goes on along the minus strand of OZ024904.1, from coordinate 56,779,427 downwards.
ACTGGTAAACCAGTTGATAAAATAAGTGAATACTAGCTTTTCACTGTGATCGAAGTTGGCCATTTTGGATTTTGTGCACTGCAAAATTCCGCCCGACTTTTCTAGAGAGGTTTAGGAGCTCATTTTTAGAAAAACCTTAAACTACCTAAAGTAATCGTCAAACCTTACTTGCCGAACGGAATCATGGTTTCGGACCCCACTAATATATAATATATAATTATCTATCTATTGCGATTTCTGTCATAACATGATTTTCGCGGCGACCATCTTGGATTTTTGTCGAATTCGCTATATAGGAATGACAAAATATTTTTATAAGTGGTTTCATTCGATTCTTTGAACCTGAAAACATAGGTTCAGACACCAAAATTATGATTCTATGTCAATTAGAACTGGATATATTGTCCAAATTAGATTTCCATGGCGGCCATTTTAAGAAATGGCCGAAACGTGTATTGCGTCCCAACTTTTTTCTGGTAACATCGCTGATAATATCACTTCAGAAGTCCTCTGAGAGTAGTGGGGGGGGGGGTATACGGTGACCAATTCTAGCCCATGGACTAATGCGCAAATACACCTGGAAAATGTGTTTCGACTATTTTAAGCATTAATATGCTCAATTAGACACGTGTCTAGCCATTTTACCTATTTAAAAGTACTTTAGTTAGATTCCTTGACCTCAATAATAGTAAATTCACCTTTAACATCAAGACTCTAAGTGCATTAGAAGTGCAAATATCCCCAAAATAGTGATTCCATTGCGGCCATTTGGAAAAGCTAAGATGGCCGTCATAGAAAAAATGCCCAGAAAATAGAAACATTGTTTTTTGGATTCAAAGCTTCTAAGGAGATATAGATATTGACATAGTGAACCCGACTATCGCCCAAATTCTTCTGTTCAGATGTCAAAAACGTTAACCTTGGGTCATTAGTGTTGTTCCCTGTAGCATATCATCTGACATACCTGACAATTCATCATCTTTTATTGCAAATGGGAACGCAAATGCATTTCAAGTGCGTGCCAGTTTGTAATAAAAAAAATAAGTAGTTTCATGACAAAGGTCACAGTCAGCCGAAGTCTGCCAGGGCTCTCTGCATACCATCTAAAATATGTGACAATTTGTAATAACTTATTACAAATTGGTACGCAATTGCATTGCAAATGCGTTCCAATTTGTAATAATTTATTACAAATTGGGACGCAGTTGCATTGCAAAGGCGTGCCAATTTGTAATAATTTATTACAATTTGGGACGCAATTGCATTGCAAATGCGTTCCAATTTGTAACAAAAAACTTAGTTGCTTCAAAGCTGAAAACAAAATTGACTAGCCTTATAAAGTAACGTTAATTATGAGAATTTCCAAGGCCACAGTCACCCCAAATCTTCTGTTCAGAGGTCAAGAACGTTACCCCTGGTGCTGTTCTCTGCATATCATCTGACATAACTGACAATTCGTAATATTACAAATTGCGTGCCTGTAGGGGCCTATGTAATAAAAAAAATATGTTGTTATCGTGACTAATTAAGGTCACAGTCACCCAAAGTCTGCTGTTCAGAGTCAAATAACGTTACCCCTTGGTCACTAGTGTTCTCGGCATATCATCCAAATTTTGTTAGCAATTGGAACGAAAATGCTTTGCAAATGCGTTCCAATTTGTAATAATTTATTACAAATTGGGACGTAATTGCATTGCAAATGCGTTCCAATTTGTAATAATTTATTACAAATTGGGACGCAATCGCATTGCAAATGCGTTCTAATTTGTAATAATTGATTACAATTTGGGACGCAATTGCATTGCAAATGCGTACAAATTTGTAATAAAAAATAAGTTATTTCAAAACTAAATATACTTTGACTAGATGAGTTAAGTAATATGAATTATGATAATGTCAAAGGCCAAAGTCACCCGTAGTCTTCTGTTCAGAGGCAAAGAACGTTACCCCTGAGTCACTGGTGTTGTTCTCTGCGCATCATCTGAAATACCTGACAGCTCATAACATGTATTACAAATTGGAACGCAAATGTATTGCAAGTGTAAGGAAGCATCGAAACGACATGACAATTTTTTTTATCTCGTTATAACGACTTATAAGTTGTGAAATTGACTTATGTTAATTCGTAATAACGAATTACCATAAGTCGTTAAATCGACTTAGTTAGATCGACTTGGCACAAGTCGCTATAATGACTATAATTCGTTATAACGACTTAGTAAATCGTTAAATCGACTTAGTATAAGTCGCTATAACGACTTATAAGTAGTTAAATTGACTTAGTATAAGTCGTTAAATTGACTTAGTATAAGTCGCTTTAACGACTTATAAGTCGTTAGGACGAATTGGCATAAGTCGTTAAATCGACCTAGTATAAGTCATTAAATGGACTTGGTCTAAGTCGCTATAACGACTTTTAAGTCGGTGTAGCGACTTATAAGTCGTTAAATTGACTTAGAATAAGTCGTTATATAATGACCTATAAGTCGTTAAATCGACTAAGCATAAGTCGTAAATCTACTTAGTATACGTCGTTAAATCGACTTAGTTTAAGTCGTTAAATCGACGTAGTGCAAGTCGTTATAACGACTTATAAGTCGCTAAATTGACTTAGTAAATCGACTTAGTAAGTCGTTAAATCGACTTACTAAGTCGATTTACTAAGTCAATTTAGAGGTCGTTAATTCGACTAGCATAAGTTGTCATAACGACTTATAAGTCAGTTACATTTCGTTATACTAAATCGATTTAATGAATAATAGCTCGGTATAGCGACTTAGCATAAGTCGATTTAACGATACAGAAGTCGTTTGAACGACTTGTACTAAGTCAATTTAATGATATGAATTATGCGAATGTCAACGCCCAGGTTCCCCCGAAATCTGCTGCTCAGAGGCAAAGAACGTTACCCTATGGTCACCAGTGCTCTCTGTGTATCATCTGAAATATAATATTTTATTACAAATTGGAACGCAAATGCATTGAAAATGCGTGCCAATTTGTAATAATTTATTACAAATTGGGACGCAGCTGCAGTGCAAATGCGTTCCAATTTGTAATAATTTATTACAAATTGGGACGCAATTGCATCACATATGCGTTCCAATTTGTAATAATTTATTACAAATTGAAACGGTATTACAAATTGGGACGCAACATGGCTCTGTCATCGTCCTTTTTCTCACAAGCAGACTCTAAGACTGGGGGTCTGGCAACAGTCAAACAGACAGTATGGCAACAGACAAAACCACTGTCACACTGGGGATAGGGCGATGAGTATGGGTGTTCATAACATGCAGCACACCATAGCAAGTCTGAGGCAGTCGCAAACCATCGATGCGGATACTCACCCCCTTTGTCGCAATCAGTGATGTGATGACAGATCAACAAAAGTCGGTTCCGCCGTCGCCAAGTCTGGCAACAGACTAGAGGGGTCTGGAAACAGACAGACAGTCCGTCGCCGATATGATGTAATTGGGCTGCATGAGGATGAGGGGAGTGGCTGGTCGGCAGATTCGTAGAGTGAAGAAGTCGGCTCGGCACTCATGGGTTCTAAGAGATACATTGATCCTTGTCGGGAGTTAGAGAGCGATCGACAAAGTCGATAGGCCCGGGCAGCCCCACTTCAGGGCTAGCTATCCCAAACAAACAAAAAACAAACAAACAAACGAATGAATGAATACTACATGTTCGTTGGGCAGTAGTTAGGGTTAGCAATTTTAAAGTATGCCATTTATGGAGGAGGGTATACTTGTAGAGCAGCATATTGCAGCCAACGAGATACCTGTCCTGTGATGGTATATTATGGAATGGTCAAAGTAGCAGGCAACCAGTTAAGCATTCATTTTGCCTCTGAACTTTCTATAAGCATGGGTCATGGGGTGATGTATATCCCTCAAGATAGTGAGGTGCATGGTGGTATATGGAAGTGGAGATAGCTGATCACTTTCTGTATTTATTGAGGTATAGATGTTGAGTTAAAAAAAATAAAAAAAATTTTGCTTTGTTTACATGTTTAGCCCCTGCGTATGTTACCTAATGGGACTGATCCTAGTGATGTTGTTTTGTACATAATTATGTTCTCTCTCAAAAGTTAATTATGATATGTTTGTAGAGGTATGTGTGAACGCATAATTATGTCTTCATGCTTCGAATGATTATATAGTGTCTTTGTATGTAGGCTTTGAAGTTGGGTAGGTATGTGTGAAGTCACAATTATGAGGTCATGCTCCACTTGACTTTATCGTTTGTATGTAGGCAGATTCATATATTACATTTCTGAGTTCAAGTTCAGGTGATGTGCAGCAGATGTATATTTTGCACTAAAGTGGTAAATGGTTTAGAGATTTGGATGTTATGGAATTGTTGCATACAAAGAAGTTAGGATGTGGGCCGTGTGAATACATATGGAGGCATACGCTGCTGTCAGAAATCTTAGATCTACTGTAAAGTAGGGATATATACTAGTGGGTTCCTCATGTACATATATAAGAGTGTGTGCATGAGTTGGGGGTTGAGCCATTAGGTTGCATGAGATGTCTGGATGATGGGACAGGAGTAAGATGTGGACAGTGTGAATTCATATGGATGAATACGCTGCTGTTAAATGTATTAGATTTATTGTGAGGTAGGGATGGATGAATACGCTGTTGTCAGATGTATTAGATTTATTGTGAGGTAGGGATGAATATTAGTGAGTTGCTCAGGCACATATGGAAGAGTGTGTGCATGAGCTTGGGGGTTGGGCTGTTAGGTTGCATGGGATGTCCGGATAATGGGACAGGAAGAAGATGTGGGCAGTGTGAATTCATATCGATGAATATGTTGATGTCAGAAGTCTAAGATTACTTGTGAGGTAGGGATGAATGCTAGTGGGTCCTCATGCACATATATAAGAGGACATGTGTGCATAAGACTGGGGGTTGGGACATTAGGTTGCACGTTATGTCCGGATGATGGGACAGGAGGAAGATGCGGGCAGTGTGAATTCATATCGATGAATACGTCGCTGTCAGAAGTTTAGGATTTCTTGTGAGGTAGGGATGAATGCTACTTTTTTCCTCATGCACATATATAAGAGGACATGTGTGCATGAGATTGGGGGTTGGGACGTTAGGTTGCATGGGATGTCCGGATGATGGGACAGGAGGAAGATGTGGGCAGTGTGAATTCATAAGAATGAATACGCTGCTGTCAGAGGTTAGATTATGGGCAGTGTGAATTCATATGAATGAATATGCTGCTGTCAGAGGTTAGACTGTGGGCAGTGTGAATGTGTGTGAATGGATACACTGCTGTCAGACACGTGTCTTAGATTCTGTGTGAGTGTAGGGATGGATCTACTTAATAACATTACAAATTTCGTTGCTAATGTCATTGAAAGGGTTAGGCAAGCAGTCTTATTAATACCCTCGTGTGTAGGCTTGCACATGAGGTTGGAGGCTCGGGGGGAGGAATGGTTTTATGGGGATTATAAACTATATATTTTGATCTAAAATTAGTAATTGAACTACTGATAGGCATGGAGCGGCTGAGTTATGGGTCGCATCGCGCCGCCACAGCTGAAAGTCAATTGGATCCTGATGGTAGGCTGTGACTGCTTGTACGATGCACTGCCAATGCAGGCCGTATGGCGCCCACGGCTTGCAGTAGGCAGCTGTTGTTAACTTACTCTCAACTAGGGTCCAGGGCTATTCATTTCTATGCTTGGGACTACGTCTTCACGCGGATTGCAACAGATCACGTTACCACCCCCACTCGTGACATTCTCGCCACATAGATCCTTGTAAACACAATATGTGTAAAACATTTATACAATGTTGAACCAACGTTGGGGCGGCGTTGTATAAATGTAATTACAAATGTTTTGTGATTACTGGGATGTTGCTCAAATAAGATAACATTCTTTAAAATAGATGGCCCCAGGCCACACACCTGATACGTGCATGGCCCCAGGCCACACATTTGATACGTGGATGGCCCCAGGCCACGCACTTTAAATAGATGGCCCCAGGCCATATACTTTAACTTAGTATACACGCTCAAAATTCCTTAAGATGTACATCCAGCTATCATAAAACTTGGAAATGTATCATCTTCGTTTGACAAAATACTATTTTTATATGGAACTAGACACCCACGGCTTCTTATAATTAATAGCTTACCATTCATTTACAATTATTTCGTAAGAAAAAAATTATTTAAAAAAGCGTTTACATAGTTGCCTGTCAACCATATTGTTAAATCCGTTATGGAGGTCATGAGTGCAGATTACCATGCACAGTTTTCTTTTTAGTTGATGCAAGGATTGTAAAAGTTGCTAAATGATTTTATTCATTTCGACCAATAAAATAATAAATGATCCAGTGCAATAGCGAGGATCGTTTTAATTAAATTGCCATCTGAATAAGATAGTGAATTTTAATATGATATGCAAAATTCATGGCTGAAAATATTATCATGCTGTCACAATCGTTATGTCAATGTATTTTGAAAACAACCAAACAACAATACGTGTCTGTAGTTTTCATAGCACTTTTGAGGCTATACCTGTTTGAAATCTCTTTCCGGCATGTATCCTTTGAGTATGACAGTCACTTTACTTAACACTTTATTATAACGGATTCAACAATTCAGGAGAAACCAAATGACGTTTCATGAATTGGATATTATTATTATTCATGTTCGCTAAATTACCCATAAAAATTAAATATTTTTGATATATAAGAGTACATATTGAAAATAAAATGTCTCTAGATATATATTTAAAAGAGAAAGTATAAACATTTATGGAAATATAAGGACTTTATTTCAATAAAGTAATAACACAATCATAAAATCTTAACTATTCGTTTGTAGCAACTATTCTGTAATCCTCCATGCATGTGCTGCAATCATTGGACATGGAAAGTAACGAATCCAATCCATATACGGCACATTTTGTCATATATAAGAATTATTAGCTGGGAAACACTTAATAACGGATTCAACACATTATTTTTATAAGAAATGTGTGTACCGAAGAACGGATCAACTAGCTAAGTTCGGGTCTACCAGTTAAGTTAGATTCGAAAAAAAACCCAGGTGAATCTATTTTACAACACATGTATGTGTTGATAGAACTCTTAGTTATTGAACGTGAAGAATCGTAAACTTATACTATTTGGCATCAGGAGATCATATATCTGTAAAAAAGTACTTACATCTTTATCAATACCATCCAGATGACATGTCCAATCACAGTGGGTGTATTGTGCTCATTGTAAATTTGTCAAGGGAACAAAATATGATGTAATCTATTAATTGTAACGAGTCCACATCCTTATGCACATACAAGTGTCCATTATAACGGATTCAACATTTTGCTTCTGCAAATTACGTTGTCGGTGCATTAGCATAATTATGTCCATATTCATAAATCATGTACAACTTTATGTTTTAGCCAAATATCAGATTTGATGGCAAATGCACATCATGCGACAGTGTGTATATACTACTCTTCCCAGCAATTCAGAGGCGGGATACAGAGCACAATTTCATTAGGATTCATCGAAATTAAATCTTTGATCTTTTAAAATGGCCATTTAAATTGTGCCACCTTGTGGCACTGTGTCTTGGTCATAAGTTTATCAGCAGTGGTTGATCTTCCTTTGTATCATCAATATCGATTATTTGTCCGACATAGAGTTTGCCTTCAAAAAGAGCGTTTACAAAGCTCCCATTCGTGTATTCCACATTTGCTGCTGCAGCTGGTTTACCAGGATTTTGTTTGTCTAACTGTTCAGAGTAAGGTAAGCTGGGTGGTGTTGCTGCCTTAGAAATGTGCACTGATCTTTTTCCACGTGAATCATGGCTAGATATTGGATTATGATCTGACTGGGGACTCACACTCATTTCTGTGTTCCTGAATTCATGAACTGAAGCCTTTGTCACTTTTCCGAACAGCCACCCGTCGCATGATGTTTCTGGATTGAAGTCGCCGTTTTCCCAACAGTTGGAACAGAAGCACGACGTTTCTCTGATGTAGACCTTTCCTATCCCGGTAGTAAACACACTGTGTACATTTTTTGAGTCAGGAGCTAGCTGATCATCAAGCTCTTTGATGTGACTAACCATTTGCTCATACTCTTGAACTGTTGCTTGCTTGCTTGCTGGCTTGCTTGCTTGCTGGCTTGTAGGCTGGCTGGTTTGCTGGCTTGCTTGCTTGCTGGTTTGCTTGCTGGCTTGCTTGCTGGCTGGCTGACTTGCTTGCTGGCTTGCTTGCTGGCAGGCTTGCGGGCTTGCTGGCTGGCTTGCTGGCTGGCTTACTGGCTGGCTTGCAGGCTGGTTTGCAGGCTGGCCTGCTGGCTGGCTTGCAAGCTTGTTGGCTGGCTGGCTGGCTTGTTGGCTTGCTGGCTGGCTGGCTGGCTGGCTGGCTGGCTGGCTTGCTTGCTTGCTTGCTTGCTTGCTTGCTTGCTTGCTTGCTTGCTTGCTTGATTGCTGGCTGGCTGGTTGGCTTGCTGGCTGGCTGGCTTGCTTGCTGGCTGGCTTGCTTGCTTGCTGGCTTGCTTGCTTGCTTGCTTGCTTGCTTGCTTGCTTGCTTGCTTGCTTGCTTGTAGGCTGGCTAGCTTGCTGGCTGGCTTGCTTTCTGGCTGGCTTGCTTGCTGGCTGGCTTGCTTGCTGGCTGGCTGGCTTGCTTGCTGGCTGTCTTGCTGGCTTGCTTGCTTGCTTGCTTGCTTGCTTGCTGGCTGGCTTGCTGGCTGGTTGGCTGGTTGGCTGGCTGGCTGGCTGGCTGGCTGGCTGGCTGGCTGGCTGGCTGGCTGGCTTGCTGGCTGGCTGGCTTGCAGGCTGGCTTGTTGGCTTGCTTGTTGGCTTGCTTGCTTGTCATATTCGTATGTTTTAGCACGTACTAAGACATTGCATTGTTTGTTGAATCCGTTTTTAAAAATGTTAAATCCGTTATGCTGGATTGTGTTCAAGAATTAGAGCTCTAATTATGTATCACACAGCATTAAGTTTTTCCTACATCATCGTTACATGTGCTGACAAGAGATCATACGTTGAATTTTGTATATAATTCTTTATTTTCACCAAAGCAATCGATGTATAAAAACAGTGATTAAGTTTGGCACTTTACCTGTTCAGATTATTCCATAATTCGAGGCAACAGCGTACTTCAGATTACCCCACGTGATGTATGTGTAAGAAGCATGGCAGAAAATATTAACTATATGAAAAACTGACCAGACATTATATGGTAATATGCAAATATAGGTCATGGAGCATAACGGATTTATCATAACGGATTTAACTGGAACAACTTACAATACCCATTAAGGTCTCGTGTGACTATAAATTATCAAACTCGGTGTGTTGTGGTTAGTAATATATACACATACCATTGGTCACAAGAGAGGAAAAGTGTAAACAATATCTTGAGAATGTCTCATGGCTGCCAAATCGACATAACGGATTCAACATTCCCTAATGTTAAAATGAACATTGCAACCATTTAACGAGTAATATTAAATTATACTTCAATTCGTATGGGATTTTGATTTATTTTCCATTAATAGTCTACTATATGTGTGAAATGAGTAACACAGGGTGAATTAATTGTCGAATTAAACCGACGTTTTTATCAAACATATAATACATAACGGATTCAACAGCATAACGGCGACACCTGTGATATCATAAACAATGTGCAATAATTTATTAGGAACTTACTTAGTTACTGAATTAAACATATTTTTTGTGAGCTATTGCATACGAGGATGTTTGTAATCCACCAAAAAAGGGCGGTTCTTTTCTTTCTTTTCTGCTCTCAGTGCGTGAAATAGCTAGAAGTCCACAAACGACATAACGGATTTAACATTTTGATCAATTTTGGTTTACCTATGTGGCTGTAGTTTAAAAACTACCAGTGGTAATTCGACAAACTTGGTATCATTGGAAAGGTATTTCAGTCAGGAATGGGAATGTACCAGTACTAGTACGCAATTTGCTTCATATCAGCCTACATATGCCGGCGACACCAAATGTACAGTTTAAGGAATTTTGAGCGTATGCGGCCTGCAGCCACACACTTTTGAAGATGATGGCCCCAGGCCACACACTTTAGGTTGATGGCCCCAGGCCATATACTTTAACTTAGTATATGCGGCCTGTAGCCACACACTTTTTAAGTTGATGGCCCCAGGCCACACACTTTTGGTTGATGGCCCCAGGCCACACACTTTCAGTTGATGGCCCCAGGCTACACACTATAGGTTGATGGCCCCAGACCACACATTTTAGGTTGATGGCCCCAGGCCACACACTTTCAGTTGATGGCCCCAGGCTACACACTTTAAGTTGATGGCCCCAGGCCACACACTTTAGGTTGATGGCCGCAGGCCACACACTTTCAGTTGATGGCCCCGGACCACACACTAATTTAAGTTGATGGACCCAGGCCCCACACTATAGGTTGATGGCTCCAGGCCACACACTTTAAGTTGATGGCCCCAGCCACACACTTCAAGATGATGGCCCCAGGCCACACTTAAAATAGATGGCCCCAGGCCACACATTTTTGGTTGATGGCCCCAGGCCATACACGTTTAGTTGATGGCCCTAAGCCACACACTTTATTAGATATGCTCCCAGACCACACAGTTTCAGTTGATGGCTCCAGGCCACACACTCTAAATAGATGGCCCCAGGCCACACACCTTTTAGTTGATGGCTCCATGACACACACTTCAATTGGATGGCCGCAGGCCACATACTTTAAGTAGGCCCAGATAACACCAAGTGTGTGGCCTGGGGTCATCAACTGATAGTGTGTAGCCTGGGGCCATCAAATTAAAGTCTGTGGCCTGGGGCCATCTATTTGAAGTATGTGGGCTTGTGGCCTAGGGCGGCCTGGGCCATCAACTGATAATGTGTGGCCTGGAGCTATCAACGTAACGTGTGTGGCCTGGGGCCATCAACTTAAAGTGTGCGTGGCCTGGGGCCATTTATTTGAAGTGTGTGGCCTGGGCCTGGGGCCATCTACGTATCATCATCTACGTATCATCTACGGGCCCTAGTAGAGAGTAAGACAGCTACTGTCTAGCTGACTGATTCATTCATTCATTCAATAAAGTTTTAGGCCGGGTTTTACTGTTTTAGGCATCATCATGTTTTCTTCTGTGAGAAACACATGTATAAACTGTTTAAAAAAAGTTGTAACTCGTGATATATTGCATAGAAAAATAACTGCGACTAAAAATGTACTATCAAGACAAATGCAATTGCGACAATTTGCAGGTAGTCTAGATCTATGTCACACGGTGAAAGAGTAACGTTACGCCGGGCGATAATAAAGATTTATCACTTTCTGTCATTCATCATTTCATCAGTTCATGGACATCATCCGACATGGACGGTTCCTCACCGGACACCACCAGGGGTGGGCAGGCGAAATGAGTCCTGTCGCCACAAATGGCTACTTTTAGGTGCTCTGAATGGTCATTTTCTAATATTAACATTACAGATATTTTGCTTCTGTCGCCACATGTGGCGATGTGGCGACCACTTGCCCACCTCTGCACCACCCTTAACTCTTTAAGTGCTTCATTACTACTTAACATTTTCCTTTCATTTGAAGTTGGCATTACTCACGCAATTGCCAACTTCAAATGAAAGGAAAATACCTCCTCACTTAAAAATTAAACCTGCTAAATTTCACAATGGGGGCTTTACTCAAGATTTATACATGCATATTTGTTCAATTTCTGTCAAATTTTAGTTGTGGAAAAACTGTATGAATGCGCTTAAAAGCGTCGCCCGCACTCAAAGGGTTAATAAGCCTTAATAGGCCGAAATCACGGCAGGTGTAATAATGATGGAATCATAGCACAAAATATTTTCAATGAAGCTGTTTCAACCTCTTTTGAATTAAAAACAAATACAAAGAAGTTATTTTTCTGTGGATATTTATTATTTATGGAATACAGCGTTCGCTCATCAACATCGGTGTTGGCTCTATCACTGAAGTTAAGAAAAGTCGCGCCCGGTCCATAATTGGATGGGTGACCGCCTGGGACTGCCAGGTGCTGTATACACTCGTGGGGCTCAGAGAATCATGTACATCAGATGACTCTGGCTGACCTAGAGTTGGGCCTAAAAGAACCTCAAATTCTCAATGGACGTGGGCGCAGTTTCTATCTGTCGAGACCTTAGAAAATCCACAATGTGGAGTACTTGGCACATATACAAGGGCATGAATGATATCATGAATGATAACAGGCCTTGCTAAGCTACTCCCGTGGCGCGATAGCACAATAGTGCGTACTGCCAATTAATATACAGATAAAGAAAGTACACGATTTCTGACAGACCCTATCAAAACATATGCGAATTCAAACTTATTTTATTAATTTCCGAAAGTAAAATATTGCTTAATTTCGTCCGATCCTATCAAAACATATGTGATCTAAACTTATTTTATAGCTTTCGTCTCGGCATAGGCAATGTTTAATTGATTTATCTTTAACTTTATCAATCGCCAGCGATCAGACTTCATGTCTCTTTGATAGCTAGCCCGGAAAGCTAGCCCTGGAAACTGGCTGCCTGACCAAGCGCTCTAACCTCCCAAATGCATTTTAGTAGGCCTACTTAGCAAACGCCACCCTCCACAACGTGTTACGGGTTAGCAATCATTTCATATCTGAACCTTAAGATAGCGTGTCGCTGGCGGCACGCGTTCGATTTAACCCCTATTAACGCCCATTTTAATTGGGTTGATCTAACTTAGTGACTTTTTATGCTTCCACTCAGCTGATTTTAAACCATTCCATAAAGAATAACGTACGATAAGCCACTGCCTTTTTAAAACGCCTCCCGAAAAATATTTCAGCTATTTTAACCATTTGTGATGGTGTGAGTATCTTATGTTTCAGATACATGCTGCGTTCTAACCCTGAACATAGTAGAAGGCGAGATCGTTCTAACATTTTATGGGCCCATTCGAGGGCCTGTTTCTGTTGTCGATACTTATGTGTCAACTTGGTCTAACAACTTTTTTACCTTAGAAAAAATCTCAAGGATGGATGAAAATGGGACCTATTAATAGATGATTGTCTGTGTCATGGCAAAACAGCGCAAAATCGTCAACAACGCAAACAGCAATTCGATTATCCTGTGTTTATGTGTGTGAATAGTTATTTTTAGAACGACGTATTCTCAGAAAACATGAGGTGCTGGCGGTTAAAGTCTCATGTTTATTTGCTGCTGTTTATTTTATTGCATCGTTCTGCAGCACAAATTTTGACTTTGAAATTATAAGCCAGCAGTCCTTCGATTGGAGTAGCGGGCCAGAGCGAAACATTTGTCTGTGCATAACCCATCCTGTCATTGGCAGGTGTAGTTCCCACTAATTAGCAGGTGTAGCAGGAAATACACCTCCCAATTACAGAATGTGCATATAAACCAGGTATTTAGCTCAGTTTGTATGAATGTTGCTTTGATAGTAAGTTCCAGAGAACAAACCCCTTTAGTCTAATGTCGACTAACACTATAATTAATGTCATATCTATATACCTAAATAGGCTACAAATTTCTAGACTATGCAGTGTGCTAATATTTTAAATTGATGAAATACGGTATGTCAAAATAATAGCTTTAGGAGATTGTATTTTGGCATCTCATTGGGTCATCCAATTAGAATAAATATGTTTACAATGTACAATATATACAGACAAACATGCATAGAAGTGAATGTTGCTTCAAATCAAATCAATCTATGATTGGTTAAAGTGACACAAAATAAAATAATAATAAAAAAAAAATTCAACAAATAACAACAAATCAGCAACACACATCACTTAGATGTTGTTAGTTTTTTTAAACTGCAAATCTCTTTTTAAAATTTCATCAACCTGTTTAGCATTGTGGTTAATTGTGGTGAGTCATCACTCACCTCACCACTTTTAGGTGAGCTTTTTTTCACTCACCACCGATTTTTTAATCTGAAGGCCTAGATGTCTCCTTCATGTCAGATATCAAATATAACTGTTTCTTGATAATCTGACAGGGATACAGAGGGTTAAGAGGATGTGTGTCTGGTCTGTGAAAGAGGGTATGAATTTAAACCTACGGTAATTTGAACTATAGTGACCTTTTTACACACCGGGGGCCTAGCCAAAAATCTGTCTGGTTAGCAAACCCATATTACAGATAATTTTTTAACAATCTTTACAAACAGGCTGTTTACCCAAATACTGGAGGGATGCAAATGTATCGCCAATATTAAAAAAAAGGGACCGACACCAAACCTAAAACTACAGACCTGTTTCGTTGACTTCTATCTCATGTAAAATTTTAGAACATATTATTGTGAAACACATTTTGAACCATTTCGACCTGCAAAAAATTATTACCAAATTCCAACATGGCTTCAGATCTGGACATTCATGTGAGATACAACTAATAGAAACAACTAATGATTTCTTGTCATCACTTGACGCTGGGGAACGATTCAACGTTGCTATATTGGACTTTTCCAAAGCCTTCGACACCGTCCCCCATCGTCGTCTGCTGGCAAAGCTAAATCACCTTGGCATAAGGGGGGATATTCACAGCTGGATCACCCAGTCTCTCCAGGACAGAAACCTGAGAGTAGTAAAAAATGGGGAGAGCTTGAAGCGGGTGCTTGTAGCCTCAGGTGTGCCACAGGGTATCGTTCTGGGCCCACTTCTCTTCCTGTGCTATATAAAAGACCTTACCCTGCATGTAGACAGTCATATCCGTTTATATGCCGACAACTGTCTACTGTACCGAACAATTAGGAAACACAGAGACCACCTTCTGCTCCAGAAGGATCTCGACGCTTTGACACATGGGGGCATGAGTTTCAATGCAAACAAGTGCTACATATTACCCTACAACCATTTTCCTATCAACTGAACAACACCATTTTAAAATACTTCCAGAGTTACCCATACTTGGGAGTCACCATTCAGCATAACCTCAAGTATGGGGAGCATCTCATTAAATTGTCAATAAATCCAGTAAGGTTCTTGGTCATTGCCAACGAAACCTAAAACACTGCCCTCAGAGACTCAAAGAGTTGGCCTACTCTTCACTGGTTCGCTCCACGCTTGACAATTGTGCCTCCATATGGGACCCTTAAATAGCTGCTGAAAAGCGTAAGCTTGAGACCATCCAAAGGAGAGCGGCTAGGTTTGTCACAGGGGACTACCACAGAATCACCAGTGTGGCCGGCCTGTTGTCAAGACTTGAGTGGCGAACCCTTGAAAAGAGGAGAAGGAGAGCCAGACCAACCCTACTCTTCAAAATTAAAAATAAACTGTTTGGTATTGATGCCAACCAATACCTTACTCCTGCAGACCCAAGGACCCGGGGAGGCAAATTAAATTTCAAACATATCTCACTCCCAAGCAACATCAGGAAGGATACTAAATTAGACTCTTTCAAAAGAAATTTAAATTTCATACCGGATCAGCCAGGCCCCAGGTCTAGGCGCAACTAAATGTCGCTACTAGCCTGCACACCTCTCTACCACAGCGTGATACCCGAATGGGGTTTTTGCTGTGTAATATATACAAATACAGAGATGTACGCAAAGGGTTCTCGAGAAACATCGTAAAGAAAGGAAACATCGAAAAGGAATCGAAAGGGAAGGAAGCAACTAAAGGAATCGAAAAGGAAAGTCTGAACATCGGTAGAAGTTTGAAATTGCAAAATTAAATATAAAAATACTGTACTTGACTATAATATAGTCTATTATAAACACTATCATCCGATCGCCGGCTGCCCATCCATAGAATGATAGATGGTCATTGTTAAAACGTTGGCAAAATAGCCTCCTCATTGAGTCTCCTACAGCGCCGACGGACTGTATAGCCTGTATAGCCGCATGTATAGCCTGTATAGCCGCATGAGATAACCTCAGAGTTTATGATGAGGTTTTGTTCTCAGTGGATTATTGTTGTATTAGGTCTAGATTCCTTGAACAAGGGTTTTTGGGGGACACCCAAGAGTGAGTTCCGAAGTTCCCAAGCTCCAAAGATCCCAAGTTCCCAAGTTCCCAGAACTTCAAGTTCCCAAGTTCCCGGAACATCAAGCTCCCAAGTTCCCGGGACTTCAAATAACATAATTTGTTAAAATTACATAATGTAACAGAAAGTCTGATTTTCATTTAAAAAATCTTGAAAGACCGATTTTCATGAGATTTTGCAAGGACTTTTTCGCGTCCGGCGCCAAATACCGTACAATTTTCATAAGAAAATATACAGAGAGACCTTGATGTTCCGTCATCATCTGTTCCCAAGAAATATGACGGGACTTCGAATATGGAGTTTCGGAGCAGCCTCCCCACCCCCCTCTAAGCAATGTTGGAACCGAGGAAAAATATATATATATCTAATTCACAGTGTAATATTGTTATATTAGTAGGCCTACATGTGTTAGTTGTGCGAACAATATACAACATAAATGTGATAAAAATATAATTTTATTATTTTAATATATTTACAGGATCAATTTTTCATAATGTTTGTACATTTAGACTTTATTTATGAAAAGGGCTTATTGCAACGACTTTCATGTTGCCGGACGAGCGACGATTGTCTTCCTGTTGTTACAATGGTAAAACAATTCTACGCTCAGATACATGTAGGTGTTGACCGAAACACAAGGTATTCACGCTTAGAGCATAGGCCCTACTCTATGAAATTGTTGTGTTCAACACAGTCGAGGGCGTGAATAATTACGATCTGTTCACAGAGATCAGATACATTTAGGAATTATTAGATAGGCCTACTTAGATTTAGTTAATCTATTTTTAAATAAATTTATCACATACGAAATCAAACATTTCGGTGCATATAACAGACATCTTTATAGGCTCAAATAGCGGCTACACGAAATTAAACGTTGTCCTAAGTATGAGTTAATATTGTTTCAACGTGGGAGACGTTGGCTTTGACCCAGTGAACTAGACATTGACACAATGTTATTTTATTATTGTCCCAACGTCTGCTACGCTGGTTTAATATTAACGCAAACCTGGTTTATCGTGTCATAGAACTGCCGCCAAGAAGTGTTATGCTGAACGAGTGGCTCGTCCTTTGTTGGGCGGTACAGTGTCAAAGGCAGTGGCCCAACATTAAACCAATGCTCATCTTATGAACATGTGATTGCAGTGTTTTATTTGCTAATCAGCCACTCACTAATCCCTTGATCACTAAGTGCATTGAGCCAGCGTTGGGACAATGTGATGAGACCGACATCTGCAAGGCCACAATCACTGTATAAACACATGGCGTTCACGCAATTAGCGTGACGGACCGTGACAGAACAACGGGACACTTACGCCTTGATTTAACCCTTTCGTCCCCGAAATCCGGTGACGGAGGCGGACGTCGAAATGGCAGAACATAGAAGCAAAAATACATTGGGCAGATCCGTTCCCGTCAAAATCGTGACGGATGTAGAAGATGACGGAACATTGGAGGACGGATCTCCGAGGCCTGTCTGTAGTTCAAAAGTTAGACCATCTGGCATGTAATGCAATTCAGGGATTGGGTTTATAGAGGGACGTCGTAATTAGAAAATTACTGTAACATGTCAAATGGTTCAACTTTTGAACTATTTTTTAATGAAAATTTTACGGTATTTGGCGGGTGGCTTGAACATACCGGTAGTTCTTGCAAAATTGCATAAAAATCGGTTGAGAATTAAATGAGAAATCGAGGGAAAACATGCCCTACAAGCTATGTGAAATTTAATTTTAAATGAATGGGGTTTTATGCCACCTTTGTGCACATATAGGCTAAACTGGGCCAGAAGAACCTGAGGATGGTGAGATGAATGAGATGACTCTGAGCGGGAAGAAACAGGTTGTTTCTTTGAAACTTGAAGGCCAGAGTGGGGCTCGAACCCGCGATTTCCAATTTTCCAAGCAGGCAGCTTTAACCACTGCACCAGGGCTCCTGCCCTACAAGTTATGTGCCTTCCACAAAAGTAGTAGGCCTATTATGTTACCAGTGGTTACGCAAACGGTGATCATTTGTGTGAGGTTTTTGATTCAATATTTGGCCAGCACCGCAGACGGTGGATTAACATTAACCCTATATAGGTCTATTGGCTCGTCATCTTAGGCCCCTATTTGTTTTTTTCTGGGATGCTGGCCCAGCATTGGAATGACGTTTGCTATGAATCACCCATCTTCAGAAATAAGCACGTGTAAACCCAGCATTGAGACGTTCATCCAGCATTGGTTTTGAGCTGGCCTAACCCTGCTATTAAACATACCATAATCGTGCTTAGCGCTTAAAGGTTTAACATGGTCCATATTTGGCCTCTGACTAGCTGTCAGACAGGAAGAAGATAATTATATCCCACACGAACACGAGTCGTTACGCCAATGTTAATTTAATACTGGACCAGCGTTGTAGATAAAGTTAGTACCCAGCATTGAAACAACATTAGAATAACACAATTGTTTATGAGGAAGTTGACATTACATCTACTTGTATGCTGGAAAAGTTGCAGGTACCATCTTCAACGCTCAGGTCACAACGGATAGATCTTTTAAAAAAACATTGTTTCGCCAGGAAACGAATCAATTAATAAACCGTACATTTTTGTTTAATTATGTATTTTTACCGAATTATGTTATTTGAAATTCTCGGAACTTCCAGGAACTTGGGAACTTGAAGTTCCGGACTTGAAGTTCCAGGAACTTGGGAACTTGGGAGCTTCGGAACTTCAAGTTCCGTGAACTTCGGAATTTAAGAACTCACTCTCGGGTGTCCCGGTTTATGGGCGGATGTGAAGCTCTCACCCTTGGTCAATTTTATAAATCCAAGATGGCCGCCAAGATGGCTATATAGAAATTCTATTAAGGTCTCACCACAAAAATTCATTCTCGCATATCATTATAAAGTTTGAGAATAAGAAAGTTAGTCTCTTTTTAAAAATTGTGGCTCTTTTCATCAGCTCCAGTGGTGATTATTATGGATATATCATTTTGATACCAATTTAAATCGATTCTGAGATGTTTTGTTGTAGCAAAAGCATCGAAATTATAAAAGATAGATCTAAAAGGAAGTCCTTGCGCTGGCTGTAACAAGGCTCTTCTTATAAAAACAAGGTAATTTTTTTTGTAGGTCGCCCAGGGGAGAGTGGGGCAAGAGCTTATTATAGGCTAAAATAGCAGAAAAGCAAGCAGATTCACATACCTTTTTTATTTTGTATTTTGAAAGAGAACAGAAGGATGGTTAAAATAATATATAGGGTTATTTACATTTCCCCATTTTAGGAGTGCTGGGAGGCCTGAGCGTATGGGTCAATACATGTAAGTCTATGGGACGGGTATTATGTGTGGTGAGACGTTATATTGTCCTCTAGTTATGACAGAGAGGCATGTAATACTCTCAAAATAAGCTTCAAAATAAGGGTTTATGAGGATGCTCTATTGAAATATTTAGATTAGAAAGCTGGATAATTTTTTTAATTTACGAGACTCATGGGTGCCACAACCCATCGGGGGGGGGGGGGGCACGATGAATAGAGAGCATTCTGACCTCAAGAGTCATGGATGTAAGCGGGGGGTCGACCTGAGCGACATCTCTGTGTGGAGAATGCAGCGAGAGACACAACTTGGCTAGTATGGCTTTGGCTATGCTAGGCTAGGTACCGCACATCACATAAACTATAAAATTGTTCAATGAAATTATACTGACGCTTTTTTCGTAACTTTCGCCATGCTAAAATAAATATTTGGCCACATTCCCACTGTGTTCACTGAGCAAGAAAAATGCTGTGCTAGATCAAAATCTGAGCTAAATTATAAAACGTCCAAAAGTTGTGACCTCAATGTTCCAAATTTCAGAAGGGATACAGAATCCAAAAAATCACCCAAACACTTGAGCTTTTTGAAGCAGCTAAAGAAAACTACGGAGATGAATTATATTGAAAGATTTGGATACGTCATGGCACCCAATGAGTGCCCCACAATACAGTAACAGTAGCAAATATATGCACATATGCACATTACAATCATGGGAGGGGGGTCATAGGAGAAATACAATTTTGATGGATTTTCATCCTTGTGACTAAGAAACTTCCATTTTTACATTCGGTTTGCCCCATAAGGAAGGGTAAGGGCCCACAAACAAAACTTCACCCAGGTTTTACCCTGGGCAACTAATGCAGCCTTCCCCGTCAATTCTTAGATTCCCCCATTGTTCTGTCCAAACGGCCTTAATGATGACATCCAGCGCTTCCTCATAGGGCAGTGGATATGTAGTCTATTTTCCTATTTTCCTCAATACTGGTGGTTCAATAACCATCCCAGTAGAAATGCAATCTAGTAGGCCTAATCGTAATTATGCTTCATTTAAAAAGAGTTAAATAGTAGTTGTCTTAACGTTTAAGTTTTCCCACTGCGACACTGCCCCGCAATGATCAAATTATGGCCTTCAATTGACAGATTGTGTGTTTCATAGTGTTTGTCAACTCATTCATATAAATTTTTTATTAAAAACGTGAACATTATTATTAAGGATTGATAACACAGAATATGAAACACTTAACATGGTGATATTTTTAATTTTTTGCATGTATTTGAAGTACTCTAACTTAGATGTTTTCGGACCGATTTTAAGTATTAAAACGTCTAATTTCGGATAATTATCTCTACTTTTCACTGGTGGGTACAGTTGTTTAATATATCCAACGCTTCCTCACAAGCAGTCCCGAGGAGCGTACTGGTACATCACTAAAGTCAGTGTTCTGCCTGTACCGCAGCCATGTGTCGAGCGGCCAGCATTAAACCAGCATTGGTATCAACTACCACCATATTGGGTTTATTGAATAAATGTATTGTGTTTTCTGGGCTTGCACTGTAGAGAGCTGTACTGGGGCCAAAAAAAATATATGTTTGTTTCCGATTTGCTGTCATTTTAACCAGTGGGTAGGTAGGAAATTTATTTTATTTTTTATTTTATTTTTTGTCACTTCAACCAATCGGTAGGAAAGAATTATTTTTTATTTTAGTTGGCGCCAAATTCACTTCCATGCATGTCTTATTTGCACATTACTTAACGATTTTTTGTTTTTTTTGACGCTTTTTGAACCCCCCCCCCCTCTCCTTTTCGTAACGTTTTTTTAAGTTTCTTTGACTACAACCAGTAACTCATCCCTTAACTTATGGATTTCCTAAAAAAATTTTTTTTTTTTTTTTTTTTGAAATCTATAAAATAAATTTGGGTCGCACATGCTTTGATAGGGTCGGTCGGAAATCGGAAACAAGCAATATTTTTTTTAGGCCCTATCAACACATTTAGATGATTAGGCATATGTTCATTATCAAATTGTAATATAAATAATATTTATCACCATAGCCATGCTAATAAGGTACGATGGGGATTATCAGATGTCAGCTATGTAAAATAAAATCAGGCCTAAATAAAGCTATTTTGGCCAAAGGAATGTCATGTAGCGTCAAATACATCAAATACTGGGAACAAATACAAATACAGGCCTTTTCTAATAATCAAATACAAATACGGAAGATTCTAATAAAAATACGCAAATACAAATACGTATTTGACCCCATCCCTGCACATGGTTATAGACCTAAGGGTAATACCTAACCCACTGAACTTCTACTTTTATAGGTTGGACTTCTATTGTCAAGATCATGCACACTAAATTGCACCATGTTAGCCTCTTGAGAATGGTGAGATAAATCAGATGACCCTGGCCTCCAGATAAAGGATTTGAAATGCGAGCCCGATGCCAAGCGTGCTACCTCTCGTAGGCTCCCCCACAATATTATATCTTTGAAACATGTGTTGGGCGGGGGCCCTAGGGTAGTGGTTAGCACCGCTGCCTTTCACGCCAGAGTCCGGGGTTCGGTTCCCGGTCTCGGCGGTTTGAAAGAAACAAAAATTGTTTCTTCCCCATCCACGTGTGAAAGTTAGTATTCTGGGGAGCCTCCGTGACCGAGAGGTAGCGTGCTCGGCCTCAGACCGCCAGGGCTCGAATTTCAAATCCTGTGTCTGGAGGACAGTGTCATCTCAATCATCTCACCATCCTCAGGAGGTTCTCCTGGCCCAGTTTAGCCTATATGTGCACAAAGGTGGCCTAAAGCCCGATTCATTTCATTTCATTTGAAACATGTGTTTGTTTGAAACTCAAATGCCAGAGCGGGGGATTAAAATGTTCAGTCAAATTTTCAAGCTTAGCAAGATATTTTTAACCACTACAGCAACACCCTTAACCCACTCGAATAGGCCTACTATCAGTATCAATACAATCATTGAAAATAACCTACTTAAATACTGTATATTTAGAATAAGCACTGATTGCTTGAAAATTTTTATTTCCAATCGCTCATAATTTGCATATTTTATGCTAATATGTTATCTTGACGTATTTTTTATTTATTTAATTACAATACGTGAGTATACAAACTACCGTGTAGATCTCCTTATTTATATTTTAAGCTGTCGAGTTTCTGAGTTATTGCAAGTAAGGTGTAGGCCTATACTATACCGGCTGCAATTTGAAAACGAATACGAAAATTGACGGATCACTGTATTATGGGACCTTTGTTGACACAACAATACAAATTTATTTTGTATGGTGAATATAATTTACAAAATATAGAACAAACGTGAAAATTAATCAATTACATGTATACATTCTCAGTGGTTGCCATGGGAACAGATTTTTACCATAATAAAAAAAATGTATCGTGACTAGTATTATTTTAAAATCGAAGGGAAGAATGGAGGGAGCCTTTGTTGATACGTTCACATTCAAGATCCGCAAGTATGCCATATAATTATAAGGTTTTGTGGGATTTGCAATATATTTCTCTTTAATATAAACAAATAGAATTCAAAATCATGTGCATGTTATTATATATGCAAATGAGTTCATTGGTATATCTATATTGCGTACGAGATGGAGCTATTATCATCTTTAATTTGCCACAAAATTTAACTAGATATTCACAATAGCTCTGGAGATATACACAATAACGTTTTTTAGATAGTCAATAAAAAATAACAGTTCAACGCCAGAAAACACACCTGCCACACCATCACATTTTGGCCATGAAAGGCTTAAGGGTGTATTTAAATAAAGAAACTTAAATTTTATATGTCGCATTTAAGGAATGACGTGGTCTTGTAGTAGTGATCACAAAAAACAACTAGGTTGTCACATTGGAAAACATCACTTGATCTTGGGCTATATCTTGTTTCAAATTTCATACTGAATATGTAGACACATATTACCATGATTACAACGGGATTAAATCTTTGTCATAATCCTTTCCCATGCTTTTTGTGTTACTTATTATTTTAGCTTACTTACAACCGTCAATAATCAGTCCGAAGCAGTAATATGCCACAAAACAGTACAATTTATCACAGATTCATCAACTGTAAAGATACACTTATTTAGTGGTTTCCATGGTAACGCACATGGCAGGTATGCGATATCGTTATTAAAATTGTATTGCTTAATATGATGGCCAATAAGTCTGTAAAAGATTAAGCCTGAAAATGATTTGAAAACACCGATTATGTGCATTGTCTCAAAAGTACATGTCAAAATGATGCACATATTGCGAAAAAATGAGCTATTCTTACAAAGGCTGTTACCATGGCAACCGCACAACCAGATTTTTTTTACGACAGGCCGAAATATGTCAGGAAAGACCTAATCATGTCGTAGCCTTCTGCACGATGGTCGTATTAAAGTACCCACAATCCATCCCTGACCGCTCCCCTAATATGCCTATCGATATTTAAATCTCTGGGATCCACAAGATGTACAACGAACCATAGAGATGGCATGTCAGCAAGATATAATTCCCACTGGTAGAAGGAGTGGATGGAGAAAGATTTATAGTACTTGTCATGCCAGTGTCCAGGTTACCCAAACTGAATATCACACTACGGCCACATACCCTGGACTACCTGAGGATAGGTGTTCAGCCTGATTCACTTTCTATGTACCCATACGAGATTGATTGGCCAAGGACGAGCGCATTCATAAGTAGCCTTCTGGGTAGTTCTCTTGCTCTATGGGTGCTGCACACGGCGGTGGCGAAATAAACAAAGAAACTCCGAATAAGATTGTTTTGCATTCTTAAATGATGACACGGTTTAATAAATAATAAAGAGACACAACAATTTCTTCAATGATTATGGTGTCATCAATGGACACTGAGCAGAATCGCTACATACAGGACTGCAGAGGGGTGTGGTGGAGGTAAATGAGCTGACAATTTCTATTATGCTGACATTTTATGTATCCTGCCATGAAAGAGGTGTTTTCATATCCCATATAATAACATGGAATGTGGAGAAAACACGCATCATGGGAGATGACAGATCCTGACATATGTCATGTAATGCAATATAGTCGTGTCCACTCCAAGCGTTACATGCATCTTGTCAGAGTTGACCACTGTTTATTTTTCATAAAGAGTGATAATACGTTTCTTCAAATAATGATTAGAGCTAGGGAAGCTAAGATTAAAAAAATGATGGTTTAATTACTCTGAAATGTATAGGCTATCCGAGTTTCTATGAAGAGTGTCTTTTCATGTGTTAGCTTGGTCCGCACACTCATCCTTGGTTAGAAAATGTTGTAGCATTGGCACTTCACCCAGTATCTCTAACAACACCATCACACTTTATAGAAGATAATTCTTGTTCAACATAAGGAGAATGGCAGTAATTGGTACATCTTCATCGAAATTATATACATGTATTACTATATGGTGTGTGTTGGTGTTGCGTGAACCATTGCATCCCAATAAATCAACATATCATCGACTCATTGAAGAATGTCTTGAGATGATCACATGCACCATCTTCCAAACTGGCAACCAACATGGATTTTTGTTCATCTCATGTCAGTCTTGGAAAGGATTGTATGTATTTTCATACTTGGAAAGCTTATCGGCAGTGCTTTCATGAAACTGAAATGCAATGTACATCTTCAATATCAGCTGATATGGCAGGCAAATTTTAGCACAACTTATGGGGATTGCAGGAGAGATGGAAGCTATTGAACATATCAACGAGTATTTTACCATTTGCTGTGTATTTTCTCTGGATAGATTGTTGGATTACCATCAGAGCGCTTCAACATGTTACATGTTTGAACACTTTTTTTCACATTCATCAGCAATACAGACCCTTTCTTCTCACCCTGCCATGTCAGTATGCACAGTCAGGACACATTCTTTATCAATGCTGCTTAATACACAATTATCTTTCAAAGCTTACTTTGTTCGTCTAGTAGTAGTAGTAAATCATTGCCTTACATCACCTTTAGGCTCAAAGGGTCTCTTATGTGACATTGTAATACGATAAAAACGTTGTAATCAATTGATGAGATGAAATGATGTACAGATGATGATGTGAGGGTGGGGGTGATACACCCTGCCCAGTCAGGTCAGACCGTCAGACTACCAGTCTGACCTTGACAACAGGTGTGTGTGATGCAGGTACGAAAAGGAGGGGATGCGAGCAACATGAATATTCATTATGACGTCACCGGTTTACTGACTGTGGTATGGAGGTCACACTGAGGTCAGATTGTCTGAACTCATAGCACATATACGTGATATCAAGGAGTCTGCCGGTAGCAGACAACTGGAAAGATGAAGATGGGGTGATAGGGTATGGTGGGTTATTGAGAGCGTTTTCCTTCGCTCGCCCGATAAGGGGTTCTGGGCATGTCTAGGGGATCTACCCCCAGACATGCCCAGACGGCCGGAGACTTGGGTTTCGCTGTGCAATTTAATGCTGAATCTCCATGGCATTTCGCGCATCCCCGCTATCCTCAGGTCGGATAGTCCCCAGAGTAACAATAGGAAGGATAACTCCCTCTGGGTAACTCCATCCATCACACGTGAGAGACCTAATGTCAAACATGCTATTGCCGGTTATTTAAGGCTACCAAGGCCTACACCAGCGCCAGCACTGATGCGGGTGCTGCATTGGCTCCGCTGTTGAGCGGAGGAACCAGGGTACCCCACTGGCAATCCCTAATGACCCTCCCCGGATGGGGGCGAGAAGTACTACTACTACTAGCAATCATCCCAGTACCACACTTTGTTCATGTAGATCAGTTATTATTAGTTAATTTTTATTTCATTTTTTAAAACAATAATAACTGTCTTTGCAGGTCTGGATCAGAAATCATTACTATGAACCGAGAATCACTGAGCATAATAGCAATTATCAAGAATGAAACACAAAGACTCAATTTGAACGCTGCATACATTTGGGTAGCATTCCCAGTTTTAGTGCTGTTTCCCAGAGCTGGTAGTAGCTGTCATATTTGTTGCTTTGCAGCAGTGTATACATATGCACAATGTTGACAAACGTTAAAGGTCCGAGTAGGATAATGTTAGTTGCTTGAATAACCGAGCAATATTTTGCATCATTGATTGAATCGTTAAAGTACATCACGTGGGCTATTTTGCTTTCATGTATCTTATGCCCTACAACTATCGAATCTTTTTTTTATTGCTTAGATAAAGAAATACTTTCACGTTGAAATAACCCCTATCATGTTAAGTAAAATTTGCATTAAACATGTTAAATTGATTAATTCAATGTCAGAGACGCTCATCACAAAAGAAAACAATCAGGTTCCAAATAAATTTCGAATATTACCTTGACTTTGACCTTGAATTTATTAGTTGACATTGACCTTTATGCGATATATATTAGTGCATAACACTTTTTACAACATTAAAATGCACAGTGTATTAAAAGAAATTAATATAATCATAACGTTGATCCATTTACGAGACATGTGCGAAAAAGACAACTTATGGTTGGACCACTTGTCCAAACAATTACGATCTCGGTTATTAGATAAATACTCCATTTAATCCTCAAATAAAAGGTTATAGATGATTCTTTTAAAATAATATATCAAATATCAACCGAAAGAGTACATGTTACTGATCATCTGGGCAACAAATGGTAATTTCTTCCAAAAAGTGCACAGAGAAACCCCTAACAGCCTGGAATATATAGCATTATGTTCCAGATAAGAGAATATATGTTGGAATATAATTTTTTCAAAAACTTCAGAGACGGAAGGGAGCAGTGATACTGGTTTGTAATTATTAATATCAGACTCGATGCCTTTTTCATCTCCCGCCTGTAGGGGAAGGGGGATTTTAGTCGCGCCAGGATTCTGTCCGACGTCTGGCGTCACGTTTTCTTGTGGGCGGAAAAACTCGAAAACTATAGATTATTTTTTTTTGAAATTTTAACATGACATTCCTAGCAACATGGATGTGCAATTTACTCACCCTGTATCGCATTCCTGGCTTCTCATGTCCTACGGGATCTTGAATAAATCACCTTGTTACCTTGCATGTGATTTTTTATAGATGCTACCAAAATTCAAAATGGCTGCCAGAGGTCAACTACAAAAAAAATTGTGTGCGCAAAAACTCTAAAACTTAAAGTCAGAAATTATTCAAATTTTACTATCACATTCCCCACCATATGGAGATGTGCAGGTGATATTTTCAAGGATTTACTGAAATTCAAAATGGCCGCCACAGACCAACTTCAAGTTTTTGGGGGGCGCAAAAACGCAAAAAATTAGTTTGGCCTTTTTTTCAATTTGACCATCACATTCCTAGCAACATGTGGATGTGCAATTGACTTTTTAAGGATGCTACTAAAATTCAAAATGGCCGCCAGAAATAAAATCCAAAATTTTTTGTGGGCGCAAAAACTTTAAAACTTAAAGTCAGAAATTATTCAAATTTTACTATCACATTCCCCACCATAAGGCGATGTGCAGGTGACTTTTTCGAGGTTTTACTGAAATTCAAAATGGCCGCCACAGATCAACTTCAATTTGTGGGCGCTAAAACTTTGATCATTTTATTTTAACATCACATTCCTAGCAACATGGGGATGTGCAAGTGATTTTTTAAAGATGCTACCAAAATTCAAAATGGCCGCCAGAAGTAAACTCTAAAATTTTTTGTGGGTGCAATAACTTTAAAACTTTAAAATATTCAAATTTTACAATCACATTTCCTACAATATGGAGATGTGCAGGTGATTTTCTTAAGGTTTTGCTGAAATTCCGATAAATCCGCTTCGGATAAATTTCAATTTTCTTGAGGTCTCAAAAACTTAAAGTCTAAAATTATTCAAATTTTACAATCACATTCCCCACGATATGGAGATGTGCAAGTGATTTTTTCAATGTTTTATAGAAATTCAAAATGGCCGCCATGCATAAACTTCATAATTGTTTGTGGGCACAAAAACTCAAAAATTAAAGTCTGAAATAATATGTAGGTGATTTTACTGATATTTAAAATGGCCACCACAAGTCGACTTTTTTAAATATGTGTGACCGCAAAAACCTCTAACCTAATTTATGGCGGGGGATGATATAGGACTTCAGCCCTCTTGTTACATAGCGGTATACCTAAGGCTCGTTTCCAGGTTTGAGGATAAATACCATTAGTTAGAGATTAGTTAAATATATGACACAAAATTGGAGAAGTGTGGATCACAGCTTCTGTAAAAAGCCTGTTGCTAATCTGATCACATCTAGTTGCTTTGTTGCAATCTAAAGTAAAAAATATGTTTTTAACTTAGTCAGAAGTAATTAATAAATCTTCGATATCTGGATAATCACGATTTTCGATTTAAAATCATCATAAATGTCTTAGTTAGCTCTTTCTGATTTATTTGAATACCTACCGGTATGTTATGGGTTTACGGCCATTAGAAATAGTTGTTCTCTTACAGTGCGAGGATTGACTTCAGACGTCAGAATCTGACATCCACAGATGTCAGATTCGGACGACTCAAGTTTATGTCCACGCTTTAAGGGAAATATATTTATTATAAAACTGTGATGAGTCCGAATGTGCAGTATAGTCCTAGACCACAATTGATAAAATGAAAAAATAGGTCTGTGTTATAAAATCAACAATTAATGATAATTCTTTAAACATATCCATGGTGTGATTTTCTTTGTGTCGAAATGGGATTGAAATAATCAACTCGAAACGACTGTAACTTTTCAAGTAATAGTAAAGTTTGGACATTGACTTTTGTGATTTTCTGCGACATTTGGGACATTTGGACCATTTGAAACATTTGAAACATTCTGAACATCTGGAATTTTGCAAACATTTGAAACATTCAGACATTTCCGAAATTTAGGATATTTGGAACATTTTGGGCATTTCGAAAATTCGGAACATTTAGAGCATTTGCAACAGTTTTTGACCGTTTTTGTCCGTTTGCGACAATTTGCGATCATTTGTGACTGTTTAGACCTTTCGCTACATTTGCAGAGTTTGCCACTTTGTACTTCGGACTAACCTAGATCTCTTTGCGTCCTTTTGCGACAATTTTCAAGCTTTTGTGACATTTTTTTGAGCATTTGCGACCATTTGCCACGGTTTGCGACCGTTTGCACCAATTTGTGGCTGTTTTCAACCATTTTCGACCGTTTGCGACTGTTTCCGACCATTTGTGACTATTTGTGACTGTTTGCAACATTTGCAGAATTTGCAGAATTTGTACTTCTAACTAACCGTTCTATCTTTCTCCTCTCTCTCCTGCACTGTCATAGCATTCATCTAACCATCCTCAGGAGCCAACGTGCAAGGTGGCCTAAAACATTCATTTATTCATTCATCCATTCTTCCTCTCCTCTCTATCTCTACTCTCTCACTCTTATTTTAATATTGAAATGTAGCATTTAAAAGATTTGTACTGTCCATACCAAAATCCCAATGTTGGTTCAATGCTGGGCCACTGCCGGTGGCGCTGCCCCGTCATTAAAACAGTATTGAATATATGTATTTTAATTAATAAATGTAGCATTTAAAAGATTTGTACTGTCCATACCAAAATCCAAATGTTGGTTCAATGCTGGGCCACTGCCGGTGGCGCTGGCCCGTCATTGAAACAGTATTAAATATATGTATTTTAATTAATAAATGTAAATGATGCTGATAGGGTCATGGCGGCCGAGATGCCCCACACTGAACCCCTATCAACCACCCAGTCGTCGACACAATGCCTCTCATTCAATAATAATGGGCTATTAACTGACATGAACATCATTGAACCGACATTGATCCACAAACTGGATTTTTAAAATCCTGGATAGATCCAGATCCACTGTCTGAATCGCTGATAAAAAATATATCCAGGTACCTGAATACTTAAAGATCATTGTGCCAAGGTTTGATGTCAATTACTTGTAAACTGAGTGAGAAATAGCGACTGTAGAATAATAATAACTAGAAACGACTGTGACTTTTCAAATAATAAGTTTGGACATCGACTTTTGCAACTTTTTGCGACATTTGGAACATTTTGAAAATTTGGACCATTCGGAACATGTGGAACATTCGGAACATCTAGAACTTTTGGCACATTTGAAATATTTGAAACATTTGGGGAGTTTGGAAAATAGGTAACATTCAGAACACTTGAACTTTTGGAACATTTAGAACATTTGAAACATTCGGACATCTTGGGCATTTGGGACATTTGGAACATTTTGGAAATTTCGGAAATTTGTAACTTTTAGAACATTTGCGACTGTTTGCGACCATTTGCGGCAGTTGTGAACATTCACCGCCATTTGCGACCGTTTCCGACCATTTGCGATCGTTTTTGACCACAAATGGTTGCAAACAGTCGCAAGTGATTGCAAACACTCACAAATGGTCGTAAACTGTTTGCTACCACTGGCGACCATTTGCCACCACTTGCGACCGTTTGTGACTGTTTGTAAGCATTTGCGACCGTTTGCTACCATTTGCGGCCGTTTGCAACATTTGCGGAATTTGCGACTTTGTACTTTCGACTAACCTGTCTCTCTTTTCTCATCTCTCTCCTCCACTGTCATATCATTTATCTAACATCAGGAGGTTCTCCTGACCCAGTTTAGCCTATATCTGCACAAAGGTGGCTAAAAAACTGCATTCATTTGTTCACTTATTTATTCATTCATTCTTCCTCTCTCTCTACTCTCTGACTCTCATTTTAATAGTGAGATGTAACATTTGATGGTTTCCACTGTCTATACCAAACTCCCAATGCTGGTTCAATGCTGGGCCACTGTTGGTGATGCTGACCTGTCATTGAAATAGTATTGAATATATGTATTTTAATTAATAAATGTAAATAGTGCTGAGAGGGTCACAGTGGCCAGACACCCATATTAAACCCCTATCAACCGTAGAGTCGCCGACACAATGCCCCTTTGTGAGTCGCCACAATCCTTTCATTTGATCAATGGGCTATCAACCGACACGAACATAATTGAACTGACATTGGTCAATTAACTGGATTTATAGAATCCCGGATAGATCCAGATCGCTGAAAAAAACTATAGCTTGATACCTGAATACCTAAGGATCATTGTGCCAAGGTTTGACGTCGATTACTTGTAAACTGAGTGAGAAATAGCGGCCGTAGAATAATAATAATATTGATAATATGATAAACAAAGCATCCGTTAGGAGAACAATGAGTTTGGATGGCTACATTCAAACTTAATTATCCGATACATGTAATCATCCAGCCTGGTACTGCACAGTTACGAATAAGATGTATCTGTGTATAGAATTATATACTTATATATTTCTGTATGTATACTTATATTTATTATGAGAAACTGTTCTTAGAAACATACTTAGAAAATAGTTTTAAGTGCAAGTTAATAAGCACGCACTGAAAAATTGTTTGATATAATAACCGAATAAGGAAACGAAAACTTTGAAGTAAACACGTGACAGCAAGTCACCAAAACCTTTTATTTAAGGTATGTACTACAGTGTACTCCGATCATCATAGTGATGGTATTATTAGTAATTAGGTCATTTTATGACAATATTGCATTTGCAACAAACTTTGGAAAAATAATGAAACGGCGAGCATATAGTATTGTGATCTCGCAACTAAACAACCTTAAAATGTACAATATACATTGTGTCAGGTCACCGGTACATGAAAAAAATCAACTTTTGGAATTTTTATATTTCAAATATCATTATGGTTCATCATTTGAAGCTAGAAATTGAGTCAGCAATTCCAGCTGAAAACGAGAGAAAAATATACTTGAACGCTAGCGTCGCTTTCAGGGTTAAAGGTGTGAGATCACGAGGAATACGCTCACCTGCTTACAGCGGTCTGACATACCTTTTCCATCCCCCGAAATTTGAAGACGGCATGAGAATAAAAAATATAATAGGCTTTGTAATAAATAAATCGGATAAATAAAATATGAAATTATTTTTATTCACGTTCTTGCACCATTGACTAAGTTATAGTTAGTTATCGCATCTTCATAGAGGTCGCAGATATAGCTTACTGTAGTATAAGTATTATTGATCATTTTCCATGATAGATAGAGCTACTACTGTATTAAGAGTTTTCTTGAGATTGTTAAAATTTACAAATTTGTCCTCGCGAAAATTAAAATCTCAAATATTACGCGATTGACAGTAGCCTATAGGGCCTACATGTAGCCATGGGTTATCCCTAGACAAAAGTTGTTTTTACGTATTTGATTTTTTGTTAGTTTTTGTTTGTTTGATTGTTTGCTAATATATGCCATAATAGAATACATATTAACCTGCTAACATTCAACCTTTATTGTACGCTCACCCTTATCACCCATTATATACCTATACAATCTGGAAAAAGTTCCTGCGAGCTATTTTTGTGTCGTAATTTGGCTTTTATTAACAGTACATCTGAAAAAGATATGTTTTGTAGACTATTACCATGTGTGAGAGGAGGTCGTGGAGTAATATACAGTACGGATAGCCCAGCCAACACGAGGCGTCAACCCAATGCTGGTTTAATGTTTGCCCACCGTCTGCAACGCTGGCCCATCTCTATCCAATCACTGGGTGACATCACGTGTTTGCTGAGAGGGAGTCGGTACCATGTAGGTGCCAGGCGTCTTTTCCGTGTGCGCCAAAAAATGCAGGAGGCATTTATATATAAATATAGATATGTATTTAAGAAAGAATTAATATATTTTGTACATGATACTTTTACATGTGATATTTTTTTTCTGTTTCAGATATAAAAAGGTTTTACAAGAACGTGACAATAACACATGGCGACGGTATGTTTATAAAATGTATTAATAGCCAAGGCTGTACACCATTCATTTTATTCAATAGATTATTTTCAAAGAGGTCTTGATAAAATGTAATGTACAATATACATCTTTATATATTTTTTGTTATCTTTGTGCACTATTTAACATTCAGAACATTTTTCAGACTAATATCACATGTTGATTTTATTTGTAAAAATTGTAACCCCTCTGCTATCATCCAAGATGGGCTATTATTATCCCATGTGTTGGCCAGTCCTTTACTAATATATGCAGTGCACTAAATTCATATTATGCCTAGCAACAACGTTTTCAACTTCTTGTCGAAAACCAGATAACTGCCATATCTTAAACTTTCAAAGATCACCTGGTGTTGTGTTATGATCGAGAAGATTTATGGGAAGTGGGAAGTCATGGGAAGTGCGTCATTTTTGTCAGAAGTGAAATCCAAGATCTCTAAAATTAATAAACTATTACATAAGAGGAACAGATTGTAGCTCTGTTTTCGGCTTCGACTCCACTGAATATTTGCAGGTGATTAAAGTAAATAAACAGATGTCAAAACAAGATTAGTGTTTCCACAGCGCTACATCCGTCGGAAGGAACCCCCCCCCCGAAATTGCGGTATTCGGGGATGCCTATCAGTACTTATAAAAATAAAAACTAATCTTTTGCATTCACGAATGACGCATAACTGTAGGCCTACTGGGCCTACATAGAACCTGACGGTACCGCGTAGTGTGGCTCAGAGAACCAGAGTCTGACTTAGTATGATCACCAATACTCTGAGCATTGTGTTTTGACAAGCTGTCTGTACGGAAATCAGCTTTTTCATATAATATCACTATAATTATTAATATACTGTACCAGAGAGAGAGACAGACAGACAGATGTTTTATTTACATAAATACAAGTAGTTACATACTTATTTATTATAGATATATATATTATATGTATACATTTATGATCAAGATGGTTATGGTTTGGTAAAATCAGATGAAAATTTATCGCATAAAGAATTAAAATCAAGTGGCATTGCCTTGATAAAACACAAGATATTTTGAAAATGTAAATGATAACTTCTTAAAATAAATTAAACGGGATTGTTAAGATATAAAGACGTCTATCCGTTTCCCGCACTAAAACCAAATATTTGCTAGGCATAATTTAAAACTTATATGTACATGTAGCGGGAAAAAAGACACTCTGGGAAGTAAACAAACCTAAAAATATATACAATTGCATAATTACGTTACTTGAGTGTGTAGTAAAACAATGTTGAAGATCATATGGTATTTTAAAAGCAAACATTTTCTCATGAAAGTACAATGAACATTAGCTAACAATAGCTATCAGTTTTGATTTGTGCTTGATGCAGATACAATGTAACGTAATAACAATTATAATGGCAGATAATAGTTATTTAAGATGATATGCCTTTCATGCACTGCAGGACATGACACTCAAACTACACACAAAAAGCTTATTTTAATTACTGAGTAATATATTTAATTTTCGATCGCGACCTTGTTCAATCCATTGACCACTCTATGTATGTTTCTGGTTTTAGTTGTACCCCACTTGACTCTATGTCTATAATCAGGTGGTGCTTTCTGGGTACAAATGTGTCCCGCTCTTCTTACACAGTGCATTAAATACCACATCTCGTTGTTGCGATGCAACCAAAACATAAGTGGATCAATCAATGTATGGAATATATGACCTAAGCCAGATACAAGTGAATTTATTTAGGCTCTTAAATGACATTTAACAAGTCACGATATTGTCCACCCATTACGATAGTCACATATTTGATCTCCCCATGTATAACACGTACCCACTCTAGAATTGTGTCCTCCAGGTCTAATAAGTGTCCGATTGTTAATTAGCAGAATTTGTATCCACTCACCATCAATTTATTGTCAATTTATCTATTTTTGGTTAGATTTTGCTGAAATGTAATCGTGGACATTATTTATAAAATCCAAAATAATTTGAATTTTTAATTCTGAAGATATTCGGTGCACTAATCCACAACACCAGCGTTGTTGTTATAATCATTGACAATTTAAGAAACTGATACGTGTATCTCCATGATTGGGACTATTACGTTTATTTTGCCTGAGTTTGTGTCCTTTTTAGGGGAAAGAGGGGTACTATGTGTAGGAAACGGTTCACATTTCTGTACACGAGTCCTTATGAACATATGCAATATAACGTTTCAGGTCCTTAGGTTGAGTACTTCTGTCTTAAACAAGTGTTCAGAAAAAAAATATTCACGATTATATTTGTGGTTAAGAGCTTAAAGGGTTTTGGTTGGAATAATTTTTGTCCAGCGTCACGGACGGTGGCCCAGCATCACACCAGCATTGGGCCAATGTATCGTGTTATCTGGTGTTTCTGACGCCGGGATGTTACAGCGTCACCAGCATAACGCAGCAGTCAGCAGTGTTCAATACAGACGGATATATGGGACAATTGTCCCCACAGAGCTAAAAATCTGCGGAAAATTTTAAAAATATTGGTAGGTAGATGGGACATCCTTTAAACAGTGCGCCCATGGCGCAATAACGCAGCCTGTATTGAACACTGAGTCAGAAAACACGGTAATATCACCCAATCCTGTTTCAATGACGGGCCAGCGTCGAAGACTGTGGGTCAACATTGAAACAGCATTGGTTGAATAGCACGTGTTTGCGCAAAGTATACAACAGACCAGGTGATAGATTAGTGTTGGGCCAGCGTCGTAGACAATAGACCGGCATTGAATCACCAATGGGCTGCAACGCTGGCCAACGTTCAACCGGAATTTGGTGGGTAGGCCTTATCGTCTGTACCAGGTACACCGTAGGCATGTATTGAATGAATGTTGGCCAGCACCGGCGATGGTGGTGGAAGGAATAAAAGTCGAAGATGTATTTGAACTTATCTTCTTGGTTCTTTCCTTAATTATATCCTAGACTTTTAGGATTCTGGCCCATGATGAAGACCAATACACTGATTTTTTGTCTATAGCAATCAAACACACTAAAGCCGGGCCTCGGAATTCGGGAACTCTTTTACTAGTTTTATGATAAATTTGTCGATGATCTGCATGTGCTGTGACAGTTAGTCCAGTATCGTAGATAGTGGACCAACATTAAAACGACATTGGTTGAATGCCTCTTGTTTGCTCAACTGCAGGCACTTGAAGGTGACAAGTGGTTGGAAGTACATGTAACTGTTCGGAAACACTGTCTGGCGCGTCGTCTAGCGGCCGATCCGGGAGCCAATTTTATTGACCGGAGATCACAAGTATTACACCATGAAGAAGGACTGTATATTGTCCATTTATGAAAATATAACGCACCATTAGGACAAATCACGTCAGGCTAACAAGCTGTTCTACAGGAAACCAACCTCGTGATGTTGCAACAACTGTACGAAAGCCTATTTCGGCCAAATGCGAGATACATGTATATGCAAGGTTATACAATCAATTAATCAATCAATGGTTTATTCAAAAACAGCATTAGGCTCCTCGAAGCCTGTGTGCATTTACAATAAACAGTGTGCAAAAAAAGTGTGTGCGTCTTGACGAGGAGATAAAAACATATAACAATAATATTTCATACTATGGTTCAGTTAACAGTTTTAAACTTTCAAAAATAAAGACAGCTAATTTAGAAATAATACTACAACGATCACATGACATAAGCTCAATAAATTTAGACATTGATGGTTTTCGCCAATAGTCCGGTGACAAATATGTACTTCTGATATCTGTATTAATATGGCATTCTATAGCAAAATGGTACTCATCCCCAAGAACATTACAAGTTGTGCACATACGTTCATTATAAACTTTTCTGTGATACCATTTTCCGCTGACCACTGGGATATTGCAATTTTTTGTCAGAAATTTAATATAGGCAAACTTGTGTTTTTGTACTTTGATAACATTCATGTATTCATAATAAATTATATTTTCTTTAATTAACTTATGTAGTTTCCCATCTGGACTACTAGACATAGAAGTATTCCAGTTTGAAACATATTGATCCTTCAACCGTTGGTTGCATAATTAAAAAAAAACTAAAAGTATTATGAACATTCTGATTTATTCAAACATAATTAAAACCTAGGTTATTTAACATTTCCTTGACTTTACAAGCCCAATTATTGGCATGTTCGAGTTCACATTTTTCATATTTGATATCTATATAAATTATACACCAATGGGTTTGTTTTACGTGTGTTAATTTTCAACTAATATTTGATAATTTTTAAATGTCTGTTTACTGCCAATGGAAATCTTCCCAATTCACCGTAAACAAAAAAAATTGCGGTAGATTTCTTAACATGTAAAATACGCGTTGCAAAATTGAAGATGAACCCTACCTATAGCAGGGGCTTTATGGAATCCCCATACCTCACACCCGTAGTCACAAATTGGTATAATAATTTTATCAAATATTTCACATTGGAAATGTATTTTAAGATTGTGTAAATGATGCAAATCTTTATAGAACTTGAAAAGAGCCCTAGAACTACAATTTGCAATGTTTTTTTTGTAATAAATCAAATTTACCCCTGTCACTCAAAAGCATGCCTAGATCAGAATATGTATTTGTTGCGGTTAACAATGTATCGCCAAAGAAATAATGGTCATTTACTGACAGCTATCCACCTTTTCTAAAAATTACGACTGCTGATTTTTCAATATTTATATTTAATTTCCACCATGTGCAGTAGTCATACAGGATATCAATGCCGAGCTGGAGGTCCTCCGTTGAATCTGACATTAATGAAAGATCATCGGCATACAATAGTGTTCTGATAGTGATATCCGACATACTTACCCCTCTAAAACCTCCATTTTCTTT
The DNA here is from genome assembly GCA_964017125.1 of Flabesymbios commensalis. Taxonomy (NCBI): domain Eukaryota; kingdom Metazoa; phylum Annelida; class Polychaeta; order Terebellida; family Flabelligeridae; genus Flabesymbios; species Flabesymbios commensalis. The sequence continues at coordinate 56,741,400 of OZ024904.1, read as the reverse complement.
CTAATGCCGCTTCAATATCATTCAGGAAAAGAATAAACAAAAAAGGAGATAAGCTCTCTCCTTGTCGTACGCTTGAATTACATTCAAAATTATTGCTAAATGCTCCAAGTTGACTTTAGAAGTTGTATTACAATACATATCTTTAATAATATTAAAAATTGGGCCTCTAATTCCCGACTTCAAGAGTTTATACCGAAAACAAACTCTGTTCATATGATCAAGAGCCTTTTTAAAATCGATAAATGCTACGTGTAATCGCCTCTTAGTATTCAGACATGAATCAATAACAGATTGCAACATAAAAACATTGTCTACCGTCGAGCGAGATTTACGAAAACCTGACTGTGTATCACCTATAATATGAAACGTATCTGACCAGAATGTCAACCTATTATTTATTATTCTTGTGAACAACTTACCTAGTGTGCTCAAAAGAGTTATACCTCTATAATTGTCTACATCGTTTATATTACCTGTTTTAAAAATTGGCACAATAACGCCTTCTCTCCATGCAGTTGGAAAATGAGATGATTACATTAAATAAACAGGTTAAATTTGGTAATAAAATTGCATCAGCACATATATACAGCTCATTTATTAACAGATCATTTCCTGCAGCTTTCCACATTTTAACTCGCTTACTGCTTTGTGTACTTCAGAATCGGTGATACTAAAATTTAACTGGTCATACTCAGTCTGAAGTTGTCCTTTCTGGTAAGTACGTAAATACTCAAAAATATCATCATCAGCTTCATAAATAATATTTTTAGGATTGCGTATGGATTTAAAATATACAAAGAAATCATTTGGTTTATTAGTTGTAGGTACTGTTCTTTTACCAGGTCTAAATGACTTCCAAAATTCTTTAGGATTCGAATGCATACTCATAGTCAATATTTGTGTGTACTCTATCATAGTTGCGCTTTCAAATTCTGACACCTTTTGTATACGCAGATCTAGCTGCAACCATTTGAATTATTGTGGCATCTATTTGATTTGAACGGAATTCAAACAAGCAGCGAAAATATTCAGCACGCAGTTGTAGACATTTATTTGACATCCACGCTGGATGACAGTTATTATATGATTTAGTGCAGTGTGCAGGTGTATTTACAGTGAACAATGGATCAGCAACGGAAAACAATATATCAGTAGAGTCATTTACCAAGTTATCAACGTCTACGGGTGAATCTGAATGTCCCACATTCTCAAATATATCTGCAAACCTATTTTGTACACCGTATCCGTCCAACATATTTATAAACTCCTGTTTTTTACAAGGATCCCATTTCAAGCTGAAGCGTTTTTGTCTGACATTTTCTGTATTACGGATATCCACATGTGGAGTATAATAATTTGACATTTAGTCTTAATGGACAGTGATCCGAATGAATACTCGGGGGCATGATTTCAAAATCAGTTATATATGGAAAATCTACTGGTCTGCACAAAATATAGTCAACAACACTTCTGCCTCTGGTGTTTATGCAGGTGTACTCATCAACGTCCTGGACGCTGCCAAATCGCCCATTTAACATGACATAACCTGTCAATTTACAAAAGTTTAACATGTCGCCCGTTTTCGCTCATTTTAACATCTTTAGAAAGTCTTTCCTCTGTCGGAATAACACCGTTATTAAAACATTGATTAAAAATAGGTAATACCATTCTGACCTCAGAGATTATGCAGTGGTGGGGTGACCTGAGCGACATCTATGTGTGGAGAATGAGGTAATACGTCATTTTCACCACTTACTATTACTTCAGCTTCGCCTGCCGTTCGTGCATTCATATCACCAGCAAGTAAACATACATAGTTCTCTTTGCTAACAAGCTTTGCTAATCAAGCTCTATTATATCATCCGTTATTTTTTTCTAATACGTCACAAGTGATGTTACGTCGACCTGAATTGGTTGGTAATATATAACATGTACAAATTAAAAGATCTTTGTCAGAGTGTAATATCTCTTTGGATATTTTAAGCCACAGTACGCAATCCTCAGTCGATCTAACCAGATGTACACCTGTCGCAAGATCACTACGTACGGTAATACACAGCAATACCACCAGAATCTCTTTTCGCACCTTGTCGTCTAATCCTGTGAATAGCTTTATATTCATAACCCTTTATGTCCATGGTACTGTTTTTCTTGGTCCACGTTTCAGTCATTAATATGATATCAAAGTTCTGTAAAGTAGCCAGGAACGTTGGATCTTGAATTTTAGCATTGCCTCTACGCACTAGTTCATGGATATTCCAAGCACAGATACTTAAATCCCGATCAGTCTCACTAAAATCATCATCCTCGTCGTATTCCTAGTCTTCCGATAAAATGTTTCTCCAATCAGGAAATACGTCTTCCACAACTTGGTTGTCGACCACCAGCTTAGCTGGGTAGGCAACCGTGGCCCTCTTCCCATCTTGTGCTGCAGCTCTTCTTTTAGGTTCCAATTGTTTGCGGGCTCTTCTTATTTTCTCAGGATAGTCTCTACTTATTCCGAGTCGTGTCCCCTTCAATTCTTTGGCTCTAGTAATACAAATGTCAACGGCAGGATGATCACGTAGTTCAGCTATTATCGGTCGTGGTTTGTTGTTGCCGTCACGGGCCATGCGTCTAGCCCCCAGACGGTGTACTCTTTGTATAGCAATTGACTTCTCCACGCCCAATTTGTTCCTTACGAAATCTCTGAATACCTCTTCCGTATTATTGTCCTCATTTTCAGCCAGGTTGTACACAATAATATTGTTTCGTCTACTACGAGCTTCTTGATCCATGGCCTTATATTCGAGACGCTTGATTGCTTTGGCTGTTTCTGTTATACATACAAATGTGTTGCAGTCTTGTTTTTTCATTACTTCAGATACGACCTCTCCTCTGATACTACTTTTCTAGTCTGGCATAGGAAAGTCGTATCAGAGGGGGTTATGTATATCTAGAAACGTGTTTATAATTACGATGTGGTCCAGTGCACAGTTTATTGCCATCGGTTTACCATAGGCTGGACTTTGATATTATTAATGTTGATAATAATAGATACTACATTGTTTTGAATGTAATCAGTAATTTTCATTTGTTTACATACAGTGTACATATAATTAAATTGTGTGTGCTGAGCATTTGCAATATAAATGATTATTTTTTTTAATTCAAATATCCGAATTTTTTGTTGAAAAATGATTCTGGTACGTGAATAATGCAACAGGTATTTTTATTTCAATAATGCATGCATTACTTTGTTGTAGGTGAAGGCTTTGAAGTGAATTTAGATAAGAGAAAATTACGTACACCTTCAGGAAAAGTATTAAATATTCCAACAGAGCCATTGGCATTGGCTGTGGCATCAGAATGGCTTGGGCAAAAGGATACTATAAAGCGACACATGATGCATCTTGTGAGTGTTTTCAAATTTGGTATAGCAAAGTGAATACAAATTTAGTTTTCTTTCCCTTCTGTCATCTTGAATTTTTCTAGTACATAGATGGCAGTGATATTTTTCTAATTAAATAGCCACTGCAGTCATCTGCAAGAATGGTGCGGGCTCTCATACAAGAACTACTTCAGATACTAGTAGTTCTCCATCTACAGTTTTAATTAGTGAATCACTCCGTGTATAATTTATAAATGCATATAATTCATAAAAATAACATTTCTAGTGTGTACATACTCTCGCTGACAAAAATAAAATACAATTTATACATACGATATTTAACAAGGTAGATAATTCTAGATTATGTTACATTATTGGAACCCATTCCAATAATGTATTAACATCTAAACCGGATTCTGGGCACTCTCTGTGTGTCCGTGTGTCTCAAATTTCTTATTTCTTTCAAGGTCATCTTGCAAAAAAACGGCAGCACGCATATTCAGTTTTCTGTCATTATACCACATACCATTGTCATTCATCAGATCCGCTATCATTCCGCTAGCGAATATGTCCTGAACCACATCATCAGGCCAAAGAATAGGCACATGGCCAAGCACGTGATTATTGTTATGAAATTGACACTAATTGAGCTACTTTTGATAGAGGGTGGTGAGGACTAGAGAGGGGTTTGACTACATCACTAAAAACCTCAAATGCTATGTCTCCTATCCAACAGAATATTCAGGCTGACATCCTGTACTCATGTCAGTATTGTCTGGTGAGATATATATCTGTATATGCGTAGACTATCCAAGTATAGTTGAATTGTATTATATAACCCAGAAAACACAAGATTTAAAACCAATTTAGAGTTTATGTTAGTCCATCGTCTATGACGCTGGACCTAAATCAAATCAACATTATTACTACCCTAGTATGCTAGTATACCCACACAGCCTAGAAAACGGTGAGAAATTGCTCGTTGATTCGGGTGAATGGGGCCTCAGCAACACGAATCGTTGCAGCAGGGGTCTCAGCAGAACAGGCAAGTGGGTGCTGTGAACTGTTGTAGTTCACGGGTGGGTGTAACAGCAGCACGAAGAAGTCTCAGCAGCACGGGAATGTTGGGGTTTCAGCAGCACGTAGGCTAAGGGGTCTCAGCAGAACAGGGAGGTGGGGGTCTCAGCAGCACGAAGGGGTCTCAGCAGCACAGGGAGGTGGGGGTCTCAGCAGCACCAAAGGGGTTGCAGCATCACTGGAAAATGGGGGTCTCCGCAGCACGTAGGCTAAGTGGTCTCAGCAGCACGGGGAGGTGAGGGTCTCAGCAGCACTGGGTGGTGGGGGTCTCAGCAGCACTGGGTGGTGGGGGTCTCAGCAGCACGAAGCGGTCTCAGCAGCATGGGTACGTGAGGGTCTCAGCAGCACCAAAGGGGTCTCAGCAGCACTGGGAGGTGGGGGTCTCAGCAGCACCAAAGGGGTATCAGCAGCACGGGGAGGTGGGGGTGTCAGCAGCACCAAAGGGGTCTCAGCAGCACTGGGAGATGGGGGTCTCAGCAGCACGTAGGGGTCTCAGCAGCATGGGTACGTGAGGGTCTCAGCAGCACCAAAGGGGTCTCAGCAGCACTGGGAGGTGGGGGTCTCAGAAGCACCAAAGGAGTCTCGGTAGCACGGGGAGGTGGGGTGTCAACAGCACCAAAGGGGGTCTCAGTAGCACTGGTGTAACAGTTTCAGATTACTCCCCTGTTCAGGTTACCCCCGGGGGTAATCTGAAACTAGTTTCAAGTTACCCTCTAGTTTCAAATTACCGCCTAACTTTCAATAATAACAATAACTTGTATTTTATATTTTCACCACATGGCATTGGGACATTTTTAGGGACACTTTAATCTCCATAAGTATAACCCTTTGATCTCTAAGGCAACTGACGGAAAAAATATGTTGACTAGAGATTTAAAATCACTTTAATCTCATATAACCCTTTAATCTCTATGTGATTGTCAACTAGCGAGAAAAATTGTGAGCGTGAGGTCTCGAAACACTTTGATGTTCATATAACCCTTTGACCCCTACGGGAACTAACGTAAAAAACTGTTTGCGCAAGGTCTTGAAACACTTGAATCTTCATGTAACAATTTGATTTATATGCGAAAAAAATGGTATTAGCTCGATGTCTGGAAACACTCAATCTCCATAACCTTATGATTCTTGGGGTCGACTCACGAAATAAAATAGTCTTGCGCTGTCGTTATTATCCAGTTATCTATTGCATATGTAACGTTCGTCATGTTTCCGCATGTTTTAAAGACTGGTGCTACTGTTTATTTCGTAGGACTATGATTATTTCTAAGGACTATGATTATTTCTAGTGATAAAATAACAACAAATTGAGCTCAACTTAAGGGGTTAATGCAGATGACCAGGGATAGTAATAAGTTAAAGTGAGAAATAAGGGGGCCTAAGGGGTTAATGCAGATGGTATACGCATAGGGGCCTATCTTGCCCGCATGCTTTATACAACATACGCGATGCCAGTCATCACAACCACATTTCCGGCGCATAAAAAAAATCGAACGGCGGCGTTAAACTTAAACCCCGAGCTAGACCCATAATCAGACAAATTTGTACAGTATTATTTATATGCCCAGATTATAGTAAATGATAAATATGCTGCAGTCTGCTAGATTTTGATTTCGTTTTTGAACACATAAATTTGACTGAACTATTTTTAATTTACAGCAGTTTGGTCATTTAAGTGTTTTGCTTCACTGAACCCTAATGTATACATGGCGGCGCCCCACTCTTGTGAATGTTGACCATGTTGCGTATGTGGTACAAATATACGCAAGAGACACCATGTGTATTCAGCGAATCATCTACTTCAATCTAGGTCTAACGGTACTTAAAAAGTCAGTAAGCAAAATTCATAAGTAAAGATCATAAATTGCTTTGTATGATAGTTTAGTGATATGTTAGTATTTATAACACTTCTTAAAATAAAAATTGCTGAGACAGAACAGAAATTTTATTGTGAAATTATGTAGTTGCTGAGTTGACATTATTGTTTCTGAGTTGACAAGACATGATAATTGGATTTAAACGTCATGTTTTAAGCGCATCTACGAGATGTCTCAACACTTGAGCCGCATTTTCTGAAAAAAATGGTTCATCATTAAAAAGACAAAAAGGAAATGGGAACTTAACATGCCTAATGTGAAAAAGGTATTTCGAAGGTCATTGTACAATACATACATGCCAATATAATGAGGGTAAATTTGATTCAGAAATTTAACTAAGTGTTATTTGTAGTTTTATTTATATAGAAATCTTCTAAAATACTCTCTCAATCTAATTTAATCAAAAGCAGCTTCTTTTTACTTGCATTTGATGGAGTTAAAATTTCAGTTTTAATTACAATAATAAGACAGAAAGCAGAATTTAGTAAACTCAGCAAAGTTTTTGTTTTCCACTCAGAAACGGTTTTTTATTGTTTTAAGAATGTCTACATAAGCGAATACTCTCTCAATCTAATTTAATTAAAAACGACTTTTTTAATTGCATTTTACATTTCGTCGCCTCGGAGCTAAAAGATCCTATCTGACACTCGTTAGAGTGGCAGATAGGATCCTTTAGCTCCAAGGCGACGATTTATGGAGATAAGTTGTTAGTCTTAATTACATTAGTGAGACAGAAAGCTTAATATAGTCAACTCAGCAACGTTTTCTGAGTTGACTGGTCAACTCATAAACGTTGCTGAGTTGATCGAAATAATAATGTTGCTGAGTTGAATACGCAAAACATGAAACGAATTTTATGTATTTAAAATAGATGTATCATTGCCCACCGATGAGGTAGGGGGATGGCCATCATTATCAAGCACTCTGTTCAGTTTAACATGTTTTTAATGTTTGTTTGCTAAATTATGACCGTTTCTGAGTTGACACAGAAATTGAATACGTTTCAGGGGTGATTTTTAGGTTTACCTATTCTTTTGCCTATAACTTTGTAAGAAAATAAGCTAGGATAACAATTTTTGGTATGTGGGTTACTTCCAGGTGGATGATGGACAGGTTAAAATATTTTCAATCTGAATTCAATACTCAAGGTCGCAGAGGAGAAAATGATGTTACGGCATTTGGCCGTTGGGCTGTCTGTGAACAATTCGTTTCCGGAGCATATCTCTGAAAGTACTTGTCTGATTGTCTTCAAATTTTACACACAACAACCCTAGGGGGTCTAGTTGTTCCTTTTGGGGTATATGAACTTTGACCTACTTTTGGTTCAGAACTATGACCTATTTAGACGTTTTAACGCACACTTCGTTTCCGGAGCAGATCTCGAAAAGTACTGGGCCGATGACAGTCATATTGCACATACATGTTCTCTAAGGTCCCTAGTTGTGCCTTTTCAGGTTTTTGGACCTTGACCTTGAAGTTGACCCAGCACTTTTACCTAATTTATAACATCGGTAAATCCGACTGAAAGATTTTGCGGAATATCATGCAAACCGCTCAAGATAGCTACACCATTACTATAAAACAAATTGTGAGGTTTCATGAGAGGATGCATCTTGAAAAATTTCAGGTCGATTAAATTAAAAATGGCCGCCTAACGGCCATTATTCACCTTGACAAGCCTGATATTGCGGAATATCATGAAAACCGCGCAAGATAGCTACACCATTACTATCAAACAAATTGCAAGGTTTCAGGAGAGGATGCATTTTGAAAAATTTCAAGTTGATAAAATTCAAAATGGCTGCCTATCGGCCATTATTCACCTCAACAGGCCTGATATTGCGGAATATCATGAAACCGCTCAAGATATCTACACAATTACTATAACACAAATTGTAATGTTTTAGGAGAGGATGCATTTTGAAAAAATTCAACTCGACCAAGTTCAAAATGACCGCCAATCGGCCATTATTCACTTTCACATGGCCGTTATTTGGTAAACTGTGCTAGATGGCTAGACCATTACTATAAAACAAAATGTGTGATTTCAGGAGAGGATGCATTCTAGAAAAAATTCGACTCGATAAAATTCAAAATGGCAGCTTATCGGCCATTATTCACTTTTACATGGCCGATATTTGGTAAACCGTGCTAGATGGCTAGACCATTACTATAAAACGAAATGTGAGATTTCAGATGAGGATGCATCTTGAAAAAATTTGACTTCATCAAATTCAAAATGGCCGCCTTTTCGGTCATTATTCATTTTCACATTGCCGATATTTGGTAAGCCGTGCTAGATGGCTAGACCATTACTATAAAACAAAGTGTGAGTTTTCGGGGGAAGATGCACCCTGAAAATTTTCAACTTACGAGTTCAAAATGTCCGACAATCAGAATTATTTACCTCGATAGGCCTGATATCAGGTAAACCGTGCTAGATAGCAAGACCATTACTATAAAACAAAAATGTGACGTTTCGGGAGAAGATGCCTTTTAAAAATTTTCAACTCAATCGAATTCAAAATGGCCGCCTATCGGCCACTATTTACTTTCACATTGCTGATATTTGGTAAACTGTGTCAGATAGCTGGACTATCATATAAAACAAAATGTGAGATTCAGGAGAGGATGCATCTTGAAAAAAATTGACTCGATCAAATTCAAAATTGCCGCCTATCGGTCATTATTCACTCTCACATAGGCGTTAATTGTTAACGGTACTAGATGGCTAGACCATTACTATAAAACAAAATGTGAGATTTCAGGAGAGGATGCATCTTGATCAAATTCAAAATGGCCTCCTATCGGCCATTATTCACTTTCACATGGCCGTTATTTGGTAAACCGTGCTAGATGGCTAGATCATTACTATAAAACAAAATGTGAGATTCCAGGAGAGAATGCATCTTGAAAAATTTAGACTCGATCAAATTCAAAATGGCCGCCTATTGGCCATTATTCACTTTCACATGGCCGATATTTGGTAAACCGTGCTAGATTTGCAAACTGTGTTAGATGCTAGTCCATTACTATAAAACAAAATTTGAGGTTTCGGGGGAGGATGCACCCTTAAATTTTAAAACTAGTTTATAGCGAATTCAAAGTGACCGTAAATCAGCTATTATTTACCTCGATTGGCCTGATATCGGGTAAACCGTGCCAGATAGGTAGACTATTACTGGGATACTGATTAGGATCATTAATTTCAATGGAGGTTTGCAATCTCTGACAGACTTTCCAGTTCTTATCTTACTCTTAGACTGAGCTTCTTAGACCTAGTTGTCTTGCGTCTTGATTTTTGACCTAGCCTAGGACTACATTAATAACCCAACACAAAATTGCTTTAATCAAATTCTAATTCGGAGCGGGAGCTCCTGGACTTATGTAGTCTTGTTTGGTTATAAAATAGCAGTTCAAATTGAATGTTTACAAATATTTCACCTACCTCAAGATATTGGGACTGTCTTTGCGTAGATCAAATTAATTGAATGGTATCACACCACAATTTGAGGAGTTTAGATAACACTGGCGTTGCTGAGTTGATCGGTTGACGTGAGACAACTAAAAAGCCTCAGTAAATATATCCTCGGCAATTTTTTATATTGAGTTCATGTATGTTTATGAATAAATTCCGTTGTACATAAAAATTGCGCTACAAAATAACTCGGTGTTAAGTTATTTCCAAGAGATCTTCCATGTTAAAACAGTCTATGTTTCAGGTGTTAGATATTGGGAGACATTGCATTTATGTAAAAATTCGTGTATTTTGGCACATTGCATGTTGAATAAAAAAATATTCGTTAGAGATATTGAATTATTAATTTTTTTCCGTTTATCGTTTTGCCCATAGGACAACATTAAAAAAATTCGGACCCACACAATTCATAAACTCGTTCAAAATAGCCAAACGACACTAAATGACCCTTAAGTTCTATATTCAAGCCGTGTCTCGCTTTTTTGTGAACGCAAAAATTAAAACAATTAGTACACAAAAGTTTTCAAAATGTCCAAATCACATTCCCAACAAATACAATAATAAATAGAAGGAACTACCACTAAAGTGCTAGTGAGTTTAGACGGGGACATTGTTTCTGAAGTAGCTAAAACCAACATGATTTTTAAGAAAGATAAGAACAAGAACGGTAAAACACAGAGACAAAGAAAGAGATAGAGAAAGTGATAGAGAGAGAGAAAGTGATCTATAGAGGAAATCTGAAATAGAATGTGAAAAGAGAAGGGACAGAGACAGAGACAGGATAGGCACAGAGACAGAGACAGGGACAGAGAGACAGTGACAGGGACAGAGACAGGGACAGAGATACAGAGGCGGAGACAGAGACAGAGGCAGGGGCAGTGCCAGAGACAAAGACAGAGACAGGGACAGAGACAGGGACAGGGACAGAGACAGAGACAGGGGCAGAGACAGAGACAGAGAGACAGAGACAGAGACAGAGGCATGGACATATGCATAGAGAGAGACCGAGACAGAGACAGGGAAAGAGGCAGAGAGACAGAGGCAGAGGCAGAGACAGAGACAGGGAGACAGAGGCAGAGACAGAGACAGTGACAGGGACAGAGACAGAGGCAGAGTCAGAGACAGGGAGATCAGAGATCAAAGATGAAATTTACATTTTTCTATCATTTTTATATTATTACGTAATCGTCTTTTAGAAAGTTCAAAAGGCCATAACTCTGTCAAAAACACAGTTAGAATTACAAAAGTGATACCTACGTGACCAGCATCACCCAGCGATAAGTATGTCCAAATATGAAGTTCAAAACTATGGTCTAGCGGATAGAAAGACTGTATCCTCAGATGCACAGTTTCCGAGATATGACAATTTTAAGAAACAACAATGCCATCATGAAGAGGGTCCGCCGTCGTTGTTTTCTATCGCAGTAGGTCTTCTACGCACAGGACCGAAATTTCGCTTCTTTTTGATCTCAGACGCCCCGTTTTCGAAATATGACAGTTTTAAAGTTTTGTAATGTATTGTCAATGGGATTTTTTTTACCCTGAAACCCGCCGTACAGAGACACTATTGTTCAGATCGCTTAAAAAAGCACAGCAACATGCCCCAGTGCCCAAGGATCAATATGTTTAAATATGGCGTTATTTGAGTCAAAACTGCGAGCTGAATAGTTTCCAGAAAATTGCGTAGAATAATAATAATAAGTTGAAAGATCCATTACAAAAACAACCGTTTGGACGGGATCCGTCCAAACGGTTTAATTAAACTGTATATAAGTGGTGGCTGTAACTTGAGCGATCATGCAATGACCCCAGTGCTGACATCTGCTGTGTTATTTGTTTGTTTTCTTTTTGTACACTATTCATTCGATATAAGTCAAATAAATCAGTTCTGAGTTCTGCCTTTGCTATGTGTCCATTGGTGCCAAGATCTATGTATATCATCAAGCAGATACTGTACAGACAGATAATTAAGCATTTTCGATGAATATCAGGATGCTTATAGTGTTTAACATTTATTCGTCTCAGCTGCCGTCTCCGCCGCCGTGTGTGTATCGTCAATTTAGCTCTCACTAAAAAGTTAACTGATGCATTTTGTTTATATTTCACATATATCACCTATGTGACAGGGAAATGCTCCTCATATATTTTTTGACCACCGAGCCAAAATCGGACATTTTGCAGGATGGCCGTCAAAAAACCTTGTGGGCACGATATAAACTTGTTCAAATTTGGTAGAGTTGTTCTCTAGGTATTCTGATGATCTGATTAACTTTTGGGATGAATCCATTACGAAGAGAATGACTACCGCAGCCATTTTAAAAAAAATAAGTGACATGGTAGGGGTGGGTCATTATTTTCTCATTATTATTTTTACATATACTGGAGTGGTCATTGACTGACCTGAAAATAGCTAGCGAGGTAGCGCTACTAGCGGGGATGCTTTTAATGTTTTCGTGCCAAAACAGTCACATCTAGTCTCTCCTTGTTTGCTGCTTTAAGAGTTTTGCGCTATTGCGAATCTTTTTATTTTAGAATGGGAGAATAAGTTTACATTACATATTAAGAGCATAGTTAAATATTCAGTGGATATTCTGTCAATTCTTTTTATGTTTCCGGCACAACATCAGAAACATCAGTTTATGGAACAGTCCTGCACTAAGGTTGATCTCCTTATTTCCTTCTATTTAATCATTTTTGGTTATTTCAGACTGCTTTAAGCAACACTGCTATAGATAACCCAACACAGAGAAATAGAGATACAGTGATTAACGGAATTCTGGATTATCTTGACACTGACACAATTTGGTACGTGATTTCCTTGAGTTATTTTTAAAAAGGCATATGCTTATCTGAAAAGCGTTTAATAATTTTCTTCAAATGAGAACTTAAAATTATATTTTGCTGACCATGTATTTGACAACTTGTGATAGCATTTTGTATTAATGTCATTCAAAATTGTATTACACTGGACTCCCACTAATGCGATCATGTACGGACCAGAATTATTTGACCGTATACGTGGTCTCACACATCAGTGATCGATCAACCAATCATGCCATATTTTAATTCATTATTTTTATTTTTATTAGTCATTTCAATATTAGAAAAATATCTATGATCCAGTGTGCCTGAAATCAACCGGATAATGTTTATTAGGCTGTGATGTCGGCATACAGATGTGAGCGAGATTGCAATATCAATATAAAATGGCGGTCATTGCTGACTGTGGCCCATTAGTATCATCATAAAATGTGCGTAGCCTAATCCGGAGTGAACCCATCACCATCTGTTCTCTTTGATGCGAGAAGAGTCGGCGTATCTAAAGCATGTTATTTCTTGCTATGTGTACATATAATACATGGGTGGGTAAAATACATTTTAAATGTCTTTTAGTGTCTTTTGGCTATTCTGTATGAATTTATAAATTGTGTGTGTCAAAAGTGTGTTTATATTGTTCTATGGGCAATAAGATAAACTGAGAAAAATAAGTAACCCAATATGATATCTCTAACCGTTTTTTTTGTTTAACATGCAATGTGCCAAAATACACGAATTTGTAGACAACGGGATTTATTCCTAAACAGACGTTTACTCAGTATAAAAAGTTGCCAAGGATACATTTACCGAGGCTTTTTAGCTGTCTCACGTCACCCGGTCAACTCAGCAACGCCAGTGTTATCTAAACTTCTCAAATTGTGGTTTGATACCGCTCAATTCATTGATTCAGATTCAGCGCCTCAAATTATAATAAAACACTTGTACACAGGCGTTAGCCAATTTTGCTCCTAACAATTGCGAGAAACTCAAACATATTCGGGATTTGTGACCAGAAATAAGTGATCATCTTTAAAAATGCATACGTCCACATGATATGATGGTGTACATGTATACAGTAGTCATCGAATAGTGAAATAAGATGCATTTGCGAAGACAATTTTCGAATGTGATCCACAAAAGAATATCTGGTATTGTGGGGTGCCTGACTGTAGACCTATACTGTATAATACACCACGGGACGTATGGCTATTAGGAGCCTACAGGCGAGGTGATGTTATTGCATTGAAAACATGAAAGTTAAACACATGACTACGTCCTCGCAAGCACAAGACATCAACCCAATGTTGGATCATTGTTGGTTCACCGTGCCAGCGACGCTGGCACAACATTGACCCAACCATGTTACTCTGTAGTGTTTGTTGGATACCCTTAGGGCCGTATCCTGAAAGCCCGGTTTACTAAACTGATGTTTAGCTCTAATCATTCGGCTAAGCAACCTTATGGTTAAAATGGTATCCAGAAAGGTTACCATAAGGTTAATTAAACTGTTGCATCAACTGTAGGGGAGACAGGGGCACAATGATACAGAAATTCGAAAATATCTCAAAACATATTTATTTGAATAAAAAATGCTCTGACGGATCATATTGATATATTATCCTTCGAGGTATATATTATACCAAGATATATATATTTTTTTAAACGCAGAACCGTTCATTTTGAACAAAACAGATTGCAAGAAACGCTTCATTGTGCCTCGAGTATCTGTTTATGTTGAACGATGTTTCTGGCAGTCGCTGATCAATCATTGAACGAGCATAAATGTGGCACAATGACACATTTTATTGCACATGTGGTTTACCTGTAAAATGCCTACCGGTATATCAGAAAGAAATGTAGCTGCGAAGCGCATTATAAAATTAATCACGTCGCTATTGTGTTATATCTCTCACGGTACATCATATTGGGTCTATTTAACGATAAAAATTATAATATGACTTAACTCTAACTTTTATATAACACTTGAGGCGTATTTAAAGAAAATCAAATCATGATCATACATTAGGTATAAAGCCAAAGCACGGATTTTATTTATTTATATTTTCAGTATTACTTTCTCCATCTAAATAAAGTTATGTATCATGCAGTTTAAGGTGATACATTGACCCTAGTTTAAATATCTGCCACTGATGTCAAATGGAAATTGATTATTTTTCATAACAAACGCCAATTTGCGCCCAGATAGCCAAGTATTTTTTTAATCGAAAAGGCATGCAGGACCCATGGCGCCCGTCTCCCAAAAAATCTAGTTCAGGCAGTACGATGTGTACACTATGCGGGCATTAGGGGGCTAAAATTGAATTTTCAGAGGTGTGGGGGGGGGGGGAGGGGCTGTGGAGTAGTTGGCGAGGACAAAATGATTTATTTCAAACCAGCTTAAAAAATTATAATTTTATTACATGCTTATATACTATAGACTTGAAGTATATTATTTATTATGTACAATCTGCCCGAAATTATTTATTGTTCCAAATACCACCAGAGATTATTGTGACACTAAAAAATACGTTAAATTATAATAATAATGTATGTGATATAGTTGACATGAATTATACCTGTTTTATAATGGATGAATACCCGACTATGCACACAACAGGAATTTGGTAGCATTGCTTTGTAACCTGGGGCATCTACGTGACCGACATAATATATTTGAGATTTTTGCTAATCAGAGTTTTCACGCTGGTTCAGATTTCAGTATTTTAGATCTAACGTTAGTAGCCCAGTGCCTCGAACGTTCGACCAAATGTAATGCTGCTCTCCCAGTACACTTGAAAGTATTGATAGCTCTGGAATTTTAAGCTATTGGAATTTTTCAAAGTACAGTTGGTGATATTATATATGTTAGGTAAAATTTCCTATCTCTAATGCAGATGTAAATACAATAGCCTACTTTCATTCCATAGCTGAATTTCCACACGTTGTGCGAGCAATTGCTTGTACCCACATTCAATTTTCTAATCCAGGAGATTAAGATTCTTTGAGATTCATGAATCGGAGAGGCTTATTCTCTATTGTCTAAAGGCTTATTCTCTATAATTGTCAAGCGACGTGTTCGGCTAATATGATGATAACTAATGTTGTGGCACGTTGGCCAGGTAGCACCTATATTTTCACAGAATCCAGGCTCAATGATACATTTGTTAGCAGACAGGTTCAGGGCCTCTTGATTGATGATGCTGGACATGATGCTTGTTTGCCTTATTTGATGACGTCAAAAGCTCATGAGAATGAGGAACACTATAATAAAGCACACATACTCACGCGAAATGTTATCGAGAGAGTGTTTGCATGGTTTAATTTTGGTCTCAGCCTAAAATGAGCACCAATCTCACTGCCATTGTAGCATTTTGTGTTTTACTAAAGAAATCAAACCTTCCTGTTAATAACCTCAGAAATTATAGACTAGTCTCCAATCTAAGTTTAATTTTTTCTAAAATTATTAAAAAAGTTGTTTCCAACCGTTTACAAGCTCACATAAACTTCCAACAAATTGAACAATCCTATGCAGTCTGCTTACCGAAAATTCCATTCCTCTGAGACAGCCATGTTAAGAGTTCACAATGACCTCTCAGTTTCTCTTGACAAGGGCCATGTCACAGCTTTGACTTTACTTGATTTGTCAATACCATAGTTCCCAATGTGAATGTACAGAAGCAGTTGAAACCCCTCTCCATTATTTCCTTAAATGTAAACTTTACAATATGCATAGACCGATAATGATGCAAACCTTAAGTAAATATGTAAATCATGTTTCAGACTCCGCACTGATGCATATAATTCTAGAAGGGAATGGAAACGAATTTGAAAATGTAGAAATAATAACAGCTGTATCAGACTTTATAAATAATACTGGGCGATTTATCTATTAATTCTATCAACTATTTGACAACTTCTCATAATTTATATAACCTTTTCATCTATAAACATCGTAACATATTTATGCAGATTTCATTTTACTTTATTTTATTCTACTGTTAAGCATCGGTATCATATAATTTGCATGCCGATATGTTGTTATCCAGTTGATTATGAACTACTTCATTATTATAATTTGCACATATCATTGCACACTTTTATTACACACTTTGTACTACTACATAGTACTATAGATTATTTCTACTGTAGTAACATCTGTATCGTACTTCATATATAATGTAGGAATATTTGACTAGCAATTTTTTCATCACCTATTTGACCACTTTTTTATGGTTAACATAGCCTGTTCATCCATATTTATGTAGACTTCATTACACTGTCAAACACCATAATTTGCATGCCGCTAATCAGTTGATTATGCACAACTTCGCTGTTACAACTTGCACGTATTATTGCACACCTCTTTTGACGACTACTCACAATTTAAATAACCTATTTATTTGTAATATATTTATGCATACTTCATTTTACTTTTTACTCCACTTTGTATTATTGTATTACTACATAATTGAGCAACGCTTTTGAGGAGCGTATATTGTATTAGCTTCTGCTATTGTACAATCCTCGTTAAATAAATATGTTTATACTAATACCATCGACCACAACACTACAAATAGACTAGCTGAGTGGTATGGTGTCTCTGGAATGTCTTTGGCTTGGTTTTAATCCTACCTCTGTGACAGGCATCAACAAATTAAAATCGACAAATATTTTTCTAATTCTAGCTTACTTGAGCATGGAGTACCGCAGGGTGCTGTACTTGGCCCTCTGCTTTTCAGTTTGTACACCGCTTCTCTAAGCACCATTATTTCAAGTTATGGATTGAGTCATCACTAATACGCCTTAACAGGTGACACAGCTGTTGAGTCATTAAAGAATGCTTCAGAGCTGTATTACCGGGGCATCTGCTTGGATGGCTCAATCCAAACTAAAACTCAATCCTAGCAAGACTGAGTTTCTTCTCATTGGCTAGAAATCGCGAAGGGAGAAGTTTCTTAACCTTTTCCCTCAAGATTGCGGTTTTGGACAATGAGATGAATCCAGCAGATTCCGCAAGGAATTTGGGTGTCTTTTTTTACAGTGGATTGAATTTTCGTAAGCACATTTCACAGGTGTTCAGTTCCTGTTTTTATCACATTAGAGATCTTAAACGCATCAGAAAAAGTCTACTTCTAGCTTTAGCAAAGACAATTGCAGTGGCACTGGTAACAAGCAAACTTGACTACTGTAACTCTTTATTACACGAAATTCAAGCTAAAGATCTACAGGAATTGCAGCGTGTTTTGAACTGTTTGGCAATGGTTGTAACAAAGGCTTCTCGTTGTAGTCGCTCTATTCCTCTATTAAAATCATTACATTGGCTTCCAATCACATTTAAAATACAATTCAAAATATGTACTTTTGTATTTCGTTGTCTCAATGATGGTCAGCCATCTTATTAGATTGTCGATAAAATGTTGACTTTCCAGGCAAACGTTTGTCGTTAACTTCCGTTACTTTCTGTTCTGTCTGTGCAATGTCAGAAGGCATTATCTGCTCCCTGGTATACTAGGCATTCATTGCTTTTTAACTGGCGTCCCGTCTCTTCCTGCCAAAAAGCCGTATTTGCTCACTTGTTAATCAAGTATATACTTCCTTTCCGCTGATGTCACTGCCTCCTTTTGGCTTGCACTGACCCAATGTTGGTTAAATGTTGTGCCATCATTTATGACACTCTTCCAACATTGAACCAACATTGTGTCAGTGTATCTAGTTGCTGAGTTGCCGGTGTTCCCTGCAAAATGAGACCTTTAGCCAATGCTGTTTTACACCTGAGCCATGGTCGTAGACGATGGGCCAGCATTAAGCTAGCATTGGGTGAAATTTTATCATGTTAAGGCCTATATACTGGTATTCTAATGCTGGGCTAATGTCGGCCCAGTGTTGTGAGAGGTGGGCCACCATCAGGCTAACATTGTGACTGGAGTTTACTGATCAGCTGTGACCCAACCCAAAAAACACGAGGCATTGACCTAATGTTGTTCTAATGCTGGCCCGCTGTCTTCGACGTCGGCACAACATTAAAACAACATTAAGTCAATGCCTCGTGATAGCTGGGTGGGTGTTCATGAACTCCAGCAGTCTGTCGGCGGGAGGGCTAGCCACCTTCTCCCACCCTTCTCTGCCTCCCTTGACACAACTGTGTTATGTTACGCAACATCACAATTAGGTCTTAGCTAAGATATTTATCTCCGAAAATCTTAAATTTTGTATTATAAAAAATAGATTTTTGGACTCAGCAGGAGAAGGCATTGCACATTGATATAATTTATACACTCCTGGTGTGAAATATGACCGAATAATGTAATTTATTGCAATGCCCGATCATGTGGTAACCCTTTCATTACGACCATCTGACATGAAAAAGGGACAAAGTATGGTGAAATGTACATTTTTATTTAATAAGTTTATTTTGCCTGAGTTTGTGTTCTAGTAGGGGTGCTGTGTGTGAGAAACGGTTGACATTTCTGTACACCAGTCCTTAGGAATATGTCCAATATAACGTTTGGGCTCCCTAGGTTAGGTAGGCCCACTTTCGTCTTGAGGAAGTGTTCAGATAAAATATATGTTCATGATTAAATATAGTGATTAGACCGTAAAGGGTTTTGATTGGAATAATATTGGCCAAGCGTCGCAGACAGTGGCCCAGCATTGGGCCAATGTATCGTGTTATCTGGTGTTTCTGGCGCCTGATGTAAAGAATACCCAGTGCCTGACTCATAAAGAGAAGGCCTAATTGCGGGATTCCCACAAAAAATAAAACTGGCCCGACAGCATTCTATCGCTGCGCCACACTTTGAGCAATATCTTTCTTTTTGACGCAACAAGTTAATTTTAGTGGGCTATAGGATTTTTCAAGATAAGTTCTAGGCCCTGCCTGGTGAATTAAAGGGGCTGGCTCAGGCTAAAATCATAAAAAAATCAGTGATTCTATTTTGGCTTATTAATATGACCATATGATGTAAACATGTCCATAGAATGGAACTGCAAAAGTTTTTTTAATTTTTGTGCTGTGCATTTACCAGTTAGGCTAGATATAGAGACGAAATTCCCGTATTTCTTATTTTTGACATGATAGTGCCGCCAATAAATGCCCATTAATATGGCCCACACTGTCAAATTGTGAGCTGTGTATCGCTGTATTAGTTTCAGTATTAGTATTCAGCGTTGTTAGAACAGAGTCAAGGTTCGGCATCCCATGATCCAAAACATAGGCCTATATGCTTACCAATAAAATTTAAATGATGTATTGCAGAAAACGAGCTACTGAAACCAAAATGTAGTTGAAATGTTGCTGATTTCAACGAAACATTGGACTGTCTCCTGTAACCTGACTGTAACCTCGCCACAAGGTATCCTCGCCATAGGTAATCTCGCCACAGATTTGGTAACCTCGCCACAGAAGGCTGAGTAACCTCGCCACAGCTTTGGTAACCTCGCCACATGGGGCTAAGTAACCTCGCCACAACTTCGTCACACCTGTTGTATCTGCATTTATCAATGTATTTTCAAAGGTTAATCTCTACCTTGAACGTGGTGTAGATGTCTATAGACTTTGTTAGACTATATGTGCCATTAAAATCAATTTTAGCAAATTTTTTTCAAAAAATGGACCAATATATAACGAATAATAATAGACCTACATATATATTTTGTACACCAATTGTAGAAAATTTGTTCATGGTGACTAATAATAGTAATATATTAACCCTTAAACCGCTGAAATAAATAATTTAAATTTTCACACACTTGGGAGTTGCGTCTCACTACCTTGACCCACAACTTTAAGTGAGAGAAAACAACCCGTATTTGTTTAACTTGTAATTTAAGACTAAGCAATCTTGATGTTTAAAGGACTAATGAAACGGATTAAAGCGACTAGCGGTTTAAGGTGATTTAGGTGTAGGCCTAGCGGCAACAACAGAGGAAGTTGATGACACTGCCCCAAGAAGAGATCCGACAGGACCCGAAGAAGACAATGAGTAGCACTCAAGTATTGTGATTTACTCGAATAACACTCGATATTGTTGACGCATTTGATTGACGCAAGTGAAATTAACTCACGTGCGTGCGTGGTGACGTGAAGTCGATTGGGCCTACTTGCAAACGTTGAATGGTAAACCATTTCTTCTTCTTCCGGTTTTAATAATAGCATAACCACCAATATGGTTCATGTCCACATGGTTTATTGAATGATTTTACGTCTTGTGTGCCAATAAATTGAATCTTGATATTTCTATCAGCATGAACACCTGATGAATGTTTAATATGTAATATAAGGGGGGTATGAATGAACCTTAAGTATTTTATTTGTTGTTGGGAAAATGCCCCCCTTTTGAAATAATAATGGGCCACATGCCCCATTGTCTAAGGCCAATGCCCCCCCCCCTCCGAAAAATATCATGGGCCCCTTGGCCCCCTTTTTTCAATTTATAAATCGGTCACTGAATATGTAATAGTACCAACCTCATACATATAGTTTTAACTATTTATATTGCCGTATATTAACCATCTGCGTCCCTATGTTTGGGCTATATTAAAAAGAGCTATATTCAAGTTAAACTGAACGTAGATTTCAACCTAAGTCTATGCTAAAAACACAAATAGTAGGCCTAATTTATGTCTTTGTATTATAGACCCTATCGATGGAAGCTTATATTCAACATCACATTGTAATATAGGCCTAAATATCACGCTAATAGGGGTCTAGTTAGAAGTTACTAAAATGTATGGTACCAAAGCCATAACTTTATTTTGAATTGAATTTATAAATAGTAATATTAATAATAAATGATGTTCCTTTAATGCTGGGTAAACGATGTAGAGGGCGGCACAACAATATAATAAATATCCAGTTATCCTTGTTTTAATGCTAGTCCACCGTCTGCACTGCTGGCCCAACATTAAACTAACATTAAGTCGATGTAACTTTTGTAGAAAGCATAGTGTATATAGGCAATGTAATCTATGGTCTGGCTAAACTTCTGAAATTCGAAACCTTTGAGTTTTGATCCACTGTTCGCCGTATCGTTTGCTGAGATGCACCTAAAAGTATGCATACTTTAGAAGTGTATATATGTATATTAAAAACATGTCTCCAAGTAATAATATGTAGGCCTTCTATTATCATTTTACTTTCTAAAGTAAAATACAAGATGTATGCCAGCATGTATATTATTGTGCATAAAATATAGGGGTAATTTATAAGTTCAAAACCAATAATAAACTTCTTGTTTTGTCTTGTTATATGAGCGGACACAATCATTAATAAAATGCACTCCATACCGTGTGAGTCAGGTGCTGGAATTCAGTGTCTATAAAGCAGCTGGGCCAATAGTGTTTTTTTATTGACGCAGCATCATAGTTGAATTCACGCTTTCCCATTCATTGATTGTTTTCTACCAATTACTGGCCAAACGTCAATGATGAAGACGAGGACCAGCCGTGCAAGTGGATTATAAAACTTTAAAATATATATTTTTCATTTTTGTAATAAATGAAAATCAAATTAGAACAGGGAACACTATTATGGGAGAACCAGAGTAAAAACATAGCTGTCAATTATCACAGGTAAGGGATAGTAATGACTTGACCAATATATATCATGCACATTTAATATGTTGTGCAGAATAAAATATGTAAAATGTTGGGCAGCGCCCCTGACGGTGAACAAATATTAAATCCACAGGTAATGTGCTTGTATATATGTAATAACAATACCGAAGGGCGGGGGGCCCTGGTGCCTGCTAGGAAAATCAAAGGTCGCAGATTCGTCTCCTGCCCTGGCATTAAAGTTTCAAGGAAACAAAATGTTTCCTCCCTGTTCAATCGTAAATATTGAATATTGTGGGCAGCCTCCGTGACCGAGAGTTAGTGTGCTCGGCCGTAGACCAACAGGGCTCAATTTCGAATCCTGTGTCTGGAGGGCAGTGACACCTCATTCATCTCACCATCCTCAGGAGGTTCTCCTTACCCAGTTTAGCCTATGTGTAGAAATGTGGTGTAGAACCCCATTTATTAGCTCCCGCCGTCACCGTAGTTTTGGTATGTGGGTTACTTCCAGGTGGATAATGGACAGTTTGAAATATTTTTAATCTGAATTCAATACGCAAGGTCGCGGAGGAGAAAATGATGATGTTACGGCGTTGGGCCGTTGGGCCGTCCGTAAACAATTCGTTTCCGGAGCATATCTCTGAAAGTACTTGTCCGATTTTCTTCAAATTTTACACACAACACCCCTAGGGTGTCTAGTTGTGCCTTTTGGGGTTTTTGAACTTTGACCTACTTCTGGTTCAGAACTATAACCAATTTAGACGTTTTGACGCGAACTTCGTTTCCGGAGCAGATCTCGAAAAGTACTGGGCCGATGACAGTCATATTGCACATACATGTTCTCCAAGGTCCCTAGTTGTGCCTTTTCAGGTTTTTGGACCTTGACCTTGAAGTTGACCCAGCACTTTGACCTAATTTATAACATCGGTAAATCCGACTGAAAGATTTTGCGGAATTTCATGAAAACCGCTCGAGATAGCTACACCATTACTATAAAACAAATTGTGAGGTTTCAAAAAATTTCAAGTCGATAAAATTAAAAATGGCCGCCTATTGGCCTTTATTCACCTCGACAGGCCTGATATTGCGGAATATCATGAAAACCGCTCAAGATAGCTACACCATTAATATCAAATAAATTGTAAGGTTCCAGGAGAGGATGCATCTTGAAAAATTTCAAGTTGATCAAATTAAAAATGGCCGCCTATCGGCCATTATTCACCTCGACAGGCCTGATATTGTGGAATATCATGAAAACCGCTCAAGATATCTACTCCATTACTATAAAACAAATTGTATGGTTTCAGGAGAGAATTCATTTTGAAAAAATTCAACTCGTCCAAGTTCAAAATGGCCGCCAATCGGCCATTATTCACTTTCACATGGCCGTTATTTGGTAAACCGTGCTAGATGGCTAGACCATTACAATAAAACAAAATAGTCAGGTTGCCATATGGCCAATTGTTACTCCACCTAGCATTTTGGAAACCCCAAAGTTTTTTGCTACTTCGATATGCTGAGATAGTCTACTTTAAGAATCCACTTGGCGCAATTTGTGGTAGGTTGAGCATTTTGCTCAATTTAACAAAATCCAAAATGGCCGCCGGTTACTATTATCAATTCATATTTTTGTTACTATTTGCGATAAAGCAACATATAATACCCCATTTTCGTGTATGAAAATACCTGGTAAACCGATTGTTGGCATTAATAATGCAATTGAAGGTCAAGGTCACATCGAAAGGTCAAGATCAACTGGTATTTAAAGGCAAGGTTACTAAGAAAACTGTCTGCTTATCTAATTCAATTCAACATTTAGTCACAGAATGCAGTGATATTGGGCTATGCTATCAAATTATATCACCTTATTGGGTTCAAGTAGATGCTGCAATAGCTTCATAGTTGTAGTTATATAGTAAGCTATGACGAAGTTGTCAAGTTTAAGCAATGCTCAGCACTCGTTCTCCAAGAGAAACGGCTCTTGTCCCAGGATCCCCCTCCAGTTGTGAATGGTCTGATTTCAGCATGGTTTGATAACTTTGATTGTGTGGTGTTTACGCCAAATATGTGTCGTGAAACCTACTAGAATCAATGTAGAGTTTTGGCACTGTCAGTTCCTGCAGTAATTTGAACACCTCAGGGTTGTGTGCACGTGGCCATATTCCAGCTACTGACATGGAGTATGATGAAGACTCACAATAACTTGAAGACGCATACTAACATGCAGCGGCAAAATCAAGTATATAATAGAGAGTATTGCTTCCTGAAAAAAATTGCTAGTGGCTTGACTGTACCTCTTCTGCCCAAACAAGAAGCTACAAAGATAGATATTTATTCACACTGCGCAATTTCTTTACTCCACCATACACATCCCAGAAAAACCATCAAACCTGCTGTGACATGTCTGACCATGACCTCTGGTCAAAAACAGAGATAGATGCTGTACAACAAAGTTTAAAACGAGCACAAAAAGAGGACATTAAATGGTTCATAAACAATATAGCAGGAGTGAAAAGTCTGGAGAATATGGAGTTGAATATCTCAAATGGCTCGCTAATCTTCTGAATCTGCTACCCTTCCTCGTGCGACACAATATCATTATGGCCCTTTTACTGATAGCCCGCCAACCCACATTGATACTGTCTTGACAAGCACGACCTACACAGAGAAATTCCTGAATAACTTGGGAATGAAGCAAATTTGCCTAACAGGTGATATGCAACTATACAAACTTGCCATGCAGATCATGTGGTCTGATCCAAGAAGGAGATAAAACTATGCAATGCGACGTGGAGCCATGCACACACTGTCCTTGTGCCTGTGTTCCATTTGTACTATCATGAAGGGGTTAGGCCTTGGAGAACATCTCCAGGCAGCCTATGAGAGCATACCAAACATGGTAAATGGAAAGAACTGGTCACGTGCTGTTCGGGAATTCCACATGGTGTCTTCTGGTCTGGTTCTCAAAGCTATGTTTGATGATCTGCATCAATATGACACTGCTAAATTCGAAGAGGCCATGACCTCTACCTAGAGGGCAAGTGAGTCATCAACGGGAAGGTTGTGGGTGGATGGCTTTATCAAGCCAGTCACAATCGTTCACCAGTACCTTCGAGCTGAGCAAGAGGGAGTCTGGTTGCTGCATTACTACTACCTCAGAGATATGTCGCGATAATTCCATGATTGTGCAGAAACGACATAAAGCAATATTCACTCACTCAAGAGATATTTTACCATATTTTTTCATTCCTGGAATTATGCCAGGTATATACTAGCTATTCATGTACATGAGATGAGACAGATAACTGGAGAAGGCATAAAGGCAGACTTCCTCAAAGTCAGACATGTATGCCGGAACAATGATGGAAAGCTGTATTTCAAGACATTTAATGCTGATCTTATATTGTGTGAGATTGATAGTCAGTAAAACCCCCATACACTGCCCCAAATTTATCCCTTGCAGAATATTGTCAATAGCAGAAATGCTAATAAAAATGCTTTTCACACAACTGCTTTGAAATTGGCACGAAACTGGTAAAAAGCTTAATATGCAGCCTGCCCCAGGGGTTGTATGCATCCATCAAGACAAAACTGATGTCACTGGTGGTGCTTAAGAAGGGAGTCAGAGGCGAGCTAACTGCTTATGACATGGATTCCTTCTTCAAGCGCACAATCCTTATTGGTCAGAAATTATTAGTTGTCTATGACCTGTCCATGCTTTATTGACCGATATGGGGACCTTAGACAGGGTACCAAATCATCACTGATGGCAAAGCTTGCTGTTTACATTACATATCAACCTGTTTCAGATGTAGAGATAGCTGACAGAAATACACTGCTGTACCACATTGCATGGCCACAGAATTGTACAGTCTCTGTTATTGCAGAAAGTATGGATTCGCGTTTGCGCAGTGGTACGACTAACTATCACCCACCACTTGCATATGAGTTACACTCCGGACTACACTCCCGCCACGAGAACAAATCCCGAGGAGCACCACCAACAAGAAAACCTTTCTTGAACTCCTCTCGAAATGTTCCATGGGATAAGGGATTGAAGTAACTGGAGAATGGTACATGATGTTTTGATTCTGTTGATGTACTTCATTGAGAAGAAAAAACCCACAGGAAACATCTACATGACGCGTTTTCATGGCCGGGTCATTGATGTGAAGGCATCTACCTAGCCTAGCATTTACCACCATGCTTCATCCCAAATGTTCCCAGTTGCTTAGACTGCATAGTGTATCAGGTTGTGATACAAATGGCTATTTATTTTGCAAAGGTAACCTAATTGCTCTACGCCTTTTGCGGAACAATGACTATCCACTCCTTCTTCACTCATTGCTGGGAGAAAAAACAAACTCTCAATCTGAGGTGGTTCAGGCTGGGATGAAATTCTTTTACCATCTTCATGGAGAAAGGGACATATTGGAACCTCAGCCTTGCCTCCCACTTAGGCCAATTTTGCTTTACATATGAAGCGTGCCCATCTTCATGTAATGCTGCTAAAAGAGCGTGTCCTACTGCAGCTGCCGCTGCAAACATCAGCACGTTGGGTGGGAGGTGCGGGATGGTGTAGTATTCATACCAGGCTCACCAGTTCAAGTTATGAGAGCAGGCATGTGTTGGAGGAGCGTGTGGCTGTCAAGCAAAGCACCACAAACTGCAAATGTACAGGACTGTGTGTAGCAATCCACATAGTGTGAACAAATCAGTAGATATAGAAGATGATGACGATGATGAAGAGGCCGGTGAAATAGATTGACATTTCATCACGTGTCAACACTGGCCTATTTATTTTTAGCTCCCGCCGTCACCGTAGGTGAGCGAAGGGAGCTATGGATTCTACCTCCGTTTTTTTTTGGCCTCTTCTTTTGCCTATAACTTTGTGAGAAAATAAGCTAGGATAACAATTTTTGGTATGTGGGTTACTCCCAGGTGGCTAATGGACAGGTTAAAATATTATTAATCTGAATTTAATACGCAAGGTTGCAGAGGAGAAAATGATGATGTTACGGCGTTGGGCCGTTGGGCCGTCCGTAAACAATTCGTTTCCGGAGCATATCTCTGAAAGTACTTGTCCGATTGTCTTCAAATTTTACACACAACACCCCTAGGGGGTCTAGTTGTGCCTTTTGGGGTATTTGAACTTTGACCTACTTCTGGTTCAGAACTATGACCTATTTAGACGTTTTGACGCGCACTTCGTTTCCGGAGCAGATCTCGAAAACTACTGGGCCGATGACAGTCAGATTGCACATACATGTTCTCTAAGGTCCTTAGTTGTGCCTTTTCAGGTTTTTGGACCTTGACCTTAAAGTTGACCCAGCACTTTGACCTAATTTATAACATCGGTAAATCCGACTGAAAGATTTTGCGGAATATCATGAAAACCACTCAAGATAGCTACACCATTACTATAAAACAAATTGTGAGGTTTCAGGAGAGGATGCATCTTGAAAAATTTCAAGTCGATAAAATTAAAAATGGCCGCCTATCGGCCATTATTCACCTCGACAGGCCTGATATTGCGGAATATCATGAAAACCGCTCAAGATAGCTACACCATTAATATCAAATAAATTGTAAGGTTTCAGGAGAGGATGCATCCTGAAAAATTTGAAGTTGATAAAATTCAAAATGGCCGCCTATCAGCCATTATTCACCTCGACAGGCCTGATATTGTGGAATATCATGAAAACCGCTCAAGATATCTACACCATTACTATGAAACAAATTGTAAGGCTTCAGGAGAGGATGTATTTTGAAAAAAATCATTTTGTCAAAGTTCAAAATGGCCGCCAATCAGCCATTATTCACTTTCACATGGCCGTTATTTGGTAAACCGTGCTAGATGGCTAGACCATTACTATAAAACAAAATGTGTGATTTCAGGAGAGGATGCATCTTGAAAAAATTTGACTTGATAAAATTCAAAATGGCCGCTTATCGGCCATTATTCACTTTCACATGGCTGTTATTTGGTCAACCGTGCTAGATGGCTAGTTTCAATTGTGTCAATTTTTTAATTTTAAATGCTTTTGTAACCTTTACCTCCGTACGATACAATATGTATTGTGCCATAAGCAGTAAAATATGCTCATACATTCATTGTACACAATATCAATGCAATAAAGTATCTTGTTCTGTAGTAAAATGCACATGACCTTGACCTTTCGATGTGAACTTGACTTTCAATTGCATTATTAATGCTAACAAAAATGATTTACCAAGTATTTCATACACGAAAATGAGGTATTATATGTTGCTCTATGAATTGATTATAGTAGCTGGCGGCCATCTCGGATTTTGTACAATTCTGCAAAATGCTCAACCTACCACAAATTGCGTCAAGTGGATTCTTAAAGTAAACTATCTCAGCATATCAAAACAGCAAAAAAAGTTTGGGGTTGCCGAAATGCAAGGTTCAGGAACTGGCAACCCGACTAAAATGTGTGATTTCAGGAGTGGATGCATCTTGAAAAAATTCGACTCGATAAAATTTAAAATGGCCGCTTATCGGCCATTATTCACTTTCACATGGCCGATATTTGGTAAACCGTGCTAGATGTCTAGACCATTACTATAAAACGAAATGTGAGATTTCAGATGAGGATGCATCTTGAAAAAAATTGACTTGATCAACTTCAAAATGGCCGCCTTTTGGGCCATTATTCATTTTCACATGGCTGATATTTGGTAAACCGTGCTAGATGGCTAGACTATTTCCTGATTACTATAAAACAAAGTGTGAGTTTTCGGGGGAAGATGCACCCTGAAAATTTTTAACTTACAAATTCAAAATGGCCGACAATCAGCATTATTTACCTCGATAGGCCTGATATCAGGTAAACCGTGCTAGATAGCTAGACCATTACCATAAAACAAAATGTGACGTTTCGGGAGAGCCTTTTAAAAACTTTCGCCTCAATCGAATTAAAAATGGCCGCCTATCGGCCACTATTTACTTTCACATTGCTGATATTTGGTAAACCGTGTTAGATAGCTGGACCATTACTATGAAACAAAATGTGAGATTACAAGAGAGGATGCATCTTGAAAAAAATTGACTCGATCAAATTTAAAATGGCCGCCTATCGGTCATTATTCACTTTCACATAGCCGTTATTTGGTAACCGTACTAGATGGCTAGACCATTACTATAGAACAATGTGAGATTTCAGGAGAGGATGCATCTTGAAAAATTTTGACCTGATCAATTTCAAAATGTCCTCCTATCGGCCAATATTCACTTTCACATGGGCGATACTTGGTAAACCGTGCTAGATGGCTAGACCATTACTATAGAATGAAATGTGAGATTTCAGCTGAGGATGCATCTTAGAAAATTTCGACTTGATTGAATTCAAAATGGCCGCCTTTAGGCCATTATTCACTTTCACATGGCCCATATTTGGTAAACCGTGCTAGATAGCTAGACGATTACTATAGAATGAAATGTGAGATTTCAGCTGAGGATGCATCTTGAAAAATTCTGACTCGATCAAATTCAAAATGGCCCCCCTATCGGCCATTATTTACTTTCACATGCCCAATATTTTGCAAGCTGTGTTAGATGTTAGTCCATTACTATAAAACCAAATTTGAGGTTTCGGTGGAGGATGCACCCTAAGTTTTAAACTAGTTTACCGTATATCCCCGTGTATAATGCGATGTTTTTTCTTAGCTTAGCAAACAAGAGACGTTCACCCAGTGCTGGTACAATGTTGGGCCACCGTCAGCGACGCTGGCACAACACTGTACCAGCATTGGGTGAATGTGTCGTGTTTGCTGGGAGCCCCCCGTCTCACATTCCCGCCGACGCGCGTGGCACGTTTGACAACCACGGGCAGATATATGACGCCGTTAGTCTGCAACCAATTCACACTCCTGACGTGTTCATTTATATTAATAATGATTTAATCTAAGATCGCCTTTCATATGGGCGTGTTCTATTGTGTACGACAAATCTGAACATGATATTTTCCTATTGGAATGAGAGAATGCGTTGATGAAATATAACAGGATATCACTGTTTATATCGCCTATCGCAAATTCTATACATGTAGGCCTCAGAATGTCCATATTGCTGGGATAACATTAACACCTACCGCTGTTGCCGCGGCTGATACGGTATTGAGCAAATGGGGGTATCTTTTAGCTGTAGTTCATAAAGCGCTGCTGTGTTATTGCCCCCGGACACCTTATACAACCAAACACCTCTTGTGTCTAGACAATGCGGCTAGTCTGCAAATGTTTTACAATCACATTGCATCTTGGAATGTTTTTATTTGAGCACGACGATGTTAAAATATGGTCTTTGTAATAGATAAATTAAAATAATATAAATTTGTCGGCGAAATATAAATACGGGTATTTTAAAATCTGTGTGTATATATATGTAGCCTATGCAGGCCTCAGAATGTCTGCCCATCGAGACAGTCCCGATGACATCCACTCTGCCGTGGAAAATGGAAATACAGTATCTGCTTACTTTACAAGTAAGCAGATACTGCCCTTTGGTTTTGTAGAGCTGTACTGTTGCCGCTGTTCCCGTCATTGAGCATCGTCTATGCAGGTGTCACAGCGCTATTTAGTAGAATAAGATAATATCCATGCCTCACATTTAGATGGCCCGGAACGCTGCCGACCGGGACGCTGCCGACATCCAAAATTTGAGGTCGTATTATACAGAGGGGTAGACGTTTTTCAGGTCATCCTAGGCCTCAAATCTTAACTCGTATTATACATGGCGTCGCACTATACGCGGGGATATACGGTATATCGAATTCAAAATGACCGTAAATCAGCTATTAGTTACCTCGATTGGCCTGATATCGGGTAAACCGTGCCAGATAGGTAGACCATTACTGGGATACTGATTAGGATCATTAATTTTAATGGAGGTTTGCAATCTCTGACAGACTGTCTAGTTCTTATCTTATTCTTAGACTGGGCTTCTTAGACCTAGTTGTCTTGCGTCTTGATTTTTGACCTAGCCTAGGACTACATTAATAACCCCACACAAAATTGCTTAAATCAAAATCTAATTCGGAGCGGGAGCTCCTGGACTTATGTAGTCTTGTTTCATTTCATTGCATTTGATACAGCCAACTAACACCTGACTCAACGTTGGCCTGACAACATTACAGCAACATTTCAGCAAAGATCGTGTGAGTTGAGAAAGCCTTCATGGGTCTTTATCCTTAGCTCTACTGTGTGTATTGTGATTTCCATAATTGGCATTACGTAAGAGGGTGCAGTGAAAGTGCATTACTTCTACATGTGATAATGATGGATTAGGGCTACTGTATATTGCACGGCTGAGTAAGAAACATTAAAAGCTGATATTTTACAACTTTGTTAGGCCTATTTTAGGCAGAAGAATTAAAATTGAAAATTAAAGATTTCGTGGAAATTCCTGGCTAACTGTGGCATAATAAAAGTCCCAGAAGAAGTAATAATTGCACTTTTGTAATATTAACATTGTAGTCCTGTGAAATGATTCTTTGTCAAGCATAATTCATTAGGTGCAGTGCGTAAAATCAGCAAAATGTATTATGGGAACTGAACATAATAATATAAATGCCAATGATCGATATAAAGGATATACATCTTTTCATGATAATGCATCTTAGAGTATAGATATACATTATCTGACACATTTATAGCTGATTTTTTGCAATGCTGTTGACAAACGTCAAGGCCGCTGGGCCTCTTGTTTATCTAGCCTTCTTTTTTCTGCAGACTCCGTAAAATATCTACGATCAAACAACACAAATAAGCTTAAAGTACCACGTATCAGAACTAAGCTCAGTGCTCGTGCCTTTTCTGCTTCCGGTCCTATTCTCTGGAATTTACTGTCTGCACACCTTCGTCTAGCTAAAAGTTTTTCCTCTTAGGAAACTGCTTAAAACGCATTTCTTCGATCTGGATTTTTCACCCTAGCTCCTATGCGTCCCGGCTTTTCTGATGACGACCATGATTATTTCCCTCGTATCGACTCTTCTTTGTAATTTGATAAGGATTATTTCCCTCGTATCGACTCTTCTTTGTAATTTGATAAGGATGGATTGCGCCTCTGAGCTCGGCCCTCCGAGGAGTTGGGCGCTATAGAAGTTTTCATTTCATCATCGCTGTAAAGTATAGGGAAGATAATGTAGGCTTATTAAATGTCTATATCCGTTTGAGATATCTTCAATAATTGACTGAAACAAACAAACTCAACTAATAAAACTGAACAAACTCGAATTAATTTGTTTAATCCCGTAAACGAATAACAGAAGACAATGTGGACATAAATATCATAATTCAGTGAAAAGGTGCCGTAGTTTGTACATTTTGAGCGACGCCGCGGTCTTAAACCGATGCTTAAACCACCCCCTGAGCAGGTTTAAATTATAGATTTTAAACCTGTGTGTTAAGGACCGTTTTAAGCATAAACTTGCTTTCGGGATACCGTTTTGTGTTAAACCAGTAGTTAGACAAGAAGTTTGAATGAACCGTTCTAAAAATTGGTTTCGGGATATGGCCCTTAGAGAATTGCGTTTGTGGTGTTTTCTGTCAACTGATTGGTTAGTCATTTTCCAAGATGACCACCATCTTATGGACGCGTTAAAGGCCTGACAAGTTCAATCCAATGCCTGTTTAATCTATTATGTATTGACCAGGTGGCTTTTTCATACTATTTATGCAGCAAACGTGATTCTTGCTGGATATACCCTCATCCTGTTGATGTTTCACAGTGACACACTAGTTTAACTTTGAAACCGTTATTTCAAACGGCGGAATGTGGTGGGATATATACTTATGTAGGCCTACCCAGGCACAGTTGCATTAATTTTCGAGCAAATTTCATTTAGAAATGGCTAGGCCCACCTGTCCGCTATTTAAAAGCAGATATGGCTTATATTTTAATTAAGAAAGATTGGGATACGATTTATTTTTGCAGTTTATGAATATACAATAGCATTTTTGCTTTAGACCTTGAGTGA
This sequence comes from Flabesymbios commensalis, assembly GCA_964017125.1. Lineage (NCBI taxonomy): Eukaryota > Metazoa > Annelida > Polychaeta > Terebellida > Flabelligeridae > Flabesymbios > Flabesymbios commensalis. The sequence continues at coordinate 56,708,232 of OZ024904.1, read as the reverse complement.
CTTTGTTTAGTCAAAAATAATGTCAGTCACATTTAAGTGATTTGTATACCATGAAAAACAAATGTAGCAAAGAGCATCCTGTTGTTACGATGGGGTTGAATTATTGTATGTTAATGTCGATTGATTCCACGACAATATAAATGAAATGAATCGTGCTTTAGGCCACCTTTGTGCACATATAGGCTAAACTGGGCCAGGAGAACCTCCTGAGGATGGTGAGATGATTGAGATGACATTGTCCTCCAGACACAGGATTCGAAATTCGAGAACTGGCGGTCTGAGGCCGAGCACGCTACTTCTCGGTCACAGAGGCTCCCCACAATACTTACTTTCACACGTGGATGGGGAAGAAACATTTTTGTTTCTTTCAAACCGAGACCGGGAACCGAACCCTGAACTCTGGCGTGAAAGGCAGCGGTGCTAACCACTACCCTAGTGCCCCCGCCCTCCACGACAATAACGTTAAATTCGTTAAATTCTCTTTAACAGACACATGGTATTAGATATGTTCTCAGTTCAACGAATTTTTCAACCACAGTAACGTTAAATTCGTTGAACTGAGAACATATCTAACACCATGTGTCTGTTAAGAAAGAACTTTTTTTATTGCACTATGAACGCAAATTTTGAGATTTGTATTTAGATGCTTAGATAAACACGTTGAAATATCTGTTTTTCTGTGATGCAATGTCAGCCATCAGAGATCACATGTGGCTCAGTAAACAGCGTACAGGTCGTAAAGTGACGTCACGTGTCACCCGGGTGCGCGACCATAGCAGCACACTTTGAACTGACCTACATGTAGCTGGCATTGAACAACAAGAACCAGCATGCTTGTATACACTTCACGTGCATAGGCCTACGCAGTGACACCTCCCAGCAAACACTTACACAAGGCATTCATCCAATGCTGTTTCAATGTTGGGCCAGTCTCGCCGTCGTTGGCTCAACAGTGAAACAGTATTTGGTGAATGCCTCTTGTTTGCTGGGCAGGTGGGAGCACTGCATCATATTTCTACAGATCTGTAAAAATACGATGCAGTCCTCCCACCTGCCCAGGAGACATGAGGTAGAACATGTTATTATGTCTCTATAATATTCTGCCTTCATTCTCTGTCTAAGTGAAAAGCGCCACAAGCAGTTCATGGGGGATATCCTTTTTTTGCTAGGGCCCAGAAAACACTTAAACAAGCCATTCAACAAGTGTTGTTTCAATGTTGGTCCAGCGTCGCCGTCATTGGCCCATCATTGAGAAACTAACAGCTCCAACATCTGTTTGTTGGGTACCTGACCATCGGCTCAGGTCATCCAGGAGGTGTCGGTGACCTAATCTTGCTGCATTAGGGGAGGGGTTGTCCAATTAAATTCTGATCAGTAATGTAGGCCTATAGAAATTAAAAGCGTTATTGTATTAGTGGTGATCGTTTGTATATTAAATACATGTACACGTGTGTTTGTATTTTAAATTGTGTGTTATTTCAATGTAATATAATCTCATTCTGAAATATTATTTTACCTATTTATATATTTTGATATGATCTTCAGAGCAGATCGTAATAGAGTATACCTCGATTAAAAAAACGGTTAAATATAATTTGACTATGCCTCAAATAATTATAGAAATATATCGGTACAATTGGCCTCCTATTGTCATAATTTATCTACAAACACAATATACAATAGCGGTATTGTATGACAAAGTTATAATTTTGACTGCAAAAACGCGTCTCCTCCTAAATATTACTATTACACGCGCAATAGGAATGACCGCTTCCATTTGATATATGATAAATAAAAATAAATGTACAGACTCCTCCCGTGCTCTGCAGTAGCCCTTGGCTGTGAAAGGTGTCTGTTGCAGGTGTTTCAACATACTTATCGCGGCCGCGGTGCGGTATTGCCAGCAAACGCAGCTGTTCCACCAGGGCTGACACAATGTTGGGTCAGAGTTGCAGACGGTGGGCCACAATTGAATAAACGTTGTTTGAACTCTAAATACATGCTAAATATATAACAATTATGAGGTAACATTAGTTACAGGCTGGTGCCACGCAGCGCAGAAAGCATTAAAGTATTTACCCCGTATGATTTTCATGGTATCATTTCATTTGATCGCCGAAATTAATTTTGTTAATGTCCGTGTTGTAAATGTGGGAACGGTTTTTTGTTGATGATCGCTGATTGGCAGGTCAATGTTGGATATTTTTCACATTCATTGTAAGAATTAAATAGAAGTAGAGCAAATGAAACTGAAAATTATGTTCAGAGACCGTCGCGATAAGCAGGGCAGTTATAGAGACATCCCAGCAAACACAAAACATGTGTATAACAATTGTATACAACGTCGGCCCAACGTCTGTCGGCCTAATAGTAGGGCGGATTATGGTCCAAATTAGGCAAAAGCGTGACCGGCTGGACAAAAGTATGAAACTTCGCACAGTTACTCTTTTGACACTACTGAGCAATTTCAGAAGGGTAGCCCAAAAATCGTAGTCAATTATCTTAGTGAAAAACATGTTTTACGTAACCATGGCAACGCTAAAAACCTAAATCAGTAATATATGTACTATCCGTGATTTCAAGTGAGCTGGATAAATAAATCCCCTATAAAACTGATATTCACGACAATATACAATACCACCTTGGACATAACGGCAGTAAAACACGTGGTTAATTTGAAATTGCCGGTTACCATAGCAACCAGGCATACAAAAAAAATAATTAATTGTACCTTTCTTTATTCTCCAAATTAACGGGTTATATCGGCACCCAACTTTATACTAACACTCCCGGCCCTTCTTTAGAACATTATAGACAATCTCTGATAAGAGTAATAACATAAACAAGTGAGGATATACAGTAATAATCATGTTCCCATGGATACCTACGAAATTTCTTCCGATAGATAACCATATATTTTTTTTACAAAATATGTTTATAATATAAATATATATATTTGTTTAAAATATTATTTGTGAAAAAAATAATTACCCCCCCCCCATCTTAATTATCCCGTCTTCGAAAATTTTATGACGTCATACCGTGCTTATTACCGCTGAGTACTGATTTTTCAATGCCAGTGGCGCATGTTTTCTTTGATTTCTCAGCGTTTTTCTTGACATTTTGCAATGGCTATTTTCTAGCAAAAGCCCACAAGCCGTGAACATTTAACTGTGTCATCGTTTATAATTCCAAAGTACGCTTTTAAAGTATATTCAAGAGCCATTTTAATCCCAAATTGTATATTGAAGGGTGTAATTTTGGTCAAAATTATATAATGTTCAAAAGCGTGTTTTTGTTCAATACTGTACATGCACGGACGAGGGTTTTGGCATATTACCGCCCAATACCCCCCGCCATCTGCCCCTAGCCCCTCCCCACTCCAGAATATTATTGTGCACATGCATCCTGTACAACATTAATTGAGATTGATGTATCACATGCGTAGGAGGTGACCTAATAAAATGTCCCGCTGACAGTAAGGCAGACGATGTAATCCATGCACACGCACATTCTCAAAATAATAATAGATTGTTCACCTTTGAGTCAAAGGACACAGACCACCAACCCCCAAGACATGTATCATTATTGCCCGGAAATTGCAACTGGTGAGGCGATTTCAAACGAATCTGAGTATCAAGTAAGTTTGACAACATTCAAAAACCACCACGAAGAGTTATATTGAGCAGAATGCAGAGAAGACGACGTCGAATTCAAGCAAATAATTGAAGCTCGAGTTTTGCTGAGCCAGTAATAATGTATGATAATGATCGCTTCATTGAAAGCAAAAGTTATTTATTTAAATCTACTTTTCATACTTTTCATCATACACGATCGCCCACTGCTTGAGATGGATTATATAAAGGATTAATAAAACTCGATTAAAATTGTGATTTTTCATGGTGAATGTCAATGACGGTTTGATGGCGTGAATAGCCTACTGTAGGCTAGCTTAGTTGTCTTCATTCCTTCAAATTATCTTAATCTTTCTTAAATGTACAGCACCAGGAAGCACAATCATCTTAAACCTGTTCAACAATATCACATCATAATTATGCTTTAAAGCAATCGCAATATCACGCCATACCAACTATAAGGAACCCTCATTGCCTACTTAAATAAATATTCACACACTTACGAGTAGTGGGAAAATAATTGACAATCACTTGTAACATGGATTTCAATTAGCTATGACCGTTTCATGACACTGGAAAGGGGTATATTCATAATAATAATAATAATACTGGTAGTTCTTATATAACGCACATACAATGCTATGTTCGCTTCATAGACACTAGACTTATTCATTCATATACCATTTTCAACTCCCTTTTGGAGCATACGGCACTGCAATCATTTCGGCGATAGGAACTTATCACTTGTCATCTATGCCCTACCAATTTTTTTAATAATTAAAACATTAGTGAAATGAAGCACGTGAGGGTGAGGTACATTGCCCAAGGACACAACATCGAAACAGTGGTGTCTCAGCGCTATGTTCAACCCGTTGTACCATTGCGCCACGTCCCTCTTGGCACTAAAATGAGTATCTTTCAGTCTCCATCACCGTTGGGTGCTTGAGGTTTGCTACTATTGTACGAGCCAATACGTCGTGAGTGTATAACTACATGGGCCGACTTTGTCTCCCAGGGCGCTACGTTCATGCTCCACAATATCAATAAAACAAACCGTTTCTGTTCTACATAAGGAGAAACTCGAGTCTGGGGACACTATATAACATGGGCCTCTTTCGTGCATTTGAACAACAACCTATTGACGCATGTGTCCCTTTGTTTTTAGAGCGGGACACAACGCAATGGTTAGAGCGCGCAGCTCTGTCAATGTCGCTGCCTGCCATGCGGTTTCGAGTCTCGCTTGGTGCAGGATTTTCAGAGAAATAGCATGTTTCCCCCCTCCCAATATTGGGAAATTGTTTCGATGTTGTATCCTTGGGCAAGGCACTTAACCCTCACATGCTTCACTTCACTCAGGTGAAAATCAGTACCTGGTAGGCCGAGATGGCAATGTGTCTGATAAGTTCAATGCGACCAAAAAGCTGCAGGACTGTATGCTCTCCATGGAGTTGATATGGCACACGAGTGAACAGGTCCAGTAACCAGTGGGTAAAAATGTAAAAAGTCAGATGAAATACTTGATCACAGGCTATATACCTGCACTTTTTTAGCTCCCGCCGTCACCGTAGGTGAGACGGAGGGAGCTATGGATTCTACCTCCGTTTTTTTTGGCCTCTTCTTTTGCCTATAACTTTGTAAGAAAATAAGCTAGGATAACAATTTTTGGTATGTGGGTTACTTCCAGGTGGCTAATGGACAGGTTAAAATATTTTTAATCTGAATTCAATACGCAAGGTTGCAGAGGAGAAAATGATGATGTTACGGCGTTGGGCCGTTGGGCCGTTGGGCCGTCCGTATACAATTCGTTTCCGGAGCATATCTCTGAAAGTACTTGTCTGATTCTCTTCAAATTTTACACACAACACCCCTAGGGTGTCTAGTTGTGCCTTTTGAGGTATTTGAACTTTGACCTACTTCTGGTTCAGAACTATGACCTATTTAGACGTTTTGACGCACACTTCGTTCCCGGAGCAGATCTCGAAAAGTACTGGGCCGATGACAGTCATATTGCACATACATGTTCTCTAAGGTCCCTAGTTGTGCCTTTTCAGGTTTTTGGACCTTGACCTTGAAGTTGACCTAATTTATAACATCGGTAAATCCGACTGAAAGATTTTGCGAATATCATGAAAACCGCTCAAGATAGCTACACCATTACCATAAAACAAATTGTGAGGTTTCAGGAGAGGATGCATCTTGAAAAATTTCAAGTCGGTAAAATTAAAAATGGCCGCCTATCGGCCATTATTCACCTCGACAGGCCTGAGATTGCGGAATATCATGAAAACCGCTCAAGATAGCTACACCATTAATATCAAATAAATTGTAAGGTTTCAGGAGAGGATGCATCTTGAAAAATTTCAAGTTGATAAAATTCAAAATGGCCGCCTATCAGCCATTATTCACCTCGACAGGCCTGATATTGTGGAATATCATGGAAACCGCTCAAGATATCTACACCATTACTATAAAACAAATTGTAAGGCTTCAGGAGAGGATGCATTTTGAAAAAAATCAACTCGTCCAAGTTTAAAATGGCCGCCAATCGGCCATTATTCACTTTTACATGGCCGTTATTTGGTAAACCGTGCTAGATGGCTAGACCATTACTATAAAACAAAATGTGTGATTTCAGGAGAGGATGCATCTTGAAAAAAATCGACTCGATAAAATTCAAAATGGCCGCTTATCGGCCATTATTCACATTCACATGGCCGTTATTTGGTCAACCGTGCTAGATGGCTAGACCATTACTGTAAAACGAAATGTGAGATTTCAAATGAGGATGCATCTTGAAAAAATTTGACTTGATCAAATTTAAAATGGCCGCCTTTTCGGCCATTATTCATTTTCACATGGCTGATATTTGGTAAACCGTGCTAGATGGCTAGACCATTACCTGATTACTATAAAACAAAGTGTGAGTTTTCGGGGGAGGATGCAGCCTGAAAATTTTTAACTTACGAATTTAAAATGGCCGACAATCAGCATTAATTACCTCGATAGGCCTGATATCAGATAAACTGTGCTAGATAGCTAGACCATTACTATAAAACAAAATGTGACGTTTCGAGAGAGGATGCCTTTTTAAAACTTTCGACTCAATCAAATTCAAAATGGCCGCCTATCGGCCACTATTTACGTTCACATTGCTGATATTTGGTAAACCGTGTTAGATAGCTGGACCATTACTATAAAACAAAATGTGAGATTACAAGAGAGGATGCATCTTGAAAAAAATTGACTCGATCAAATTCGAAATGGCCGCCTATCGGCCATCATTCACTTTCACATAGCCGGTTTTTGGTAACCGTACTAGATGGCTAGACCATTACTATAAAACAAAATGTGAGATTTCAGGAGAGGATGCATCTTGAAAAATTTTGACTTGATCAAATTCAAAATGGCCTCCTATCGGCCATTATTCACTTTCACATGGGCGATATTTGGTAAACCGTGCTAGATGGCTAGAGCATTACTATAGAATGAAATGTGAGATTTCAGCTGAGGTTGCATCTTGGAAAATTTTGACTTGATCAAATTCAAAATGGCCGCCTTTAGGCCATTATTCACTTTCACATGGCCGATATTTGGTAAACCGTGCTAGATAGCTAGTTTTTTTCTGATTATCGATTGTGATCACAGGTCGGTGCATCTGGGGTGGTTTATTTGAGTTTTTTGAGAATGTATGGTGAAAAAAATGATAAATTTTTCAGCACAATGACATATTAAGGAATTTTAAAATTCAAACTTTTTTGAATTTTGAATTTTTTGGTTTAAATCACTCTTATGGCTATTTGGGAGTGTATTTCATGGCTCCCAGGGTTCATTGGCAAAATGCGAAGAAATAAGAATGATTTTTTTCTGGAGGTGTCATGTGTGAAAAATTACCATTTTTTCACAGCCCCGCGGTGGTCAGAAAAGGCACTTTTTTGCACAATTTTTTTTTCTCCGAATATCGATTGTGATCTCAAGTCGGTGCATCTGGGGTGGTTTATTTGAGTTTTTTGAGAATGTATGGTGAAAAAATGATAAATTTTCCAGCAAAATGACATATTAAGGAATTTTAGAATGCAAACTTTTTTGAATTTTGAATTTTTTGGTTTAAATCACTCCTATGGCTATTTGGGAGTGCATTTCATGGCTCCCAGGGTTCATTGGCAAAATGCGAAGAAATAAGAATGATTTTTTTCTAGAGGTGTCATGTGTGAAAAATTACCATTTTTTCACAGCCCCCACGGTGGTCAGAAAAGGCACTTTTTTGCACAATTTTTTTTTCTCCGAATATCGATTTGTGATCACAGGTCTGTGCATCTGGGGTGGTTTATTTGAGTTTTTTGAGAATTTATGATGAAAAAAATGATAAATTTTCCAGCACAATGACATATTAAAGTATTTTTAGTATTCAAACTTTTTTGAATTTTTGAATTTTTTGTTTCAAATCACTCCTACGGCTATTTGGGAATGTATTTCATGTCTCCCAGGGTGCAATAGCAAAACACGAAGAAATAAGAATGATTGTTTCTGGAGGTGTCATGTGTGAAAAAATTACCATTTTTTCACAGCCCCGCGGTGGTCAGAAAAGGCACTTTTTCGCACAATTTGTTTTTCTCTGAATATGGATACTGATCACAGGTCGCTGCATCTGGGGTGGTTTATTTGAGTTTTTTGAGAATTTATGGTGAAAAAAATGATACATTTTCCAGCACAATGACATATTAAGGAATTTTAGAATTTAACCTTTTTCAAATTTTGAATTTTTTGGTTTAAATCACTCCTACGGCTATTTGGGAGTGTATTTCATGGATCCCAGGGTTCATTGGCAAAATGCGAAGAAATAAGAAAGATTTTTTTCTGGAGGTGTCATGTCTGAAAAATTACCATTTTTTCACAGCCCCGCGGGTTCAGAAAAGGCACTATTTTGCACAATTTTTTTTTCTCTGAATATCGATTCTGATCATAGGTCGGTGCATCTGGGGTGGTTTATTTGAGTTTTTTGAGCATTTATGATGAAAAAAAAGATAAATTTTCCAGCACAATGTCATATTAAGGTAGGCCTATTTTTAGAATTCAGACTTTTTTGAATTTTCAATTTTTTGGTTCAAATTACTCCTACGGCTATTTGAGAGTGTATTTCATGGAAGCCAGGGTTCAATGGCAAAATGCAAAGAAATAAGAATGATTTTTTAGCTCCCGCCGTCACCGTAGGTGAGACGGAAGGAGCTATGGATTCTACCTCCGTTTTTTTTTTGCCTCTTCTTTTGCCTATAACTTTGTGAGAAAATTAGCTAGGATAACAATTTTTGGTATGTGGGTTACTTCCAGGTGGCTAATGGACAGGTTAAAATATTTTAAATCTGAATTCAATACGCAAGGTTGCAGAGGAGAAATGATGTTACGGCGTTGGGCCGTCCGTAAACAATTCGTTTCCGGAGCATATCTCTGAAAGTACTTGTCCGATTGTCTTCAAATGTTACAAACAACACCCCTAGGGGGTCTAGTTGTGCCTTTTGGGGTATTTGAACTTTGACCTACTTCTGGTTCAGAACTATGACCTATTTAGACGTTTTGACGCGCACTTCGTTTCCGGAGCAGATCTCGAAAAGTACTGGGCCGATGACAGTCATATTGCACATACATGTTCTCTAAGGTCCCTAGTTGTGCCTTTTCAGGTTTTTGGACCTTGACCTTGAAGTTGACCCAGCACTTTGACCTAATTTATAACATCGGTAAATCCGACTGAAAGATTTTGCGGAATATCATGAAAACCGCTCAAGATAGCTACACCATTACTATAAAACAAATTGTGAGGTTTCAGGAGAGGATGCATCTTGAAAAATTTCCAGTCGATAAAATTTAAAATGGCCGCCTATCGGCCATTATTCACCTCGACAGGCCTGATATTGCGGAATATCATGAAAACCGCTCAAGATAGCTACACCATTAATAGCAAATAAATTGTAAGGTTTCAGGAGAGGATGCATCTTGAAAAATTTGAAATTGATAAAATTTAAAATGGCCGCCCATCAGCCATTATTCACCTCGACAGGCCTGATATTGTGGAATATTATGAAAACCGCTCAAGATATCTACTCCATTACTATAAAACAAATTGTAAGGCTTCAGGAGAGGATGCATTTTGAAAAAATTCAACTTGTCCAAGTTCAAAATGGCCGCCAATCGGCCATTATTCACTTTCACATGGCCGTTATTTGGTAAACCGTGCTAGATGGCTAGACCATTACTATAAAACAAAATGTGTGATTTCAGGAGAGGATGCATCTTGAAAAAATTCAACTCGATAAAATTCAAAATGGCCGCTTATCGGCCATTATTCACTTTCACATGGCCGTTATTTGGTCAACCGTGCTAGATGGCTAGACCATTACTGTAAAACAAAATGTGAGATTTCAGATGAGGATGCATCTTGAAAAAATTTGACTTGATCAAATTTAAAATGGCCGCCTTTTCGGCCATTATTCATTTTCACATGGCTGATATTTGGTAAACCGTGCTAGATGGCTAGACCATTACCTGATTACTATAAAACAAAGTGTGAGTTTTCGGGGGAGGATGCACCCTGAAAAGTTTTAACTTACGAATTCAAAATGGCCGACGATCAGCATTATTTACCTCTATAGGCCTGATATCAGGTAAACCGTGCTAGATAGCTAGACCATTACTATAAAACAAAATGTGACGTTTCGAGAGAGAATGCCTTTTAAAATCTTTCGACTTAATCGAATTCAAAATGGCCGCCTATCGGCCACTATTTACTTTCACATTGCTGATATTTGGTAAACCGTGTTAGATAGCTGGACCATTACTATAAAACAAAATGTGAGATTACAAGAGAGGATGCATCTTGAAAAAAATTGACTCGATCAAATTCAAAATGGCCGCCTATCGGCCATTATTCACTTTCACATAGTCAGTTTTTGGTAACCGTACTAGATGGCTAGACCATTACTATAAAACAAAATGTGAGATTTCAGAAGAGGATGCATCTTGAAAAATTTTGACTTGATCAAATTCAAAATGGCCTCCTATTGGCCATTATTCACTTTCACATGGGCGATATTTGGTAAACCGTGCTAGATAACTAGACGATCACTATAGAATGAAATGTGAGATTTCAGCTGAGGATGCATCTTGAAAAATTCTGATTCGATCAAATTCAAAATGGCCCCCTATCGGCCATTATTCACTTTCACATGCCCAATATTTTGCAAACTGTGTTAGATGTTAGTCAACTACTATAAAACAAAATTTGAGGTTTCGGGGGAGAATGCACCCTAAGTTTTTAACTAATTTATATCGAATTCAAAATGACCGTAAATCAGCTATTAGTTAAAGGTGTAGTCAACTGTCAAAATTCGCAGGACAAGGGTCCCCCAGAAGGCAATAGTGCCCGTGGGTAAGCCAAGGCCCTATTCCACAATAATACTAAATATGCGTTTCATACCCGAAGCCTCATTAAGAGCAAGTTCTCAAATCACAGCAAGTTCATATATACTTGTTAATAAATGAGTTAATAATTCAAAGCCCTTGTCTTTTGCCCCTACTTGGTCGCCTACTTGCAAACAAACTGACTGTATTACTGCTTGACCCCCAATTTTGTATTGTCACCCAGTAAACACAAAACATTTGTATGACTTTATGCAATGTTGGACCAACGTCGAAGACGTTGGGCCGACATTGCATAAATGTCATACAAATGTCTTGCGTTTGCTGGGCAGGAGGACTTTCTCTCAAACATTGTACATTTATCTAATGTTGGTTCAATGTTGGGCCAGCGTCGCAGACGTTGTCCTAACATTAAAACAGCATTGGATCAATGTCTCGTTTGAGTAATATCTTGTAATCAGTTCAGTGGCTATATTAATGCCGTCAATCTGTACTCAATAGGCTACTGTTGGCCTATACTTGACCGTCCCAGGCATGCGCGTTTTGAAGCTGAATGATTCTTTAACTCGATTGGCCTGATATCGGGTAAACCGTGCCAGATAGGTAGACCATTACTGGGATACTGATTAGGATCATTAATTTCAATGGAGGTTTTCAATCTCTGACAGACTGTCTAGTTCTTATCTTACTCTTAGACTGGGCTTCTTAGACCTAGTTGTCTTGCGTCTTGATTTTTGACCTAGACTAGGACTACATTAATAACCCTATACAAAATTGCTTAAATCAAATTCTAATTCGGAGCGGGAGCTCCTGGACTTATGTAGTCTTGTTTGTTGTTGTTTAATGAAAAAGCTGCATCTGTATAGCTACGATTAGACATGGGAAAAACATACAGCATAATAGAATATCTTAATCTTGGGTAGTTGGCTGTTGTTGCTGTTGACCAGCCATTATGGCAGTGGCTATAAATCTACGATGATACCAAATTATAGTGATGTGATGTTCGGTGGTTTGCTTTTGCATAAGGCTCTTTGGAAACAAAAGGCAATTTTCTTGGTCAGTCTGGCTGGGCAGTTAGTAGCCCTGTATTGGTAAAAGTAAATCCCACATATCAATTTTTGGACATCGTCTTTTTTATTTGAGCACACCGCCGCTTTTTCTTATCCGCTATAACGGTCTCTAATCCGTTATAACGATGTACTAATCCGTTATAACGGTTTAGTAATTCATTATAACGGTCTACTGTTCCCCTTTAATAATCTACTATTCCGTTATAAGTCTAATATTTCGTTGTAACGGGATCCTACATCGTTATAACGGTTTACTAGTCCGTTATGACGGTCTACTATTCTGTTATAACGGTATATTATTTCCTTATGACGGTCTACTATTTTGTAATAATGATCTACAATCCGTTACAACGCTCAGGTATTTCGTTATAACGGTCTAGTATTTCATTCTAACTGCCTACTAATCCGTTATAGCGGTCTACTATTCAGTAATAACAGTCTATTATTCCGTTATAACGGTCTACTAACCAGCTATAACGGTCTACTATTCCGTTTCAACGGTCTAGTATTTCGTTATAATGTCTTCATTGATTTAGTCGAAAAGGTGTGTTACATGGAAGATGGAGTTTTTATTCCACCGTTAAGAACAACATGTCATAGATCCTAAATCGCTGCCATCTTGGATTTCATCCTTAGCTGACCTACAGTAACCATTAAAATATTTCATCATTAATTTAGTGGAAAATGAGATATTGCATAATAAGATTTGATTTACACCAAAAGGTAAAAATTACTCAGATCCAAAATTGGCCGCCGGCGGCCATTTTAAATTGTGGCTTCTCACACATTTTCACATCTTGTTCACGAGGTAGAACCCCCTACGTTGTGTTCCGAAACATTTGTAGATAAGAATTCCATTTGTCGACCTTTTACAACCGGCCGTGTCTATTTGCCAGTATGGGTCAAATAAGACAATAATCTAACAGACCATGCATGATATTCAGTCGCTTACAATGAAATACACTATTAATTATAGAGGGAAAGTCAAAAGTTTGTCCAATCTGAGTAATCAGCGATAATATTCACGGTGTGACGTCATAAAATGATGACGTCATACAGTTTTCGATGTCGAGTTGAGGCAAACATAGGGGGATTAAGTTTTTATTTTCAAATAATAAACTGGTGTTTCATTTAAAGCATCTATGTAATGTATATGTATACATTTGTGAAGAAATGTATCGGAGGATATCTCGTCGGTATCCATGGCAACATCTGTATCTGTATCTGTATCTGTATATTACGTGGCAGTACGCACTATTGTGCTATCGCGCCACGGGAGTAACTTAGAAACATGATAATTAATGTATATACTCACTTGTTTATGTTATCACTGTTATCTGAGATTGTCTATAATGTTTTAAAGAAGCGCTGTTGCTGTAATATAACTCTGTAACGCTATAATCCGTTAATTTAAAGAATAATGACAAGTGAAAATGAATTTCTGTAATAATGAATACCTGGTTGCTATGGTAACCAGAAATTTCTAACAAAAAAAAAAGTTTTACTGTGACTGTATTTAAGATCATGATGTTTTTCCCGTGTATATCAGTTTTTTAAAGGGTTTATTAATTTATCACGCATTAAAACACCAATATTATTGATTTTTCGTGTTGCCATGGTTACGTAAAATGCAATTTATACTAAGAAAATTTATTCCGATTTTTGGGCTACCCTTCTGAAAATGTTCAGTAATGTCGCAGGAGTAACTGTGCCATATTTCATACTTTTGTCCAGCCGGTCACGGTTCGACCCATAATCCGCCCTACTTTAACGTCTGGGATAACAGTTAGGCCTAGTCTGATCACTGAGCGACCGACGACATATATCATGTGGGTGACTTCAGAAAAAATGGCTAATTATGTATTTCCCAGCATGTACCGCTAAGAAATAGTCAATGTCTTAGGAAATCATCTTGGAATATATACCCTGGTGATAACATTTAGTGGTGAAAAAATTATGGAAATACATACAGCCATTACAATAATATGCTCAATAATGTTGCCAAAATGTCAGGAGTGCAACACTTTTTGCGTGACAAATAAAACAATCCTTTACTTCGCAAGTTGGATGGATCTAAAACTGTGGCCTTAACGTAATAAAATGGTCTATTTTATCTGAGTATTGTGTGTTTCGAATATTTTATCCCAATGCCAATTCATAATTTTATGTTTTGATCAGACTGTGTAATCTCAAAACAGTTGTAATGGCTAAAATGAAAATATCAACAAATATACTGACTCTATGATGCCGGGCTAATTATACTGTATAGCACCATTCAACACGTAGACTAAACTATAAGTTATGTTTCAACTACATGTTAGCTTGTATTTCGTACTTGCACTACTTTCATAAATGTCTTGATATAGTCACAAGGGGGATTTTTGAAAGGCTACGCCCCATATGTCAGGAGTGCAACAACAATCTTAAATACCACATTGCTTCTAAAAATGAAATGTCATGATTTATATTATTTTCTATTTCAGTGGAGACTGACAGCTAATGTCAGATGACTATCATAAAGTTTTCAAAGTTTTCAATCTGTGTGCCACAGTTCACTAAAACCAGCATGTCAGGAGTGCAACATTACACATGGCTTATTTAACTTGAACCTTCAAAGTCATTTACTCTCATTCAAATCATCAAAATTTGATGGAAATCTTTTATCGTTGCTCATGAAGTTTAATATATATAATTGTTTATAATCCAGGCAGTAAATATATAACATTTTGCATTCACAATGATTGCTTAAACCTCGCTGACCATGTCTAGTGTGTGTTTCGGCTCATACCAAGTATTTAGTTTTATATAATTAAGCCCAATACTAATTGCATAGTACCAACATCTATGAAGAACATAGACGCAGTCTTTGATAATTATTAGTATAGTCTATTATGGCATACATGGCTTCTGCCATATTCCCATGTGGCGTGTTGCACTCCTGACATAGCCTACCGTATTATCCCTAATAAACGAGCGGGCGCGGCCCCACAGTTGGGGGAGGACGGATTTATTATGTGGACTGAAATCGTCAATTTTTTTTAATTAATTTTCACGTTATTTGGTCACTGTAGCACGCAAATATAATCTCAGAAATAGGACAGTAGGCCATCAGTTTTGGAAATCATGATTATATGGGCCTGACCTGGTCAGGCAGTCCTGCATGTCTGCACATCCAGCAATGCTGGTCCACCATCGTCCGGGTAGACCCAGCATTAAATGAGCTTTTCTACAGCATCAACTCTGGGCCAGTGTCGTAGATGCTGGCCCATCATTGAACGAACATACTGCCAGCATCACTGTCATGCTGACATGATCACGTGTCACTGCCTTCCAAGCGGGCATGGTTTGGTGACCTGGTGCTGGCTCAGTGTTGGGACAGCGATGTAGATGTTAGGCCGGCATTGACCCAACATTGTATTAGTGTCCCATAGTTGCTGTGTTGGTGACTATTTAAAACACGCGCCTCATGAATCAGCCTTGACCCATGAATTTACTTATGTCAGGTAGCTAGCTATCTGGCATTCACGTTCACAATTATTACTCTCACTTTAAACATGTTAAATGTTACAGCGCTGGCAGTTTTACTACATTTTTCAAATGTAGCTCGACTGAGACATGTATGGGTTAATAGTAATATGTATAGTGAAAGTAATCATGGTGATAGGAACAATTTCATTGTAATAGTAATAGATCGTGAAAAAATGAAATAGGGGTATCTCGAAAACCTCAGCCCCCTCCCCCCACGACCCTCGACCCACGACCCTCGACCCTCAACTTAATTTAAAAAAAGTTTTTGTTTGTTTATATAATTATAACTTTTGTATAATAATACCATTCGGGAAACTTATATAGGCCAACTGTGATGCTAACCTAGCCATCAAGTGATGTTGGCTGACCGTCTGCTACGCTGGTCCAGCATTCACCCGACGTTGGTTTAATGTCTCTTGTTTACTGGGTGGCCACCGCTTGGCGCGATAATACACAATAAAACTATAGTTTTATGAATACACATAGACCTACAGCTGGCCAAACACATTTTAATGTTGGGTCACTGCTTACGACGCTTTCCTAACTTAATGGCATGAGATTGAATGCCTCTTGTTTTTTTGGTGCGTAAAAAAACACTTGCCAGTCATATCACCCGCATATCACTCGTTAGCTTCATTCAGTCGCACGCATTGGCACCGGCATCACAAGTGGTGGGCCAGCGTTACAGACGTTGGGCCAGCCTGAATCCAACATTGGTTCAATGCTTCGTGCTTGCTGTGCTTAGCTATCATTGGAATGGAACAATGTAGGGCCAGCGTTAATGTAAGACATTGGTGGGACTTAGATGGCAGTCTATAAGCCTAATCAAGTGCCGCATAATTATATTGCGTATCGTGCCTTTCCTCAAAATATACATGAGGCGTTCAGCCAATGTTAGGCCAGCGTCGCAGACGGTGAGCCAACATTGACCTGATATTGTTTCCCGAATTTTATAAATAGACTAGAAAAGAAAAAAAAGTCGAGGGTCGTGGGTCGAGGGGGTTTTCGAGATATCCATGAAATAGTAATACTAGGTTACAGATGGTCAAGTAATATATAATAACAAATATAGTGTATAATACACCATACAAATGTGTGTAGTTTAATACGTTGTGCAGTGGTGCCACATATTGATGGGAGTTGGAACTACGATTCGCTGAGTAAATCATCATACAAAAAAAGAGAGAATAATACCCCTTTAACCGCTCAATATACAATAGCATTTTTGTAGGTTTGATAGTTTTGGCCATATCTTTGTAATATTTATTTTTGAAACGGAAATTAACCACTAAAGCCGCAGATACAGGCATGTAAGTCATCTTATTAAAAACTAGAACAGGAGTTCCCGAGGCCCGGCTTTAGTCTGTAGTGCCATAGACAAAAAATCGGCTTAATATTTTCTAAAGTAAAACATAGGCCCTAACAGTATTTTCCTCATAGGCCAGAATCCTAAATGTTCAGGATATAATCAAATATTGTTCTATACTTCATTAGTAAAATCTCTGATATAATAAGGAAAGAACCAAGGAGACAATTTAAAATATACCTTCAACGTGTATTCCTTCCACCACCATCGCCGGTGCTGGCCAAACATTCATTCAATACTTGCCTACCATGTAACGCATACTGAGGATGTAGGCCTTCCCACCAAATTCCAGTTCAAGGTTAGGCCAGAGTCATAGACCATTGCTGGATCAATGCCGGTCAATCGTCTACGACGCCGGCCCAAGTCTAATCCATCATTGGGTCTGCTGTATACTTCGCACAAACACGTGGCATTCACTCAATGCTGTTTAAATGTTGACCCACAGTCTTCGACGCTGGCCCGACATTGAAACAGCATTGGGTGATTGTACCATGTTTTCTGACCGCTTCATGCTGGTGACTATGCGGGTGACGCTTTACCATCTCGGCGCCAGAAACAACAGATAACACGATACATTGGCCCAATGCTGATGTAATGCTGGGCCACTATCTGGGACGCTGGGCCAACATTATTCCAACCAAAACTCTTTAAGCTCTAATCACTATATTTAATCGTGAAGGTATATTTTTCTGAACACTTTTCAAAGATGAAAGTCCTTAACCAAGGGACCTCAAACGTTATATTGCACATGTTCATAAGGACTGGTGTACAGAAATGTCAACCGCTTCCCACACACAGCACCCCTCAATCCCCTAAATAGGACACACTCAGGCAAAATAAACTTAATAGGCGACTGGCCTACGGCCGGGCCTAAATAGAGATTAAACTGTCTTTAAAATGTCAAATACAAATTCTAGGCACAGGACGGGAGGAGGTACCTAGCAAACACAATAAATTGATCCAATGCTGGGTAAGGTTCATGTTGGACCATTGTCTAGGTACCGATTATTTTGAGGTAGGCATATCAATCAGCAAAATTTGCCATCTTTTTAAAATATGAACCAATGAATGTGCTCCACTATCTGTCAGGAGTGCAACAATTTACACCTATACTTCAATGTTGCTCATAATGTTCAAATTGAATGATTATACTGTTTATTGAAAAATACGTCGTTCTTTGTGTTAGCATTCGAGGCATTATTATTATGATATTTAATTTTAAAAAACATAGACATCGTAATTCCGCTATTAGTCACCTTTGTGTATGTGACGTAATTTATAATTGCATTATTCCCACTAGTACTTAACGTTTTACTACATGTAAGTGAGCTGTACATTTAGCATAATATATCACCATTAACTTAATGTTCTTATTTAAATTTGGAGATAAGAAGGGAGGGACAGAACTAATTACCATCTACTGATATACACAATGGTACATTTTATCCATAGAAAATGTCAGGAGTGCAACATTATTACATAAGTTAAGTTAGCAAACTGAAAACGTCGCTACGCAGCTATACATCATACTATAACCTCAAAATTGTGTATGTAGATACACACAGTTATTATCTAGCTGGGGAAAAAAGTTTTATAAGCAGTGAGACCGCATATTAACATTTAAGGTGAATATTTCCTTGACATGTATGCCAGTTTTATAGGAAATTACTATAAAAATAAACTTTTTTGTGTGTGTGTCTGTTTGGATACATAATAATCAGCAATATGTTGCATGGCTATCCTTATTCCATCAAATAAACATACTTAGGAAACCATGTGTGGTAATTTTCTGCTATTTTACCTGGGATGTGAGTTTCAGAATATTGTCAATATTTTCGAGGTTTTATCTTGATAAAACATGAGATAAATAAATTTGGTCAGTTAGAGCGTGTTTCCTTCATTAATTTCATATATTCCAGGATGCTGACAACATATTCTGACACAAATGAAACTGAAAATACCATTTTGAATTTTTACCCCTCCCGTCACGTTTTTAGCCATTTTTTCTGAAGTCACCCATGTGTGGGAGTGTATTTTTTCACATTAATTAATGGTGGCTCATTGGCAGGTCAACTTTGAATATTTGCACATTTATTTTAATAATTAAATTAGGACTAGAGCAAATGAAGAAAATTTCATAAAATTGTACTGGTGTTGGGTTATTTTTTATTATGACAGATTGATTGATTTTTTTGCTTATGCGTTTTTTTAGCAATTTTGAATTTTGGTGGCAATTTTAGACTTCAGAATTTGATCTTCAGAAGTCAGACTTCGGACAGACTCTGGAAATAATACTTCGGACATAATACTTCGGACATCGGCAGATTTCGGAATTCAGACTTTGAATGGACTTCAGACAAATTTTCGACTTCAGATTTCAGACTTTCAACTTCAGAATTTTGGGCGTTAGACTCTGGACTTCGGTTTCAGACTTTAGACAACAGATTTTAGACTTCTGACTTCAGACTTTGGTTTCGGACTCGGATTTCGGACTTGGGCTACTTTGGACTTTAGACTTTGGTTTTTGGACTCCATGTTTTGAACAGACATCTGTAGTACTTCAGACTTTGGACATACTTCAGACAGTTTTTGGACAGACGTCGGACATCAAACTTCGGATTTCGTCAGACTTCGTACATCAGACTTCGGATTGTGGACTTTAGACATCAGTTTTCAGACTTCGGATTGTAGAATTTGGACATACTTCAGACGTCGGATTTTAGCCTTCATTGTCAAACTTCGTACAGACGTCATACTTTGGACTCAAAGACTCGGAAGAATTTATTTGTCACACAACAAAAACAAACATACATATGTAACCAAATAAGCTAAAGAAATACATTATAATACATGTATATGTTATGAGGATCAAGAGACCTGCATTAAGATCAATGGTGATCATGCAGACCAATTCGGACAGACTTCGGACAGTTTTCAGACTTTGGACAGACTTCAGACAAACTTCGGACAGACTTCAGACGTCAGACTCCTACTTCAGACTTTTGACCTCGGCCAGACTTCGAACATCAGACTTTGAACTTTAGACTTAGAGTTCTGATTTTAGACTTTGGATATACTTCGGACAGACCTCGCGCTTCGGATTTTGCATTTCAGTCTTTGGATTTCAGACTTTAGACAATATGCTTCAGATTTCTTTGGACTTAAACGGCCGTATTCACAAAAGAGGTTTAACAAAACCCGAGCTTAGCGTTTAGACGAGTGTAACTAAACGGCTGCGTAAATTATTCTTAAATCGTATTAACAAAAGCAGTTTTGCTCCATTGTAACTGAACTTCAGAATACCGTTTAAACCGGCTGGTCTTACAGTTTGATCCGACGTTTATGCATACAAATGATGGTTACCCACATACAAAATGCATACAATTTGTGTACACAGCATTGAATAATATGGTTGAAAGCGCGATCCACGAGACGTCAACACAATGTTGGTTTAACGTTGGGCCATCGATGCAGACAGCGGTACATCATTAAACCAACAGTGGGCCAAGGTCTATCGTTTACTGGATCATTTGCTCTTTTCTAGAGCCTGTAATTAATATCACAATAGAAGATAATTATTCTGTTATCGTTTATTGCAGTATTTAAAAACCGACATGTGGTTGTGTCACATTATAATTATACACGTTACTCAGAATTCAAATATCCGTTGTATAAAATATCAAACATAGCCTAACTTTCCGATAATAATCCTTGTTGATCCGATAGGGTGGGTGCCCTGGTGCCGTGGTAAAGCAAGATGTTTCTTCCCCGCTCACTCGTAAACATTCAATATTGTGGGGATCCTCCGTGACCTAGAGATAGCGTGCTCGGCCTTAGACCGTCAGGGCTCGAATTTCGAATCCTGTGTCTGGAGGGCAGTGTCATTTCATTCATCTCACCATCCTCAGGAGGTTCTCCTGGCCCAGTTTAGCCTATTTGTGCACAAAGGTGGCCTAAGACCCCATTCACTGGTTCATTTGTTGATCCGAATAATATTAATTGGTAACCCGTCAATTATAGCCCACGTATGGTATAGTCCTCCCTAATTTAAACAACAATAACAACTGAATGACCGAATGGAGGGTTTCGTCATGTGATTGACTAAGTTACTCTGCGATTGGACGGGCTTAGAATACGGTACTGGGTCATATATTAAAAGTGTTTTCGTGTAATGAAAGGGGTTTTAACTGGAGAAAAGGAGGACCTAAGTATGATTATGTGTAAATATGAACATGCAAGATTATAGTAGTAAAATGCCTTTCACTAATAATAGGCATTAAACCAAATATGTAATGACAATACTATTTACGCTAAATGTTTTTACCTCTCACATCCGTGCTTTATATTTTTTATCATTTATTATTCAATTCAAATAAATACTTACCAATCAACGAAAGAAAAGTACATTTATAATAAATAATCAGTCTGTGTATTTTTTACCCATTCTCTCCTATTTCGTATATTTGCCTTCATTATCATTACAATGGTCATTCCACTTCATGTTAAACCGGTGCTTAAACTACCCCTGAGCAGGTTTAACTTTCGGTCGACAAACTGCCCGGTTTAAACCAGTGTTTGGCCTAAACTACTTTTGTGCATGTACGGTTTAACGGTAAACCCGTGTTTACACCAGTATTTTTGTTAAACCAGTCTCAAATTTGCTTTGTGAATATGGCCGAAAGAGTTCAGACTTTGGACTTCAAACTTCAAACTTTAAAGTTCAGAAACCCCACTGGGTTTTAATACTTTAAATAGTTAAATAATAAATTAAAACAACATTTTCTATGACTTGATCTCTTGATTAAAATAAGCAAAACAGTTAAGCAGCTTTAATTGTGAGACAGCTGCATTTTAGCTGTCCGTAGAACACTGACCCTGAATGTCGACACAAGCTCAAATTCAGTGCCGTCAGGCTCTAATCAGTAATACTTACACAAGTTACAGTACATATTTTGTATAGCATCAGTTCCACAGAATGAATTCTGTTTAGGGTTCACATTCAAACCGAATCCCAATCCATCTAGTTATACATTTATGATAAAATAATGCTCTTTTCTTCTTTTTTTAGCTATTTTGCAACAGAACCAGAAGGTCTGGTTAATTTACAAATCCAAGAATGGGATCCTATCCTGCATTGGGTGTGCAAACGGTACTTACAACAATTTAAAAATGACTTGAATCATTGATCTCCAGTATACTATCATATCATTAAGGCTTACTGGGGGGGGGGGGGGGGGGGGGTAGAGAGACCTCTATTTTTTATCACATTTATTCGATACACTGACATTTTTCAGCATAACATGGCATTTAATATCACATGTTTATTTCACTGATAGTCTGTGGGGTATTTCCAAAAAGGGGAACAATAAAATAGATATCTAAGACCTGGCAGTAACTCATAAATCATTCCAATATATCGGAATTGTCCGTGTAGTATGAGGTTTTAAAAATTATTCGGTTAGCTAAACAATTGCTGCGATACATTTTATCAAAATTTAGGCATTCGGCACTATCCGCCTATTGCCTTTCCATGCATTGTAGTGAACATACCGATGACTACGGTACTATTTCTATTGGCCTACTTCAAAGACGGTCGAGCCGTTTTGTGCTGTGGTGATTTGGAATATTTTTAGAAGTATCACGCTGATCACCTCAGCTAAATAATAAACTGTGCGCATAAACGTGCATGTACTTATATTTGAAGACGCACTTAGTGTTCGAAAACAAATGCTTGTAATATACAAGACATATTTCAGGAAAAACGACTTCCACGTCCACTTATTTAATTCCGAATTATTGCGATTTAACCTTCTGAAAAATATTTAAAAAACGACTGTAGCCTTGCTTATAGAGCTCAAAGGGTTAAACAAGCTCATGACCTGGGATTGGTTTCTGTAGCGTCCTAAACTTGAGTACCGGGTACATTAAGCTACTTGTACTTAACTTTCTGCTGAACACACTTTGACAACAGGCTTAAGTCCTTTGGTTTAAGCAAAACATTAAGCATGCTTATATTTATGAAGGCCTACAATACCGAAACAACAACAAATCACCGTTTTTTTTAATTCCTAAATAGTTCATGAATCATTTTGTTTAATGATTAATTCATGAGCAATTCATGATCATTTTAGGTTTAAATGAAAGTTCTTGAAATCGTTGTATTGATTATATCTGGTAGTTATTGCACAACCTTTCACTTAAGTAATCCTTATTTTTTACAATATCATAATTATGATAATGCGCATTCTTAAAAAAATGTTTTATGTGTAGGTCTACCGTATTTATAGTTGGATATTATTTAGCACTAGATGCAATATAAAATTCTTCTGCATAAAAATGTGATTGTTTGTATACTATTTTTTTTGTCAGATATGGTGTTGAAGTGCATGCCACAACAGGTATTGGTATACCTGCAATATCACAAGAAACCAAGCATGTGTTTAGAAAACACCTGGAATCTTATAATGATTGGGCACTTGTTGGTTAGTTGAAAATTGCCTTTTTTTAGATAAATTAAAATCTTCCTACAACGAAGAACAACCGAGTGATTGGTTGAATGAATAAATTAACGAAATAATTAATTAGTTAATTAATTCAATAATTATTAATCTACAGGTAGGGTACTGTATTCATGTGTTCATGGCGTTTACTGCACCCACCCCCCATTGGTCAGAAGAACTATTTGGGTTCTTATTACATAACCACATATATCTGATTCACAACTCTGGGCACCTTCAGGTGCTGAATTAAGTTCTGTGATTTCCTAATATTGATATTTCTCTGTTCTAGTTTCCTTGTCAACATGGTATCTCAGGAACTGTTCGTCTGTTGTATTAAGACATTTACTTCCGAAATGAAATAGTTTTGCTTGTGGTCCATTGATTTTCGGGAAAATGTCATTCAAAGAACCAAACTCCTACTCCATCGTTACCAGAACATATTTCCCTGAAATCTTTAAGTGATAAATTCTCAACAGATTTTGTCGATAAAAATAGTTTATCACGTGCAAAATTTTCTGAGAACATTTTAGATTGACCTTTCGATCAGACTCAACATTAACTACATTTTCTCCTGCTACACATGAAGAAATAAAAACTAAGTTTAGACTCACGTTATGCCACATGTGATCTTGATCCTCTACCAGCACCAGCCAGTTTGTTGAAATCCTGCCTTGAGAATCTCCTCTCAGATCCAATCACACACATGATTAATATGTCTTTACAATTGGGAAGTTTTCTTGATGGCCATTTCACTCAATCGAAAATGCACTTGTGTTTTATGGGCGGGGGCCCTAGGGTTGTGGTTAGCTCCCGGTCTCGGCGGTTTGAAAGAAACAAAAATGTTTCTTCCCCATCCACATGTAAAACTCAGGGAGCCTCCGTGATCGAGAAGTAGCGTGCTCGGCCTCAGACCGCCAGGGCTCAAATTTCGAATCCTGTGTCTAGAGGACAGTGTCATCTCATTCATATCATCATCCTCAGGAGGTTCTCCTGGCCCAGTTTAGCCTATATGTGCACAAAGGTGGCCTAAAGCCCGATTCATTTTTTACTTATGTTTCAATGATGATATTTCATGATGCTCAGAAATTGAGGGTGCATTTGTTGGTCAAGTTGCAGTTCTTTCATTGGCTAATATCCGGATCAGGTCAAATGAACGCTCCATTATATGAAGTAAGGGTGGTGTAACCAGCTGTCTCGTGCAGATCAGGGGTTTACATGTCATAATTAAAGCAGTTTTGTTCTCTACAAAGATTGACAGAGAGATTTTATGTTGAAAAAAATGACTCTTTTAATGCATGTTTAATATCCGGTGGTCAGTTTTTTCTTTCTGATAGAGTAGTTTCAAGGCAGACAACACCTAGTCTGCTAGCTGTTCTGTGGTTGTTCGCATGGGTAATGTGATTGTGTGTGATTTAGATCTATTAAACGTACCTACCCAGCAAGCACGAGACATCGACCGAGTGGTGGGCCACCGTCTACGACGCTGGTCCAACATTGGTGCGGTGGTTCGTGTTTGCTGTCTATCAGTTACTGGTTTCAGAGAATAGCTCCTAATCTCACCATGGGCAAAGTAAAATCACTTTCTAAATGTCAGCTCCGCACCAATCATTGCCTGTGGTGTGGTTAAAGCCAGTCAAGTTGTACATGCTTGGGGAGAAGCATAAGCAGAAATACCAAAGGCAGAAAGCACCAGTAAGTCGCTGGTGACTGAGCAGCAACACAGTCCATCGACTTGATCTGAAGGAATTTACACAACCCAAAATCCCACGTTTGACAGCAATCCAGAAAGGGATTGGGACTCTCCTTTTCAAGACATATGAATATATGATGGAATGGTACTCTCCTTTTCCAAGACATATGAATATATGATATGTGTGGTGCCCATAGGCCTATTATGATATGGGAGAGGGGGCAGTTGGCAACGGGACCTGTGTGAGCCAAAAATGGTTATCTACGAATCTTCCTTGTTTTATTCACAAAGAAGAAGAATCCTAGGAGTTACCTAGGGTTGAGTAGTTCTGGCGAGGTCCATTAGGTTTGATTTTAAAAGTATATTGTATGTGACCTTCCACACTAAAAAGGCAGTAAGGTCAAAATTAATTTTTAGTAGATTTTATAGCCGCGCTTTTCCTTTTTCATAAACTTAAAGAATTGTAGAAAATAAAAAAAATTGTATTACCTTTTATTTGCTTTTATGAGATTTTAACTTTTTAATTTCATTACAATTTATGACGTCTTAGATCCACCTGGGTGTACCTTTCGCGTGGCGCCATCATATGGGTTCAATGACCACAAAAAATCAATGAAAATAAAAGATAAAGTCATATTTCTACTTAAATTGTCAGAAATTTAATGCTGATTACAAATGCATGTAGACCCTATATAAACTTGAAAATAAAAAAAAAGAAACGCAACACCAGTTTATGGATATACTGTTCAAAATATGTCATATTCTTCCAAGAAACTTGAATATACCACTCATTAATTGGTTATAGAAGATGAGTATTTGTAATTTTTCGACGTGGGTTACCCACAGTAGCGCGTATGACCCATAGATATATGGGCAAAGCCCGCCACTTCAAGACTTTTTCCACAAGCTACATATAAAAAAAATCAACTTCTCACTCTTTTTGCAACTTTATTTTAAAATTTTAAAATTATTATTTCTTGTCCTAAAAAATTGAGATACCTAGTGAAGTCTAAAACATCAATTTTAATCATTTTTCTGAATGGACAATTAAAAGCACAAAAAAACACACAAGAGTACGTTTCATTTTTTTTTAGTTTAAACATTTCCCAAAATATCTGATATGTATTGAGCATTTTTGTACAAATACTATACAAAATAAAAACATGCAAAATGAAATATATCAATGTAATTTCAATGTTGCTAAGTGTAAATGGTCTTTATACATTGCAGTAGGCCTTATGATATATAAAGGTTTTTCAAAATATAAGAACAGTAGTGTTTACATGTTCAAGAATGATGCAATATTGTTTAAAATAAATCTAGGCAATAAAATAAATTGTGTGTGTGATTGTTACCAGACTTATTGTATATACTATTTCACTATACTTCACCAGGCGCAAAATAATTATCAGAATTAAAAGTAACGTATTCTGTATTTGTGTGTATAATGGAAGTTATTACACACTGATACATAGAATAATCGATGTGTTTTTTTGTCCAAGCATATTTTTTATTATTTTTATAACGATAAATACTGAGTTTCTGTCTTTTTGTGCCTGCTGGTTAATATTTCAAATAAAAATGCAAAATACGTTACTAAAATACGTTACATAACCAACAAAATTCATATTATGATAATGTAATGATATTAAATGTCCGTATATCTAGTAAATAGTTGTATTAATACAAAGTGTGAGTATTTTTGTTACGAAACAGAATGCACTATTACCACATTTTTTAGTGAAGAGCAAAATACGTTAGCGAAATACGTTACAAAATGTAACGTATTTGTAATTTTGTGTAACGTATTCTGGATTTTTTTTCTGGGTTTAGTGGCCAGGTTTAATATTTACTTGCTGCTTAGAGACATACTTAGTGAGTAACTAGAGGGTCATTTGTTGTTAAGTGTGCATATCACAATATCTTCAGAGTCCATGTAACGTATTCTTTTTCCTAAAAAATGAATACGTCTGCTTGTTTCTATTGATTATTGCAAGAGTAGCACTGTTAATATCACATGTCTTACATACTTACGTTAGACTACATATTCATCACACAGAAAGGAACTTTAGTGATCCGAGAGGCAGATAAAAACAACTAACTAACTCAAATGTAACGTATTCTGTTATTTATGAACATAAATTCAATTTTGCAAGGGACAATATACTACTTTTGGGAATTCTATACAATCACTACTATATGTTTGTCAAATTCAAACCATTATTCTTCCAAAAACTCATGAGCAGTGAGTGACCTGTCTAAGACGAAATTTTAAGCTGGCGACATGCCAAAAATGTTATTTTATGGCATTCTAGTGGTCAAAAGCATAATTTTTCTTGTCTAGGCTATGGATAACTATACATTTTCTTAAAGGTCTATGCATGAATTAAATGGTAAAACTAGTTAAACAAAAGTGGAGGTCACTACGAGAACACTGCTGGGGTCACATGATTCTTGAAGTGGCGGGCTTCGTCCATATACATCTGTGGTAGGACCCATTTTGGCATGTTCCACTGCCAAAAAGAGTTGACCCACGCATTCATCCATTGATTGTCAATCAATGTCACTCCCTTGTGGCTGCTAAATTGGCCTCAATGCGTTCGTTAGTGTCTGTGCAGAAACACACGTTTTTACCCCTCCGAAGGGGTATTGTCGTCCCCTTCGTGCGCCGCCGGGGGAGCCTCCGTGACCGAGAGGTAGCGTGCTCGGCCTCAGACCGCCAGGGCTCGAATTTCGATTCCTGTGTCTGGAGGACCTTTTTACCCAAGGTCAAGCATTTAAAAAAAAAATCTTGGTAACGCGATAACTTGAAAAATAATTATTGGATCTCTCCAATTTTTTACGTGAAGTTACCCATGAGTATGGAAATCACCTGATTAGATTTTCAGCTTTCCACCGATAATCAAAATGGCCGCCACCTGGCGACTAATTTTTTTTTTTCTCATATTTCCCTTGAAACCTGGTATATATAGGTTTTCAGGGTCTGCGAGTCTGTTGGCATTATCCGTTTTCGCGTGCAACTGAAAACGAGGCTATGCCGGCCATCTTTATTTTTTAATTACAAAATTCCTTGTTAACGCGATAACTTGAAAAATAATTATTGGATCTTTCAAATTTTTTATGTGATGTTCCCCATGAGTATGGAGATGACCTGATTAGATTTTCAGCTTTTAAACGAAAATCAAAATGGCCGCCACCTGGCGATTAAACGTTTTTTTCTTACTTTTTTTTAGATTTTCCTCTAAACCTGGTATATATAGGTTTTCGGGGTCTGCGAGTCTATTGGCATTGTCCGTTTTAGTGTGCGATTGAAAACGAGGCTATGGCGGCCATCTTGATTTTCAAATTTAATAATTCCTTGTTAAATTCACTCAAAACCTGGTATATATATAGGTTTTCGGGGTTTGCAAGTCCATTAGTATTGTCCGTTTTCATGTGATATTGAAAACGAGGCTGCGGCGGCCATTTTGGTTTTATCAATTTTTAATAAATCGTTCTTATTTTCAATTAATTGTCTTGAAACCTGGCATATATAGTCACTGCTAGAGCCGAGGGGTATTTGAGTGCATTAGATACCGGTTTTCTTGGTCTTCCCTACCTTGGCCGATCAGAGGTTATTCAGTGTCTTGAAATCTGGCGTAAAATCTCAGTATTGTTAACCTGTTTTCTGGCAATTTGAGCCGTAGGCCAGACCACCTTCCGCGATAGCAATACATACAAAAACTGGCTGACGCTGCATAGTTGTCAAACGAGCCATTTTCATCAACCCATCATTTTTGAACAAATGAACTTATCTGAAATAAATGAAATGAAGCGGGCTTTAGGCCACTTTTGTGCACCTCCAAAGTTTGGTGAGATGAGCGAGATGACATTGCCATCCACACACATGATTCGAAATTCAAATCCTGGATGTCTGAGGCCGAGCACGCTACCTCTTGGTCATGGAGGCTCCCCACAGTGGATGGGGAAGAAACATTTTTGTTTCTTTCAAACCGCCGAGACTGGGAAACGAACCCCAAACTCTAGCGTGAAAGGCAGCGCGGTGCTAACCACTACCCTAGGGCCCCCGCCCAACTAAATCTAAAAACAGACTTTTCCTTCCCCCAGATGTGGACATGGTTAGTAGGGTGTTTGGCGACAGCAAGATGGGTAACCTGGTACTAGTGGGTTATCTTGGTTAAGAGTCCTCAGTAGGGCCTACTTTTAAAAATACGTGTCAACACTCTCCACAAATCAGTGCACACGTGAAACAGTTTCTCTGCGCCAGTTTTAAGCCCGGAGTGCAGCCATATCAGAACCTGATAAATACATAGTCATTTGAAAGTTGGTATATCAGAAAGTTCACTCTCCTGGGATGAGAACTTACCCGGGCGACAGAAGAAATACCAATTTTATCATCACCGGAGTGCCACATTTATGAAGTCATGTGTCCAATCCGTTGGGCACCATTTTTGAAACTGCCCAGCCCGAAGATCGAACAACCAACCCTGATATCGTGAGACCCTAGTGCTGACAATCAACTCTATGACCAGGGTAGTAATCACTCCAGTCCACCTTACATTCACGCACCCGTCTACATAATTATTCACAGGTGCATGCAGACGTCAAATCTTAACTGGTATTATGCAGTGTTGTACGATAAAATACGTTAGATCTAGACTACATAATAATAAATTTGTTTGAAGATGTACAAATACCATGCATTTTTGCCATAGGATATCAGCAAGCTGTGGAGTGTATCAAGTCATTAGTAGTCAGCTCAGCCCTCATTGACAGATATATAACAGTGGAAAAGGCAGTAGAACTTGCCAATCTCGAGGAAAGATTTCAGGTGAGAGCATTTCCTCAGAAATAATTCACTAGAGCCAGGTCTCACCAGCCGACTTGATCACTAGTTGGTAGACAAACTTTAGACTTGAATCGGTTGGTAAAACCTGGCCCAGAAAAATTGTTTCCCAACGCCAGAACATAAAAAAAATGATTACCGGTAGATCTCAAGTTGTTATGTGAAGTCAGCCATGAGTATGGAGATGACCTAATTAGACTATAGTGCCTGAAACTGGTATTTGTTTTTGGGTTCTGTTATTTCATTAAAAAAATAAAAGTGAGATACTTACTATCTTTTTAAAAAATGTGGCGATTTGCAGCAGGCTCGACACCAAATATTACTTTTTGATACCAATTTATTTAGATTGGGTGACCATTTTTTGCTTCAAAAACATCGAAATCGGGAAAGATAGATATAAAATGTAGACCCTGCACTGGTAGTAACGAGGACATATGATGTATTCGATATACACTGCCACCCGTGGACACTGCTATTCTGTGTGTTATATTGTGCAGATGGGCTGACGTCTCATTTCCCCCACTATTCTTTTCAGCCTATCATAGTACGCTTGTGATTGGCTGGTTTACAAAATGCTGTCCTGATAAACGTTCTCTGATTGCCTGGCGCATATGTGTCAACCGGCGACTGAAAACTAGGTCGGTCAATGGTGGGATGTTTCTTGTGCACAATTTGAACTGCCTGGTTTCAGTGTCTGTGGAATTGCGAGATAGCTATTCATCTAAAAAACAATGCAGAATATCAGGACCATGAAAAGTTTCACACAAAGATAACCCATAATAAATCCTTGGTGATTCGAGCTCAGTGACAAACATAATCGTAATCAAACTGAACAGTCCCAAAACTGATTGCATTTGTCATCTGGGTCAACCGGACCACGGAGGATCTAAGTAGGATAAAAAAGAGCACACTCGACAACAGCCCGCCGCCATTATTAAAATGAATTTATCGCGCCCACAAGGTCAAATTATTTATGTAAAATGCGAAAAATCGAAATAAATCGGCCATTTTTTTTAAATTTCAGCCGAGAACTGGTGATTAGTAACATGAGTAGCAAATTTGGGAAGGATACATGAACATCTTGTCATGTTATCGCGCTCACAAGGTCAAATTATTGACGTAAAATATGAAAAATCAAACTAAATCTTCCATTTTGATTTTTTTTTCAGTCGTTGTCGAAATTGTCCGAGAAATGGTCATGCATAACAAATTTGCTAAAAGGATACAAATTTCTCAAATCCGTGAGGAAGTGTAATGCACAGGCACAAGCTCTTTCAAACAAACCAAACAGAATTGAAATCGGATAAGAATTGAGGGAGGAGAAGCATTTCTTGTGAAGTGTGGACAGACGACAGACAACACACGATGGCATAAGCTCAACTTAGGCCGAATGAGCCAAAAAATGATGTTACCGCGTTGGGCTGTCCGTGAACGTTTCGTTTCCGGAGCATATCTCAGAATGTAAATGAAATGAATCGGGCTTTAGGCCACCTTTGTGCACATATAGGCTAAACTGGGCCAGGAGAACCTCCTGAGGATGGTGAGATGATTGAGATGACACTGTTATCCAGACACAGGATTCGAAATTCGAGCACTGGCGGTCTGAGGCCGAGCACGCTACCTCTCGGTCACGGAGGCTCCCCACAATACTGACTTTCAGACGTGGATGGGGAAGAAACATTTTTGTTTCTTTCAAACCGCCGAGTCCGGGAACCGAACCCCGAACTCTGGCGTGAAAGGCAGCGGTGCTAACCACTACCCTAGGGCCCCCGCCCAACAGTTTAAGTACAGTGTCTTACATAACTAATCTGAATTCAATACGCAAGGTTGCAGAGGAGAAAATGATGATGTGACGGCGTTGGGCCGTCCGTAAATAATTCGTTTTCGGAGCATATCTCTGAAAGTACTTGTCCGATTGTTTTCAAATTTTACACACAACACCACCAGGGGATCTAGTTGTGCCTTTTGGGGTATATGAACTTTGATATATTTTTGGTTAAGAACTATGACCTATTTAGACGTTTTGACACACACTTCGTTTCCGGTGCAGATCTCGAAAACTACTGGGCCGATTACAGTCATATTGCACATACATGATCTTTAAGGTCCCTAGTTGTGCCTTTTCAGGTTTCTTGACCTTGAAGTTGACCCAGCACTTTGACCTAATTTATAACATTGGTATATCTGACTGAAATATTTTGCGGAATATCATGAAAACCGCTCAAGATAGCTACACCATTACTATAAAAGGTCTCACCACACAAATTCATTCGCGCATATCATTATAAAGTTTAAGAATAAGAAAGCTAGTCTCTGTTTCAAAATTGTGGCTCTTTGCAGCAGCTCGTGAGGTGATTATTACGGATATATCATTTTGATACCAATTTAAATCGATTCTGTGATGTTTTGTTGTAGTAAAAGCATCAAAATTATAAAAGATAGACCTAACAGGAAGTCCTTGCGCTGGCTGTAAAAAAAACGAGGTCAATTTTTTTCTAGGTCGCCCGGGGGAGAGTGGGGCAAGAGCTTATTCTAGGCTAAAATAGCAGAAAAGCAAGCAGATTCACATACCTTTTTTATTTTGTATTTTGAAAGAGAACAACAAGATGGTTAAAATGATATATAGGGTTATTTACATTTCCCCACTTTAGGAGTGCTGGGAGGCCTGAGCGTATGGGTCATAATACATGTAAGTCTATGGGACGGGTATTATGTGTGGTGAGACGTAAAACAAATTGTAAGGTTTCAGGAGAGTATGCATGTTAAAAAATTTCAACTCTTATCAAATTCAAAATGGCCCCCTATCGGCCATTATTCATTTCGCAGGCCTGATATTGTGTAAACTGCTAGATAGCTAAACAATTACTATAAAACAAAATGTGAGATTTCAGGAGAGGATGCATCTTGAAAATTTTTGACTTGATCAAATTCAAAATGGCCGCCTTCCGATCATTATTCACTTTCACATGGCCGTTATTTGATAAACCGTGCTACCATCACTGTAAAACAAAATGTGAGATTTCAGAGAGGATGCATCTTGAAAAATTTTGCCTTGATCAAATTCAAAATGGCCGCCTTCCGGTCATTATTCATTTTCACATGGCCGA
This sequence comes from Flabesymbios commensalis, assembly GCA_964017125.1. Classification (NCBI taxonomy): domain Eukaryota; kingdom Metazoa; phylum Annelida; class Polychaeta; order Terebellida; family Flabelligeridae; genus Flabesymbios; species Flabesymbios commensalis. The sequence goes on along the minus strand of OZ024904.1, from coordinate 56,675,083 downwards.
TATTTGGTAAACCGTGCTAGATGACCATTACTATAAAACAAACAAAATGTGATTTTTCGGGGGAGGATGCACTCTGGAATTTTTTAACTCTATGGATTTCAAAATGGCCGACAATCGGATTTCAGGAGAGGCGATATTTGATAAACCAAATGTGACGTTTCAGGAGAGGAGGATGGATCTTGAAAACTTTTGACTCAATCAAATTCAAAATGGACGCCTATCGGCCACTATTTACTTTCACATTGCTGATTTTTGGTAAAACTGTGCTAGATAGCTGGACCATTGCTATAAAGTTGTCATGGTTACTTTTTATTTAAAAACATGTTGATGAAAGAGGACATATACATTAGGGTGAACTGTTTTTATTATTATGTGCTCCCAAATTCGTTATATTTAATTTTTTATTTGCTCCCATATGACTCTCAAATTACAAATCAAGTATTTCATCCATGAATTATCCTCAAAACACGACCTTCACAGATCTCTTTTAGGCTTAGTTATCCTACCATTTTCTCAATTATACACTTTTTAATCAAAATTGTGGAATTTTTTTATTGCAGCGACGATAAACATCCATTAAATATAGGTTTAAAGCTCCCTTTTTTTATTAACCAGTTGGAATAAGTCAATTAAACCAAGAAAACCTGAATAGCCTTCTGCATACTCATGGTCTCACCACCCCAAATGCCAGTCCCATTGAAATACATGTAAAATGCCTCAATTCCACTGGCCGATTTTACTTCTTTTTGCCCTCCCCCCTATCTAGTGCCGCATATCATAATGAAGCCTGTACTGTGCATTTTCAAAAACAGCTCCGATAAGGGGTTGCTACCCAGACAGATTTTGAGCTAGACCCCCTAGTGTGCAAAAAGGTCACTATAGTTCAAATTACGCTTAAATTCATACCCTCTTTCACAGACCAGACACACATCCTTTTAACCCACTGTATCCCTGTCAGATTATCACGAAACAGTTATATCTGATATCCGGGATGAAGGAGACATCGTGTACTTATTAAATATTCACAGAAATATAACTTCTTTGTATTTGTTTTTAATTCAACAGAGGTTGAAACAGCCGCATTGAAAATATTTTGTGTGATGATTCCATCATTAGTATACACCTGCCGTGATTTCGGCTTATTTAGGGTGGTGAGACCATATGAAAAATTTCGACTCGATCAAATTTAAAATGGCCGCCTATCGGCTATCATTCACTTTTACATGGCCGATATTTGGTAAACCGTGCTAGATAGCTGGACCATTACTATAAAACAAAATGTGAGTTTTCAGGGGAGGATGCACCCTGGAAATTTTTAACTCTTTATCGAATTCAAAATGGCCGACAATCGGCATTATTTACCTCGATAGGCCGATATCAGGTAAACTGTGCTAGATAGCTTAGACCATTACTATAAAAAAAAATGTGACGTTTCAGGAGAGGATGGCCCCCTATCGGCGATTATTTACTTTCACATGCCCAATATTTGGCAAACCGTGTTAGATGGCTAGACCATTACTATAAAACAAAATGTGATGTTTCGAGGGAGGACGCACCCTGACATTTTTAACTAGATTTAAAATGTCTGCCTATCGGCCATTAACCACTTCACTTCCAGGCCAAAGTGCATGCCAGGATTCAGGGATCCTGGTGTAACTATAGTAAATCCGAAGGAAATTTCCGTCATGTATGGTTATGTAACATGACAAATGACGACAGAAATTTCCGTCATGTATGGTAGTGAAGGGATTAATTACTTTCACATGCCCAATATTTGGCAAACTGTAGATGGCTAGACCATTACTATAAAACAAAATGTGAGGTTTCGGGGGAGGATGCACCCTGAAATTTTTTAACTGGATCGAATTCAAAATTACCGTCAATCAGCCATTATTTAAGCAATTTTGTGTAGGGTTATCAATGTAGTCCTAGGCTAGGTCAAAAATCAAGACGCAAGACAACTAGGTCTGAGAACCCCAGTCTAAGAGTAAGATAAGAACTAGACAGTCTGTCAGAGATTGCAAACCTCCATTGAAAATAATGATCCTAATCAGTATCCCAGTAATGGTCTACCTATCTGGCACGGTTTACCCGATATCAGGCCAATCGAGGTAACTAATAGCTGATTTACGGTCATTTTGAATTCGATATAAATTAGTCAAAAACTTAGGGTGCATCCTCCCCCGAAACCTCAAATTTTGTTTTATAGTAATGGACTAACATCTAACACAGTTTGCAAAATATTGGGCATGTGAAAGTAAATAATGGCCGATAGGGGGCCATTTTGAATTTGATCGAGTCAGAATTTTTCAAGATGCATCCTCAGCTGAAATCTCACATTTCATTCTATAGTAATCGTCTAGCTATCTAGCACGGTTTACCAAATATGGGCCATGTGAAAGTGAATAATGGCCTGAAGACGGCCATTTTGAATTTGATCAAGTCGAAATTTTCCAAGATGCATCCTCAGCTGAAATCTCACATTTCATTCTATAGTAATGGTCTAGCCATCTAGCACGGTTTACCAAAAACCGGCTATGTGAAAGTGAATAATGGCCGATAGGCGGCCATTTTGAATTTGATCTAGTCAATTTTTTTCAAGATGCATCCTCTCTTGTAATCTCACATTTTGTTTTATAGTAATAGTCCAGCTATCTAACACGGTTTACCAAATATCAGCAATGTGAAAGTAAATAGTGGCGATAGGCGGCCATTTTGAATTTGATTGAGTCGAAAGTTTTTGAAAGGCATCCTCTCTTGAAACGTCACATTTTGTTTTATAGTAATGGTCTAGCTATCTAGCACGGTTTACCTGATATCAGGCCTATCGAGGTAAATAATGCTGATTGTCGGCCATTTTGAATTCGTAAGTTAAAAATTTTCAGGGTGCATCCTCCCCCGAAAACTCACACTTTGTTTTATAGTAATCAGGTAATGGTCTAGCCATCTAGCACGGTTTACCAAATATCAGCCATGTGAAAATGAATTTTTAAATTTGATCAAGTCAAACTTTTTCAAGATGCATCCTCATCTGAAATCTCACATTTCGATTTATAGTAATGGTCCAGCCATCTAGCACAGTTGACCAGATATCGGCCATGTGAAAGTGAATAATGGCCGATAAGTGGCCATTTTGAATTTTATCGAGTCAAATTTTTTCAAGATGCATCCTCTCCTGAAATCACACATTTTGTTTTATAGTAATGGTCTAGCCATCTAGCACGATTTACTAAATAACGGCCATGTGAAAGTGAATAATGGCCGATTGGCGGCCATTTTGAACTTGGACAAGTTGAATTTTTTCAAAATGCATCCTCTCCTGAAACCTTACAATTTGTTTTATAGTAATGGTGTAGATATCTTGAGCGGTTTTCATGATATTCCACAATATCAGGCCTGTCGAGGTGAATAATGGCCGATAGGCGGCCATTTTGAATTTTATCAACTTGAAATTTTTCAAGATGCATCCTCTCCTGAAACCTTACAATTTATTTGATATTAATGGTGTAGCTATCTTGAGTGGTGTTCATGATATTCCGCAATATCAGGCCTGTCGAGGTGAATAAGGTCTCACCACCCTAAATAAGCCGAAATCCAGGGAGGTGTCTACTAATGATGGAATCATCACACAAAATATTTTTAATGCGGCTGTTCCAACCTCTATTGAAACAAAGTAAAATACAAAGAAGTAATAATTTTGTGAATATTTAATAAGCCCACGTTATCTTCTTTGTCAAGGATATCAGAAATAACTGTTTCATGATAACCTCGCAGGGATACAGTGGGTTAAAATGATGTGTGGCTGTTCTGTGAAAGAGAGCACGGATTATAGCCCAATTTTAACAGTATTGACTTTTTTACACTCTAGGGGGCGTAGCTCAAAATCTGTCTGGTAAGCATACCCATAGCGAGCCTGTTTTCGAACAAGGACATCTCAAGCTTTATCCTGATATGTCACACTAAATATCTAATAGGGTGAAAAATGGTGAAATCGGCCTGCGGAATTGAGGCAGTTTACATGTGTTTCAATGGGACTGGCATTTGGGGTGGTGAGACCATCAGTAGACACAAGGGGTTCTCGTGTTCTGGTCCTTTCTTGCCATATTCCAGCTGCTTGATAAAAAATCTGCAGCTTGATATCTATATTTTATTGAGTTTTACCATAGCTGTAACAATCTAAGTGTAATAGTTTTGCTTAGAAAGTATATAATTGGCGAATAAATGTGATAACCATGTCTAGAAAAGACCAGAAGAGGCCGTGTTTTGGTGATATAAGTCATAGATGAAATGCCTGGTTGGTAGTTTGACTGTCATATGGGCCCAAGTAAAAAGAAAAAATGGTGAATTTAAGTATGGATGCTACTAATAGCAGTCCATTCTAATATGTGTGGCATATTTCAACAACAATTTTCGAAATACAAGGTAACCATGACGACTTTGTGTGACGAAATAGAGGCGGGAATAGCCACTTCATTCAACTGTTTTATTCAATGCGACTTTCAAGGAAACCAGGCCGATTTTCATGATATCAATAATTATTCAAAGGGCTCCGAGGGCAACAGTTTTCAATATATTTGCCTAATTCAAAAACTATATTGTTCAGAACACCTTCAAGCATCATACCAGGCCGAAATAAAATAATCAAAGAAAATTATATCTCTACATATGGTCTCACCACCCTAAATAAGCCGAAATCCAGGGAGGTGTCTACTAATGATGGAATCATCACACAAAATATTTTTAATGCGGCTGTTCCAACCTCTATTGAAACAAAGTAAAATACAAAGAAGTAATAATTTTGTGAATATTTAATAAGCCCACGTTATCTTCTTTGTCAAGGATATCAGAAATAACTGTTTCATGATAACCTCGCAGGGATACAGTGGGTTAAAATGATGTGTGGCTGTTCTGTGAAAGAGAGCACGGATTATAGCCCAATTTTAACAGTATTGACTTTTTTACACTCTAGGAGGCGTAGCTCAAAATCTGTCTGGTAAGCATACCCATAGCGAGCCTGTTTTCGAACAAGGACATCTCAAGCTTTATCCTGATATGTCACACTAAATATCTAATAGGGTGAAAAATGGTGAAATCGGCCTGCGGAATTGAGGCAGTTTACATGTGTTTCAATGGGACTGGCATTTGGGGTGGTGAGACCATAATGGCCGATAGGCGGCCATTTTTAATTTTATCAATTTGAAATTTTTCAAGATGCATCCTCTCCTGAAACCTCACAATTTGTTTTATAGTAATGGTGTAGCTATCTTGAGCGGTTTTCATGATATTCCACAAAATCTTTCAGTCTGATTTACCGATGTTATAAATTAGGTCAAAGTGCTGGGTCAACTTTCAGGTCAATGTCCAAAAACCTGAAAAGGCACAGCTAGGGACCTTAGAGAACATGTATGTGCAATATGACTGTCATCGGCCCAGTACTTCTCAAGATTTGCTCCGGAAACGAAGTGCGCGTCAAAACATCAAAATAGGTCATAGTTCTGAACCAGAAGTAGGTCAAAGTTCAAATACCCTAAAACAGAGACTAGCTTTCTTATTCTTAAACTTTATAATGATATGCGCGAATGAATTTGTGTGGTGAGACCTTTTATAGTAATGGTGTAGCTATCTTGAGCCGTTTTCATGATATTCCGCAAAATATTTCAGTCGGATATACCGATGTTATAAATTAGGTCAAAGTGCTGGGTCAACTTCAAGGTCAAGAAATCTGAAAAGGCACAACTAGGGACCTTAAAGATCATGTATGTGCAATATGACTGTAATCGGCCCAGTAGTTTTCGAGATCTGCACCGGAAACGAAGTGTGTGTCAAAACGTCTAAATAGGTCATAGTTCTTAACCAAAAATATATCAAAGTTCATATACCCCAAAAGGCACAAACAGATCCCCTGGTGGTGTTGTGTGTAAAATTTGAAAACAATCGGACAAGTACTTTCAGAGATATGCTCCGGAAACGAATTGTTTACGGACGGCCCAACGCCGTAACATCATTATTTTCTCCTCTGCGACCTTGCGTATTGAATTCAGATTAAAAATATTTTAACCTGTCCATTAGCCACCTGGAAGTAACCCACATACCAAAAATTGTTATCCTAGCTTATTTTCTTACAAAGTTATAGGCAAAAGAAGAGGCCAAAAAAAAACGGAGGTATAATCCATAGCTCCCTCCGTCTCACCTACGGTGACGGCGGGAGCTAAAAAGGCAGTTCATTCCAAAATGTGGGTGCTGCAACAAAAAAGGCCCTGGTGCCTAAGTTCTGACCCGTGGAACATGCAGTTGATCTAGATCATTGGAACGAAGTGTCGTACCTTTCGAGATAGTTTTAGCATGTTTCGAATATACATGTATACTGGTTGTCCACTGGTCAGAGCCTGGTAGGTCAAGGACCATAATTTAAATTTGATTCTGTAACGAATAGGTAACCAGTGCAAAGATTTTAGAAGAGGAGTTATGTGACAAAAACAAGGAGACTTTTTCACAACCTCGGCCAAACAGCTCTGTACACCCAGGCCCTGTAGCGTTAATATTTCCTTTTAAGATCAATGACAAAAATCAATGACAAAAAAAATCATAGAAATAAAATACCGAATGGCACCTCGTCCTGGCGGCTTTTGTAGCTCAATATATTGCATGATTTTGCTCCGACTCCTTGTATGTTGAGTGTAACTGAACATACTGTGTTTGATACCATAACCTACATGACACTGTATGATTGATTGACACAATGTTGACTTAATCTTGGTTCACCGTCGCTACATGTACAAAATGGACGACTGGTATTGAGACGGCTCTTTCGTGTTTTCTTCTGTCCTTTCAATTCAAATCATTGCATATTTTCCTGCAAATACAACCGATTTCACATTTACAGCATGCAAAAATGAGACTCAGCAGGCAACCTCCATGTTATGCAATCCTTGCTTGCTAAAGTAATGACACCACAATTTGTTACAGAAACGTTAACACATTTATTTACTCCTTCTGCTGACAGGCAATGTAAATCAATTTAATTTAAGCTACTAAATGTAACTTTATGTATAATTGACATGGATGACATGCGACAAAAACAGTGAATACACACATAAGTGATATGATCATCCAAATAACTTATCACAGCTGTTTCATAAATATGCAACTTGTCTATTAAGCAAGAGTAAAATGGTAATTGATGATGGTGTTGAGCTCAGAAGCCCTAAAGACATGAAAGACCTTATGAGATAAAAAAAATTCAATCTGTTTTTTTGCTTACATTTGCTTACAACAAAATGTAACCTATACTATGCACCATAATTCCACACATGATCTGTGTCTTTCAGGTAGAGCAGTGGGGTAAAGTGGAGTGGTACCATGATGTAAACCGGCTTGAACAACAGACTCGCCTTGCCTCTGGTACTTTGTTTGTTCATTTGAACAGTCAAGAAACTCGTACTTCATTTAGCAAAAAGTTAAAGGACATGCCAATATAGATAATTTTAATAAACCACAAATACACGCACTCGAAATATCTTGTCTAAGTATTAACCCTTGAAGTGCTAATGATGTCTATAGCATTTTTCAGCCCGTTTATTTGTCCTTCAAATGGGAAAATATGAAGGCTAACTGAACATCAAATTTGTTAAGATTGAGATGAATTTTCATTCGAATTATAGGAATGTTATTTTTACACACTTGTGGATCGTGGTAGCACAACTTCATGTAATTGTATAACCTAGCAATATGTTTTCCTCATTATCACAGCACTAACATTTTTGATGTACATGCCACGTCTGAAATTGATGTAAAGGTTAATCACATAAATCTTTGCAAGACCACATATTATTTTTTTGCAAATTAAAACACTGTTTACTTGTTTTGAAAGAATCAAGTAGCTGAAATCGTCAAAAAATCGGTGATTTTATTTTGGCTTATTAATATGACCATAATGATGTAGACATGTCCATAAACTAGAACTTCAAAAGTTTTTAAATTTTCGTGATGCGCATTTACCAGTTAGGCTAGATATAGAGACGAAATTCCCATATTTCTTATTTTGGCCATGCATGTCCGAAATAAGAAATTTCACCTCTATATCTAGTCTAAGGACATGTTTATCATAGGATCGTATTAAGAAGCCAAAATATGATTTTGGCCTGATTGAGTCTCGTTTAATATAATAACAAATATATTATTTCATGTATAGATCCGTATCTGATAATAATAAAACTGTGTCTGAGGAAGCAGCGTTTTATTGTGTGAAACATCTTTAATCTAACTAAATATATATTATATGAACATTGTTTTTCTTACAACTACAAACAATTATTGTATACAGTGTCACAAATGCAATAGCAAGACAGGCAGGAAAAGATGTGAATGTATACATTTTAGTATTTATATTCAGAATCACTCTCTCCCCCTCCAATACTTATAGATCAGACATGTGAAGCTGTATGATATCATACCGTGGCAGATAAAAAATACAAAAAAAAATCATTTAAAAAATTGATTTACTTTAAATACAATTATTGGTTGAGGATGGGGTTATAAATTGCACCTTTTAAATTTGTTCACACTTCACATTGGTAATTTCTCTCAAAAAAGTTGTGTCATATGCAGTGACAGTCATTCACCCATCCTAAATATGTGATGCTATTTTTAACAATATAAAAAATTGTCCTCTTGCAATTTCGGACTTCAACAATGTATAGCCCGCATTCGTTATATAACCTACATCAGGCCTTCCTTGAAGGAGTAAAAGTAGCGGGTTATACAGCGAAAAATACGGTATATGTATCAAGAATTAAAAATTTTGTCATGGGCCCCAAATTTGGCTCAACACAAATATAATGACCTCAAATTACAAGTGCTGAATTATTTCACTTCACAATCTTACACCTTTTTACAACAGAAGATTTTCTTTTGAGCATTTTTTTGCTTGTACTGGTGTCTGGTTGGACGCAGATATAATAGCTATAATCCAATAGTACTATCCTTTAATAAAGACATCCGGTTCTCAATAGCCTCCAGCTAACTCCAGGTTATCTATTTCTTCTCTCAGATGATCTACCATATTGTTTATTTCTATTACACGAGCACGATTACGAGATATTTCTTCATTATCATGGATTTCCTGCATTATTGTTGACATCCAGTTGTTTATGCGACCAACAATATCCTCCTCACGATTATCAATTTTCAGCAAGTGAGTGTCATGAGATGAGGTGACAGCATTAATGATTGTGTCTTTGTCAACAAAAAGCTGCAACAGCAAAATCATCATTATTCATAATAAGGAAATATTTATTACTCACCGACTGTTTTGATTTATAAAATTAGCTAATTGATTAAAAATGCTCAAAGAAGATACATATGGGCTGTTTCACAATCATTGTAACATAGTTTGTGTCATAAACCTAAAAATTCAAAGTCTAGATATTAAATCAAGATTATTGGTTTACGCTTGGTGATATAGTGAAGGAGACATTTGCAAAATTTCAGAGCAAGGCGGCTATTATTTCCACTCAAATTAGTATAGACAAAAAAGACGTGGCATGTTTTTTACAGAAACTGCTTATTTTATTGAAATGAACATTATGACATTCTGCTTAGTCAAACACAGTGCATTTGTATTTTATTTTGGCCAGTGACGCCATGTGATCTAAGTAGTGGCAGTTTTATTTGAAGATTCATCCCAAATATTGTAAAATTCAGCATATAATAATGTTCTTGATAATGAGAAAAAAAATGATGTTTGTCTTGAATTCATCGGCTGTCATAATCAAGAAACATGAACACCAATTTTGTAAGTCATAATACAAACTGCATATTACACAGATATTAATACTGAAAAAATGCAGAGATTATGAGCGTTTATAACGAAATGACAGAACAATGAAAATATGTCTTATTTTTACGATTTTTTTCCGGAGAAGACAACATTTTTGACACACAGCTTGAAGCTGTCAATTTCTACAGAAAACTAAAAACATTTATACTGACAGACTTGATATAGTATATCACACCGGACATGCTTATTAGCTCCCGCCGTCACCGTAGGTGAGCGAAGGGAGCTATGGATTCTACCTCCGTTTTTTTTTGGCCTCTTCTTTTGCCTATAACTTTGTGAGAAAATAAGCTAGGATAACAATTTTTGGTATGTGGGTTACTTCCAGGTGGCTAATGGACGGGTTAAAATATTTTTAAACTGAATTCACTACGCAACGTTGCAGAGGAGAAAATGATGATGTGACGGCGTTGGGCCGATGGGCCGTCCGTAAACAATTCGTTTCCGGAGCATATCTCTGAAAGTACTTGTCCGATTGTCTTCAAATTTTACACACAACACCCCTAGGGGGTCTAGTTGTGCCTTTTGGGGTATTTGAACTTTGACCTACTTCTGGTTCAGAACTATGACCTATTTAGACGTTTTGACGCGCACTTCGTTTCCGGAGCAGATCTCGAAAAGTACTGGGCCGATGACAGTCATATTGCACATACATGTTCTCTAAGGTCCCTAGTTGTGCCTTTTCAGGTTTTTGGACCTTGACCTTGAAGTTGACCCAGCACTTTGACCTAATTTATAACATCGGTAAATCCGACTGAAAGATTTTGCGGAATATCATGAAAACCGCTCAAGATAGCTACACCATTACTATAAAACAAATTGTGAGGTTTCAGGAGAGGATGCATCTTGAAAAATTTCAAGTCGATAAAATTAAAAATGGCCGCCTATCGGCAATTATTCACCTCGACAGGCCTGATATTGCGGAATATCATGAAAACCGCTCAAGATAGCTACACCATTAATATCAAATAAATTGTAAGGTTTCAGGAGAGGATGCATCCTGAAAAATTGAAGTTGATAAAATTCAAAATGGCCGCCTATCAGCCATTATTCACCTCGACAGGCCTGATATTGTGGAATATCATGAAAACCGCTCAAGATATCTACACCATTACTATAAAACAAATTGTAAGGCTTCAGGAGAGGATGTATTTTGAAAAAAATCATTTTGTCAAAGTTCAAAATGGCCGCTAATCAGCCATTATTCACTTTCACATGGCCGTTATTTGGTAAACCGTGCTAGATGGCTAGACCATTACTATAAAACAAAATGTGTGATTTCAGGAGAGGATGCATCTTGGAAAAAATTGACTCCATAAAATTCAAAATGGCCGCTTATCGGCCATTATTCACTTTCACATGGCCGTTATTTGGTCAACCGTGCTAGATGGCTAGACCATTACTGTAAAACGAAATGTGAGATTTCAGATGAGGATGCATCTTGAAAAAAATTGACTTGATCAAATTTAAAATGGCCGCCTTCTCGGCCATTATTCATTTTCACATGGCTGATATTTGGTAAACCGTGCTAGATGGCTAGACCATTACCTGATTACTATAAAACAAAGTGTGAGTTTTCGGGGGAGGATGCACCCTGAAAATTTTTAACTTACGAATTCAAAATGGCCGACAATCAGCATTATTTACCTCGATAGGCCTGATATCAGGTAAACCGTGCTAGATAGCTAGACCAATACTATAAAACAATATGTGACGTTTCGAGAGAGGATGCCTTTTAAAAACTTTCGACTCAACGAATTCAAAATGGCCGCCTATCGGCCACTATTTACTTGCACATTGCTGATATTTGGTAAACCGTGTTAGATAGCTGGACCATTACTATAAAACAAAATGTGAGATTACAAGAGAGGATGCATCTTGAAAAAAATTGACTTGATCAAATTCAAAATGGCCGCCTATCGGCCATTATTCACTTTCACATAGCCGGTTTTTAGTAACCGTACTAGATGGCTAGACCATTACTATAAAACAAAATGTGAGATTTCAGGAGAGGATGCGTCTTGAAAAATTTTGACTTGATCAAATTCAAAATGGCGTCCTATCGGCCATTATTCACTTTCACATGGGCGATATTTGGTAAACCGTGCCAGATGGCTAGACCATTACTATAGAATGAAATGTGAGATTTCAGCTGAGGATGCATCTTGGAAAATTTTGACTTGATCAAATTCAAAATGGCCGCCTTAAGGCCATTATTCACTTTCACATGGCCGATATTTAGTAAACCGTGCTAGATAGCTAGACGATTACTATAGAATGAAATGTGAGATTTCAGCTGAGGATGCATCTTGAAAAATTCTGACTCGTTCAAATTCAAAATGGCCCCCTATCGGCCATTATTTACTTTCACATGCCCAATATTTTGCAAACTGTGTTAGATGTTAGTCCATTACTATAAAACAAAATTTGAGGTTTCGGGGGAGGATGCACCCTAAGTTTTTAACTAATTTATATCGAATTCAAAAGGACCGTAAATCAGCTATTAGTTAACTCGATTGGCCTGATATCGGGTAAACCATGCCAGATAGGTAGACCATTACTGGGATACTGATTAGGATCATTAATTTCAATGGAGGTTTGCAATCTCTGACAGACTGTCTAGTTCCTATCTTACTCTTAGACTGGGCTTCTTAGACCTAGTTGTCTTGCGTCTTGATTTTTGACCTAGACTAGGACTACATTAATAACCCTATAAAAAATTGCTTAAATCAAATTCTAATTCGGAGCGGGAGCTCCTGGACTTATGTAGTCTTGTTATACTAGTGAACTTCATTACAATCACAAAAATACCTTCATTATTAGCAGTATGCTAACTGATAAATCCGACTTAACTACATCATTTAGGCAAATTTAACAACAGAATTGTTTTTACAACACATATTGAAATTAACCATGGTGCTCCACTCCATTATCAGAATAAATAACCTTTAATTCAGCCAAAATGTAGTTTATGATAAATGAAGAAATAGTTCTGGAGAAGACGTAATTTTGACACACAGCCCAAAGCTGGCTGTGTCTTTCTTCAGAGAACTGAAACACCTACGGTATACTAACTTTGTTAAATTGGTATTTTATCTGTCTAGCTTGGGATATGCCACACTAAATGAAGTGGTGAATTTTATTTATATCAATAAATAGTTTGAATATAAACAATAATCAAACTTATTTATAATAAATCAGATTTCACTACATTATGCAGGCAAATTGGGCACATTAAATTTATTACTGGCTACAAGAAACTAAAATCAACTCCAATTATATATATAAAGTATAATTTTTTTTAATTTAGAAAAAACATACCGGTAATCTGAATAAAGAAAAATATAATTTCGGAGAAGACATACTATACTGATGCTGAGAAATGATTCATCAAACTGTTAGTACAAGACTTATAGTCGAGTCATTTTCAAAATAACTTTATTGTCTATTTACAAGAGAGGCTATGAACCTGGTGCAGTTTATTCAGTTACAAAATTTAATGTGAAATATCAATATGTACTGTACTAACGTGGGGTAACGGAAATAAACTACAATTACTACAGTTGAGGTTCCAGGGTTTTATTAAGTCTCTATGTGGTGGTGGAGACTAATTGTATTTGCCGAGTCCGCCTGCCGCCGCTGCCGCATTTTGTTTATGCTCTCACTCGAAAACCCTGCTCGCATTATTTCCAAATATTTGCAGTATGCATACTGGCCCTGGGGAATTTGCCTTGTAATTTTTTTTTTGTATTTTTCAGTTTCATAAACAAAATTCAAGATGGCCCACAAAATCTTATGTCACTCTCTAGAGCTTGCAAATGTAACAGTGTTGAAACTGCCCAGCCCAGGGAGCGAACCACCAACCCTGACATCGTGATGCCCGAGTGCTACGCATCTAGCCAAAGAGTCGACTCGTTGGCCAGAGTAGTAAATCTCTCCAGTCCGCCATACACACACCCGGCTACACAAAGTTTCATGGATTTGTTTCGTGTTTGGTTTAAAGGAAAGACCTTACCCTGGCCATGTGCTGAAAAGCTTTTGGTGTGATTCTGATAATAAAAACTTTTTTTTACGTTTTAGTATTTTGGTGGATATTTTAGTTTTGCTCATTTTTGCCATCATCAAAATTTGGTAATATAGCCATACACCCCTTCTCGGATTATTTCTAATTATGTCCAGTATGCATATTGGCCCTGGGAAATTTGCCCTGTAATTTTTTTTTACGTTTTTCAGCTTTTTCAAGAAAATCAAAGATGGCCGCCAAAATCCTATGTCGCTCTCTGGAGCTTGAACCACTGAAGCCCGTGTTTATGTGCTGAATACATTTTGCTCATTTTGGCTATTATAAAAAAATTGGTTATATATAGTTATACAGCTCGAATGTTATCTTTTGGGTATGCTCACTGGCCCTGAATGAGAATTGTGAGGAGAATTGTTTTTCTTTTTTCATTTTTCCAACAAAATTCAAGATGATCGCTGAATCACATGAACTGCTTCACCGATTTGTTCCAAGGAAGAAACTTACCCTGAACATATGTTGATTACATTTTGGTCTGATTCTGACATCACATTTTTGCGTGGTTTACATAGAAAATTAGTGACAGTACTGTGATTCTCTATAATTAATGTATTTTGGTTGCTAAATCTACCATATTGCAATGTTCTATATTTAGAGCATTGCAATATGATACATGCATGTACAGTGCATGCCATAACCAGTGTGTTCATTTCAATATAAACCAACAGTAAAATCAACTTATTTTTACCTCTCTTAGATCATCAGGAATATCCTCTTCTAGATCGCCCTTTACAACTTTCTCAAGCGTAATTATGGCAACTTCTAGTAGCTTCTCGTGATGCTGATTTTCAAGATCACGGCACTGTGCAGTCAATGATTGAACATTTTCAAGGAAAGCAGATACCATGTCAGCCAACTGGCGTTCAAATTCTTTGATTGCATCCTGTAAATTAAAAAGATGGTATGCTTTTCATGGTATTTCTTCTCTATTACACAGTTCAACAAAGAATACATTTATTTTACTCTAGTCTGATAAAAGGAGTGATGTACTAACTTTTTTTCGGAAAATTACCCTGGTATGTAGTTGTTTAAGCGGCATGGATATATTTAATTATAATGTTGATATTATCCCCCTTGGAAAACACACTTAATTGAAGAGCGGAATGGTTGATACATGGAGTCATAAAACAATACCATTATCTGACTACAACTGTGTGACAAATGATAAATACTAAATAGGTCTATATTTGTCACAGACGCGGACAACAGTGGAAAGGAAAATTGTCAAAAATATATTTGTAAAATTAGTCCTGGGATGCACGGAAGGGCAATGGTTTCGCCCATTGCCTTCCCAGGGATTTCAGTTACAGATGTCATTTTTATGTGTAATTTTTAATGTGAAACAGTCAGTGTCAAGAGTGTACCTTGATGAGTGGTCGAGGTAGTTACAGCACCATTAGCAAGTGAGCAAACAAAACAAAAGAAAAAGAAATCAGTCTGCTTCGGCCTCTAATCATTATTTAACCCTAGAACTGTGGGGTAGCGTCTCGCCCGTTCGGCACTGCTCGAGTGGCCGGGGGCCCGCCAAGCCTAGTTCTGATCAGCCTATGCCACGAATCGAGCGCGCTCTCAGCCAAGCGCGTCACCATTCATCTCGTTGCCACTGAAGCAGACGGACGTTCCGTCTTGAGCTCAGGGCCAAGCCGCATGGCGACGATCGTCGTACTCCGCTTGGGGACTGTGTGCACTATGTAAATGTCATAGACTACAATAAAGTGAGAAATAACCGAAGAATGAATTAATAGGAGTTGTTTATTCCCGTCGTCCCGACAAAAGAGTTGATGGAAATGTGGGGGGACGTAACACTTCAACATACTCATGTCGGCGACACGATCGTCCCTCATCATACCAATAGAACTACCTGAAAATATTGTTTTGTCATGAGCTGTAAATTTATATCACAATTCTCAATCAAAATTACACTATTTCATAAAATATCTAAGTGCAATTAACAATGATATAGAGCTACATCATTTCGATGGGGATGGATCATTTTCTATTAAATTATATAATATACGCCACATAATGTCACTAGTATAGCAGATGAAGATAATTTGAAAAAACCCCAGCAAAACGTCATATTACAAATTAAATAGCTAATCATTCAAAGGATATATTGTGCATGTTCCCATTATTAGTTCTGAGAATTTTTAGTGTAACAAAACTACAGAAGTCCAAGCGCTCCTGCCCCGCATATACCCTTTTTTGGAGACAAAGAGTTGCTTTATTCTCAACCACATATCAAAGAAATTATTCTAATAAACGCTCGGAGCGTTAATTAGAATACAGGGGGAATGGGCGAGTATTTTTTTAATGATCATATAGTGTAAATGATCGTGGGTTCTATCTTCAAATCAGGGGGTAGGCGATTATTGGAATGTGGGCGTTTATTAGAATAAACACGGTACATGTGTGCAAGTATTTTACATATCAGCTATTTCGAGTTAAATTTTGAAGGGGTTTATCCCTGACATCTTGTTTTACAATAATGGTCTAGCTATCTGGGAGTAATGTTAATGATATGAGAGAAATGTTGCATGAAAGTGGGAGCGAAGGAATAACTGTTGACGATCTTAAACTATGTCTTTTATTATATGCCGATGATTCTGTTTTAATAGCTGAGAGTAGATTAGCTTTGCAAAATAACCTCGATTCTGTTCATGATTATTGTCAAAGGTGGAAAATATGTGTTATTATACTCAAAACTAAGAGATAGTTGTATTTAGAAAGCGTGGAACTAAGTTTGTATATAGATGATATTTGGTTTTATGGTGACTCAATTTTAGAAGTAGTAGTACATCACTCATATTTAGGTATTATGTTTTCTTGTACAGAAAAATTTTCAGGCACCCAACAAGATTTAGCAGACAGGGGGTTGTGAGCACTATTTTCAATGCAGGGTATTGCGTATGAATTGATCGACCCCAAACCAGAACTAAATGTATGTTATTTGATAGACTTGTGTTACCTGTATTACTTTACTCATGTGATGTGAATTATGGGGATTCCACACTGCTGTAGCGGTGGAGAGACTACATGAAATTTTGTAAATGGGTTTTGAAAGTGTCAAAATCAACAATCAATGAAATGGCATACGGGGAACTTGGAAGATTCCCACTAATTTTAGAAAAAAAAGTACACATAGTGAAATACTGGCTAAAAATTGTACTTGGAGAATTAAGACCACAGGTTCAGAAAATTTATAAAATGATGTTACACATTATTACTGCAGATAATACAATAGTTAAAGCTTTGGTCAACTGTCAAAATTCGCGGGACAAGGGTCCAGTGGCGGATCCAGCATAGGGCGTAGCCGGCGTACGCCCACCCCCCCCTAATTAGTGAAAATATTGCATTTTCAGAAATAAAGTGAAGCTAACACCCCTTTTTTCGGCCAAAATGTGGTTTAAGCCCCCTCCTCTTGCACATTCTAGATTCGCCACTGAGGGTCACCCAGAATGCAATAGTGCCCGTGTGTAGGCCAAGGCCCTATTCCAAAAAAATACTAAATATGCGTTTCATACCCAAAGCCTTATTAAGAGCAAGTTCTCAAATCACAGCAAGTTCATATATACCTGAGCAACATCTATGAATTAATAATTCCATCGAATCTCAAAGCCCTTAGTCCTGGATCTTAGCTGGGCCTTGCTTTGCAAACAAATTGACTGTATTACTGCGGGTATCTAGAAACGGGTTGACCCCACGCTTGTACCGACACCCAGTGAACACAAAACATTTGTATGACTTTATACAATGTTGGACCAACGTCGAAGACGTTGGACTGATGTTGTATAAATCTTATACAAATGTTGTGTGTTTGCTGGGCAGGAGGATTTTCTCTCGAACATTGTACATTTCTCCAATGTTGGTTCAATGTTGTGCAAGCATCGCAGACGTTGGCCTAATATTAAAACAGTGTTGGGTGAGTGTCTCGTTAGAGTAGTATCCAGTCTTGTAATCAGGTTACTGAATCAACCACACTGTACTGTATGCTGAAGGCTCACACGCATGTGAGTTTAGAACGTGACTATCTTTAACTGGGCTGCTCTAGTAAGTGGGTTAATTTGAGTTTTGGCTATGCCTGGATACAACAGGGTGTTACAAATAGGACATATTTGATTAGTTTATTTAAAAAGAGATTACGTGATCAATACATCCAACAATGGTTTACTTCTGTAAGTGCTAGGTCGAGCTGTTCCTTATACAAGAATATAACAAACCACTTTAGATGCCAGAATCATTTCCATATGGTAACAATTTGTAAACACAAAATTTCTCTTATAAGATTTCAAACTAAGAATCATTCACTACCAAAAATAATTCAAGGCAGAGGGAGAAATCGCAGATCATACAACGAACGGCTATGTCCTAGGAGAATAATTTCATTGTTTGTTTGAATGTGAGAACACACGTCACATCAGATATGTATTACACCGCTATTACACGTCTAGGCCAAATATGTTTAAATTTACCTCTTTTGCTTTTTACCATGGAAGTGAATTGACTTATACAGCAGTTGATGATAAAGGGATAGTCCAGTTTGATCACAAATTGCTCCGCTTCTTTTAATTTGAATCTGCCGTTTTCAATGTACTCCACTTGAGGAAAAACAACATCTCAACAGTACGGCTTTGTATCAGGCAGATCTACATCATTACAACTACTACATCTGCTCAACACATTGACCAAGGTTCTTGATAAAGGCGGCGAAGTGGATGTGATATATATGGACTTTCAAAAGGCCTTTGATTTTGTTCCACATGAGCGTCTAATGGCTAAACTAGAAGGCTATGGCGTTAGAGACCCAATACTGAGATGGATTCGATCGCTCCTATGCGGCAGGAGGCAGGAGGCAGAGAGTTGTTGTCCAGAATGTTAAATCATCATACAGACCGGTCACAAGTGGAATCCCACAGGGGAGTGTGCTAGGCCTAGTACTATTTGTTGTTTACATCAACGATTTACCGGAGACCATAAAATCACTTGTATACATCTTTGCAAATGATTCTAAATTCTGCCGAGTCATAGACCAGCCAGACATTTTACAGAATGATTTGGTGGAAGCAGAGAACTGGCAAGACCTCTGGCTGCTTGGATTCCACCCAAAGAAATGTAAAGCCATGACGGTCAGTAATGACGGTTCGCAAAGGGAAGACGCAAAATAAAAACTACTGGGTCATGACCTTGACAGAGTCTCTTCAGAAAAAGATCTTGGAGTAATAATTGACAGCCGCCTATCTTTTTCGAAACATATACAGACAACAGTCAATAAAGCACACAGAGTAATGGGAGCAATCAGGAGAACGTACAGGCATCTAAATGGTGAAAATTTCACACTACTTTACAAAGCTCTAGCACGGCCGCATTTAGAATATGCGCATGCTGTGTGGAAACCTTTCCTCAAGAAACACATTAATCTGCTAGAGGGGGTCCAGCGTATGGCTACAAAACAACTACCAACATATGGTAATATGACATATGAAGACCGTTTACGCAGGCTAAATCTACCGTCACTGGCATACAGACGGCTCTGTGGTGATGCCATTGAAACCTTCAAGATTGCAACAGGAAAATATGACTCGGATGCAAGCTCTGGAATATTATCTTTTTCCCATAATGTCAACACTAGAGGTCACCATCACAAACTTTATACAAATAAAAGTAGACACAGCACACAACGGTACTACTTCTGTCACCAAGTGGTTGAAATGTGGAACTCTCTACCAGAATATGTAATAACATCAGATACAGTCTTTGAATTTGAGAGAAAATTGGACCATGTTTGGACTAATCACCCATTGCGCTGGATTTACACTGCTGAGGAGGGATATAAAATCCCAAAGACGTTGTATAGAGCTCAGAGCTGGAAAAAGAGACCCCCACAACGAGGACTGCTTCCAGAAGAGGACGTAGGTTAACGTAGGTACTTTTTGAATAAATAGTACCCGGTATGGTTGATGATATTACTCATATCAACAAGGTTAGCTGATAAAGATATAAACATATTTGCTGTGAGATGTCCGCTTCATCTTGCCTAATAAATAGTACATGTATGAGTAAAGTTAGCAGATCTGTGCCACGATGTCATGAATGTATCAGGATGATACATTATGTTAGTAGATCTACATGCATATATGGTACAGTACTACAGTGTACAGAAACGATATTGTAGAACCATAAAGTTACAATTTAATGTTAAAATATGGCATCACAATGTAGGCACATGACATATTAATGTTACTACATTATGGTATAATCTTGTCATAAACCTTGAAATTTCATGTTATGGCATGACAGTGTCGATATATGATAACTATAGTAGGGCCTACCATAATATCGAATTATAATGACAATATATGGCAATAAAATGTCGGTATGCCGACATTTAAAAGTATAATGAAATGTTAATGTTTTTATACCCCGATATGACACTCAAATGGTAGGATATTGCCCATTATGTCATTGTATATGGTTACAGTGGTATTAAATGGTATCAGCATACGGTCACAATAGGATGCTAAATTTTCATAATATGGAGCTACAGTATTAAGATATGATACTAATTCCTATTATAATGTATATGACATTATCTATTCGATATATGACATTTTGTTTACCTGTATATGACAGTGTGAGTTCTGGTGATGAAATTATATGTGGAGACATTGTATTCAACATCAGCATATTATGTCAGAATATGACTTTATAAAGTGTGAATATTGCAATATAATTGGCAATACAGTAGTCAATAGAACCTGCTGTGAACACTCACTCTTATGCGAGGCCACTTGTTCATTCCCAAAAACGGCATTCTGTAAACGTGAGAGTGGCGTGTAGATCATGATCTGCTGAAGGCAGGTCGAAACGATGCAATTACAATCATTTCACACTAAGTTCCAAAGTGAGTAAAATTTAACCACAGATCTGACATTTTAGTATCCTAGATCAAAGCAATTATAATGGCATGATAATGGCTGTATTATGGATATACGTGACACTTAACCAGGGTTAGAAATTAACTTTCTGGAACACTGGCCCAGCGCCCAAAATCTGGTGGTCCTCTTCCATTTCTGGTGGTCCTGTCAGAATTTTCAAAATTGTGTCTGAATACACAACAACACTTCAAACAATTTTGGGACAGTAAATTTTAGTGGCCTGTTATACCGTTGCTACTCAGTATTCAGAACAGACAAATAATTAATTACGATTTTTTAAACAATTTTGAGTCTAAAATTTTTCTGGTGGTCCTACAGAATATGTGATGGCCTCGGGCCACCGGTCCACCACTGATTTCGAAACCTGTTAAATATCACCATGTTATTATATAATGTGAGATACATGTATTAGTAATATAATTGAGGGATGTATTGCAGCAGATTATAATGTTCTATATCAGGCCTGTTATAGTGTGGATGGTATTGTAATATCAGGATAAGATGTCATGTAAATATTAGAATGTCACTTTAATGTGACTATATGGCATTATATATTATATGTTAACATATATAACCATCATGGTTTTAATGTGGCATAGATATAAGATGACACCAAGGTCATTTAAGGGTCATTTCAAGGTCAAAAAAACTTTTTCTTCTGGGGTGGCTACCGGGGATTTGCATTGTTACGAACTTGAACAAATTAATGGTTAAATAATTTTTTTTTGAAATTTTCTCCGAAAGTAGGCTAGAGGGTTTCTGCCTTTAAAAACCATATTAGAGTATTCTAATCATTTTAACTGTTTTTTTGGGCTCAGTAGGTGATTATGAAGACGATGTATAGAAATAAAAATATGTTTATTCTCAAAAACTTAAGGGCAAAAAGGCGCTGGATTATACGCATATTTGTCATATTTTCAAATTAAAGAATTGGAATTGTATGCTTAAAAGTTAAAATGTTCTTTCACTACTCCTCTCTTGATCCTTGATAAACAATATTGTCTTCAAGTATATTATAATGAAGCTAGATAACCCCCACTTTATTTTTGATTTTTAAATAGGTTATTTTCTGTCTATAATAATGTTGATTGACTGTTAAAATTGACAATGTAAGGGTGAATTTGGCGGCCATTTTGAAAATACTCTCTAGATCTAGATTAAATAATATTGTCCTAAAGTATATTAGAGTAAAGCTATATTACATCCAGATTGTTTTTGATTTTTAATTGAGTGTTTTCTGTTCATAATAATGTTGATTGACTGGTAAAATTGTTAATTTAAGGGTGAATTTGGTGGCCATTTTGAAAATACTCTATATACTAAATAAATATACTTAAGTGGTCATGGACTGACCTGCAAATATCCACACTCTTTCAACATTGTCACCTGTTCATGTGTATACACTGCTAACCTTCGTCTCTGGATATTAATGCAGTGGTCAAAAAAACGGTCAGTGAGAATTCCCCTTCTACCTAACCCATGCTGGTCGCTGAGTGGACCAGGCAACCTGCCAACACCTCAAGTTGGCGAGCTGCCATTATCCACCCAAACCTTTCCAGTCCTTGAGCTGACTGAGAGGGTTAGTTTCGAGTCTAGGAAATAGGCCTATCTAACGGAGATGTTTTTATTGTTTTCATGCTGAAAACAGTCCCACCTAGTTAGGCATGTATTAAATAATTTCAAGTGCAAAATATCTACGACTACAGTCTAGGACAGAATTATCTGGAGCGCATGCTTTTTGTCGATTTCTCTGTCACTTCTGAACCGATTTCCTTGAAATTTTGCACAGGACATTTCTAAGTCATGTCCTAACATCCTAAAAAATTTGCGAAATTATATTCAATATTTTGAAAGTTAGACCATTTGACATGTAATAAAATTCCAGAATTAGTGTAATGGGTTTCTAGAGGGACGTCATGTTTTCAATTTACTACATGTCGAATGGTCTAACTTTTGCAATTCTGCTTTAAACTTTACGATGTTAGGACATGACTAGGAAATGTCCTGTGCCAAATTTCAAGAAAATCAGTTCAGAATTGACGGGGAAATCGACGAAAAGCATGTGCTCGAAATAATTGTGTCATAGACTTTAAATGTGTTTATTTTTAATTACGTAGAGAGGTATTAAAGAGTACGAATAAATGAATTTGAATTATGGTTTGTCTTACCTCTAGTTGATCAACAAGCTGCATTTCCAGACCCATTAGAGCTTCCCACAGATCTGTCACCATTGTGTTATATTCTGAAACTTTCATCTCTAAAACTTTTTGGTCACTTATCTGAGCAAGCTCCTGCCATAGCTGTCAAAAATAATGTACAATTAAACATCAAGATACAGATGTATAAACTTAAAAAGTCCGAACTATGCATCTTCATCTATCCAGTTGTCTGCTACCGGCAGACTCCTTGATATCATGTATATGTGCTATGAGTTCAGAACCCCCCTCTTCCCTGCCCAACTCCTGCAGGCCAGACAATCTGACCTGAGTGTGACCTCCATACCACAGTCAGTAAACGTCATAATGAATATTCATGATGCTCGCACCCCCTCCTTTTCGTACAGGCCTCACACACACCTGTTGTCAAGGTCAGACTGGTAGTCTGACGGTCTGACCTGACTGGGCAGGGTGAAACTATGTTGCAAGACAAGATGGGTGCTGGTCTATCAGATTTCATATTTAGTAAAAGGACAAGATGGGTGCTGGTCTATCAGATTTCATATTTAGTAAAAGATACAGATGAATAAACTTAAAGAGTCCAAACTATGTTGCAAGACAAGATGGGTGCTGGTCTATCATATTTCATATTTAGTAAAAAAGTGAAACATCAAGGGATTATTTTGAAAAGTGTTTATTGGAATTTGCTACATATTGGTTTTTCCCTGTAGGTCATATATGTACCGGTAATTCGCTGTCATTAGTATTTCATCTAGGATCCGCCAGAACCACATATTTTATCACAGATTCCCCTAGATCTCTCTAGCAAATTGCAAGGTACAACTGTGGCAATGTAAATACATGTACTGTCTAAAATCATTTTTTAGCCCGCATTTTAATTAAAAAAGGTGGGCTATTGCTATTGAAGTTCGGCGGCGTGGGCGTTAACATTTACTTGTGGGCGTGATAACTTGAAAAGTTTTTATGTATCATTCCCAAATTTGTTATGCATGCTACTAATGACCAGTTCTCGGACAAGTTCAATAAAGGCCGAATTTTTTTTTCAAAATGGCCGACTTATTGCGATTTTTGCCTTCCACTTCAATAATTTGACCTTGTGGGCGCGATAACTTGAAAAGTTTTTCACGTATCCTCTTCAAATTTGCTGTGCATGTTACTAATAAGTAGTTCTTGGACAAGTTCAATGATGGCTGAATTTTTTTTCAAAATAGCCGATTTATTTCGATTTTTCACATTTTACGTCAATAATTTGACCTTGTGGGCGCGATAACTTGAAAAGTTTTCTACGTATCCTCTTCAAAATTGTTATGCATGTTACTAATAAGTAGTTCTTGGACAAGTTCAATAATGGCTAAAAAAAAAATTTTAAATGGCCGATTTATTGCGATTTTTCGCATTTCACGTGAATAATTTGACCTTGTGAGTGCGATAACTTGAAATTTTTTTCAATGTATCCTCTTCAAATTTGTTATTCATGTTACTAATAAGTAGTTCTTGGACAAGTTCAATAATGGCTGGAAAAAAATTCAAAATGACCGATTTATTGTCAAATTTCGCATTTTACGTCGATAATTTGACCTTGTGGCCGCAAGAATGACTTCAAGTTCAATAATGGCGGCGGGCTATTGTAGAGTGTGCTCTTGTTATATTTTTCTCTTTTTTTTTTCACAGATAAAGGCCCAAAATTTGAAGCTTAGAATTTTTGGGCAAAATCGGAGACTACCACAGGTCTGCACTAAAATAGTCATATCTCACTTGGGTACTTATGGTACAGCTGCTTGATTTTAGATTGAATAAAAAGACCTGGAAAGAAGTGGTGGTAGGCTGGAGAGATTTATTTATTCAGGATCATGACAGCTGTTTCGCTGGTTGGCATCGTCACATGGTGATTAAATAAATTGGTTACCGCCCTGAGGTAGCCTATTGTGGTTCTCGGGTGGCTACATTTTTTTAGGAAAACCACTGCTGTATCCACTAATGAAAACCTGAAAAGTTATTATATAGAAACAGGTGTTAAATTATATGTATTTATGCAAAACTAAATATATACTAATACCAAAAATGTCTTTGCAAGTACAATACATAGTACCATAATTTCAAAGTAGGCCCACCTTTTTTTTGTAGTTCATAAAATCATTAATTTTAGACATGCCAATAGTCTTGTTCTCCTCTTTTGCATCTTCTATACATTCCCAGAAAGTTGCCACCTCTTTTTCTCTTTCATTATGTGTTTGTAAACCATATTCAAATATTTGTTGACAGAAACCAGAAAATTTCTCTTTAAAAGACATGACCATTTCGTCTACTGTCGGCATGTGGTTTAGCTTTTGTCCTTCAGAATCCTCTGCATACATTGCATCAAAGAGAAGGGGTCCGTTCAGGTTCTCAACATAGGCGGCCTATGAAAACAAATTGTTAATGAATAATTTGAATGAACATTATTCACAATCTAGACAGAGGGGGGACGCCGGCGCCACTGACGAGCCCCCCTCCATTCAGTATCCTAAAAAATACATGTGTATTTAGGGAATGCACCATTTGAGGCGTTATATTTGAAAATTGTCCCATTCGCAAAGCCTAAGATTCACAACTATTATGACCTAGTTATATGTCTCTCTAATGTTAGTAACCTCAGTACAACAAAATACAGTCTGGTGTGAAATAATGGCATTGCTACATTTACATTAGTATTAAACTACTTGTATGTTTTAATTTTATATTGACTAATTATATTTAAAAACTCACGTGACGTCAATGACTAAACTTGTATTTAAACTGATATATAAACCCAAGATGGAAAGTTCTAAAAATATTATTATAAAATCACTGTATAAATGTATCATGCACATATCAGTAAAATAAACAATACTACTACTACTACTATCATAAAAAGTTGAATTCATCTCCAATAGCCTAAATACATCTATATTTATGGTGCAGGGAATATTTGTTTTCTATGGCAATATCCATATAGGATCCAGATGATATTTACATAACAAAATAAGCATCCCTGTCATTGCATGGATTGTTATTGCACTAATAGTACTCAATGGAGAATAAACATATGTTAATGAATATAAAATATTGAAACTTGAAGTACAATGCAAATGCCATGATGTTTAGCATTTGATGTACTATAACATGTATGGAATTATAAACACTTTTTGGAGGATGGTCACATATATGTGAAAAATAAACCAAACTGTTTTTGGTAACATGATTTTATCTGATTTATTGTATATCTATAGCAATAAAATTGGGGATGTGACTTTTGTTAAAGTAGTACTGGCAGCAGTGTTTCATGTACGGCCATGTTGCCTTTTGTGAGCCCCATGTTGCCCTTCATGAGCCCCACATTGCCCTTCGTGAGTGCCATGTTGCCCGGGCGGATCCAGGATTTGAAAAAGGAGGTTCGGGTTTTTTTGGCCAATTTAGGAGACTTTTTAAAGAATATGGCGCACAAAGGGGTGGGAGTGCGCCCCCTGCACCTCCCTCTAAATCTGTGCCTGGTTGCCCTTCATGTGCGTCATGTTGCCCTTCTAATATTCAGACAGTAAAATGCCTCTTTGAACTATGATTTTACATCATATTCAACCCACTCTGGCCATTGTGACAGTGGAAAACACCCCAGTCACTGATGTCGTGTGTCCACACCGATGACGCAATACCTGATAATGGCCTGTGTACATAGTGGTAATAACTGGCGATGTTTACATACTTAACTGATTCTGTTTATACCCTAAAGTTGGAGAGGGTGGGTGTTGGAATCGCCTAACCGGGTCAACTGGGTGCCCGGCGTGCATGATAAGGTACCGGTACCCCTAATGATAGGTGGTGCCATGCCCCTTCTAAATCCTGGATGAAACACTGCTTGCAGCCGCGGAAATGCAGAAGACTATAATTAAGTGAAATTACTAAAATACAAGCAGCATTAACAGACCTAGCATTAGCAAAAATAACAAGTCTCACATAAACTGTGGATATTTCTTTAAATGCATAGTCCACTGTTCATTATACGCTGGACACGGGGGTCCCACAATTCAAAGCGTGATCAGTGGGTATTCCACAATGATATCACAGCCGTGAAACAAGATCATATCATATTGTACACACCGAAAACAGGTACAACTCTTTAACATTAGATATAAAAGTTTCCAAATAATATTACTTGCCTGAAAATTGAATGACAATGGGATGCATTGAAGCAAGTTTGAATGGAAAACTAGAATTTGTCACAAAATTCGAAAGGCGAATTTCATTTTGTCAAAATCAGTAGTTCTTTCAGTGGTAGAATGCACTGTAAAATCTGTGATTCGACTTGCCTATTTGGCCCAAATGTTCAAACTCGTTTCAAGGACCACCACACTTAGGACAATCAAAGAACGTAATTGTGTTTAATTATCAGCCGACAGTAATCAACTAATGCTGGTTTAATGCGGGAACACTGTCTGTGACGCCGGTCTAACAAGGATCGTACTACTAAGTAGGTGGGTTGTTACGATTAGCTCAACACAGGTTGTAGGCTCACCCACATGTGCATCATAGTCTTAGTTCTGAGGTCTGTCAGATTGATAATTAGATATTTTGAATCAGTGAAGCGGAACAACACACCTGCTTTAACAAGCATATCTAGGCCTCCTGCAAATATGCATTCAAATTTGTTTGGACAATGTCACAATTTTTATCAATGTTGGCGATAAAATGATATATGTCAAAATATTGGCGAAATAGATGTGCCTATTGATACATATTGCATCTCACCCGAGGAAGATATTACGTGAACTAGTTCATGATTTAGTTTTCATTTAGCTACTAACTTAAAACGTCATGAAAAACGTTCAGGCACTGATGAACTTTTGCAAATTAATAGTAGGCTACATACGTAGGCTTTTATTATCACAGTCAAAGATGACTGCAATTAAACAGTGAAATGTCATATACTTTTTTCAACACTTGACCACCGCTCACAAAACTGGGCCAACACTACTGCAACGCTGGTTCAAAGCATCATATTTCTAGCGTTATGACACATCCCATCGCTGGCCCCTCACGAGACAGCGTCACCTGGTTCGGCTCTTTTTAAGTAACGCCCAACACGTGGTCATCTGTAGGAATACATGATGGGACCAACAACGGATTTTATGCAAACACTGTGTCAGCCAGACATTAGATTCAGGATATTTAGATGGCTGTATCTAGATAGAGCTTTATCAGTCTGATACAGCTAATTTTTGACTTCGCTACTGTGGCTAATCATGCTAATACGTAGATATCACAAATATTTTGCCACATGGCAAATATCTTCGCATTTGACGA
Organism: Flabesymbios commensalis; assembly: GCA_964017125.1. Lineage (NCBI taxonomy): Eukaryota > Metazoa > Annelida > Polychaeta > Terebellida > Flabelligeridae > Flabesymbios > Flabesymbios commensalis. The sequence goes on along the minus strand of OZ024904.1, from coordinate 56,646,742 downwards.
TCTGGCAAGCGTCCAGCACCAAATCTGCTATCATTTTGTATTATTGGTAGTTATTTGCACAACTTTCGGCAGGGCCGCTGACAGTCTGATCAGTGTGCATAATTTGAAAATGTAAATAATTTAGGTCTACGTTTATTGTAGAATTTAAATTAGTTAACTGATTTTCACCGATTTATCGGTCAATTCTCCAAACAATTATCATAAAGATTAATAACCACTACATTCCGGTCATACTAGTCATGTGATAAAAGACCTTTTATAAATATATTAATTTTCAATCTCAGAATAATTATATTACAAATTAAATTGGGTTACTAAAATTTTGCTGACTTTTTTTAATACATATGATACGACGTGGCATTGTCAAACGGTAGGGCTTAAGTGTGAGCATATATGGCATACGTACGGTAAGTGTTACTCTACTGAGGTCAGGATGAGTAGCAAAGCTGCATTTACTTTTTGCTAACATGGTTTCTACAAGTTTGACATAGGCTACAGTAGGCCTAGTATTAAGTTGTGAAATCACAAGGACAGGGTGACATAAGAAATACAAATTTTAATCCGGCTAACATCATTTTTATCACACCTCGAGGGAAGTGAGAAAAATCTGGACTTGGCAGAATTATTGTTGGCAGATTATGTTATAACGTTAATATATAGTATCACTTTATACATACATTTGCAGGTCTATTTGATTTTCTATTTTATCATTCTAACTTTTAGTCTTCAAATTAGGCCTCTTGCAAGTGGAACCTCACTATTGTTCTATTACAATGTTGATTTAATGTTGGACTGCCGTCGGCGACGCTGGCCCTACATCAACATGTCTGATTGAGCTATGTCGCTGTAATGTTAGAACCGTGTCCTAGACGGAGAACCAACATTACAACTATTTATTTGAACGATTACTCAAAAATAAAGGTGCTGGCAGGTAGGCTATATAAACCGCCGTCCAGGGCTGAATGGCGATATCTGCACCAATGAGAATCAACAGCAACATACCATATATAACAACTTACGATCATTGGTTTGTGCTTGCTTGGAAAGAAATAGTCATTTCATCAATTTTGGGCTAGAGGAATATATAATACCGTACATGTATATATCAATCTGTGATAGTTTTAGCTGAAAAAACAATTACCGTATGTCATTTTTAATCCTTAGATATTAAAAAAAACAAGACTACATAAGACCAGGAGCTCCCGCTCCGAATTAGAATTTGATTTAGGCAATTTTGTATAGGGTTATTAATGTAGTCCTAGTCTAGGTCAAAAATCAAGACGCAAGACAACTAGGTCTAAGAAGCCCAGTCTAAGAGTAAGATAAGAACTAGACAGTCTGTCAGAGATTGCAAACCTCCATTGAAATTAATGATCCTAATCAGTATCCCAGTAATGGTCTACCTATCTGGCACGGTTTACCTGATATCAGGCCAATCGAGTTAACTAATAGCTGATTTACGGTCATTTTGAATTCGATATAAATTAGTTAAAAACTTAGGGTGCATTCTCCCCCGAAACCTCAAATTTTGTTTTATAGTAATGGACTAACATCTAACACAGTTTGCAAAATATTGGGCAAGTGAAAGTAAATAATGGCCGATAGGGGGCCATTTTGAATTTGATCGAGTCAGAATTTTTCAAGATGCATCCTCAGCTGAAATCTCACATTTCATTCTATAGTGATCGTTTAGTTATCTAGCGCGGTTTACCAAATATCGGCCATGTGAAAGTGAATAATGGCCTAAAGGCGGCCATTTTGAATTTGATCAAGTCAAAATTTTCCAAGATGCATCCTCAGCTGAAATCTCACATTTCATTCCATAGTAATGGTCTAGCCATCTAGCACGGTTTACCAAATATCGCCCATGTGAAAGTGAATAATGGCCGATAGGAGGCCATTTTGAATTTGATCAAGTCAAAATTTTTCAAGATGCATCCTCTCCTGAAATCTCACATTTTGTTTTATAGTAATGGTCTAGCCATCTAGTACGGTTACCAAAAACCGACTATGTGAAAGTGAATAATGGCCGATAGGCGGCCATTTTGAATTTGATCGAGTCAATTTTTTTCAAGATGCATCCTCTCTTGTAATCTCACATTTTGTTTTATAGTAATGGTCCAGCTATCTAGCACGGTTTACCAAATATCAGCAATGTGAAAGTAAATAGTGGCCGATAGGCTGCCATTTTGAATTCGATTGAGTCGAAAGTTTTTAAAAGGCATCCTCTCTCGAAACGTCACATGGTCTAGCTATCTAGCACGGTTTACCTGATATCAGGCCTATCGAGGTAAATAATGCTGATTGTCGGCCATTTTGAATTCGTAAGTTAAAAATTTTCAGGGTGCATCCTCCCCCGAAAACTAACACTTTGTTTTATAGTAATCAGGTAATGGTCTAGCCATCTAGCACGGTTTACCAAATATCAGCCATGTGAAAATGAATAATGGCCGAAAAGGCGGCCATTTTAAATTTGATCAAGTCAAATTTTTTCAAGATGCATCCTCATCTGAAATCTCACATTTTGTTTTACAGTAATGGTCTAGCCATCTAGCACGTTTGACCAAATAACGGCCATGTGAAAGTGAATAATGGCAGATAAGCGGCCATTTTGAATTTTATCGAGTCGAATTTTATCGAGTCGAATTTTTTCAAGATGCATCCTCTCCTGAAATCACACATTTTGTTTTATAGTAATGGTCTAGCCATCTAGCACGGTTTACCAAATAACGGCCATGTGAAAGTGAATAATAGCCGATTGGCGGCCATTTTGAATTTGGACAAGTTGATTTTTTTCAAAATGCATCCTCTCCTGAAGCCTTACAATTTGTTTTATAGTAATGGTGTAGATATCTTGAGCGGTTTTCATGATATTCCACAATATCAGGCCTGTCGAGGTGAATAATGGCTGATAGGCGGCCATTTTGAATTTTATCAACTTGAAATTTTTCAAGATGCATCCTCTCCTGAAACCTTACAATTTATTTGATATTAATGGTGTAGCTATCTTGAGCGGTTTTCATGATATTCCGCAATATCAGGCCTGTCGAGGTGAATAATGGCCGATAGGCGGCCATTTTTAATTTTATCGACTGGAAATTTTTCAAGATGCATCCTCTCCTGAAACCTCACAATTTGTTTTATAGTAATGGACTAACATCTAACACAGTTTGCAAAATATTGGGCAAGTGAAAGTAAATAATGGCCGATAGGGGGCCATTTTGAATTTGATCGAGTCAGAATTTTTCAAGATGCATCCTCAGCTGAAATCTCACATTTCATTCTATAGTGATCGTTTAGTTATCTAGCGCGGTTTACCAAATATCGGCCATGTGAAAGTGAATAATGGCCTAAAGGCGGCCATTTTGAATTTGATCAAGTCAAAATTTTCCAAGATGCATCCTCAGCTGAAATCTCACATTTCATTCCATAGTAATGGTCTAGCCATCTAGCACGGTTTACCAAATATCGCCCATGTGAAAGTGAATAATGGCCGATAGGAGGCCATTTTGAATTTGATCAAGTCAAAATTTTTCAAGATGCATCCTCTCCTGAAATCTCACATTTTGTTTTATAGTAATGGTCTAGCCATCTAGTACGGTTACCAAAAACCGACTATGTGAAAGTGAATAATGGCCGATAGGCGGCCATTTTGAATTTGATCGAGTCAATTTTTTTCAAGATGCATCCTCTCTTGTAATCTCACATTTTGTTTTATAGTAATGGTCCAGCTATCTAGCACGGTTTACCAAATATCAGCAATGTGAAAGTAAATAGTGGCCGATAGGCTGCCATTTTGAATTCGATTGAGTCGAAAGTTTTTAAAAGGCATCCTCTCTCGAAACGTCACATGGTCTAGCTATCTAGCACGGTTTACCTGATATCAGGCCTATCGAGGTAAATAATGCTGATTGTTGGCCATTTTGAATTCGTAAGTTAAAAATTTTCAGGGTGCATCCTCCCCCGAAAACTAACACTTTGTTTTATAGTAATCAGGTAATGGTCTAGCCATCTAGCACGGTTTACCAAATATCAGCCATGTGAAAATGAATAATGGCCGAAAAGGCGGCCATTTTAAATTTGATCAAGTCAAATTTTTTCAAGATGCATCCTCATCTGAAATCTCACATTTTGTTTTACAGTAATGGTCTAGCAATCTAGCACGTTTGACCAAATAACGGCCATGTGAAAGTGAATAATGGCAGATAAGCGGCCATTTTGAATTTTATCGAGTCGAATTTTATCGAGTCGAATTTTTTCAAGATGCATCCTCTCCTGAAATCACACATTTTGTTTTATAGTAATGGTCTAGCCATCTAGCACGGTTTACCAAATAACGGCCATGTGAAAGTGAATAATAGCCGATTGACGGCCATTTTGAATTTGGACAAGTTGATTTTTTTCAAAATGCATCCTCTCCTGAAGCCTTACAATTTGTTTTATAGTAATGGTGTAGATATCTTGAGCGGTTTTCATGATATTCCACAATATCAGGCCTGTCGAGGTGAATAATGGCTGATAGGCGGCCATTTTGAATTTTATCAACTTGAAATTTTTCAAGATGCATCCTCTCCTGAAACCTTACAATTTATTTGATATTAATGGTGTAGCTATCTTGAGCGGTTTTCATTATATTCCGCAATATCAGGCCTGTCGAGGTGAATAATGGCCGATAGGCGGCCATTTTTAATTTTATCGACTGGAAATTTTTCAAGATGCATCCTCTCCTGAAACCTCACAATTTGTTTTATAGTAATGGTGTAGCTATCTTGAGCGGTTTTCATGATATTCCGCAAAATCTTTCAGTCGGATTTCCCGATGTTATAAATTAGGTCAAAGTGCTGGGTCAACTTCAAGGTCAAGGTCCAAAAACCTGAAAAGGCACAACTAGGGACCTTAGAGAACATGTATGTGCAATATGACTGTCATCGGCCAAGTACTTTTCGAGATCTGCTCCGGAAACGAAGTGCGCGTCAAAACGTCTAAATAGGTCATAGTTCTGAACCAGAAGTAGGTCAAAGTTCAAATACCCCAAAAGGCACAACTAGACCCCCTAGAGGTGTTGTGTGTAAAATTTGAAGACAATCGGACAAGTACTTTCGAAGATATGCTCCGGAAACGAATTGTTTACGGACGGCCCAACGCCGTAACATCATCATTTTCTCCTCTGCAACCTTGCGTATTGAATTCAGATTAAAAATATTTTAACCTGTCCATTAGCCACCTGGAAGTAACCCACATACCAAAAATTGTTATCCTAGCTTATTTTCTCAAAGTTATAGGCAAAAGAAGAGGCCAAAAAAAAACGGAGGTAGAATCCATAGCTCCCTCCGTCTCACCTACGGTGACGGCGGGAGCTAAAAAATCTACAGTCAGTAGCTTACTTATGTCACAGGGTAGCCTATTACATAATCGAAAGGGGTGCAGCGAGAGGTGGCGAGGTGACAGAAGGCATGGTGGGTATATACCTAAAGCTCAGCCAATGACGGGCTGTAGTATGTTAGTATCTGCTCTGCAAAGGCACTATCTGCTAAATTGTAAAGTGAGCAGATACTGGCTTTGCATGGCAGTTGTAGGTCAAATCTGAGTTCAATTGTACACAGAGGCAATTGATGCGTTCTCAGGTGGTCGCCGACAGTCAATCAGCAAATGTTATTGGAAATCCGACACTTCCGAGACGTTGGCCCAGCATTGAAACAACACTGGATCAATGTCACTTGTTTACTGGTCTATGGTACATGTTGAAAGGTCCGGAGATGTGACTGACCCAAATATTGTGTGTGTGATTGGTCAGTGAAGACTACCTCGTCCAATGATGTGCCTTTAATATAAATCAGCTGCACTAAGAATGTTTTTAGTCTGGCATTAGTCTGATTTTTCTATTGATTATTGTTTATTTTTAATTTATACACTCTCATATTTTACTCATCACTAATTATTGAAGCTAGTCTACATGTTAAGTGCTGATGGTACATTCTACGATAGATGGCAGGAGATACGTCAGGTGTGGAGCTAGATTCAACAACTGAGCTTGTGGCCAGAGTGTAGTGTACGATTTTGTAGGCTAGACCTACAGCCGAATTATTGAGAGTTTGCATATGAAGTATTCTGAAGTTTGGATATTTTTTTCTGAATAATAGAGATGTTTTGGCCGCTTTTAGCACAACAGAAACGTGAATTTAACTCATCTATCGCTTGGGCTACTGTCAGAGTTTCCACCAGATTGACATCCAGACAGGCCGCGAACTTTCATTCATGAAGTCCGACCCAGCTATGTCGCCGATTGTGGCGAATTCACGCATCGTCATTCTAGAAACCTAAAGAAAACATGTACCTAGCCTTTTTCTATTTTCGAATATTTGGTAGATGTGGCGAAGCAGACGTAATTTGATGCATTTTGAGCTACATTTCAACCTCATACTTGCCAACCTTTTGATTTAAAAAATCGTTAGGTTTTGACCTGGCCCGCAGGATGCGGGCCCACAGGTGCGCCGAAGGCATGCACGCCTGCCATGGGAGGTCTGGAGGCATGCCTCCCGTATTTTTTTTTAAATACATGTGTTCTATGTGCCATTTCCTGCATTCTAGACACAGTTTCACCATTTATTTTGAGTAGTTTTTAAATTTTCATAGTAGCTGGGTTTGATTTACAGGTGTTTTTATTTTTATGAGCTGATAATTTGAAATGCGGTAGGATAGGCCTATAAAATCGGTAGGCAGTAGATAGGCCCTGATATCGTTAGCCTACCGCCAGAATCGGTAGGGTTGGCAGGTATGCAACCGGAGATTTGGGGATTTTGTTGTTGTTGTGGTCGCCATATTCGTTCCATATTTGGAGATGGTCACATGACGATCGTACCCACGTGACTGCTGGGGAGCATGTAGATTCGGCAGCGGCCCACAATTAATCCAGCGGCAGGAGTTCCATATCCTAAGGTGTGGCATGAAAAATCTTATCGATTATATTCTAGACTTAATTAAATAAGTGATGTTGTTACACGTTATTATTATTAATAAGTGTGTTTATGATATTTAGAAGCTAATTGTATTAGAGAATGTTGTTAAAATGATCAACTTGAAGAGGGACTCATTTTTCTAAATTCTGGATCCAAATTTTTAGGAACTTAGAATTCTAATATTTTCTAACTTTTTTTGAGAACTTTCTTGGAAAACTTAGAAAATAGTACTCGGACTACATAAGCTCAGCCTCAGTGCACAATCATTCGGGCGAGATTTTCTCTATTGACTCCCTGTGCCAGTTCTCACCAGTTCTAACAGTTCTCATCAGTGATCACCAGCTTTCTTTTTACCTGCTTTGGTGAGGTTTATAGTAATTTTATTTCAATATGATCATTATCATGGTGTCATGTGATGTGAGGTAGGGTGCAGCCCAGTCCTGCTAGCGGATTGTGGCCTGTACTGTGGGTGATGCTAGTGATTGGGGAGGCTTTACTGGGTTAGTGAATGAGGTCATAGCGTATGGGTATAGCTATTGGGGATAGAATAGACTAGTGCCCGGAGTAGTCAGTCTATAGTTTGTTTATTAATTGCTTAGCCAGTAACAGGTGACTTTATGGTCAATGTAGTGAACCAGTAAAGTAGTGTATGCTGTGTTTGGTATGATAGGTAGTTTTATCACATAGACTACAGGATCCGTTTGATAGAAGTTCACTTGGGTGGAGGTCTGGGACCTCTGATGATCCATGATAAACAAATTTATAATTCTTCATCAAATGTCATACAAAGCGGACCACCTTTCTGGCCTTACCCATATAGGCTAGATGTGATGACAGAAAACTGAATCTATGCGAGTTGTAATTTTTGACAAGATGTCTGTGATAGCCATTTTGGACACACAGAAAAAAAAAAACAGTGCCCAGAAATCCATTCTGTGAACCATATTAAAACATTATTGGAATGAGTTCCAATAATGTAAAAATCAAACTTGAGTAGCATATAAATTCTGAATAACTGTCAATATTTTATGCAAAACAATATTTTTAGCAATCATAAATTGCATCACATCGCAACTGTACATACAATATAACATCGTATATACATATTATTATATAAGCATAAGAAAATGTGACACAGTGATACCTTATGCAATTCAAATTGTTTGTGGTGCACATTTTGTTCTTCAGCTTTTCTCTCAGCTTGCCTTTCATCATGCTGAATTTCCTGGATGGATATTTCATATTTCTCACATGCCACACTACGCTGAAACAAAAATATTTCTAAAAAATACTGTGCAATCATCTGAAAACCCTTGACGATGTGCCCAATGTCACATTTAAAACATCACCAATGTATAGGAAGGGAATGATTTGAATGTAAATACATGTATTAAGTTAATTAAAACTGTTGTACTTTTTGCATGAGTACAACGATTATGTGTATTTCAGTTTACATGTGACCGAATAGAATCACAAGCCTTGTCCTAGCCAATTGACAGTTAGTACTGTTTTGCGTTTATTTGCAGCCAGAACTACTAATAAAATTTCCAGCTTCAGAGGATGAAATATATTTCTATTTATCAAACTAGCCATCAATTCTAGCTTCTGTCCATCAACAAATAGAAATTTCTGTCTGTTTCTGTGACCTTAAAATTAGGTTGAGGTCAGCGAGTAAAGAGTTTGACCTTAAACTTAGTAAAGTGCACACATCGCTAAGGTGTTATGAGCTTTTTGCGCTTACAAGCACCTGTACCACGTAATATTTCATGCTAATACTTAGAAACCATTACCAATACTTTTTCTCTTCTGTTAATTGTTTCTGCTACAGCTAGCGGGCTATAATTCACAGTTCTCTTGAAGAGCTCAAGTCATCGAGGATTGGTAATAATTACGTTGGGAAACTACTTTCATAACTTGCTTAACCACTCCTGAATGCCTGTATAGTTTATATATATTCATCAGGTGGCATTTTATGTTATGAAAGAGCAAGAATGCCTGGTGCAACTTTTGCCATCTCTTTTTCAAACACCATAGGAAAGATGTCATGAATGGTAAGCACTGGTCTACTTTAATAATTATACTGTATTAATAATGTATGTAACAAGGAGTACCAGACAAACCTTCGAATATGTCACCAATGAGTGATAATATAAGATTCAGGATCTTGTAAACTTCAAATTCATATAGTTGCAGAAATCATGATTACAAAAATTATTTTTAGGCATACACCCTTGTAATTTAGTTATCCAAGACGTAAATGTGATACTGGGCTGTAGTTGGCTGCAAAACTATGCCGAGCCAGTAAAAGACGACAAAAAAGAGGCCCATGGAACCCCTATGGCGGATGCAGCTGGGAAAAACACCAAGTGAGGTAGAATCTTAATAGGCATCAAGAGTCTACCTGACTTGGTGTTTTTTTCCAGCTGCATCTGCTAAATGTATATAGGGGTTCCATGGGCTAATTTTTTTATCGTCTTTAGTTTTCCAAAAAATGATTTGATTGCCTTCATTCAATTTGAGGATCTTTGGTTAACTAAAGAGATAGACTATATGATGTTGGCTGATTAGTAAATTTCTTACCAGGGCCATATATCTTTTAACTCAAAAAGTGTCCTTCGATCATGTTTAAGTTATGACAATTTTACAGAAAAAATAATACTTACGGCATTCTGATCTACTAGTCTGTAATCCAAAAATTCTATCGATGGTAAATAAGCAATTGTAAACACTTTGTATTCGTCTTGTTCACAGATGGGATTACCACTTAGGTTCAGTGTTTGGAGGTGCTTGAATTTGCGTAGATATTTAAGCTGCAATAAAAGAAATGACTCACATGACAAGATGTTAATCTACTGTGATCACATATATTCAGACGTCTGGTGTGATTCTTCAAGCATGACGAAACATTATGATGGAATACAGATCTATATATGCAACACATGCCACAAATCACATATTATTTAAAAGAAAAAACACTATACTGTTTCCAGGATTATAATTACACTGACTATGGATCAAAATCAAAATAAATATTCCTGGATAAAAGCAATAAAAAAAATTAAGACTCTTTTGTTAATGTAATGACATTTGTAGGCAATTTTTTCTACCATGACCAGTTCGCTTATATCAGTTCTAGGCTTGTCTGGATTGTCTAGGTGATAATTAGGCAGTTTGTCATTGATCATTTAAAATGGGGATACTGATAATATCTTCACGGTGAGGCTACTTAAGGCCCATTTCCTTCACCAACAAGTCCAATTTGAAACAGAAATTCCACCTCTTTGTGTCTGCAGTGGTGCTTACAGTTTACTGGTAAATCCTATATTCTAACAAGAGGTGCAAATCTTAGGCAAAAAAAAAATACATAGCCCAAAGAATATGATTAAAAATGGGCAGATGTGCATTGCGGAATGCTTCAGCTGACGGTCAGCAGCTGGGGGCATGGTGATGTATCAAATGCCTTATATATCATTAATATTACTGTCATAGATGGGTTTCAGGTAAGGCGCACAACAGAATAAACGTTTTCTATTTTGTTGCATTTTCCTCCACTCTAATGTAAAATTAGACTACATACATCTACGGTACTGACGAAATCATAATACAGAATTTAATTTAGATTAATGATACTTATTGTGATATCATGGCTTTAAAAAGCATCAAAATTGTAAAACTGTAAAACTCAGAAGGGATGGCACTTTACTACGCCTTTTGATAAGTTTACTATTTATTTTATTCGAAATACATACATTTTCCAAATCATGAATATCATTATTGCCTATTGAGAAGACATGCAGCTGTAGAAGGGAGTCCATATTCTCGACAGTCTGTATCCGATTATTGTAAAGTGTTAAATCCTCCAACTTTGATAGCTTACTTAAGCCTTCAATAACCTCAATATTGTTGAATGATAAATCTGAAATAAAGTAGTAAATACACACATGTATACTTTGTATAAACATATATCAGCTTATATCCCGAAATAGATAAAATAATCATTTGCTTGGGTTGCAGTATAATCTTAAAATAATTTGGACAACACTAGAACTTAGCCAACATGGTCAATCACTTACACACAGGCGCGTAGCCAGCCGTACGCCAGTACGCACGTGCGTACACATTGTAATGAAGAGTAAAAAAAATCTGACCCTATCAGAAAAAAAAAAGTAACAAGTTAACAGACTAGCCTCCATGTGTGCGTACTTAGCAGTCCAAATAAAAACTTCTATTTTTTATGTGGTGTTGCGTAAAACGCCGGAAAAGTAGGATACAAATGCAATAAATGTTTCTCTTTTCGATGACAGTCACAATTAATTCACGACATGTATGACTATAGTGCCGCTAAACTTGCCGTGGACGAACCCACAACGTAAAGATGTGGGGCCGTGGATTACTACCTCGTTTTACCCGGGAGAATCAACTTTTTTCAACCAGGCAGTCACTGAGATCGATATCCACCCCAAGGTGGGAAAATGCCAATAACATTTTACTGGGGTTTTTTACAAATGAACTGAGCGTACGATGTATACAAAATAACCTTTTATTGACCTGATTAATCGAGACAAGTCTTAGATATGAGCGTCCAATGAAATGTCCCACTCTTTACCCTCGAGTGGGCACATAATCTGTGGCAGTTCTGTTTCACCAACTTTATGGGGCTAATTCTAAACGATCTCTAAACCCCTCCACACACTTTAGCCTCTAGGGACGGCCGCCTACGTGTCCATGCCAGTGGCGGATCCAGGATCTGAAAAGGGGGGGGGTACCCGGAGTTTTTTTTTTTGCATGCTCTGTGTCTACATTAGTGAGGGGATCACCTGGTCTAGGATAGGCTTAGTGTCTGTGGGTCTATCATTATTTTAAGGCCTGGATTATAACTGTTATAAAGGGCCCACTTGACAGTAGGCCCTATGTTGTTTGTATTAGCCTATGTATACAAAGAATAGTCCTAGCTTTACATGTAGGTCTTAGACGTCTACCCAGCAAGCACATAACGTTGAACTAATATTGGTTTATTGTTAGCTATTTTTATAGGGCTAGTAGACGGTGGACCAGCATTGCGCCAACATTGGTTTAACGTGTGGTGTTGCTGGGTAGAGTAAAACGTATTTGCCATTTCTTTCAATTACTAGGGGGGGGGAAGGGGGGGTCTGTAGTTTTTGAACTGGACAAATTATTTATTTCACCTCCTATCTGCAATATTTTATTTATTTCACACTCTGCCTCAAGCAAAATATTTATTTGAGTTTTTTTCCAGTCCACAATATTGGATCCTAAAGTAGGCTTAGTATTGATGTGGGGGTCAAGGAGACGAGAGGAGAAAGGATTTACAAATTTAAGCTTCTTTTAATTATGTATGGTTAAAAAAAATTGAGGGCCAATAAATATTTATTTACAACATGTCCTTCAGACAATTATTTATTTCATGAAAATTCAATCTCAAAATTTCTACTTCAAAAATACTCCAGCCTCCCCCCCCCCCGCCCTGGCGATTGAATGGTGGCCCCCTTATGACCAATCACAGAATGTCCAGCTTAGTTATTATTCGTGCTCACAAAGACACTACGTAGCCTACATAGTGGACGAATTTGCGTCTAAGAAAGCCAAAGGCCTTGCTTTCTTAGACGCAAATTCGTCCACCTTAGACCTGCTGATCAATAGTAAATCTTATAAAAATTCGGCGCGCCTCTCTGACAGTCAAATGCTGGATCCGCCATGTCTGCTTTAGAAAAAGTTTATCTATGGATACTCGTACTTGACAGAAAAGAATCAGTAAATTTCAATCTATAATCACTGAGTAGAATGATTTAAATTATACAAAAACTTGATAGGGCATATAATTTAATTTTTATTTTTGTTGTTGTATTCAGTTTTGAAATTTTTCAAAAATATTATAAAAAACGCAAAGTTTTAAATCAATATCTTTACCGCAAATACCACCAGATGCCACCATTTGCGATCTTTTTTTTCAAATTTTCCTCAGGGGAGGCCCCCCGGACCCCCGCCGTGTCCGCTGTGCTGCGCGCAGCGGGTATGGGGATTCCACCATAAGATGGCAGCCATGAATTAGGGGGAAATCCACTCCATCCCTGTTTCGGAAAAGCTCCGTAAATCTGTACCCCTAGCGTTGTGCGTACACATGTTCATAGCCCTGGCGACGCCCCTGACACAGGTAATCTCCATGTTTACTAAGGCATCTGAGCTGTAAAATTCCAATTGTAGCTGCGGCTCCTTTTAAAATGGAAAATCGAAAATGCCACTAGCATATTCTAAAACTCTACTTGTGGCTCCTATAAGAGGTTTTGATTGAAAAAAAAATACAGAATTTTTCCGGAAATAATATGGTTGACCTTCTAATATTATGTAGTTACATCGAGGGAGGATCACTTTCTCTCATGGCCCACCGTCTTTGATGCTGGCGCAACATTGCAACAGCACTGGGTGATTGTCCTGTGTTTGCTGGGAACACTGGCTCAATACGTACCAGTTTTGGATCAGCGTGTCGTATTTGCTGCCCAGGTATGAACAGCACACACACACCTTCTGTGACACCTTCTGCTTAATATAACTGCTGAGGTTAAAGGTATAGAGAAATAGGGGGGGGGGGGGGTTGCTGGTGACCGACTTGACTCATTTTAACGCATCATGCATTTGCCCACTGTTCATGCTGTTGGATTAATGTCTTCTGATAACTGGGGACAGCCTTGAACTGCCACGCTGTTGAGAATCACTCTTCAGCCAGTTGTTTTTGCATCCTCTTCCTGACTGAGGACTTGTATCTAACCCTCGTACTCAACTGGCCAGCACACATAGGATGTATTAGTGTAATGTCTACGATACTTGCCCAAACTGTAAAACATTGTGCCTGTGGTATTTTCCCTTCATTGCTGCCTAGCCTGCTCTCTGTGTCACCCTGCCAATTTTACAGTTGTGAATACTGCATGTTCATGTACAAAGTCAGAATAGAACGCTGGCCTACCACTGCTTAAGCGTCAAGTACAATATTGAGCACGCATCATGAAATACATACCTGTTTCTAATGAATGTGATGGTACATGTACATTAGGTGAATCAAATAATTTTCCCACACATGATGGAATTATTTTAAATAAGTGAAAGTATTTCAAATGATATTGATGATGAATATAATTGATGAAGGGAAATAGCTGCCATAACAGATTTCAAAAATAACTTACCTAACCAAACAAGGTTTGTTAGCATATCTAATCCTTCGATCTTCTCGATAATGTTATTGTCCAGCTGAAGCTTTACTAAGTTCACAAAACACCATAAATTGTCAATTTTAAGTATGTCTGAAACAAATAACATAATTATTAAAATATTTTATTATTTATAAAGAACAAAAGTTCAAGAATAAATTCAAAGATTCTACACATATTTGTAGTCTACAAGGCCATTTCAAGGTTTAACTCCATTCAGTCCTGAATACTTGAATATGTTATAAATCTGACTGCCTGGACAGAATACTTTTCAGTTTTGGTGAATTTGGTGGACGCACAGAGCTGCTGTGAGCGGCTCTCAGTCCATTTGTTATGTCAAATAAAAACCTAGCATGGGGCTCAAAGAGGTGAGGTTAAGCTTCTTCAAAAAATGACATTTATTGCTGGATGAGTTATAAACCCAAACTTTGAAATATACCTAGGTTCTACATCAATAGCTTTAAAAGATGTTATAAAAACCGCACCTCAATGTAATAGAATATATCACATGGCCTATACAGTCATCCTCAGTGCTATAATTACTATCAAGCACTAGCTGTAGTCCGGCAGCCATGGTGGTATACTTGTCTATATACTCCAAGTCCAGGTTAGAGCAAAATAAGGGAATTGGCTGCCGGACTACTGCTGTGTATGATCAGTATAGCTAGCGTGCGCATACAATATGGGTGGGCGACATGCTCTAGAGCTAACATGATCATCATGTACTGCAGTAACAGGATCATCATATAATACGGTAACAGGATCAATATACCGCTGCTAGAGGATCATCATACACCGCTGTCACAGGATCATCATGTACTGCGGTAACAAGATCAGTATGTACCGCGGTAACAGGATCATTAATACTGCGATAACAGGATCATCATGTACCGCGGTAACAGGATCATTATGTACTGAGGTAACAGGATCATCATACCGCTGTCAGAGGATCATCATATACCTCTGTCACAGGACCATAATGTACCGCGGTAACAGGATCATTATATACCGCAGTAATAGGATAATTATATACAGCGGTAACAGGATCATAATATACCGCTGTCACTGGATCATCATGTACCGCTGTACAACAGGATCATTTCTGTTCAGAAATGTAGGGCCTACTTGTTGGCGTGGTTGAGTAGTGGCGGCCATCTTGAATTTATGCACAACGGCGACTTCTATATTAAAAAATAATGCCGGAAATGAGTTTCTCGTGGTCAATTTAGTTAGAAAAGTGGTATTATACATATTTCTAGGCCAAAATGTGAAAAAGCTATATTTCCACTATGGCTCTTGGCGGCCATTTTGAAAAACGTGAATAACTAAAAACTCTACACCCTCCGGAATCTTCAAACAGGGTGTCTGTGCAGCTGTATTCTGCAAAGAAAAAACTATATACTCCAAGTCCAGGTATACCACCATGGCTGCTGGACTATATACCGCGGTAACAGGATCATCATGTACCGCGGTAACAGGATCATTATGTACTGCGGTAACAGGATCATCATATACCGCTGTCACAGGATCATCATATACCGCTGTCAAAGGATCATCATACACCGCTGTCACAGGATCATCATGTAATGCGGTAACAGGATCATTACGTACCGCGGTAACAGGATCATTATATACCGCAGTAACAGGATCATTATATACCGCAGTAACAGGATCATAATGTACCGCGGTAACAGGATCAGTATATACCGCGGTAACAGGATCATCATGTACAGCGGTAACAGAATCATTATGTACTGCGGTAACAGGATCATTATATACCGCTGTCACAGAATCATCATGTACCGCGGTAACAGTGTAGGATCCCTGCTTCGCTTGTTTACTGTGGCAGTCGTCCCCGCTCTCCATGACGCGGTGAGACTGGAGATGACTGCCTCGTTTTGGTACTTCAGTGCCGTGTGCATGGGGCCGAATCCCATGCGGTCGTAGCATTCTTCCCGCACTTATGATAGAACTCTCAGCGACTGCGGACGTGCTGCTGGTTGCCCGCTCGGAGTTTGACTAAGACGTGTTGTGCGCGGGGTTGTGCATTGCTGTTATTCGATGTCTAGACCAATAAACATGATAATCTGAAGAGAAGTTTTGTGAGTTATTCAGAACCGTTGATCCGACGGGTAAAGATGAAGTTTACGATATGTTGGTGAGTGTTAGGTGGCTTCTGCCGTTCACCCTTCGACGAGTCAACACACTACTCCCACACTGGTGACCACCTCACGCTCCCACAACAGGATCATTATGTACCGCGGTAACAGGATCATTAAATACCGCTGTCACAGGATCATCATGTACCGCAGTAACAGGATCATTATGTACCGCGGTAACAGGATCATTAAATACCGCTGTCACAGGATCATCATGTACCGCAGTAACAGGATCATTATGTACCGCGGTAACAGGATCATTAAATACCGCTGTCACAGGATCATCATGTACAGCGGTAACAAGATTATTATGTACCGCAGTAACAGGATCATCATATACCGCTGTCACAGGATCATAATGTACCGCGGTACCAGGATCTTTATATACCGCGGTAACAGGATCATAATATACCGCTGTCACAGGACCATTACATACCGCTGTCACAGTATCATTATATACCGCTGTCACAGGCTCATTATATACCGCTGTTACAGGATGATCATATACCACTGTAACAGGATCATCATATGCCGTGATAGCAGGAGCATCAAAATGTGACCTGCCATGCGAAAAGGGCAGTAAGTTCTACATTTTTAAATTGATTTTTTTATTGATGTGATAGCTGTCCTTCCTGTTTCATTACCTGAAATATTAAAAAAAAAATCGTTATTACTTTTTTTTTATATTTTGAATTTAGTTAGGTAATCTATGAAAATAAATTTTAAATGACGGCATAAATATTTAAAGCAAATCCGTGGGAATGTACCTTCTCACATGGCGGGGTCACATATACTGCGGTAACCAGATCATCATATAGACATGTACCGCAGTAACAGGATCATATTAACATCCAGTGGCGGATCCAGGATCTGTAGAAAGGGATTTTAGGGGGATTTTAGGGACCTGCCCTAAAGATTTTTTTGTGAATTTTAGCCAATCAAGTATTCGGAGAAAATGGGGGGGGGGGCGTTGCCTGCTGCGCCCCCCCCCACCCCTTGGATCTGCCACTGACATCCAGTGTTAACAGGATCATCATGGGATCACAAGATCATCAACATTTAGCATTCCGATGTTATGTGTATAATAATTATATTTGATCCCATATAGTACAGTCACAGGATCATTTTATTTTAAACCGTAAGGTTAATCTGGCGAGTTGTCACACCAGTCCACAATGTTGGCGCAAATACGGGGGAGGGGTGTAATGATTACAGCACACTGCTTGGATGATTGGTCAGTACACATGAATTTAGGTTGTATAAACACAGCCTGGTAGGTTCAAGAAGAAACAATTACAGGTAACGGTGGGCACATTGTGCCAGATCGTGTTATTTATCGTGCATCATTAGATATGAAAACTCCATGCGCAGGCCGTGCTACCACCGATATATAGCAATGTAATGAATCATGTTTTAATGGGATTCTACTGTATTTGCATTTGTGTTATCAAATAATATACTGTTTTGTTCATAGTTATGATTCTACAAAGAATATATAATATATTTGAAGGCATTCGACCCAATGACTGATATTAGATACGAGTTTCCTTAACACTTACAGCTGCAGGCGGCAGTTAGACCCATGTTCCATTCTGACCTCAGAGATTATATCTCTGATACCACACGCTCATTTCGCCGTATGCACGCATGGCGATTGACCAGATTTATCAGCCGTTAGTGAGCGTTACCACGTGATTTTATAACCATTCATATATAACCATGGAACTATTTTGGTGTTCACTTCAACTCATTACTTATCCTTTTTTCAATATTTAATTTTAGAGTTTGTTACAGGTAAGGGCTATTTATTCTGTTTAGTAGTGGATAAATTGGACCAGCACAATTCTCATGTCATTCAGTAATTTATATTTGCCAGTGTTTTGAAGCCGATTGTAAATTCTGTCAGAAAAACGTAAACATGGACCTTCTCACAGCAGCGCGTAGGCAGAAAAAGTAATCCATTGAATGTTTTCTATTTCTATGTGAATATAAACACATATGTGGCGGAGTAGTGGTGTTTTATATTTGCCATATATATTCAGGACACTCAAGCGTGTTTATAAGCCTACAATTGTTATATCAACAAAACTGCTCAAAATCAGCAGTTTTTGTCGAAACATGGCGTGTGGTTACAGAGAAAGAGCGGGGTTGACCTGAGCGACATCTATGTGTGGAGAATGCCCATGTTCATTACATGTTTATCGCCTGTCCGCAATGTTAGATCAGCATGAAACTAGCATCAGGTCATATACAGCAGCACTAGACTAGAACCAGATATTAATTAAGAATATTAAACAAAAAATTTTGGACAACAATAGTTTACTTTTAAAATCTAATCTCAGTGCGATCACATCAGCAAAATCAATTCCCTCTTCTTTTGCTATTTTCCCTGCTTCTTCTTTGGGTCCCTGTTCTTCAACTGCATGTTGTAACATCTCCTCATCAACAACAGCAGGCTCAACGGTATCATACAAACGACTCATTTTGTGGGGTTTCTCTTCAGCTTCGCTAAATCTGTTGGAAGACATGATATAATTTTTTAGGCATGTTATTTTCCTAAGGATGTTTAATATGCTAAAATTAAATAATAAATTTAAAAAACAATTACCCAGGGAAATTACCTAGGGAAAGGTAACCTTTATTTTCAAGGGGGGGGGGGAAATCACATGGGGTGAATAAATACACACAAACTGTCATGGTGGCATACAAATTTAGTCGCCGGCCAGAAAGCATTTATTTTTTACAATAAATATAAAAGACTGATCAAATACCATCCAATCATAGATATTCATAATGATTCACAATAATTATCTAGCGTATTATCTACACTTACTGTTCATTTGAAACTTGCTGGGAATTCACTAGGAATATTCACATGAATTCTCCACAAGATAATTCTCCACGGGGAATTCGCCTTGGGGAATCTGATTCCTTGACCCAGACAGATTGGGGAATTCATGACGAATAGCCATGGAATCAGATTCACCATGGGGAATTCCCCATGGTGAATTCCTCACGGAGAATTCCTCTTGGGAAATACAATTCACAGTAGGGAATTCATCCCATGTCAGGACAGTCTACTATTTAAAGCCTGAGTTTAAAGGCCGCGTGTCAGTTTGCTTGAACAAAAGTAATGACCCTGATGACTGTTCATTGCATTGGTTCAGTGATTAGAGCTTCAGCCATAAATATCGACAGTGCGTGAAGTCACTGCCACACTCACGTGGCACGTGCTGTTGTGGCCATGTCACCGCCAATTCGCAGACTTCCCCACCGTGAATCCACCGACTTCCCCATCGCAAATTCGCCGACATATTGCTAGCCTGGGCAAACTTGCGTGGCGAATATCGATCGGTGAAATTGCGTTGAATCCATGGCGAATGTTCGCCCAATCATTTGTATTATCGACGAATATCATTCACCGCGAATTCGGCGAATTAAATTTTATGTCAATTTGTGGCAAATATTCGCCATGCAAGTTTTAAATGAACAGTACTGTACCTGTGGCTTTATTAGATTTACTGAAAAAATGAATGAATAGTGTTTTAGGCCACCTTTGTGCATATGTAGGCTAAACTGGGCCAGGAGAACCTCCTGAGGATGATGAGATAAATGCGAGGACCCAAAATTCGAACCCTTGCAGTCTGAGGATGAGCATGCTACCTCTCAGTCACGAAGGCTCCCCACAATATTGAATCTTTACGAGTAAACGGGGAAGAAACAATTTGTTTCTTTGCTACTTGAATACCAGAGCTGCAGGGTTTGAACCAGCGATCCAGTAGTGCCAAGTTTCCCGATTTGGGCGCGAGATCTCCCGATTTTCTGACCAAAAATTGGCCTCTCACGATTCTCCCGATTTTTCAAACTTATGCAGCTCAGTCAAAGTATTCCCCTACCCACCCCACCGCAGGGCAGCCTGGGGGTTACCACGGGCCCGGTTACCTGGGGTTTTGCAGTTTGGGGGTTTTCTCAAGTTTTGTCCCCAGGCTGGAATCACGGGATTTGTCGATATTAAAAATCGTTCCGACTATTCAACTAACTGCTACAAAATAAAAGTCTAAATTAACAAAACATTGAAGCTGTCATGTTCAAGTAGAGAAGTTGATGTGCGAAAGTCATACATGTTCAAGGTGATGGGAGGGGGTACAATGGCGTCAGCCATGTTCAATGTGGTGGGAGGGGGGGTGAGAGGTGTCAGCCATGTTTAGGATGATGGGAGGGGTTGAGGGGCGTCAGTCATATTCAAGGTGATGGGAGGGGGAGAGCGGTGTCAGTCATGTTCAAGGTGATAAAAGGGGGTGAGGGGCGTCAGTCATGTTTAAGGTGATGTGAGGGGGGTCAGTCATGTTCAAGGTGAAGGGAGGGGTGGGGGCATCAGTCATGTTTAAGGTGATGGGAGGGGGTGAGGGGTGTCAGTCATGTACAAGGTGATGGGAGGGGGTGAGGGTTGTCAGCCATGTTCAAGGTGATGGGTGGGGGTTAGGGGAGTCACCCATGTTAAAGGTGATGGGAGGGGGTGAGGGCGTCAGCAATGTTCAAGGTGATGGGAGGGGTGAGGGGCGTCAGCCATGTTCAAGGTGATGGGAGGGGGAAAGGGGCATCAGCCATGTTCAAGGTGATGGGAGGCGGTGAGGGGCGTCACCCATGTTCAAGGTGATGGGAGAGGGCGTCAGCCATGTTCAAGGTGATGGGAGTTGGAGAAGGGCGTCAGTCATGTTCAATGTGATAAAAGGGGGTGAGGGGCGTAACGCCATGTACAAGGTGATGGGAGGGGTGAGGGGTGTCAGTCATGTTCAAGGTGATGGGCGGGGGTGAGGGGCGTCACCAATGTTCAAGGTGATGGGAGGCGGTGAGGGGCGTCTGTCATGTTCAAGGTGATGGGAGGGGTGAGGGGCGTCACCCATGTTCAAGGTGATGGGAGAGGGCGTCAGCCATGTTCAAGGTGATGGGAGGGGGTGAGGGGTCTCAGCCATGTTCAAGGTGATGAGAGGCGGTTAGGGGTGTTTGTCATGTTCAAGGTGATGGGAGGCGGTTAGGGGCGTCACCCATGTTCAAGGTGATGGGAGAGGGCGTCAGCCATGTTCAAGGTGATGGGAGGGGGTGAGGGGCGTCAGCCATGTTCAAGGTGATGGGAGGGGGTGAGGGGCGACATTCACGTCCAAGGTGATGGGAGGGGTGAGGGGTGTCAGTCATAATCAATGTGATGGGAAGGGGTGAGGGGCGTCACCAAATTTCAAGGTGATGGGAAGGGGGGTGAGGAGTGTCAGCCATGTTCAAGGTGATGGGAGGGTTTGAGGGGCATCATCCATGTTCAAGGTGATGGGAGGGGTGAGGAGCGTCATCCATGTTCGAGGTGATGGGAGGGGGTGAGGGGCGTCAGCCATGTTCAAGGTAATGGGAGGGGTGAGGGTCGTCAGCCATGTTCAAGTTGATTCGAGGGTTTGAGGGGCGTCATCCATGTTCAAGGTGATGGAAGGGGGTGAGGGGCGTCAGCCATGTTCAAGTTGATGGCAGGGGGTGAGGGGCGTCAGCCGTGTTCAAGGTGATGGGAGGGGATGAGGGGTGTCAGCCATGTTCAAGGTGATGGGAGGGGGTGAGGGGCGTCAGCCATGTTCAAGTTGATGGGAGGGGGTGAGGGGCGTCAGCCATGTTCAAGGTGATGGAAGGGGTTTGAGAGCCATGTTCAGGTTGGGGGGTGGGGGGGGGGGGGGGGGGGGGTTGGGTGAGGTATTAACAGAGCAACAAGGACTAAGGAGTCTAGTAGGCCTACTGTGGGAGTTTTCACCCTTCAGGTTGTAGTTATAAGTGAGGCTCTTGGCCTGTTCAATTCCCCACATCAATTACCTTGGTTTTTACTGGATCATGCTCAGGGATTTCAGCTCGGTTGACATTAAGACAAAAAGCCTATGAAGCGGGCAGTGTCTGGACTGTGTGTCTGCAACCATCAGCTAGACCATTAGCATGCATGATCATAAATGTATTTTAACGTTTCATTTTGATACCAGCTATGCATATATGTTACCGGTAGCCTATTTATGCATTTCGACTGATCAGGACCACGTTTGAAGATTTAATATACGAACATTGAGAGCTGAAATTTATGCGAAAATTTTAACAAATACTAGACTAAGTAGTTGATTACAATGTTTTATAATTATGTATTAATACTAATTTTAAATACTAATTTAAACTTACTCAATGAGGGTAGGCCTGTCATCACACAATTATTATTATTGATAATCATTTATCAATACAAACCAGGAATTCTCCCACCCTGTTGGGTGGGGTTTTACCAGGGGGTTATCAGGGGGTTTTGACCATAGGGATTCGACCACATATAACCTGTTACTCTAATTTAATAAACAAGGGGATCAACTGTATCACGGCAAAATGCATGGAAGCATCACTTTTCATGGCCTCTCAGACATTCAACAAACATTTTTTCATCCTGAAAATTACACCTACCTCATCCATAGTTATTGCTCTTTCTAATCAGACATTCAACAAACATTTTTTCATCCTGAAAATTACACCTACCTCATCCATAGTTATTGCTCCTTCTAATCTGCCGCCCCGAGTATATCTGTAATTCTAGTAGAAATTAGGGTTTTGAGCAACACCAAATTCATCTCAAAATCATCTGTATTGACTTTCCTGACTCTGTCTGGTACACTCACGTCAAGATCATGTGATCAAGTGACAGAAAATATCAGGTAGGCCAAGCCTATCAATCACATTTGCTTATTGTTGCTACTTTCTTCAGACATAAGCATTATTAGTTTCGTTTCGAAGGAAAAAAATGTACTGAAACTAGAATTAGTTTAATGGGGTTATAGAAGGACGTCGTAATTTAAATTTACTACATGTCAAATGGTCTAACTTTTGAAATACGCCATATAATTTTACAAAATTTTCAGGGCTGTTAGTATTTGAATAGAAAATGGCCTTTGCAAAATTTGAAGGAAATCTGTTTAGAATTGACGGAGAAATCGCCAGAAAATCTTGCGATCCTGGTTAATTTGACGCGGAGTATATAGTCCTGTTCACATACAAAATACAACAATCGTTACATTTTTTATGTTTCTTTTTACATTGATGGGTATTTTAATAGTTTTTATGGGTGATATTACTCCTAATAATCTCTATCAATGAGTATTTGCTGTTTTTACATGCGTATTTTACACATATATACGCATGTAATCTGGAGCACTGGATTGTCACAAAATTTTGCAACCATTATTATCT
Source organism: Flabesymbios commensalis (assembly GCA_964017125.1). Taxonomy (NCBI): domain Eukaryota; kingdom Metazoa; phylum Annelida; class Polychaeta; order Terebellida; family Flabelligeridae; genus Flabesymbios; species Flabesymbios commensalis. The sequence continues at coordinate 56,623,162 of OZ024904.1, read as the reverse complement.
AGTCATTTGGCAACAACCCTTAAAATTTCGCGAAATTCCATCTAATATATTTCAAAAGTTAGACCATTTGACATGTAACACAATTCTGAGAATTAACCGGAATGAAGTTACTGGGTTTATACATGTTATAGAGGAGCGTCATAAATAGACACTTACTACAAGCGTCAAATGGTCTAACTTTTGATCTATCCAATATTTATTTACGAAATTTTCAGGATTGATGCCAAATGACTAAATAGTCTACATAAAGTTTACAAAATTTCATAAAAATCGCTTGAGAATGGACTGTCTGGATACCGAAAAGCAAACTTTCATTTTGGACCATCCTCCACAGTCGGACAGACTGTAGCAGGTTAGGATATGATTTGAAAATTGTCTGTGCTAAATTTCAATCGAGGAAATCTGTTCATAATTGATGGAGAAATCTATGAAAAGTATGCACTAACGTCGTTACAGATTTACCAAAATGAATGTGGTCTAGTCCCAGGGGCCCGCCTAGGTAGGTACAGTAGAATGCCATTATAGAGCGAATTCATCGTTACACCGCGATATCGGTTATAACGCGGTCCGCGGATGGACCCCATTTTTTACATGGTAAAATTCGACTAATAGTGCGTATTTTTTATTCATGATCGCGCCAGTCTGGTTAACACATCGCCCATTCACGTTCACGTAACGTTGTGCTGACCAGCATGTATGCAAGCAGTAATCATTGCACCTCTTCCCACCCCTCACGGCCACACTGTTGGCAGGTGCGACCACGGACAACGCGTCGGATTAACCTTCTGACTGCTACTGTTCAGAGTGAAAAAATAAGTAATAATTATGTAACCGCGCTATATATGTTATACCGCGGTATATGGTGATCCAGTAAGTTACTGCAGTATAAATTTAAAGAGGTGAATAAAAGATTTTGAGTTCTGATGATACAGTTAGGCCTATACTGCGGCATAGGGTGATCAAGTTACCGCGGTATAAAATTAAGAGAGGTGAATAAACATGATAAATGATTCTGAGTTCTGATGATACTGTTAGGCCTATACCGCGGTATATGGTGATCCAGTTACCGCTGTATAAATTTAAAAGGTGAATAAATGATTATGAGTTCTGATGATACTGTTATGGACCATCGTGACATAGTAATTATCGTCTGGTATATATGCTCATTTAAACAGGGGACTATTTAGCGCCAATAGCCTAATTTAGGAATGACATGTAGATCTTTTGATCAGTGTTGATGATTGTTCCTGTCCAACAACTCACCTGTGCGATGTTTTGTTTGTGCAAGATCACAGCAAGGAGGACAATACCAATTAGTTGCGTGTATGTAACACATTTAATAAGTACACCTTACTCTCATTAATCACCACTGGCACATTAACTGTCTGGCCGTCTGTGTACATTAGCAGTACTGGAGCTTAACAGGTCTCCTATTGTGACGGCACGTTACGCAACATCTACAGACCATTCTTTACTCTGTATACACAAGGCAGATGAATCACAATGCCGGGCCAACGTCTCAAATAAAATAAACTTTATTCCGAGAGTGTATACACCATTTAGTGTAGAGCAGTGGTTAGCAATGGACAATCACGATGTTGATACAGCATTGAAACAGCGTTGTGCTATAGTCACGCGATGACACTATACTATTATACCTATATATCTATTGTGACCTCAAAAATAATGTACAGTATGGGAAACAATATAATTCTAGCAAATCTCGTCGAATCTCCAAGGCATCGTGAAAATACGATACAAAGCCCTTCCCTATCTCGCATAACACCGTGATGCCCGTGAGATAGTGCGAGGTTTTGTCCATGCACTCGGGAATAATCAGTGATATAGTCCACATTCATACATGATAAACAGTTTTCCAATTGTTGCGTCAACGCTGGCATAACATTTTCAATTTGGACCAGTGCTGGCTTAGTTTAAGGAATATATATACACCTCAGTTTTTGCATGAAACAGAAGACTGTATTTGTTATGAAAACATCTAGCCTAATCACGCTTTGTGTGATTCCATAGCATTCACAGTGTCGGTGTAGATCCCTTACACCTTTCATTCACGCCTAAAGTCGCACTTTAATCTGTTAACTACACATGTAGTGATTTCACGGAGCCCAAGATGTCATATCATATCTCGCCAGTATAGCCAAAAGGTTCTAATTGCGTTCAACTAGAAAAACATGAGACTAAATAACTTGCCCACCCTAGTGTTATATGAAGAGTGAATTTTCAATCGAACTGGCATATTTACTTTGACCACGAAACAGATAGCATCGCTTCAAAAATATTGTACACAATTTATTTATTGAATTAATTTTGCCAATAAATTATAAATTAAATGTTGTATATTTCCAATTCATTATTTATTCCGTTCATTTGTAATAAATACAGAGTTATATCTAGCAGATAGCATCTACCACTGCCGCATATAGCGTGTCCATATAGACCCAATGTATTGACCATCAGCGGTAGAACGGTCGTCCCGCTATAGCGCGATCCACTTATAACGCGGTCCCGTTTTTTGGACCCCAACTACCGCGTTATAACGGTATTTTACTGTATGTCCGAAGACATCATTTTGCATGGTGTTTTTATCGTGTTTTTTCAGGATTTATGTGAATTTGTGATACACTGCAATAAAAGACATATTTTTCTTTGTTTGTTTGTTCTTTATGTCACTATTACTGGTAGAAATGGAGCCAGCGTTGTAGAATTAAAAGAGTTATTTGTTTTGAATGGCACTTAATTTTATCACCTGTTCTGGGGGTTCCCATCATTAGATTTCTCGCAATTAGGAAAAATTATGCCAGCTATGGCCTTTAATTTCATGATAGGTGCAACAAATAGACTATGTCCACTGCCATATGAGGAATTTCTGGAGGACATAATTAAGACGGTTTGGACAGAACAATGTGGGAATCTCAAAGAAATGAGATACCTGGGGAAGGCTGCACTAGTTTACCCAGGGTAAAACCTGGGTGAAGTTTTGTTTGCCTACCCTGCACTTTCTCATGGGGCGCACCGAGGGTAAAAATGGAGGTTTCATAGCTATAAAATGAAATGAAATGAATCGGGCTTTAGGCCACCTTTGTGCACATATAGGCTAAACTGGGCCAGGAGAACCTCCTGAGGATGGCGAGATGATTGAGATGACACTGTCCTCCAGACACAGGATTTAAAATTCGAGCCCTGGCAGTCTAAGGCCGAGCACGTCACCTCTCGGTCACGGAGGCTCCCCACAATACTGACTTTCACACGTGGATGGGGAAGAAACATTTTTGTTTCTTTCAAACCGCCGAGACCAGGAACCGAACTCCGAACTCTGGCGTGAAAGGCAGCGGTGCTAACCACTACCCTAGGGCCCCCGCCCTTCATAGCTATAAGGATGAGAATACATAAAAAGTTATGTTCTTCCTTGACCTCCTGGTGGACTGAAAAAAAAAAAAAAACGGGGCCGGAGGCTATGCCCAAATTTCTGTTATGTGCATATATGGTGTTTGTGCATATATGGTGTATTTGCTACTGTTTCTGTATTGCGGGGCACTCGTTGGGTGCCCTGGTGTATCTAAAAACAGCGGCATCATCTCGGTAGTTTTCTTCAGCTGCTTCAAAAAGTTCAAGTGTCTGGGTGATGTTTGAGATTCTGTTACCCCCAAAACCGTATTCCACATTGAGGTGCCATCTTTTGGACGTTTTTATAATTTAGCTCAGATTTTGATTTACACAGCATTTTTCTTGCTCAGTGAAAACGGTGGAATGTGGTCAAATATTTCTTTTAGCATGTCTGCAGTTGCGAAAAAAGGATCAGCCTAATTTTATTGGACAATTTTAAAATTTATTGAATCCACCTACCTACTGTCACGTGTGTACCGCTATGTTATATATTCTGGCTTACACATGTTAGTGATGTTACAGTGTACACACAACTCTGATCAGCACATGCATGCTTGCCTGCCAAAGTCTGGCGTGTCACCCAGTGACTAGAACAAAAAATCGGCTGTTTTCCGATATATAGCCTAGATGCCGTTGAAATCATGTTGCTGGATTTTTTCGGATCTTGGGATGTCGATCTTTCACACTCAAAGCCACTTTGAAAAACGCTGAATCCTGTGGCAAACAATTTGTTTTAATTTGATGCGAATAATTAAATATCTGTTGATATGAAAAGGATTTTATTATATTTTTTCAGTTTAAAAATTAAAAAGATTCACATGGCTATTTCTTAGTTGAGTCATAGTGGCTGCCGCTAATAATTATCATTTAAGACATCGTCATACAGTGACCACTGGTGAGGGGGCCGCGAGGAACAGCCGTCAGTGTGCGTGGGCGTGTCGAAAGTGAGCTGTTTCGTATTTTCATTTTGTAAACAAACACGAGATACATTCGATCCTTGTGACAGATCGATGCCTAGTGACAGATCAACAATGACGAAAGGCCCTGGCAGCCTTATGCGAGGCGATCTATCCCAAACAAACAAACACATGACGATCATCGAGTTTGCCGCTGCCGATAAACAGACTCGTTTTCTTGTAAGGAGATTGCAATTTTTTTTGCTGTAGCCTAACCGTTCAACGACGGACGGTCGGCAATATTTTATTTTATATTTTTGACAGGCATAAAATTTAATGAGTCGCAAACATCGGCAAGGGTCGGTCGGCAATCGGAAACCAACAATTATTTTTTTTAGGCCTCAATAAAAAACACTTTATGTCATTGGTAAAAACTGAAGAAGAAAACATCTTTATTTAGCTAGCTAATTTTTTTCTGATGGTTGGTAGCTGCGTCCAGGTCTGCCTTAGTCAGCTCAGTCTTGGACTAGTCTCGTGGCTGGGCTGCCTGAGGTAGGGATAAAGTAATTACTTATATTATTGTAATTTATCACTGGTTATATATTCTAGTCTATAATTTATTTATTGCTAATTTATAGGGTATCTCGAAAACCCCCTCGACCCACGACCCTCGACTTAATTTTAAAAACAGTTTTTATTTGTTTATATAATTATAACTTTTGTATAATAATAACATTCGGGAAATTATAATATAGGCCTACTGTGATTCTAACCTCAAGTGATGTTGGCTGACCGTCTGCTACGCTGGTCCAGCATCCACCCGACGTTTGTTTAATGTCTCTTGTTTAGGGGCCTTATGGGTGGCCATCGATTATAGTTTTATCAATACACGTAGGCCTACAGCTGGCCAAACACATTTTAATGTTGAGTCACTGTTTAGGACGCTTGTCTAACTTTAACTGTTATGTAGCCTATATTAATCCAAGCATGGGATTGAATGCCTCTTGGTTTTTTTGGTGCGCAAAAAAACACTTGCCAGTCATATCACCTGGCATGTCACTCACCAGTTTCATTCAGTCACACGCTTTGGCACCGGCATCGCAAGCGGTGGGCCAGCGTTACAGATGTTGGGCCACCAAAAATCCAACAATGGTTCAATGCTTAGTGCTCGCTGTGCTTAGCCATCATTGGACTGGAACACTGTTGGGCAAGCGTTATTGTAGGACAGTGGTGGGACTCAGATGGTAATCTATTATACGCCTAATCAAGTGCCCGCATATACAGTGGTACCCCTGTCCAGCGTTGCCCCTCAAGAACGACTGCTCCCCTTAAACGACTGTTTTTCTGTGCACGTATGCCTTTTACACTGTTAAGGACCCCTGAAGAACGACGACCCCTCTAACACGTTATACGACGGCAAAAATTTGGCTGACGGCCGTCACTTACCTCCCCAGAAACGACCGTTGGGTGTTATTACTATAAAAAAAAAGACTGAAAAATTAGCATGTGAGACGTCACTCAACTGGCAAGTAGGCTGTGTTATATAAACAATGACTTGCGATCTTAGACACTTGATACAATATTATTGTGAGACGATCCGTTTTCGGCTGTGTGTGTATAAATGAGCTCCGATATATCTGGCCATTGTGTATGCGATGTTGGTTCGGCAATGATCCAGGACCAGTGTTGGCTGTAAAAGCCTACATTTTGCTATTACAACACAGCAAACACGAGACGATCAACCTGCACTAAAACAACGTTGGATCAGCGTCTGGAATTCGCTGAGAAGTCACGCCGAGATGCACTCGAACTGCTGAGACACTGGGGGAACGAGGGTGTTGATAGAATGATTATCGCAAAATTAACACCCTTGTGAGCCAGCGGGTGCTATAATGACAGCACTTGCATTAATTCAAAAATGGTATTACCCTATATTGCCGGTTAGTAACCGCGGTTTATAACTTGAAAAATGTTTGGTAAAATATCTAAAAAAATTGATACTTTTAAGAGGCGGTTTATAACCAGGCATTCTGAGTGAGCCATGACGATTTCTGGTTGAAATAGGAGTGTTTGCCGGGACTGGCAACCAACTGACAGACCGGGTATCGTCACCTGCGTTGGTGTGAGCTTTGTCGCCCGATTATGAAGTCAATTAACCATCTGCGTCCCAATGTGAATAATAATATGAGCTAAATTAAAGCTCATGTAAATTGCAACATCTTTGTCGGCTGAAAGCAGAAAGAATTAGTTATGTTGATGAAATTTCACGATGGTAGATGATTTCAAACATCACTGTATATCACCGTATTGTTATTGTCTGTAGGGCTGAGATTGTCGTCATAACAGTCTTAACTAGAGCAGTAGGAGTTCAGAGCGAAGGGCGGTAATGGTGCCGTGGAAAGCTAATAGGCATTAACTGTTCACTTGTAATTACTTGTAGTTACTGCCTCTTGGCTTTGTAAGACGTTATATTACAGTTTTCTACCAGGTGTTGTCATCTCTGTAGACACAGCCGGCCGGTATTGATTTGATGTTAGATTAATAGCTTTGGGCTAACCTTGTTTATGCGCATCTAAACCAGATGCATGAAAGCCAAACTCAAATATACTAATACATTTATTAATCATGCTGATTGAGTGTTGAATTATAACGATTAAAATAGATTTTCGATGTCACGGGAATAATATATATGACGATATTTTGATCCCCTGTAGAACTAGAAGTGTCAGCCTAATTACCGTCACGAGAAGAACAAAGGGACTTTAACAATCAGATTTAACAATCAGACCAACAGCATTTCGCCAATACTGGTTTAATGTTGGTCCACCGTCTGCGACGCTGGACCAACATTAAAATAACAGGAAGCAGACGTCTCGTGTATTTGCCAGAAGTGCCCATCAAACACGACACATCGACCCAGTGCTTGTTTGTCTGCTGCAACGACGCTGGCCTAACATTAATCTGACACAGGATCATCCTATCGTTTTTTGCTGTGTAATCAGGTTTGGCGGGAATATGTCGCCTACTCACAGCAATGTTGTAACAGCCTACTGCACCAATGGCCCAACATTAAGCCAACACTTTCTTAATGCTGGCACACCATCCACAACGATGCCCCGGCATATATTGAGTCTCTCGTGAGAAACACGCTGACTGTACTAATGCCGCATGGCGTTGACTGCGATAATGATGAAATACCGCTCTAGAGCTAAGCTGTCTGGCTAAACTGCGGGAGTTACCGGGAAGAATTACGGCTGCCTGTTGTACCCAAAGTAGGGATGCGGTTTGTAAGGGGGTCACCATTCATTCTCCAGAAGTAAACAAAAAGACATTTTGCCTCTAAACCTAAATGCAATAAATAATTTGAGCTAAGTCAATGAAAAGTCACTTACTAAATAAAAACGTTTTTTTACACAGCGAATGTGTTTTGCTCATTTTTTTCTGGTGTTCAAAATAATTCATGCCCCTGACAAACGACCACCCCTCTCATATGACCGTTTTTATGTGGCAGTAACTGGGGTCGCATAACAGGGGTACCACTGTATTGCGTATCGTCCCTCTCCCAAAATATACAGGAGGCGTTCATCCAATGTTAGGCCAGCGTCGCAGACGGTGAGCCAACATTGACCTGATATTGTTTCCCGGATTTTATAAATAGACTAGATCTAGTCTATCCAAAAAAAAACAATAAAAAAATTAAAGTCGAGGGTCATGGGTCGAGGGGGTTTTCGAGATATCCTAATTTATATTATGATATGCTTATTCATGTTTTTATTGGGCATCATCCTTTTAATGTGATAGGCCTATGTGACGCCTTTAATATTTACTTGGAAATATTTCCATCCTTACTCTTGCCGATGCCATCTTGCCAACAGGGACCACTGTGGAAATAAGATTTTGTCACTAGACTTCTTTCAGTGTTTTTATCCCTGGTGGCAAGTATGGTGACACCCTCTATTTATATATGGTGATGTTTACATTTACTTTTCACTGAATAAAGCTATTTATCTATATGCCTATAGCATAACAAACATGTCTATTAAATAAGAAAAAATCATATATTTGTTCTGGTACAAAGCGGTAGGTAGACCCTACGTTGGTACGAAGTTGTAGTTTTCTGGTACGAAGTGGTAGGTACGTTGGTACAACGAGTAGCTTTCTGGTACGAAGACAAAGTGGTAGGTTACGAAGTGGACATGGTACAAAGTGTCTAACGTAAGGGGCTCTTAAGTCGCCATTGAACCCTGAGTCGACATATCAATTCAACTTCTTCGTTTGCGCTTTTATTTGAATTTAAAAAAATAAATTTGCAAGCAAGTCCTAATTTACCCCTTGGTGAAATTTCAGGCAATCCAAGTCTAGGATCAGGCGATTGGGTAGTTGTCTTCTGCTCTCTCTAATATCGGTCGGCCATTTTGGAAAGCGATCGGACTGTTCGATGTATTTAGCGTTGATGTCGTTGAGTAATTTAGCTTAATGGTATAAGGGTGCATTCGATTTTAGAGATTTAAATAGGATTTTTGGCGAGTCAGGGACCACACTATGGCGACTCAAGGACCAGGCGGCCCCTGACGGGCCATTTCGGTAGAAAATTAAAAAACCTCTATTAATTCAGTATTCTGGCCTCATGGTACCATGAATAAGTTATTTATTGACACAGGTGATTCCAGTGTTCACAAATAGGGTGGTGGCGGTAGTTTTCGCGCACCTAACCGAATACGGCTCACAGCGTGCACATAATGGACGCGTATGAATATTGTGGGTCATATTATGATTGGTGCGTCTAAGCTACTTCCAGTTTGAAAAAAATATACTTCCGGGTCAATTGGGAACAGGGAGCATAGCGTATTTCAATCTCCTATGTTTCCGGGGGAGTTGAGGCTATTTTCACGCACCGCATTGTGTAACAGCGTGGAGACCCATGCTGCATATATTTTTCATTTAGTTTGTTTTTAAATGGATTTAGGATTCCTCCCAGCATATGTCTGTTTTTATTTCAACCTGATACAACCATCTGCAAAAAAAATTTTTATAAATGTAATTTTACTAATTTTGAGTTTTAGAAGCCAAAAAATTGGCATTTTCTGGGACTTAAAATAAAAAGGAGCTATTTTAATGGCGGATGAAAAAAAAAATTCGCCGCAAAACGACGCGATTTTTATATACGCTGCATTACAACACCTGTCAACGACCGAAAATCGAAACAAGATAAAAATTTACAAAACCCTTTAAGAACTAGGGTAAAAAACAAATGAGGTGCGAGAAAATACCCCCTGCGCAGCGCTCGTCAAATTTTTAAAATGGTTGGTAGCCCGCTGGGCTACCAACATTAAAAGTTTGGTATCCCGAAATGCATATCGGTAGCCCAGAGAAAAGTGTTGCTCTCATAGTCGGATATTAAAGTCGAGGGTATGAGGCACCCTCTCTCACGATAGGTTGGGGTCTGGTGGATTTCAAGTATCATGATTAGTAGACTAAGAGTCTATTTTATGACTATCTAAGGCCTACAGTAGGCCTATTTATATTAGAATCTAACTTGTATAATTATTTAGAGCCTATAGCTATATTGTATATAATAGACTAGCCTTCTTTTTTCAAAGCATTTAATTATTTAGATTTATGAACATGTCCATTTAGAAGTTTGTTCCTCGTCCCTCACCATGATCACAGGATTATTCTACATATTGTGTGTGGGTTGTCTTAAAAAAATATATGCAAGTTAATTGACTTGCCACTGCCAGCATATAAATATGTTGTTCAAACTTTAATTTTGTTGAGAGAGGTGACAGCCAGCAAAACCCACGAGAAAACTACTACTTAGCCTACTGGTAGGCCTATATGTAGTAGGGCCTAACCAGTAGGCCTGAGTGACAGTCTTTGAATAAACACGTCCACGTGGGACAATGTGTTTACAAACAAAGCTGAACATGCGTGTACCTTGCAGAGTTGATATGGTTTTGCATACTGATTACTGTAGCGCTAAGCAGTTTTATGTAGGCCTACACATCACCTGGTAATACAAAAATGAGGGCAAGGTAGCCTACGTTTAAGAATACGTACAGTCCCATATGTATAAGGAAAAGGGATCAGCTCTCTGCTGATCAGCACGTGCGTATATGACGCGCCGGAATGTGACGTTGTGCTAGTTTTGTTACCCGCCCTCTCCACGTCTATTTCTTGATTGCGATGCGATAGGATATGGATGGAAGGAAAATAGTATTTGACTTAAAACAGCCTATTCTACCTACAATAACTTCTCCAAAGTTCCCCATTCATAAAATTTTATTTTATAGCTATTTATCTTGACATAAATTATACACATTATTCTGATATCCATTGTTTATAGGCATAATTGATATACTTCTAAAGTCTACTGCTCCAAATTTAATTTGTCTCCGATAATATTATAATTAGGTAGTCTGCTTGACAAAGGTCAAAGGACATGCAAATCTTGACCAACTTAATTTATTCAACCGAGTGGGATCGTTAATTTCCGTGAAAAACAAGAAGGCGGAACTCTGAATTCACGGAATCTCAACATAAACAATGGTCGAATCTTGTACAAATATGAACGTTCTGACAGAGATAGATCGATGTAAACTATCTGCAAGTGAAATATTATAGTCTTTAGAATATACCACATAATTTTCAGAAACATCCGACAAGAAAAAACGCTAATAGTAAACCAATAGCAAAGTGTTGTTTTTTATAAACGGATGCACGGCGGCGCACAACGTCGTAATCACGCTGGCATTGCTACTGGAAGTGGTAGCCCGCCTGGCTCTGGCTGTTACCGTTGTGGTAGCCCCCCCCCCCTGCTGAACTGGTAGCCCCGGGCTTCTGGGCACCCAATTGGACGAGGCCTCCTGCGCAAAAATACCCTCCACCACCCTATATGATCAGACACACTTTGACTTGAAAAATAGGTCAGAGATACCTTTCTGAAGTCAATTTTTTTTTTAAACGGCGACCTAAGGGCCCCCCACGTTAGAAACCTTAAGAACGGTTTAAGAACTAGGCCCAGGGCAAAAAAACAAACGAGGTGCACGAAAATACCCCCTGCGCGAAAATACCCTCCACCACCCTATAGATCTAAATTTAGAATAATATTAGACTACTTGCATCCGTATTCCCGTAACACGATTTCATCGAATTTGACCACTTTTCATGCCACACACACTGACAGTGAGTTAGTGCCAGTGCAAGTGGTCAGGTGGTGAGTGGGACAGTGGCACAGCCAGTGCCACTGGCACAGGCTGCACAGCCACAGGCCGTTTCTGTTATTACAGTCTGTCCGACGGTGGTAGATGGTCCAAAATGAAAGTTTGCTTTTTGGTATCCAGTCAGTCAATTCTCAAGTGATTGTCACAAAATTTCGCAACCATTATTATCTAGTAATTTGGCATCAACCCTGAAAATTTCGTAAAAAAATATTGGACAGCTCAAAAGTTAGACCATTTGATATGTAACGGAATTCTGAGAATAAGCCGGAATGAAATTAATGGGTTTATACATGTTATAGAGGAGCGTCATAAATAGACATTTGTCATGTCATGTCAAATGGTCTAACTTTTGAACTGTCCAATATTTTTTTACGAAATTTTCAGGATTGATGCCAAATGACTAGAAAATAGGGTTTACAAAATTTTATTTTTTGAGAATTGACTGACTGGATACCGAAAAGCTAACTTTCATTTTGGACCATCCTCCACCGTGGGACAAACTGTACTGTAGACAGTAATGTAGGCTACACTGTCACTGACACTGTAGGCCTAGGCCCTAGCCTAGCCTAGGCCAGGGCCAGGCTAGAGTCTAGCCTTTATACCTGCCGTCAGATTAACTTGTATCGCATGTTTTTCGACGATTTCTCAGTCAATTCTCAACCGATTTTCATGAAATTTTGTATGGACTATTTGCGAGTCACTCGGCGACAACCGTGAAATTTTTATCAGAAAATATTGTTCAGCTGAAAAGTTAGACCATCTGGCATGTAATGCAATTCAGGGCTAAAAACAAACTTTAATTTGACCAGTTTAATGGGTTTATAGAGGGACGTCGTAATTTCAAATTTACTACATGTCAAATGGTCTAACTTTTGAACTACATAATATTTTTTTATGAAAATTTCACGGAAGTCGCCGCCTGACCCGAAAATAGTCCTTGCAAAATTTCATTAAAATCGGTTGAGAATTGACGGAGAAATCGGCGAAAAACATGCGATACAAGTTAATCTGACGGCGGGTATAGGTAGGCACTTGTGTAAACATGAAACTGGGGTCTAAAAAAGGAAATTTATGACGTCGTTTTTTTGGTCGTTTTTTTGTACATGTAGAAAAAGGGTATAAATGTTATGGTCTCTGAAGGCATAAAAATGTGTTCTATTTATTTGAAAAAATAACTTTTATGATGGTTTAAACTTAGAACTAGGGTCTGGAAGAAAAATAACGGCGAAACCTGTATTATCGCCCAATGTACAGGTTTCTGAAAATTAGCTTGTAGAGCAAAGTGCCCTAAGTTCGACCACTTAAGGAAATATCTGTATTCCTGCCTGTCTCTCTACTGTTTAAGAAAATAAAAGTCTGTCTCCCCTGAAGTAATGTCGAATGGCTGTTGTATCATTCATTTTTTTTCTCCCCTTCATGCATGGGTTTCAGGGACTATACATTTTCACATATTTTTTATTTTGCCTAAGTTTAACCAACCCCTCCCTAAGTTCGACCACTTTGGTTTATTTTCAATATTAAAGCTCTTACTCTGTATAATGACAAGATTTAATTGTTGAATCAGTTAAAAATACGAGATATAAATTACAAAAGGAGTATATGTTGTGATGAATTTTAATTTGCAGGGTTTTACGGGGGCCGTTTCAAGGGGGAGGGGTAGAATCCCCAAATACTAATAGTGTCCGCTGGGACGCACTGCAGTTGCAATTGCAATTTTGATTTGAATATGATTTTAATTTGTTGTATAATTATTATAAACTCATTTTTTTGTTTGATTATACTCTAGATAGTCCAGCCTCAATTTGTTTCTTAAATTACTCTGGAATAAACACTTTTGTATGAGTATGGAGGGTTTTATTAACAGTTAAATATATTTTTTTTAAATGTGGTTGAACTTAGGCACCATATGTAACTTTGGAAGCCCCAAGTTCGCCCACCCTGAAGGAGGTGCTGGGTTGGAGGCTATAGCCGTTCCGATGTGAAATTTCAAAGAATGTGGTGTTCTTGCCCTACATTTTTGATCTAAAGTTATTATTTCAAAAATTTTCAGGTTTAATTTAATATTCAAATAAGTGCAGCGGGTAACATGGGTAGTAGCTTTACATTTCCATGACATACAATTCTATACCTTTTTTTTAGTTCTTTTTATTTAGCAGTTTTGTAGTAGAAGGTACATTAATATCGGTTTTGAAAAACAAAGAGGGGAGTACAAATATAATGGTGAGAAGTTTCATTTTGACCTCAAAGACGAAGGGACCCCCTGGTTTTTCATTAAATAATATTTGGTCGAACTTAGGGCATGGTCGAACTTAGGGCACTTTGCTCTACTTCTATAACTAAATATTTTGTTCTGGGGCCTAGTACAATAAAATAACCTATTGGTACAGTTAAAGTATATATTTTCGAAAATGTCTGTAAAATTTTTAAAGAATCAAAGGGGTAGCAGATACTTTTTTCTAGGCCACAAAAAATTGGCTTGAAGTGAAATTTAGCATTTGTTTTTGCATTTGACCTTGACCTTTCACTGACATTATTGAAGGTCAAGGTCACCGAAAAAAATAATTGAATGTGCAATCACGTTCCATAATATTTACCGAACCTAAAAATGTCAGGTTATTATATATTTAAACTTGAAAAAGTATTGTTAATTTTAAGAAAAGTTGTGATGTTTTTCATTTTTATTAAAAAAAGAGGCTTTTTCCTGCAAAAATTCTGTGGCTCTTAACAATACCGGAGAAAAGGCAAATTTGCATAAGCGAAAATGACAATATTTGAGATATTTAAAAAAATTAAACAGCATATTGTTCCTATTTTTTATAGCTATCACTGTGTCAAATTTGAACATTTTTGGAGCAGCTACAGCATTTTAGTACAGTGCTGACCATCAAAAAACAGTAAAAAATCACAATTTTATTTCAATGTGTCTCTACTATGTTATCATACACAAAAAAACGCCTGTTTCAAAATACATTTTTCGCCGTAACTTTTTTATACCTTATCCGATTTTGAAAAATGAGGCCTTTTTAAAATCGTAAGACCCTGTAGAATAAAATTAATCAAGCAGAGTTAATGAAAAAGTGAAATTATATTTTATTGTCAAGTGCCTAGGACCTACTAGCCTATAGTAATTACTAAATTAGTATACGTGTATAGCCTAGGCTATAGGCCTAGCCCTAAGGCTAAGACTTTAAAGTTTAGTCCTAACTTAGCCTTAGCCTAGCCCTACTGGCACTGCCCTAGCGGCTAGCCGGCCTAGGCCCTAGCCAGCCCTATAGGTCGTACGCCCAATATCGCGAACCACGGTTTTTGCCATTTAAAAAATATTTACTGGCTGAAATTATTTTTTTTAACTACTATTCAACTCACTAACATGTCCGGCGATCTCCAGGTATAATTTTTGGTTGAAAATTATTTTAACTTGGGAAATCCTTTCTTTGTTATGTATACAGATTTTCCCGAATTTCACTTAATATCGCCCACCGCTCTAATGATGAATGACTTACACCTGTCATCATACATGACAAAGAAAGGATCAGACGATGGAAAGTATTTTTTGCCGCAAAAACGGCAGAAATAGGCGCCGTATAACTAGGCAAGTTGAATGGAGTTGAAAAAAATAAAATTTAGTCACCAAATATTTTTTAAATGGCAAAAAACGTGGTTCGCGATATTGGGCGTAGGACCTATACTAGGCTATAGCCTATAGTATAGCTATAGTATTAGTATAGGGCTAGCCTAAGGCTAGGCTACAGGAGTACAGCTTCACTTATCACTGCGTATCACCCGAAACTCAGACTGGCGATAATAACAGCTTCTATATCACACTACCATAAAATAATGTATTTTCTGTGTGCACGACAGAACGAGCATGCATTCATGGCATTGGAGACTGTGGCCAGTGCATGCAGCATGTGCAGTCTGGCATTGGGAGATGTAAACATTTCGACAGGAAGTTTGCTCCTGCATGTTTCCATGGCAACATGCTTTTTAATAGATTGCTATTAGACCTAGTCGAGTCTATTAAACGACTCCAATATTCATTTTATCACATAACGAAACATAAATATGGGCCTAAACCTATTTATAATTGATATTTCAAATGCAGCTTAAGGGAAACTCATGTCAGTCACCACAACTTTTACAATGCCAATGGCATTGACAGTGCGTCGTACTACTTATACTAAAATCTGAACCTAGGGAGGCTAGGCCTATAGCCTTATAGTCTGAGACTGGGACATACTATTTTGGTAAATATCTAGCGCATACTTTTCGTCTATTTCTCCGTCTATTCTGAGCCGATTTTCTTCAAATATTGTACAAGCCATTTCCAAGTCATGTCCCAACATCGGTGGTAAATTCGCAAAATTAAATTGAAGATTTTAAAAGTTAGACCATTTGACAAACAGTTTGACAAGTAATAAATTCCATTCTGACCTCAGAGAGAGCGGGGGTTTCTTCTTCAAAATACAGATTACTCATATTTACCTGAGAGACATCTATCTGAGAAGAATGCATACATTTCCAAATTAGTGTAATGGGTTTATAGAGGGACGTCATAGGTTTAAAGGGGCTAGCTGTCCCAAGTGCCCCAAACTTAAAAAAAATCAAAGATAAAATTTGTGTTATTTAGGCTTATATCATCGTAAATCTATATTATCTTTCTCCACCCTACTTTTGAAAGAGATATGTACCCGATAAGTGTGTGCTTCGGGATGTTCATACAATTTTGGACAACCATATGACACTAATTGACCATAAAACTTGCCCGCTGAGAGTCTTGATGAAGGGTTCGTTGTTGATTTGTTTTTTTCTTTTTTGAAAAGGTCAACACTGAGGAAGATCCCTTCCTTTTTGTCAATACAATAGCCACGAACATCCCATAAATATTGTCTGTGTATTTTGACGATGTTCACGATGTCCCGCAAAGATTTAAAACATGTCAATCGGCCGAGTCTAGCTGTGCCCCCCCCCCAGGAATAAGGTGGATATTTGGAGGTTGTTTTGAGGTATGAATGCATTGGTTGGTTACCAGACCCTGACCCGGAAATGACTGGTTTGCGTGTTCGCTTTTTAGTATGATTATGTTACTTTAAAATGACCAGTCATTCCCGAGAACTTCTAAATGTCTTCCAAATAACTACTAAATTTACTGACTTCTAAATAACATCGTAATAACCACTAAAAAACAGCTTTCTGACTGTCGAAACATCCCCAGGTGACCACTATATCTTTTTAGATTTCTAATTTCCTCCAAATAACCCCATATTTACCGACTTTAAAATCACCTCTAAATGACCGCTATTATTCTTCCTGCCGAATTACTTAGGAATAACCCCCAGATGATCAGTATATACTTCCAGTTCTAAATTAGCTTACATCGAAATAACCACAATATTAGTAACCCGGAAATTAACCACTACCATCCAAGCAAACACGAGACGTTCAGCATGCAGGTGTTTGGCAAATGTTGGGCCGACGTCATAGATTTGCTGGCCAGCGTTAGCTCAACACCTGCTCAACGTTTTGTGTTTGCCGTGATTCTTTTCGCCGAATTAACTCTTACAACAAATATCGATGGTCCCAAACAATAGTGGGTCAAGTCGACTTTACAGCAAAATTGCTTAGAACTACAGTCTGCTAGATCCACTTATCAGCATGTAGACTTGGACTTACTCTGATCAAACACACAACGATTGGAATTTAACAGTAGATTAAGTGCAGTTATCAGAATGTTTTTTATCTTCCAAAACGATTTACAGAGGCAAAATTGGGATCAACAATACACCAAGTTGACTTAGCTCATTGTGACTCCAGGAAAACAGAATATGCAGAGATGATTCCTAGATCAACAATGAGCTAAGTCCAGGCATTTCCTCTGTGTTTTCTCCGCACATCTCAGAATAAGAATATGCTAAGTGCACTTGTCCCAGAAAGAGAGCCCATAAAATGTAATACCAAAACAACAATATGTCAAGTCGACTTGGTCCTGTACTGGACAGATATTATGCTGATATGTGCTTCTCTTCATCAGAACAACAATGTGCTAAGTCGACTTGATCTGTTTTGTAATCTGAATTTGGAATAAATTCAAACTTTATAGATAGATAGATAGATAGATATTGTTTATTTCAGTGACATGTACATAACAACAAATACATGGGAGCATGAAATATTGTTAAATGAAGTACCCAGCCCTCGAGGACTTATTAGTCACTATACATATATAATATATACAAAGGTGCAGTATAAGCTTGAAAAATAATAATAATAATAAAAAGCAAAACAATATAATATACATATTTTAGGTGACTTAGCTGGTTGTTATTTTAGAGACCAACAATGTCAGTTAGCACACTATTATTTTAACCCATCGATATATTTAGTAGGTTTAAAATTACCTATAACATGCATAAATAGCCACCATAATTATGAATTATGTTATCGCCAATGGTCGACCTCTGAGCAGCGCGTAAGATTGAACAAATATAAAACAGTTAAATATATGTATACATTTGTTTAATAAATTTAATAATCATACAAAAATGTATTTAATACACTGTGTCAATCAACAGATCAATAACAAAATATAACCAAAAACAATAAGCTGAAATTAAATGTAGAAAACACAAACTGATATATAATGGAAAGTATGTTATAAAACTCTATTAAAACATTATAGCGACACAGTCAGGCCAAATTCATCATTTTTATTTTGGTTTCTTGATATGTCCATAGCATGTCAACATGTCCATAGACTAGTATTTCAATTGCGTAAGTATTTTAAATTTCGGGTTGCGTATTTACCAGTTAAAATAGAAAGAAGGACGAAGTTTTATTTCAGAGATGCATGTCCAAAATAAAAAATACAGGAATAGCTGACAAAAGGGCTTTCAGGTACATTTGTCACAGCAACCGAAAAGGACATAAAATTATTATGAACATATATATTTACTTAGTCAAAATAAAAATGATTATTTTTGGCCTGATTGCGTCGCTTTAACAGTTTCATAAAACTATAATTAGAGATTTAATAGATTAAACCAAAACCTGAACAGTCTGCTCAAAAACTTCCCTCAGGATCAGTAACTCTCACTGACCAACTCAAAAACCAGGGCTCTGTTTTATCAAGCTGAAAAGATACGAGCTCGTATTAATAGCTCATTTTCATATGAGGATCGTTAAGATTCAACGAGTGTGTCAGAGTGCTTGCATTCTCCCTATACATGTTAAAGAGGGAGACATACGAGGAAAGTCAACGAGATTTTTATATTCTCGTAAGCGGCAGGCAAAGGTCACGAGAATTAATAAGATGTTTTATCTGTTCAGCTTGATAAAACGGGGCCAAGTTGCATCACATTTTTTCCGAAAATGACAATAAGCAATAATTATGATAATAATGAACAAAATTATCGACTATTTCTGAATGGGGTATTAAAGGGTATGATTAAGAAAATGTGTTAAGAACAACCTAAAAAAATGGGACCATTATTTACCTGCGATATTATTTGCTTAAAGAGAAGTGCCTCAGGCCATTACAGGCTTTTCCTACTTTGAGATATTGTATGACAGAACTGTTAGGGGTCCACTTCATCTATTAAAAGATTTGTGGTTCAATAAAAAAGAAATTGATGAGGCTAAAGTAACCTATCAGAGACCTAAGAAATAGACTAGAAGAATGTAAATTGGCACAGGATAGTTTAACTCATAGCAGTCTAAGTCCGAGCCCATCTCGGACCTAGAATTTATGACGCTGCAGTCCCAAGTCCGAGCACAGCTCGGACCTGGAAATAATGCTTAGCCATTCACAAAATGACATTATGTGCACAACTATGAACACAGCATGGAGAACCTATATCACAAAGAGTTGATTTATCTGCATCACAACCGTTTCTTAAGTAAAAATAGAACTCCAGGCTTAGTTGAATACAAGGCTTTCGGTATTTTCCAGATGAGTTGGGAATCTCATCCCAAATTTTTTAATCTGGTATGCCTCTCAGAGAATTTAGGAATATTACTATATATCCCATGATAATAACTTATTTACCCTATTAATTTGTGTGTATAGACCTATTGAAGGCTTCTTCGAACCGTCTGTTATATATTAATATATTCTATGTAAATTGATATAATGACGTACTCCTGAATCCCCGTGGAATTTAAAAATAACATTTTTAAACAAAATTGAATCTCTAATTAGCATATTCAAAATGACAGTCGGTTACCATGGAAACATCACATTGTTGAATTAAATGAAGTCTATTCTAGTTAGGCCTATATATTGTATGTGTGTTCCTGTGGTGTATGGGAAATATATATGCCATCATTCAAATTTTCTATTTGGAGTATCAGAATATGTCTCAAAATCACAGCGATGCCCGAACCACACAGACGTCCAATGTCAAAACGGTCAGACTGCTTTGAGTTAAAGGTCTCACAAGGGATATATAAACATCACTACAATAAGAAATCCAGAGGAGATATTTAAAGTAGGAGATAAAATCTTTGTTCAGTTGCCCATCGATCACAATGAATTGTTGCTAAAATGGAAGGGTCCATTCAATGTTACCCAGGAGGCACAGCCACGTAGAATACACATGGGATATAAGTGATTGTGCCACGTGGAATAAAAAGAGAAAACAAGTTGAAAACGCAAACCCATTTCACGTGTTTATATCATGTGTTTTTCATGTGTTAATGCCACCTGTAATACATGTGAATGAACCATGTGTTTTCCGGGTGTTAATGTCACCTATAATACACGTGAATAAACCATGTGTTTTACACTGATGTAATAGTGTATTATTATAAAAAATAATAATACCACATCGCTTTAATTCACCATTCCTGCACTTCAACCTCTGACACAATGTCTTATCTCATACACGAAATATCACAAGTCAAATTATTATCATTATTCTCAAATCACCATCCTCAGGAGGTTCTCCTGGCCCAATTTAGCCTATATGTGCACAAAAGTGGCCTTCAAAAAAGATACTTATTTTTTTGATAAACAAATAGAAATAATTTAAAGCTGAGTCTCGCACAACTAATTTCTAGTATTTTACTCTTGGCTAATGTGGGTAGTTAATATTGTGGTGAGAAACCATGCCTGATCCGGAGCAGATACTTACGGGGGGAAGGGGGGGGAAGGGGGGTGAACGATGGGTTTAGGCCTTACATTAAAACTGCAGAAGTCGATATACTGGCGTTATGAGTTACATTTTAAGTATAGAATTAGGCCTAATTTAACAAAGCGGTCAAGATCTGACAGGTGTTAAGTTGTTCAAGTAGGAGCCTAGGCAGCACCAGCAAACACACAACATTAAACCAATGTTGGCCTAATGATGTTCCGGGTTCACCATTTATCCAAGCGAACAAAATCATGTGTGATACCAAAGATACTAGAAGAGAAGGATAGACAGCTTGAGCCCCTCCCCCGGCCTGAACTGGCTTACACCTCTCCTTTTATTACCCCTGATTTGTCACACTCTCAAGATACCATCAGCCAGAGAACAGAGAAATCTCTGGAATTTCTGCATCCATAAACCATTTATATTCGGCACACATCGGGATGATTCGGCATCTTAGGTTTGGTTTTGTATTCCGTTTTTTAAAAGTAATTAAATAATCATGATAATGATCATAACACATTATTTTCTGAGGGCTGCTAGTTGAGAAATGTTTATTCGCAAATACTTATCAGTCATCTTAAAAGTATAAAGGTACACAAAGTACGCACATAATTGAAAACAATTGTAATACATGCATATAATTTATTTGTAATTTCACATAAATTTCGATGTAATATAGTCAATATATGATCATGTAGGAATTTTTATCTAATAGGCCTATAGTAGATTAGTAGACAAACGGGTCATGTTGAAATAAAATTAAATGATGGCAGTTTGGTCATAATACTACTATAGGCCTACAGTTGTGCAATTATCCATAGCAGAATAACGTAATATTATCAAATACAAGAGACAATAATTAAAATAATTGATCTAATTCCTCTCGCTGACGGACCAGCGGGACATGATCCTCAATTTCGCTATTTACATGTCCAGCATAAAAATGAAATATGGGCGATAATAAGGTATTATACGCAAAAGACAGTGCGTGGCTGGTACACTAGGTACACTAGGTACACTGGTACACTAGGGTGGTGCTATAGCGTGAGTCCGGGATTGCTGCAATATGCTATAAATAGATTCCGTCATCCCAGCGTGTGGCCTGTCGGACAAACTTTACTCACTGGCCCGTCGACCCACGCTAGAAACGCTATACACTATACCTATCTTGACACCCATAATAAGTATTATTGTTCGTTTTACACTTGTTATTATATTTTATAACATAATCTGAATACACTATAAAATCTTGGATATGATTTGGACAAAACATTGCTCCATGGAACGTGTAATATAGCGATTCATGCTACGCACATAAAGACCACACTAGGAAAGTATACTTTCTGCCATTAGTGGGAGATATTCTTTGGATGAATTTAGGAAATATGATTAGAAAATTAAATTTTACACCGGGCTGACATTCTGTCAGTTCCTGGTACTTTTTAGATTTTTAGGATCTGCCGTTGATAACCTGATTCACTGGGGGAGAGAGAGAGAACATGTTGAACTTGAAGCCACCCCTACAAAGAGTCGTATAGTCCTTAACGTATAATGACACCACAGAATGAGCTGATATTAACATTAATTCGTCTCAGACTCGTGCTTTTACACAAACAACTTGCCTATATGCTTGATATCAGTGAAACGCAGGTTGTTTCGTCATCACATGGATCAGATTCGTGTAGGCCTATGTAGGGCCTACAATTTGAACGAATGGATCGCAAGTGTCTGCCATCTGCCTCACAAATGAATAAAAAAAATTCAGCTTCGCTTTAAAAAAAAATTAAGTATTAGAATTATAATAGATTGCACCGAATTTTTCTGTGCACAACCTAGAAGCTTTCATAGACGGGGGATTTTATACTCGAGCTACACAAGTCACACAAGTCAAATGCATGTTCAGAATGCTCTATCTCCGACCATGAAATAATTATACAATCTGGCCTACTAGATAAATTACACAGGGGTGACCTGGTTCTCGCCGATAGAGGTTTTACTATTAAGGATTTGCTAAGTAAAAAGCAGATCTAACCATTCCACTATTTCTTAGCGGGATGAGCAGACTGACACCACAGGAAGAAATGGAGACTAAAATAAATGCTAATGCACGTATTCATGCTGAGCGCGCCATATAGAGACTTCAAAAACATAGATTAGGCCCTACTTAGTAAAACTATCCCACTGTCACTCGGTCCTATTTTTTCACATATGGTGTATGTATGCGGTTGTCTAGTAATTTTCCAAGAACCTATTTTCAAGTGACTATAATTAGACGAAGATATATGTGTACTTTGGTGTTTATTGAACTAGAAACATTATGACAAAACGTTTATCCTATAACATGCCTAATGACATGTAACCATACTAAAAATAGTAAATACAAAACCTTCAATTAACAGCTTCTTTACTGAATGATATGCAGAAAAAAATCCATTTTGTCACATATTGTATAGGCCTATATTGTTTTCATTTCTTCCCGCGGTATTATATATATACTATGTATATATGTATAGATAATATATGTTCGTGTCTTACAGTCGGTATATGATAAAATGTCCAGGCAAGTGATAATTGAAATACGTTTAGGATGTAAAAAACGGATCATATATCGCCAAGATCCAGTGCCGCAAGGTCACGAGGTAACCTCATTCCAAAATACTATGGTAAATACACATCTTGGTAGAAGGTTAAACGTTTTTTCCACTGGGACCCAGTATTCTTGGTTGAAATACACACGTACTACGAATGGTGACCCCACAGATGTCCACACAACAAAATCGCACCACCTTAATCCAGCTACTGCCAGCTGCCTTGATAATAATAGGCTCGTGATTTATTCAGTGATAGTACTCCATTCTCTTCTTTCAAACAGTCAGTATTTCTTAAACTATAAAGACATTCGATTTCGACCAATCCTAGTGATATTCCTGACGACAAAGACGGATCCAGTGAGATTTTATCTGAGAAACATAGGCTTATAATGGCAAACAGTCACGCAGGCAGCCAGGCGATCCCGGCTGCTTGTCCGACACCGGCGCGTACACGTGCGTGTACTATTTTTAGAACGCTATAGCGCGTCATCCCGGATTTACGCTATTGAACATGTTCTGTAGCAAAAGCCACAACTTTGACACACACCACATGTTGTGCATAGTCACCAGGTGATATCACTCTACTTTCTGTATTTTTGAATAATGTGTCAAATTTTGCGCTCTCACTTTCTCGCAGAAAAACGTACATCATTAGAACATAACGATATTTGCATCATTGATGCTTTTTTTACCCTGATGACATCGCAAGGCTCTGAAACAGTGACGGCCATGTTTTGGCAAAATGGTATTACTGTGATCACCAGAGCGCGCTAGCTGAATATAGTCTTATACCACTCTCGGTCTTATCGCTAGGCGGAGTCAGTGTCTGTTTTACACGGCCAGCCGTGGAAAAATGGAGGTCACTGCGCCCAGGCTCAGCGCAATGTGAGTAGCCTGGTTTAGCCGGGTAGCTTTTTTTGTAGAACTGTCAAAAATAGTCAGATTTTCACCATTCAAAAACTGGCAAAGATGGCAACCTTTGTTGATGTCATAAATCCTCAATGAGGCACAACGTGGCTCCTCCCACACCCAGAAAACATCCAATCACATGAGGGGTGACTGGCATAGCAATCGGGTTTATAGCGAGGTCACATGAGCAGTGATCATGGGGCTGGCGATCGCAAACCACATCAGGCTGACGCAGTTCACCACTCCTTGTTTGTGACCCTTGCGGTCGTTCTAAAACAAAGCAGTCCTTTCACTCTATGAATGGGTAATAATCTCTTTCCCCCACCCAAACCCCGCTCTCCGGAGCTGTATATCCTTCTCTTCTAGTATCCTTGGTGATACGCATGGATATGTACACCAAGGATCCACGTGAAAAATCCCACGTGGAATACACATCAAAAGGAAATCTAGGCTTAAAGATCACATAATATCCACCAGGTATCCTTTCCACTGCCATAGCGTTTGAAACCGTATCATTTTTGCGGCTCTGTTAGAAGCAGTACCATACAGTGTAGGCATGCCTCAGCGTACTGAATCGTAGTGAAAAAAAACTTTCTCACAAGCACCATCGTATGTCTCAGGCATGTCAGTAGTTTTCATCCTCATTCCATTTTTTTCATTATTAAAACAATTTTTGCTAAAGTGGTAAATAACTCACACTTGTAAGCTTTGATATACGAGAGTATTTCCCCATTTCGTCCCAGTAAACTTGACGGCCTGCTTCTAACCTATCATGATGTTTACTAATTAGCAATTATAAATGGATAGTTATAAGATTATGTGAAATAAGCTATTTCGTCACTTTTACATGCTTTAAATGTTATTACATAGATATTAAATATACCCGATTTTACACCTGCAACCTTCAGTGTGATGTCTTGTGAAGACATTTTGGTTTTCATAAGATTTATTTTTTAATTAATTCTACACAAATTATCTTGATAATGAACAGGAGGTCAATAACAGAACATTACACTATGTCTGTTCCACGGCATTTCGTCTGGTTACAATTTAATATGTTGTGGCGTTTGTAGCAGTTAAGTCAATAAGGCTATGCCTCAGATGCCCCGTAGCGCCTAATGTGTATCCAGAGTAACACAGCAACATGGCCCAACCCGCTACGGCGTTTGTACATATGCCAACCACTCACAGTGCAAACGATAAATTGTCCCAATGTTGGTTTAATGTTGGGTCAGCGTCGCTGACGCTGGACCAATATTATTCTAGCAGTATCGTGTTTGCTAGATACGTCATCCCTGCGCCCCTCCGCAGGGCCGCTCTCCGCACCTTGCCCCAGACCTGTTCTAGTTAACTATACCCGCTGTCAGATTAACTTGTATCGCATGTTTTTTGACGATTTCACAGTCAATTCTCAACCGATTCTCATGAAATTTTGCAAGGACTATTTTTGAGTCACACGGCGACTACCGTGAAATTTTCATCGGAAAATATGGTATAGTTGGCATGTAATGCAATTCAGGGCTAAAAACCAAAATTCAATTTAACCAGTTTAATGGGTTTATAGAGGGATGTCGTAATTACAAATTTACTACATGTCAAATGGTCTAACTTTTGAACTATATTACTGTAGTATACTTTTATTTCGTGTGGAATTGAGAAGGACCGTGAGCGTGAAACCATATTCCAAGCGAAATATTGTTCACCACATTAGTGTTTCGTGAACTTTGGGAGTGGGTCTTAAAGGGTGTGACTGACGCTGGGCAGTCGACCGTGGTTATGTAATCCATTCGTACGATGGTCACGCTAACTTGTGAAAGGTTAAGTCCTAGGACTTATATTTAAATGACTGAATGACAACGGCTGAATGACAACATATGAAATATATTTTTATTATGACAAAAAACATTCATACCAATATTTTTTATTCTATTCCCATTTTATTCTAAACCTGCTTGTACAAAGGCCTTGATAATACGTATGTTTTCTGTTTGATTTATTCGATGACTGCCATTAACCAGCGGGTATGAAGGGGTTTAATGATAGATGCCTTGATGTCAACATTGATCTTTTCTATGTCAAGTTGAGGGGTGGTGACCCAGCAAACACGAGACGTTGATCCAGTGCTGATACCGGGCCAGAGTCATAGACAGTGGCCCAGCATTTCCCCAACACAGGATCAACAGGTTGTGTTCACCAAGGACAGACTCAATGCTGTTAGGGAGCTGTGGACTCGTTTCTTGGCATGTATTTCTGAGTTAAGTGGCAGTAGTTACTCCCAAATTAATGCAAATATTACACAAATATGTGCACAGATATAGCTATTCTAAATTCGCACAATCAAACAGATACGATGAGCTTTTTTAAAAACAAATTAAAATCAAATATATATAGACATATTTCACTGAAACGACACATGTAGTAAATCAGCAGCAGAATAATAATTAAATGATAACCTGTTGGATTGATAGGGTCAAATAGCAGCGCGTGCCAAGTGCATTCGCTTCAATGGTCAGTCACCCCCTCCAGTTAATTGGTGACCATACATTATGTTTACCGACGACGTTGCGTCATAGTGATTACTAGTCGGGAAGGGTGGAGACAGTCGTTACAGCGCGATAACAATTGCATGTTTACAGACCAAAAAAAATCAACTTTAAAAATTATTTTTACGTGAAATTAAAAGACCGCAAAATGGTCAAAAATCGGGTTTACGCGAAAATTCATACCCGCAAAATTAAAGTATATTACAGTATATTCTTTTATGATAATTTCAAGGTAGTCGCCGCGTGACACGAGAATAGTCCTTGCAAAATCTCATCGAAATCGGTTGAGAATTGTATGAGAATCGGCGAAAAACTTGCGATACAAGTTAATCTGACGGCGGGTATAGTCATACGTTCAACTCACCTCGAAATAATTGTTCATGGAACAAAGAAACAAATGCCACTCAAAAAGGGTTGATCATACTATGTATGTTTTATTGTCAAACAAATAATAATAAAATTGGAATATATACGATTAAACTTATAAAACTATCGAATAGGCTACGGGGGGAACCCAGGTGGTCAAGTGGGCGTGCAGACCCCGTACGGGACCGCGGGCCCGAACGGTAGCCCGGGACCGCCCTGCATAGCTTAATTATCTCCTTAAAAAGTATGAAAATAATGTCCATTAATAAACGTTGACCATCCAGATATTCCCCTCACACATTTTCATCCGCACGTAGATTGGCTGTACTCACTCCGCATAACGTCCTCCGCAACACTAGCCTCACCTAATCTGGAATTGAACCACATTTATTCCATAAATAATAAACATTTATCATAATTTTCAAAAACAGGATTAACATTCGTTTAATAATAACATTTTCTTGACTACCTTTACTTCATTATATAACCTCATAAACTTTAAACATTTTACTATTGTACTCACCTTTTGTTGGTTGCCTAGTGACACGTGTGATGTCACAGTGCAGCAGGCCATACAAAACCAGCCTGTCATGTGTGTTTCTGTCAAAATTCTTGAAGAAACTCATAGCAAAACATGTCGGAATAAACCTGAAACAATAAGGATAAGCAATGTGCTAGTCTTATTCATCAAATATACCCATAAAATAAATAGATAAATTAATTAACTGAAGAAAAAAATTGGGAGATGTTTACCTGTACTCTTGTTGCTTGAGCTCTGTGGAAATAGTACATGTATTCATAATGTATAATTGAAAAAAACATCCATGAACACAGGGCTTTTAAAATTATTTGAATACAATGCGAATACTTGTATATATAACTAGAGCTCCTGCGGCTGAAGCACCATGCAGGGTAGTGAGTTTGGACAAAGCTCTTTTAGAGTTTCCCTTGACGTATTGATCACAAATGCTGTTCTCATTTAGTCTACGAGGCTCCGCTCCGTTTTCGAGATCATTTTCAAAATACACTAATGCAATGCCAATGTGTGCAGCCTCCCCCCCCCCCCGCTTCGAAAAAACTAAATTAAAGGCACTAACTCAGGCTAAAATCATAAAAAAATTGGTGATTTTATTTTGGCTTATTAATATGACCACATGATGTAAACATGTCCATAGGCTAGCGCTGACCGGAGATACGGCCCTGAATTGTGTACAGCAGCTGTCCTGAAACGGACTTTAACGGTGCCCAGTTCGAGGTTAAATTGCAATTCGCCGATTTACCTACAGATGTATACGTCTTCACTACCATATTTGCCTGATATCTGTGAGGATTTTTGATTGTTAGAAAAGAAAAGTATATTTATATTCCAGGTATTTATCCGAAACTGCACTCGGAGGCTCCACGTGTTCTCGGCTGGAATGGGTAACATAGGTCCCATAGTCGAACGATGACGTCATCACGCATGTGCATTCGCGGTCCGACGCACATGTTTTTGTGTTTATATTTACTTCAAGCGATTTGGAGCATGCACATTTGGGGACGATTTCTCTTCACATATATGTCGCCTATGTCACACACGCAAAGATTGATGCAAAATATATCGCCGCGAATTGTAGTGTATTTTACTTAAATTCAGGTCCGATATGTCACATATAAACTCAAGAATCACAGGGATGTAATGAATATAATTATTTATAAGTCAGATGATGTTAGATTGGCCCTAGCTCATCAAAATGAGTGCAGAGTAGCAATTTAAAGTTGGTACCAAAGCCACTTTGCTACTCAATTCACAGCTCTGTACGTGGCTCGCTGTGCTCACCCAGGGTCGTTGTTTACTCGGCTAGTCCATAGACTAGAACTGCAAAAGATTTTTTAATTTTTGTCTTGCGCATTTACCAGTTAGGCTACATAAAGAGACGAAATTCCTGATTTTTTATTTTGGACACTCATGTCAAAAAGAAGAAATAGAGAAATTTCAATATCTAGCCTAACTGGCAAATGCGCAGCACAAAAATTAAAAAAAACTTCTGTAGTTTTAGTCTATGAACATGTTCACATCATATGTTTACAGAATTGGTTATTGCCGTCGAAACATTTATAACCACAACCCAGAGATTTACATTAACTACGTTAAATTTACCGGACTGAAGGTGTTTTCTCATCTTTCTCAGTGACGGCTTATTTATAACTTGCTTATACTGAGATGGGTGAGATCACTACTGGTTAGCATTTCAGTTGCCACCAGGGTTTGACAAATCAAACTTACACCAAATTTCACCCTAAGTTTTTTTGTTGCTGACATTATTGTCATGATCTAATTGTGTTTTAATACCTTAGTCCTTGCCCTTGTCCTTGTACCGCTAATAAATTCATTTGGTGGGATCTCACTGTCAGCGGTGGAACAAAAGCTTTGCACTAGGATCCTTCTTATCGATTGCCACGACACAGACATCCCCGGTCATCAGTAGCCATGTAGCAAAAGAAACCTAGTATTACATTTTTGTATTTGTTTCAATTGCAAAATAAAATATGTTTATATGGTCAAATTAAGAAGCCAAAATAAAACCACCGATTTTTGATGATTTTAGCCTGGGTATGGGCCTTTAATGAGCTTATATATATATTTAAAGAGCTTATATATATACTTGTACGAAACATAAAAATAGCAGAAACTTTAAAAAATAAGGACACACTATGTCTGAGCCTCAGAAATTTTCAAAAACAAGCTACCCAGCCAGCTCTGTCTCGGCGTTGGTATATGCTGTCCTACCGTGTCGGACGCTGGCGTCTCGAGCTTGCTGGGGGGTCAGTGCCTTTAATGGGAGCACTCATAAATCTGAAGCCCCTGACTTCAGTTTGTTCAGCTGGAACATTTCCCGAGATTACATTGTTTAAAATTTCAAAACGATTACGTCAGAATGTGAAGTTTTTTTTAGCATTATTATAATGTATATCACTGTTTAAAGTTACCGAAGTTGTAACTTATTTTCTTGGGACAAGGTCACCCCAAGACTGCAAGAGGGTAGGCTACGTGTGACTTTGGCCCAGCCCTAGAATGTGAAGAAAGTGTGAAGGAATCGTTACCTAAAATGATAATTTTTTATTTATACTTAGTGTTCTTTATCTATATGGCTACATTCACTAGAAACGAAAATTAATATAATTATAAGCTCTCTACAACAA
The DNA here is from genome assembly GCA_964017125.1 of Flabesymbios commensalis. Taxonomy (NCBI): domain Eukaryota; kingdom Metazoa; phylum Annelida; class Polychaeta; order Terebellida; family Flabelligeridae; genus Flabesymbios; species Flabesymbios commensalis. Next base: position 56,592,915 of record OZ024904.1, on the reverse strand, counting down.
AAAAGTGGGCAAAAGTCATTCCAGTTTACAGTAGGCTGCATGGTGGTACCGTAAAATGGGGTGACTTGGGACGATGGGGTGACTTGGGACAAATCATTAAAATATTATTTTAAAATATGACTGTGATGACAATTTCTATATTAAGAGTCATATCTTTATAATGACAAAGACAGAATATTGCGTTATGTTTGGCGGGGAGACATCTTTAATTTGAAGGTAGTGAGCATTTTTAGGTGAGTGCAATTTTATGGACATTTCTGAAGTTACTTCTACTTTTGACTGGTGTGTACCTTTAAAAATTGATGACTGAATTATATTTTGGACATGAAATAGCCATAGGTTTCAAAAATGTTATTTTAAGAATAAAAATAATATCAAAAATAGTCTTTTCCTGTAAAGTCACGATTCATGAATTCTAAACAAATAGGCTACATTTTTGAAGTGGGGTGACTTGGGACACATTTTACCGTAGTTGTTATGCACCTTTGTCACCCCATCGTCCCAAATCATCCCATTATACGGCACCCATATCTTACACTGAGGGTATATATTTTGGTGTAAGCATGCAATTTGGCTGGGGTATATGTCTGTGCTATATTGTGATATTGTTGTTTATAGTATGCCAATGCGTATTTTACTTTCAGTTGAGCTGGTTAAATTTCATTTTCGTTGTTGCTGTTGATTTAAAAAACAAAAGTGTCTCAAGTCACCCCATGTGTTATTTATTTGTCTTCAAACACTTCTGTTATTATTCCGTTATTATTACAACAACGATCTTTTTAGGCACAGGCCTAATATGCTTAAATTATATTTTATTCAAGTCAGATTTTGAAACTTATCTTATACATTTAAGTAGGCCCCTAATCATCATCAAAAAGAATCAAATATAATTAAATACAAGTTAATACCAACTCACCCCCAAAGGGTGCAATACACATGACCAACTCATCCTCAGCCCTCCAACAGCTATAACCAACTCATCCCCAGCCCGTCAACACCCATACCAACTCATATCTGTATCTGTATATTACGTGGCATTACGCACTATTGTGCTATCGCGCCACAGGAGTAACTTAGCAAGACTTGTTATCATTCATGATATAACTCATAGCCTTATGAACTCATCCCCTGATATACCGGGGGATGAGCTGGTATAGGGGATGAGTTGACTGCACACCGTGTCACATACGGGAGTATGTATAAACTAATTTCACTGTGCATGGTATAATAAAATATTGGGGTTATATCTTTCTCTCACGTTAATTCCAGCCTGATTGGCCGAGATACGTGTTAGATATACATGTATATATATATACAAAACATCTTAAAAAACGCATTATGACGTCAAATCACACCTGTAAAATTGGTCTATTTTTATTCATTAATTCTAAATACAGAGCATCATGAGTTAGACTTTAAATTAAGCACTAATAATAAATTTAGCTTTTTTATACTTATTATACTTAAAATACATATATATGGAGACATTCTCAATGGGAGCTGTTGAATTTAAAAAATACATTACATATGTCCCAAGTCACCCCATTTGCGGGGTGACATACACTTTAAATTATTTAAAAAAAATTGTGTTCGAACAAATTATATTGAACGATTCCAGTGATCATAAATTTTGAGCTAAAATCGTTTATACAGTCATATTGGAAAATACCTTAAGTTTGGATACGAAAAACAGTTGAAATCGTTTCAAGTCACCCCATTTTACGGTAGCTTTTTGGTACGAAGTGGTCAGTTATATAAAGTGGACATGGTACGGTACAAAGTGTCATGTTACATATATCATAGTGAGTAAATTGTATACCATCATTAAAATGGTTTTAAACTATTTGATTCGATTTATCTATCCATCTAAGATAGTTAAGTTTTAAATTAGCGAAAACTACCGACACATGAAGAACTTCCATATCTGTTTCTATTCCTGTTTACATATTTAACTTGTACATCTATTTTTAGATACAAATCATGACGTCACTTGTTAGACCGAAATGACTGATGTAAATTAAACACTGTCACTCGCACCTGAACCGAAACAGCAAATAAAATGTCTTTTTTCGGGGGGAATCCATTCTCGACACAGATTGGGCAACGTATAGGTATATAGAAAAATAATTGATACATATAATTATAATCGAATTCATCAAGTAGAATAGATTTATAGTTACTTCTACCCGCCGTCAGATTAACTTGTTACTGTAGGCCTACAACTTACAAGTTGTAGTTGTATAGCATGTTTTTCGCCGATTTCTCAGTCAATTCCTAACCGATTTTCATGAAATTTTGTCACTCGGCGACTACCGTGAAATTTTCATCGGAAAATATTGTATAGCTAAAAAGTTAGACCATCTGGCATGTAATGCAATTCAGGGCTAAATAAAAACAAACTTTAATTTCACCAGTTTAATGGGTTTATAGAGGGACGTCGTAATTTCAAATTCACTACATGTCAAGTGGTCTAACTTTTGAACTACATGATATTTTTTTATGAAAATTTCCCGGTTGTCGCCGCGTGACTAAAAAATACTCCTTGCAAAATTTCATCGAAATCGTTTGAGAATTGACTGAGAAATCGGCGAAAAACATGCGATACAAGTTCATCTGACGGCGGGTATATTTGAAACCCGCCGTCAGATTAAGTTGTAACTTGTACATGTTGTAGGCTCTATGTCTGACTATCGCATGTTTTTCACTAACATTAGCCTCTAGTCTAGGCTATACTATAGTATAGTCTGTTCAACGGTGGAGGATGGTCCAAAATGAAAGTTAGCTTTTTGGTATCCAGTCACTTTATTCTCAAGCGATTGTCAAGAAATTTTGCAACCATTATTATCTAGTCATTTGGCAACATCCCTGAAAATTTCGCGAAATTCCATTAAGTAGGGGAGAGGTGGGCAATTTTGAAAATATTTATTGTACAGGGAATAATTTGCTTCAGAAAAAGTGTGTAGCAGTTTAACATACGGGCATGTGCCAAGCTACTATTCTACATACGAAAAACTGCTACACCAACATATTATAGTGTAGCATTTGCCCCTAATTGTGTAGCAAACTGCACCGCTACACCAGACAAATTATTCCCTGTTGTATGGATTAATAATGAATTATTTGACATATTTTGTTTTTTATATTCATTTAAATATATTTTCCAAAGCAAATGAGCAAAATCACGCACAGAAATGTATATTTTGATGTTGTAGTTGTGATTTTTGTGTGAACGGTATCCTGACCCCCTAACATTTTAAGTACTACAGCCAAAATTGATTTTTTTCTATTCTAAGCAGTCACCAGAAAACGTGTCAAATATTAAAACTACGAAGGGTGTTATGTTATCCAACATTTTAAATATATCCGAAATAATATTTACAACAGTTTAGCATTAACAAAATGGTTGTATATCTTTATTTATTAAATAAATAAACAATTCATTGTGATCAAAATTGCCCTCCTGTGTCACTGGTGCTTGGAGGGCAATTTCAATCGGCCAATTATACAACATTTTTTGCATTTTCGGACTGGCTCATAACAAAATATGAAATGAACAATAAACATATTTTTATCAATTGAAAAGTTTACCTTGGTCTTAAATTTTCAACATAAGTGGAAAAGTGATGCCAAAGTTATTCTAGTGCTTAAAATTGCTGGAACCATCATTTTGCCAGTGGATGATCAGTTGATATACCAATAGCTCACAAATGAAATTTGGCCAGCACATCTTCATAACTACAATAAATTTAATCAACTGTGTCCATGACCTTCTAAACAGAAGGCAGAAAGATATCAACCAGCCACAATTAATTTTATAGGAGACACATTTACTATATCTCATTTACTATATCTGTTATATTATTATCCATATAATTTATTTAAGGTTTTAAAGAAGTGGCCCCGACATTAGTATTATCAAAAATAGTATGTTTACACATTGAAGCTACAAATCTAATTATATGTCTAATGTTATGCTGCCTGTAACTTGTTAAAGCATAGGGTGATCGAATTTGCCCTCCTCTCCCCTATTTCAAAAGTTACACCATTTGACATGTAACACAATTGTGAGAATAAACCGGAATGAAGTTATACTTATATGGGTTTATACATATAGAGGAGCGTCATAATGGACATTTACTACATGTCAAATGGTCTAACTTTTGAACTATCCACTATATTTTTACGAAATTTTCAGGATCAATGCCAAATGACTAGAAAATAGGGTTTACAAAATTTCATGAAAATCGCTTGGGAATTGACTGGATACCGAAAAGCTAACTTTCATTTTGGACCATTCCCCACCGTCGGACAGACTGTAAATCACTGATTTCTCAGTCAATTCTCAACCGATTTTGATGACATTTTGCAAAGACTATTTTTGAGTCACGCGGCGACTACCGTGAAATTTTAATCAATTTTTTTTTATATAGTTCAAAAGTTAGACCATTTGACATGTAGAGCAAGTTGCCCTAAGAGGCTAAGTTCGATTAAATCCTAAGTCCGATCAATATTTGATTTTGGAGGCCAGCAAACTTCCACTGTGGGATTTATATGGAAATTTAAGTACCAAAAAACCGGTATGGGTGATAACATAACACTTGCTTGGGATTAAAAAATCAGCAAAGTAACTGTTAGATCTATTTTAATTGACATCATAATATTTTGAAAATGAGTTTTGGGGTCTTTTTATTTTTTCCATAACATTTATCACATCAGAAATAAGTCCATATTTCAAATAGAATCATTTTTTTCCCCAAACAAACACTTTTTCGTGGCCAAATATGGTTTGAGGCTATGCCCTAAAACGTCCAATAGTCTAGTGTTTAGCATCCAAGCATTAAGGTCTCACCACCCCAAATGCCAGTCCCATTGAAACACATGTAAACTGCCTCAATTCCGCAGGCCGATTTCACCACTTTTAAACCTATTAGATATTTAGTGTGACATATCAGGATAAAGCTTGAGATGTCCCCACTGTATCCCTGCCAGATTATCATTAAACAGTTAGACTCTATATCTATTATCCTTGACAAAGAAGATAACGTGTGCTTATTAAATATTCACAAAATTATGACTTCTCTATATTTTATTTTGTTTCACTAGAGGTTGGAACAGCCGCATTAAAAATATTTTGTGTGATGATTCCATCATTAGTAGACACCTCCCTGGATTTCGGCCTATTTAGGGTGGTGAGACCATATGTAGAGATATAATTGTCTTTGTTTATTTTATTTCGGCCTGGTATGAAGCTTGAAGGTGTTCTGAGCAAAATAGTTTTTGGATTAGACAAATATGTTGAAAACTGTTGCTCTCGGAGCATTTTCAATAATTATTGATATCATAAAAATCAGCTTCATTCCTATGAAAGTCGCATTGAATAAAACAGTTAAATAAAGTGGCTATTGTTACAGCGATGGTAAAACTCAATAAAATATAGATATCAAGCTGCAGATTTGTTATCAAGCAGCTGGAATATGCCGAGAATAACCACAACACTCAAATCCCTTGTGTCTACTGATGGTCTCAGCACCCCAAATGCCGGTCTTATTGAAACACATGTAAACTGCCTCAATTCCACAGGCCGATTTCACCACTTTTAAACCTATTAGATATTTAGTGTGACATATCAGGATAAAGCTTGAGATGTCCTTGTTCGAAAACAGGCCCGCTATGGGTATGCTTACCAGACAGATTTCGAACTACGCCCCCTAGCGTGTAAAAAGATCACTACTTTTCAAATTGGGCTAATATCCGTAATCTCTTTCACAGAACAGACACACATCATTTTAACCCACTGTATCCCTGCCAGATTATCATTAAACAGTTATATCTAATATCCTTGACAAAGAAGATAACGTGTGCTTATTAAATATTCACAAAATTATGACTTCTATATATTTTATTTTGTTTTACTAGAGGTTGGAACAGCCGCATTAAAAATATATTGTGTGATGATTCCATCATTAGTAGACACCTCCCTGGATTTCGGCCTATTTAGGGTTGTGAGACCTTAAGCGCTGGTGGGGGTGCTCAAACTTAGGAACAATTTTAATCACCTGTGCCTTTAGAAGTTTGATAGATCTGTGTTCAAAATAAATTTATTTGGAAAATATTTAGTTGCCATTATCTCTATTTATTTTTGTTCAAAATGTGTTTATCTTATGTCTCTTTCAGGAAAGCACTTTCTTATGTCCATCTCCATGTTTTAATAGCTTTAAGGTGAATATGTTTCAGGGAAAAGGTTTTCAAAATGGTTTTACATACAGATTAATAAAATTTATAGTTCGTAAAAAGCTAAAATAATGAAAAAATATTGATTTTCTAAATTTTCAATTTTACTGCCTTATTAGTAAATCCAAGTGAATACATTAACTATAAACTATGAATAGTCTGGAAATAGGGCATGGCCTGGTCAATTGTTCATCTTTCTAAGGGCTCTGGTCCTCATGGAGGACCTTCATCGAACTTAGGCACACCCCACTCAAACTTAGGCACTTGATTCCCAACGTGAAAAATTGATTCCTCTCTGGTCGTCCTAAGCACTGTTTCATAATTTTGAGTTTTGTTGGTTCCACATTTATATGTTTTATCAAGACAGCCGGCCACACAACTATTTTAACATGTGTATGTCTGGATAAATTCAATAAACTGCTTAGGTGCACGAACTTAGGGCACTTTGCTCTTGTAAATTTGTAATTACGACGTCCCTCTATAAACCCATTAAACTGGTTAAATTAAAGTTTGTTTTTAGCCCTGAATTGCATTACATGGCAGATGGTCTACACTACTGTGTTAACTTTTTTGTTATACAATAGGCTATTTTTCGATGAAAATTTCACGGTAGTCGCCGAGTGACTGGAAAAAAGTCCTTGGAAAATTTCATGATAATCGGTTAAGAATTGACTGAGAAATCGGCGAAAAACATGCGATACAAGGTAATCTGACGGTGGGTATAGACCTAGACTACAGTCTGTTTCACCAGAACCTGGGAGTGGCCTTTTTCCAATTTGCTCGGTCGCTCTTAAAATTTTTTTAACAAAATTTTTTCTCACATTATTTTTTCATCTTCCCCCATTATCCCTGAAAATTTGGTGGATTTTTTTCGTGTATTTTTCTGAAATATTGATAAAAAATATTTTTTCAAATCTTATAATTCTGAAAAAAATAAAATCATGATCTGTGGGATACTGTAGGCCTACTTCATTACAAAATTAAAAACCGACATTGATGTCATCACACGTTTAAGTTACGAAGAAAAATGTCATTGTAAAACATTGATTTTTTCGGACAGGGGGTAGCTGTGCTTAGAATATTTGCACTTCTTTGCATCACACTTTAACCCCTTCACTACCATACATGACGGAAATTTTCGTCGTTATTAGTCATGTTTCGTAACCATACATGACGGAAATTCCCGTCGGATTTACTATAGTTACACCAGGATCCCTGGATCCTGGCATGCACCTCGGCCTGGAAGTGAAGTGGTTAGTAAATAGAAGTTGGGAATTTTATCCAAAACCTGAATTGGCAGGAAAAGACACTTTTACCTAAAAAAATCAGGCATAATCAGAAAAAAGTCTATAATTTTGTCTAACGTGACTTAACTTTAATAAAAAATTCTTGGACAAATTAATACCCCCCGGTGCCCCTTTCTTCAGATCCTGGATTTGCCCACTTCACACTCTGTCTGGTGAATAGAAACTTTCCATATTAGTCATGACTTTTATGTTGCATTTGCAAAACATTGCTGCTACTTGAAACACTATTGAAAGAGGTCAGCTGGCATGTTACTGTTAGTTTAATCTATAAGCCTACATTAAAGCGAGGATAAGTGAAAGATTTCAATTTTTATGTTATTATTTTCAATCGAATTTTTCCAGCATATGTATAGAGGTGTATTTTTTTTAAAGTCAAATAAACTGTTTTTTACGTGAGGACAAACTGACTTTTTCCATCAGTTAAATAAGTGGGGGGGGGGAGGCTAACGCCCTCACTGCCCCTGGTTCTGACGCCACTGCAGATACTGCCTAAGCCGATACCATAACACCAGCAGTGTGACCAGCATGCTGAATTTACTAAATTGCCAGACATTACTAGAAAGGAAAAACATTTCGAGGCTGACCATGCTACATGTAAGTTACAAAATCATAAATGGAGTTCAGTTGTGGCCATACCATCTGATGATCTCACCCATACCTCCAACTAAAATTAAGAAGCTCCCGTACACACCCCTGGGTTTCCAACCAGACCAAACCAACATAGATACATTTAAATATGTAAAGCTTTTTCCCAAGAACAATAGCAATATGGGATAGCTTGCCACCTCTAATTCTACAGGCCTCTACAGCCAGCATAAATAGCCTTACCGTATATCCCCGTGTATAATGCGATGTTTTTTCTTAGCTATTTATGTCACAAAAAGGCACCTCGTATTATACATGTAGAATTTAATACAATTTTTTAGCTCTCTAGCGGTAAGTTCTCTAACGGTAAAACGTATCTGTAAACGTAGGCCAGTCAGCGTGTTTGGTAAGCAGGCCTAAACACACGATACAACAAGACTGTGCCTTTCCAACTAGTAGCAAACAAGAGACGTTCACACAATGTGGTACATTGTTGGGCCACCGTCTGCGACGCTGACACAGCATTGCTCCAGCATTGGGTGAATGTGTCGTGTTTGCTGGGAACCCCGTCTCACATTCCCACTGACGCGCGTGGCACTTTTGACAACCACGGGCAGATAAATGACGCCGTAAGTCTGCAACCAATTCACACTCCTGACCTGTTCATTTATATCAATAATGAATAAATTTAAGATCGCCTTTCATATGGGAGTGTTTTATTGTCGACAAATCTGAACATGATATTTTCCTATTGGAATGAGATAGATAGATAGATAGATAGATAGCTTTGTTCAGTGAAAAGTACATGTAAACATCACCATATATATATGGTAAACATCACCATATACTTAAAAGTGCTTGAATTTGATCAGCATTTTTTCAAGGCCTTGAAATCCTCGAAAATGCATGGTTTCGGGGAGATGGTCCTTGAAAAGTATTTGAATTTTATTTACACGAGCTACAGTTTAAATCAAGTACCGGTATTAGAAAATGTGCGGTATCCAAGTGATGTTAGGAGCCGTTGCTATGTTAATATACTGTACACATTTGCAACCATTTGTATGTAGATAACCCAGTCTATTTATAGCGCTGACATATCTGCACTGTTAGCTAGCTGGACCCTTTCATTGGCGTGTGCTGTGTCACATACAGGTATACATACATCCTCTGGTGGCAGCAGCAGCATGATCAGACCATCAGCGGCCTGACCCAGTCACAGGAGGCTGCACTGCGTGGCTCTAAAAGATATAATTGGCAGCCAGCACATGAATTAATTCACTTTACTATCATGGATATAGTAGGCCTACCTACTTAATTTGCTTAGATTGTCATTTTATTCACCAAGCTATGACAAACAATATATGGGCATATTTAAAAAGAACGACATCAGCATAGAATTAAAATTAATCAATTAACTTATTAAAATAAACCCTTCGTGAGCCACCCAATGCACATTCCAGGGAACACAGACACATCCACTCCAGGCTGGTGCAATGGTGTACCAGCGTATCAGGCTGTGGGCCATCATTGAAGCGACATTGGGTGAAATTCTTCTTGGCTGGAATGTTGTAAGGTAGGCCTGTGTCATGTGGACATTGGCATTCTGCAGCTCAGTCTAGGAGACTTCACAGCAGACTTCACAGCTTTATAACATAGACAGTAAATTTAGTCATCCTGAACCTATCTTAGTAAATCCAAGAACTTTAAAAATAAAGTTCTTGTTAGATATAAGCATGCCAGGCAAATGCAGATTCTATTCCAACTGGAAAGAGAATACCATATTTAGTGGATGGCTTACATCTGATCCGCATGATGTGCATACTTAGCATATATAATATAAAAAGAATCATTTTCAAAGCCCTATAATATCCTTAAGAAGATTACAATTTGGTCCTTAAAAAACATGAAAGGTCCTTGAAAAAGTCTTAAAAGTACTTGAATTTTTTTTATAGAATCCTGTGCGAACGCTGAAAGGATGATGCCCAATAAAAACATGGATAAGCATATCATAATATAAATGAGCAAAAAATAAATTATAGACTAGAATATATAACCATTGATAAATTACAATAATATGAGTACTTTATCCCTACCTCAGACAGCCCAGCCATGGGACTAGTCCAAGACTGAGCTGACTAAGGCAGACCTGGACGCAGCTACCAACAATTAGAAAAAAATTAGCTGGCTAAATAAAGATGTTTTCTTTTTCAGTTTTTACCAATGACATAAAGTGTTTTTTTATTAATGAGCGAAAATGTAAAGGGTTTTCAGTTGCTCGAATGGGGACTGGTAGCTGGTTCCAGAACTTACATGTAGCAGCAATGTATGAGAACGATTTGTCTCCCGAACTGTTGACCCTAGGCAGGATCAAAGAGAGAACACTATTTCTGGTGTTATAGGAGTGTCGTTCCTGGACCATGGAAATGCCCTCCCTTAAGTACAGAGGAGCATTTCCATGGATCAGTCTATGCATGTTAGTTGAAACAATTTGTTGTACTCTGAATCTAACCGGGAGCCAATTTACCCGATTAAATTCAGAGTACCCTATATGGCTACGTGGGGTAAGATCTAGAACAAATCTAATGGTTTTATTCTGAAGGATTTGTAATTTGTGCTTTAGGTTCTTTTGCAAACCATGGTACCATGAAGAGCATGCATAGTCCATGTGACATTGAATTAATGCCGATGAAAGTAATCTTTTTGATGCTAAATTTAGACATTTGGCTTGTCTTCTCAAAAATTTCAAACGGAATGCGTTGACAAAATATAACAAGATATCACTGATTATATTTCCTATCGCAAATTCTATACATGTAGGCCTCAGAATGTCCATATTGCTAGGATAACATTAACGCCTACCGCTGTTGCCGCGGCTGATACGGTATTGAGCAAATGGTGGTATCTGTTAGGTGTTACAACAAATTGAAACAAATAAGCAGGGGGGGGGGTAGTAAAGACAATTTTTTACAATTTCTCTCTTTTAGTAGCCTCTTTAGATTTAATTATTTTCGGGTGGACAGGGGTGATTTAAGCGCTGGACCGTGGCCAGTGAAATTTTAGGAGGGCCAGTCAGTTTAACTTATGACTGGCCTGTATGGCCAGCTAACATTTTCATATTGCATCTCAGACAAAATGTGCCTCTGCCCATGACGTCTTGTGGTTTGTAAGTAGCTGCCATGTTGTATTTTCATAGACCCACTCCATGTCAGTCAATTACACTGGCATCGCTCCTCTCGTAACCCAGTGGTATTGAGGCCTAACATTTATAAAGTGATAATTAAACAAAATTTCAATCTGTTTCAAACAGGCAGAACCTCAACTAAAATCTTCGCATTCATACCAAAAATTGACATTAGAGGCGGGCAGTCTACATGTAATTTCCCAAGAATAGGTGAAAATTCCATTCTTTTTTTTGTCGCGCGGTTGTTGATGAAGCAGCGATTAAGCACAACAATTAACTATCGCAATTTAAAAGTGGTGACACGATTCACACATCAACAGGTGTAATGTTGCACTTTCTGTAACCAATAAAGATCACAACTCAGCTGTATTCATACCACTACATTTGAGATGTGTTGCAAAAAATATTGTCCATTCAATTAAAAATCAAGCCTGGAGAAAGGTGGAACTATTATTAATGAAAAAGGCTTTGGAATCTAATTCGAATAACTGATAATAGTAATGTTGCTACTTAAATGGCGCCACATTTCTTTTTGCTCATTTTTGCCATAAGTAGGCTAATAAGATGTTGTAATTCTGTGATCTGCCCTAGGCCTATACCTTTGCCTAACACCTTCAGATGGTTCTTAGCTGTCTGAATGAAAACGACATCCACCTTTCACGTAGGCCAATGTCATGCTTATCCAGCAGACACAATACGCTGATGGTGACACGATTCACACATCAACAGGTGTAATGTTGCACTTTCTGTAACCAATAAAGATCACAACTCAGCTGTATTCATACCACTACATTAGAGACGTGTTGCAAAAAATATTGTCCATTCAATTAAAAATCAAGCCTGGAGAAAGGTGGAACTATTATTAATGAAAAAGGCTTTGGAATCTAATTCGAATAACTGATAATAGTAATGTTGCTACTTAAATGGCGCCACATTTCTTTTTGCTCATTTTTGCCATAAGTAGGCTATTAAAATGTTGTAATTCTGTGATCTGCCCTAGGCCTATACCTTTGCCTAACACCTTCAGATGGTTCTTAGCTGTCTGAATGAAAACGACATCCACCTTTCACGTAGGCCAATGTCATGCTTATCCAGCAGACACAATACGCCGATCTTGTTATTTGCGTTGGGCCAGCATTAAACCAACACAGTGTGAGTGGGTCGTATCTGCAAGTGCATGTTATACAATTTCTGTAATATTTGATTACAGCTAGCATTGTTGATACGAATTATCAAAATTCGACAAAAAAACACATTGGATTTTGTTATCCCTGCTGTAAGTTATTATTATAAATCGGACTATGAATTTTTTTTTACCGCGCTATATTTGATCAAGAGAATCAGACATTTTGATGATAAAAATTAGGGCCAGTGATTTCGGTGGAAGACCAGTAACCTTTAGGTATAACTGGCCCTGGGTGGAGGGGGGGGGGGGCAGGTGCGTCAAACGAAGATATTAATGTACTTTTATTATTTAAATGATTTTTAAAAAACATCTTCGAATTTAATTTGTTTTGATTGGGGGGTGGGGGGGGGGGGGTAGGTAGGTTAAAAGGATATTGACTAAAATTTATCATGTCCCGTCTTTTCATATTCAGGGGCTGGGTGGATGGTTAAATCCAATACTAACTGTGTTTGTATTTTGGGACATTGAAACTTTTGCGACGGCCCCTAAAGTGTTACTGTGTAATGTTTGATTATAATACTGATTATTTTTATTTCTCTATTATATCAATAGAGCAAGCAACAGACAACAGTCAGGCATCAGAGAATTGGGCTCTTTTCATGGAAATATGTGACATGATAAATGAATCTGAGGATGGGTGAGTGCATAGATTTGTATAAGATAGTAGTAAATTTTACTAACTTTGAAACAAGTGTTGTTTGAAACTCTGGTGTTAGTAATTGACACACTATGTCCAGTGTTGAAGCAGTGTTCTTGTCCAGTTTGGTGTGTTCCTCTAACCTGACCCCCAGGGGCCTCTTCGATTCTTCTACCTAAGTATGTTTAGAATCCTCATAAGGAAATAGAAGGAGTATCCTGAAAATTCCTATGAGTGCATTGAACTCTTTTCAATGTGTACAAAGCACGCTGAGAGCAATTTTTTGGGCTTAATTATTTTTAAAATTTACACTTCTGGTGATCACCAGGAGTGCTGGCAATTGCTCTCCTTTCACTTCATTAAAGAGAGCAAGAGGAGTGCGGGCGCGATTGCTCTCCTATTAATGGAGGACTACAGGATCACCTAAAGTGCAGGTGATGTGATAGAGTGTGCCACATTGTCTTCCCTTTGGGGTTTTATCCTTGGTATGAACAAGCATGGACCTCATGGTATTGGTCGGCTTGTGATACATGTAATTGTTGATACTGATAGATTTGAATTATCTGAGCCAGGATCACAGATGTGCCTTGTACATAGGGGACTAGGCAAGGCCTAGCATCAAGTGTCTGCTGTTGGTGTTCTTGTGCTCGTTCTTCTCCATCTGTGTGGTTTAGACATTAGATATTGAGGGCCCACTCTCGTAGTTGTTGGCTCTAAGGTCATTATGTACTGACTGTACATGTTCTATTTCTGCTTGTTGGTCGTCAGGTGTAGTCACGTATAATTTGGCCATGTTAGTTAGGGTTTGAACCACATATCGTTTATGTGCCAGAAAATGGTTGGATGTGAAATTCAGGGATTAATCTAGCTGTGTGGGTGGGTTTTATATAGATGGTGATTTTGGTACCTTCATCGACCATCACATAAACTCAAGGTCAAGGAAGCTTGCCGATGACTTCAGGTTCGATGGTGAATTTGATGTGAGGATCGATGTTGTCGATATGATGAGTTAATAAGTCCACAGCGTATTCGTGTATCTTGACAAAGGTGTTATCTACATACTGCAGCCACATATATGGGGGTGTGGGTGCTGTAGAAGTGCTCCATACATAGGTTATACACTATGGGCGACACTGGGGATCCCAAGGCAGCACCGTGAGTTTTTGGTAAAAGCAGCCATCTGCAGCATATATGAAGTAAATGGTATACAGGTATATAAACAGAAATCTAACAGTTCAGTCAACTGTTGTACAGATAGTGCTGAGTTTCTCGCAGAGTGTCACTTCTTTGCAGTTTAGCTGTAATAACCTGATGGCCGTGTCTACTGGGACGCAAGGTAAATAGAGCTGTTACGTCATAGGAGACCGCCAGGACATCAGTATATGATCAGGGCTTGTCGTGGCAAGTTGAAACGTCATGAGTTTTAAACAACACTTGTTCCAAAGTTATTACTTACAATTTATTACTTATTGATCCTTGGAACCATGAATAACATATTTTCAACATATTTGATGAATTTGCACATTTTTACCCCCAAATTATATTGTCAGATCTAAAACAACAATTATTACCATGTTTCATTTGAAGATTTGCACAGGCCTTGAAAAACCTTGAATGACCTTGAATTAATAAAAAATACTTTTCAAGCCTTGAATTTGAAAAAAAATCTTGAAAGGCCTTGACAAGTGATTTGGGGTTTTCATTTTAGGCCTTGGCCAAATTTGTCACATTTGACCCTTCCTTGACCTCTATGACACTCAGACCTTGATTTTTTCCGATCGGCACATTTTTAGTAGAGCGCCGCTCTACTTTTTCGGTCTATGTGGGTCTGAGTGGTTTTCTGTATGATTAGTTTCACGGCAATAACTTTAAATTTGTGGAATTGGGAACATAACTAACTCCATGTGTGTGTTAAGAATAACTTTTTTTGTTGCACCACGAAGCCAGATTTTGAGATTTTGGATCAGCTGATCAGATGAACACTGATATAAATGACGCATCAATTCCTATCATGTACAATACTATGTCAGTCATGTCTGTTAGGGGACGTCACGCGTGACACGTGACCTTAGCAATACACTTTGACCCTTAGTGACCTGCCTCGCAATACCAAGCTGCCAGTACTGTATACGACACGTGACCTACTATGACACAATGTTGTTTGAATGTTGGCTCGCCATCTGCGACGTCGGCCCGTCAATAAAACAACATTGGGTCAACGTCTCGTGTCTGCTGGGAAGTGCACCTGTCATTAATAGTAGGCCTAATACGGCAACGCTGACTAAATGTTGGGCCAGCGTCGTAGTCGGTGTGCCAGCATTGAAACAACGCTGGCTGCATGTGATTGTCCAGCGGTCTGTGTGTTTGCCTGTAAAGGCTGTAAGGTCAGTCTGTCCCAGAGGCATACACAATACTCAGCTGACACAAGGAGACTTTGAATCAATGTGCGTTCAACATTTGTCCACCATCTACGACGTTGGACAAACGTTAAGCCAACTTCAATTCAACGTCTTGTCTCTGCTGGCCTGCCAATACACATGTATGGGGGCCTATATAATATGCCTATCGGCCACTCACTGCCCAACAAACATGACAAAACAAACATTCACTCGATGTGGCATTAATGTTGGGCGAGCTTCATAGACGATGCTTTAACATTAAACCAGCAAAAAAAACTAATTCATTTGTAGTAAAAACTTAGGCCTAGGGCCTACTGGTGCCTACAGTCTTAATACGTTCTGAAAACTTAAAAAAACACCCCTCAGGCAATGCATAGCCTAATCCTGCTATGCTTAATGAATCTCATAGCCATATGCGAAGCCCCAAAAGTGACATTTAAATTAGGCTATTATTGTTTTCAACTCAACATCAAGTTATTAACTCACTAATTATATCGATAACTTTGCAATCTCAATATATCTAGGCTTATCGAGTTGTGAGTTCTATTATAGTGAGTTCTATTATAGTGAGTCTATTTAATGTTGTCCTGCAGTCTCACACTGTTATTACGCTGGTCTATCATTAAATCAACATTGGCTCAACGACTGTGGCAGTGGAAGTAGTTAATCTGTCGCCTGACTCAGTTATTTCAATCTGAACACTACACACTGCCATCACATCTGAGCAAATAGCAGTAGGCCTGCTAGCATGCAATGTGCCTAGGCTACTAAATTGTTTGCTAGACACGTTCTTTCGTACCTTCCCCTACCTGTCATTGACTGGGGTATGCCTAGTGACATATATGCCTATTCCACCCAAACTGTCAGGTTTATATAAACAGTTTCTGTTTAATAGATCGGCTTTGAATAATGAACTGCACCACAGTCCCAGTCCCAGCCCAGGGTCACACAGGGAGTAGCTAGCTGTGAAACGCAGTGACGTCACTCGGTGAAAACAAAGTTATATAACACCCCCTCCCCCATACTTCATCCTGTAAAACGCAGTGACGTCACCCAGTGAAAACAAGGTTATATAAAAACCCTCCCTCATACTTCATTGTATTAGCCAGCTCGGTGAAAACAAAGGAGGTCGAGGTCATTGAGTTTCACAGATTTGACCTATTTCCATTAGGGTAGGCCTACCAGATTATCCCTGATAGACCGGATATAGGCCTACTAATAAACACAGGGACGCAGTTGGGGGGCGTATTTATCAGGAGTTAATTATGTGCACTGAAATCAATGTGCAGTGTATCAATATAGGTGTCGACTTGAGGTGTAAAAAATAGATGTGACAGATCACGGCTGACCCTGTGCACTCTAGGCCCCTATGGCTCATTTCGCCGGGAATTCTCAACATAACACGTGCAACGCATGACCACCACCCACCCCCCCCCCCCCCGCGACTTAACTTTGAAAACAACATTGAACTGACGACAGTCAGATACGAGATACAGGACAGTTACTGTAGGATTCAACACTCATTTAGACCAATATATTTGTTGCTTAAATGTGAAACAGCTGCATCTTAGCTTTCCTTAAAACCAGGCCCGTTAGGGGGGGGTGTTCGAGAGGGTCGCACGACCATCCCCTCCCCCCCCCCCCCATGACCACAAAGCTGAAAATTTACCCCAGCGACATCCTCCAGCATCCACCAAACTGCACCAATTTGTACCTAAAAATCGAACAAAAATCCCAGGGGGCATGTCCCCAGACCCCCCTTAACCTGCGTTTGCTATTTGCTTAACGCCAAATATAAATTCAAACAGTTTTTTTTACAGGGGGTACAATTAACTTATTTCGAAAATACCCCAGCAATCTAAAATTCGACCCCCCCCCTTCAAAAATTTCTGGGCACGGGCCTGTTAAAACAATGACCCTGAAGCCTGCCACAAGCTCTACTTCAGTGCCGTCAGGCTCTAGTTTTGTTAGCACAATTCACTCAAAAATTTTCCATGTATTGCTTCAAAATTTATACCACATATCAATTTTATCAATAGCTAGCCAAAAACTAGGGTCATGGCGCCCGACTGACAGCAATTATTTTTCTAATATGCGTAATATCTGGAATACCTAGCCAGATAGCTAGACCATCACTATAGAAGTTTGAACAAAATGTGCGGTTTCAGGCAGGGATATGCCCTGAAAAATATCAACTTGATCGAATTCAAAAAACCCTACTTGCGGCCATTAGGCCAGACTTTTTTATTATATGTTTTACGGGCGGAAATTGCCAGGATGCAATGTCATGATTCAGAATAAAAATAAAATAAAATTTCAGATATGTCTTGAAAATGCGGACTGTTTGGAGGGGTGGATCAGACAAATGTAATCTGAGTGGTTTCTGGGAATGACCTCAGCAACTGGATTAGGAAAACACGCTGGACAGCTTTTTTAGGCCACAGATAGTTTTGTGTCGGTTCTCAGGACCGCAAAACATGGTGAAAAGAAAAAATATTTGGAGCAATATTAACACATTGGGGTATTAAAAAATTTTTTTAAATCTTTAAAATTTCAATTTTTATATTCTTCTATTTTGGTTAAATCAATGTCGGTGGGCCCGTAAAACATATAATAAAAAAAATCTGGCCTAATAGGTCAGACTTTTTAATTTAATTTCGGATGTGCATGTCCAAAATAAAAAATATGTAAATAACTGATAAATGGGGTTTTCGACACACTTGCTACGTTGCCACAGCAGCACAAAATTTAAAAAACTTCGCAATTTTAGGCTATGGATATGTTCACATCTCATGGCCATATTAAAAAGTCAAAATAAATATCCATGTAGGCTACTGATTTTTTTATGATTTTGCCCTGATGGTGTCGCTTGAAGATATTGGGCGAACTATTTTCCAGAGCAGAGTTACAATCGCTAGAGAATATTGGAAATTTGCTTTTTACGATTTTGTAAAGTCAGGTATCGAAAACTATGTTTATTAATGTTTTTGATTAATATTATGTTTCATAGACTGACACAATTGTGGTAACCCTTAGAACACTGATGTCGACTACAGTAGACATTCTGCGTTTTTATTGGGGCCTGTATTTATACCAGTTGTTAAACGTAAAATGTGCCTCAATTTTGAAACACAGCTATATGTTGGGACTTAAATTTCACAAATAACACAAATATTCAGTCACTTGAAGTTGTGGATCGCAGTAGTGAGACACAACTTCAAGTTCCTGAAAATTTAAATTGAATAGGTCAGTGTTCTAAGGGTTAATACGGGACATTACATGTGAGAATTTATGATGCTATTTTGTTGTGATGTCAATGTTAGCACGCCTTTTAATTAGCTCCCGCTGTCTCCGTAGGTGAGACAGAGGGAGCTATGGATTCCGCCTCCGTTTTCTTCTTTTGCTTATAACTTGGGCCGGCCGTGAACATTTTGTTTCCGGAGCATATCTCTGAAAATACTTGTCTGATTGTATTCACATTTTACACACAAGGGGGTCTAGTTGTGCCTTTTGGGGTATATGAACTTTGACCTACTTTTGTTTCAGAACTTTGACGTATTTAGATGTTTTGATGTACACTTCGTTTCCGGAACAGATCTTGAAAAGTACTGGCCGATTACAGTCATATTGCACATGTTCTCTAAGGTCCCTAGTTGTGCCTTCTCAGGTTTTTGGACTTGACCTTGAAGATGACCCAGCACTTTGCCCTAATTTATGTCATCAGTAAATCCGACTGAAATATTTTGCGGAATATCATGAAAACCGCTGAGGATAGCAACACCATTACTATAAAACAAATTGTAAGGTTTCAGGAAAGGATGCATCTTGAAAAATTTCAAGTCGATGGAATTCAAAATTGCCGCCCATCGGCCATTATTTACCTCGACAGGCCTGATATTGCGGAATATCACGAAAACTGCTCAAGATAGCTACACCATTACAATAAAACAAATAGTAAGGTTTCAAGAGAGGATGCATCTTGAAAAATTTCAAGTCGATAAAATTTAAAATGGCCGTCTATCGGCCATTATTCACCTCGACAGGCCTGATATTGAGTAAGCCGTGCTAAACCATTAAGTCTATAAAAGAAAATGTGAGATTTCAGAAGAGGATGCATCTTGAAAAAAATCAACTTGATCAAATTCAAAATGGCCGCTTATCGGCCATTATTCACTTTCACATGGCCGATATTTGGTAAACCGTGCTAGATGGCTAGACCATTACCGGTAAGTACTATAAAACAAAATATGAGTTCTTGGGGGAGGATGCACCCTGAAATTTTTTAACTCTATCAAATTCAAAATGGCCGACAATCTGCATTAATTACCTCGATAGGCCTGATATCAGGTAAACCATGCTAGATCTAGTTAGACCATTACTATAAAACAAAATGTGACATTTCCGGAGAGGATGCCTTTCAAAAACCTTTGACTCAATCGAATTCAAAATGGCCGCCTATCGGCCACTATTTACTTTCACATCGCTGATATTTGGTAAACCGTGTTAGATAGCTAGACCATTACAAGAAAACAAAATGTGAGATTTCAGGAGAGAATGCATCTTGAAAAATTTCGACTTAGTCAAATTCAAAATGGCCGCCTTTAGGCCATTATTCACTTTCACATGGCCGTTTTTTGGTAAGCCGTGCTAAATGGCTAGACCATTACTATTAAACACAATGTGAGATTTCAGGAGAAGATGCATGTAAAAAATTTAGACTCAATCAAATTCAAAATGGCCGCCTATCGGCCATTATTCACTTTCACATGGCCGATATTTGGTAAGCCGTGCTAAATGGCTAGACCATTACTATAAAACAAAATGTGATTTTTCGGGGGAGGATGCACCCTGGAAATTTTTATCGAATACAAACTGGCCAACAATCGGCATCATTTACCTCGATAGGTCAACTGTGCTAGATAGCTAGACCATTACTATAAAACAAATAATTACTATAAAACAAAATGTGAGGTTTCGGGGGAGGATGCACCCTGAAATTTTTTAACCAGTCTATATCAAATTGAAATTCAAAATGACCGTAAATCAGCCATTATTTACCTCGATTGGCCTGATATCAGGTAAACCGTGCCAGAGAGGTAGACTATTACTGGGATACTGATTAGGATCATTAATTTCAATGGAGGTTTGCAATCTCTGACAGACTGTCTAGTTCTTATCTTACTCTTAGACTGAGCCTCTTAGACCTAGTTGTCTTGTGTCTTGATTTTTGACCTAGCCTAGGACTACATTAATAACCCTACACAATATTGCTTAAATCAAATTCTAATTCAGAGCGGAAGCTCCTGGACTTATGTAGTCTTGTTGTAATAAAAAAATGTGGGCTATTGCAATTGAAGTTCGGCATCGTCGGCGTTGGCGTCGGCGTTCACATTTACTAGTGGGCACGATAACTTGAAAGTTTTTCATGTATCCTTCCCAAATTTGTTTTGCATGTTATAAATGACCAGTTCTCGGACATGTTCAATAATTAACGGAAAAAAATTTCAAAGTGTTCGATTTATTGTGATTTTTTGCATTTTACGTCAATAATTTGACCTTGTGGGCACGATAACATGAAAAGTTTTTCATTTATCCTGCTCAAATTTGTTAAGCATGTTACTAATAAGCAGTTCTCAGACAAGTTCGATAACGGCTGAAAAAAATTCAAAATGGCAAATCTATTCATTGAGATTTTTTGCATTTCACGTCAATGTTTTGACCTTGTGGGCGCAATAACTTTAAGTTCAATAATGGCGACGGGCTATTGTCGAGTGTGCTCTTGTTACATGTATATGTATCATTGGATTGTCAAATTATGGTATTATGATTTCAGAATAGCGAAATAAATGTCAAAAATTACATTATTATGCAAAATATGACACCATAATGTCGGGTTTCAAAATTACAATAGATTGGGTATTATAATATAGATATAAAAAAACATAATTATGGATATTGGCATTGGGATATCATGATAGAGATTTTTTGTGGTAACTACAATATATAATAATTCACACGTCAGGATATAACACTAAAACGTTTGACACACTCAATTTTAAAGGTGATGTCAGACTATTTATATTCTCAATCATATTTTCAGAATCAGCCACTATAATATCAGGACATATGATACATCAAATGCCGGATATATCACTATGATGTCAGGATATTAAATTATTATAATAATTCAACATTACAATATTATGCAAATTATTATAGTATCGATATTATATTTCATATGGATATGTCTGAAAGCTAATTATACGATATTCATATATGTTATAATACTACAGATGTACAATAGATCTACATGTATACAGAAGCCCAACTAAAGAATCGACATGATAATTCAGGAACATGGTGGGCGCAAAAACTACTGGTCAATTTTTGTTGAAATATATTTACATGACATTCCTAGCAACATGGGGATGGGCAAGTGATTTCATGCTACCAAAATTCAATATGGCCACCAGAGGTTAACTCCAAAATTTTTTGTGTGTGCAAAAACTCACATTTTTTCATATTTCAAATTTTTCATATTGCACTATCACATTCCCCACGATATGGAGATGTGCAGGTGAAGTGAGTTTTTCAAGGTTTTACTGAAATTCAAAATGGCCGCCACGGATCAACTTCAATTTTTTTGTGGGCGCAAAATTAGTTTGGTCAATTTTTATCTCCCGCCCGTAGGGGAAGGGGGATTTTAGTCGCGCAAGGATTCTGTCCGGCGTCTGGCGTCCGGCGTCACGTTTTCTTGTGGGCGCAAAAACTCAAAAACTACTGCGCAATTTTTTTTGAAATTTTAACATCACATTCCTAGCAACGTGGGGATGTGCAAGTGATTTTTAGCTTTGCCAACGGCCAAAGCTTTTGTTATCAGTCGTTGTCAGTTCAATCTCTTGTCTCTGTGATTTCGACATCTTCGTCTTCTTGTCTCAAATGATTAAGCTCAGGCACTCTACATTAAGTGATTAATGTCCATCTACCTGGTCTGAGCCTTAATTGTTCATGAGAAGTGCGAGACTTGCACAGTTTGCAGAAAAAATGACTTGTAAAACACTTCTTGTTCCCAGAGTGGTTTGTACAGTACTATAACATTTCAGGGTTGTGTGTATAGGAACGTGCACAATATAGACTGGCTGTTCCGTCGTTAGAACGCCCCCCTGCCCCCATTGCATTACTGAGTGCCACAGTGAGGAGGGGTGGCGAACAATAGATATATATTTTTCTCACATGATTTCGCTCTGGCAGATATTATATGGCAGTATGTTCTTGCTTTACAAGTAAGCACATACGGCCTTTTGAGTTTTGTACACTTACAAAATAGTAGACTACGGCAGCGTGCGTATATTGAACAGACACCTGTCTGGTTAATCCCAAAAATCGTGCAATTGTTGTACAATACATTGTGTATCAGTGTGTATGCTCCAGCCGAGACAGTGAACGAATATAAAATTATGGCGATTAGAACAACATTTCATCGGGACATAACTAATCTCTGGTCACTGTACCCTGCCTCCCAGCAAACACGAGACATTATCCCAATGCTGGTTCAATGTTGGTTCACCGTCTATGACGCTGGCCCAACATTGAACCAACAATGGGACAATGTATCGTGTTTGCTGGGCTTAATGAGCCGTCCATGCCTGTTTGTTTCACACATGAAGGAGGTGAACGTCCTATGAGTTTAAAATTACAAAACCAGTTATGCAAAGCACAGAACCGCAGGGTTCTCGTTTAGAGATGCTACTGAAATTCAAAATAGCCGCCAGAGGTCAACTCTAAAAAAATTTGTAGGCGCAAAAACTCTAAAACTTAAAGTCAGAAATTATTCAAATTTTACTATCACATTCCCATTGATATGGAGATGTGCAGGTGACTTTAATTTTTTGGGGGGCGAAAAATTTGTTTTGTCAATTTTTTTCAAATTTTAACATCACATTCCTAGCAACAAGGGGATGTGCAAGTGATTTTTTAAAGATGCTACCAAATTTCAAAATGGCCGCCAGAGGTCAACTCCAAATTTTTTTGTTGGCGCAAAAACTCCAAAACTTAAAGTGGGAAATTATTCATATTTTACTATCATATTCCCCACGATATGGAGATGTGCAAGTGAGTTTTTAAGGTTTTACTAAAATTCAAAATGGCCGCCATGGATAAACTTCATATTTTTTGTGGGCGCAAAAACTGAAAAATGGAAATCAGTAATAATTCACATTGTGCAATCACATTATACCCACCATCTGGAAATGTGCATGTGATTTTACTAAAATTTGTAATGGCCACCACAAATCGACTTTTTAAATATTTGTGACCGCAAAAAGTCTAGCCTAATTTATGGCGGGGGATGATATAGGACTTCAGTCCTCTTGTTTTTTAAATTTTAACATCACATTCCTAGCAACATGGGGAAGTGCAAGTGATTTTTTAAAGATACTACCAAAATTCAAAATAGCCGCCAGAGGTCAACTCCAAATTTTTTTCTGGGCGCACAATAACTCCAAAACTTAGAGTCAGAAATTATGCAAAAATTTACAATCACATTCCCCACGATATGGAGATGTGCAGGTGATTTTTTTAAGGTTTTAACTGAAATTAAAAATGGCCGCCATGGATGAACTTCATAATTTTTTGTGGTCGCAAACACTCAAAAATTGAAGTCGGAAATAATTCACATCACCGTCTGGAAATGTGCAGGTGATTTTACTAAAATTTAAAATGGCCACCACAAGTCGACTTTTTATCCCACGCTTGTAGGGAAAGGGGGATTTCAGTCGCGCCAGGATTCTGTCCCGCGTCAAGTTTTCTTGTGGGTGCAAAAACTACTGGTCAATTTTTTTTGAAATTTAAAGATGACATTCCTAGCAACATGGGGATGTGCAAGTGATTTTTTTAAAGATGCTACCAATATTAAAAATGGCCGCCAGAGGTCAATTCCCCCAAAAAATTGTGTGTTCAAAAAATTTTACTATCACATTCGACCCCACCATATGGAGATGTGCAGGTGACTTTTTCAAGGTTTTACTGAAATTCAGAATGGCCGCCACGGATCAACTTCATTTTTTTAGTGGGTGCAAAAACTAAAAAAATTAGTTTGGTCAATTTTTACATTATTGGAACTCATTCTGGACAATAATGTTTTAATATGGTTCACAAAACGGATTCTGGGCACTGTTTTTTTGTGTCCATATAATGTGTGTCCCAAATGACTATCACTCACATCTCCTCAAATACGACAAAACGCATAGGTTCAGTTTTCTGTCATTCCATAGACTATAGTAGGCACACTAAACCTTGTTTCTGAATAAGCTTAAATATTTGTATTTGCTGAGTTATTAGGATTTCCGTTGTCAATTTTACGACAGTTAGTGGTCTCCAATCTTTGAGCTGTGGGTTGAGCCATCAGTTTATACCCTGTATATAGCCAATAGATTTTACTGAGAACATTGCTTACTTTGGGATCAAACTAGTCCAAAAAAATCCAAGAAATTGCCACAATGAGAGTCTGAAACTGGGGGAAGCTGGCAGATGTTCTACTTTCCAAAGCAAATATGTTATGATATAGATGCAATATTTTGCAATGATATATCTTGCCTTTGAATATCTAAACCTTGGTCTTAATAGCATCTAGCGCCACAGCCAATATTGTGATAAGAAAATTCTTAGTGCTGTTGATCTACATCTTAGGCAAACCATTGGACGAGACGGCCTTCCCTGACCAATGACACACACAACAACTAGGTCACTCACATCTCTGGATATTTCAACATGGACGACAGACACGTGACATTGATACAGTGCAATGTCAATGAGACTAAACTAGATCTCAGGCTCATCATTGGTCGAGAAAGTCATCTCGACCAATCTCATGCAGGATATCTGGGTCAGTCATATACATCCCACTTTCCGTAAGTGATCTGATACTGCTACAAACTCGAAAGGCAGTATCTACTTACTTGTAGTGTAAGCAGCTACTGTGTTTGTTAATTGTGGCTGTGTATGTCAGTGTATAGGCCTACACATGATACACACCCGGCTCCGGGCTAACTGTGATTATGTAATACGCAGGACTCGCCGCCTTCTCACTTCTGACTGTGAAATAAATCTATTTAAATTGTAAATATATCAGGATTCAAGATATATATTTGTTCTTTTCAGCTCAAGCTATTCAAGATTGATATATTACAGACTTCCTTAGTACCGATATTGACGAAATGATCAATTTTTAAGTCGAGCCAACTGTACAGATACGGAAAGGCAGATGTGGTATGCCTTTGATAAGCTATCACCCGGCATGCACAACTCATTGCCCCAATGCTGGGCTAGTGTTGGCCCAGTGGTTATTGTGAATCAATGCACGCGGTTATACAGAGACACATAGCAATGCCCTTTATATATAAGTTAACTTTTTCATTGCGCCGATTTGACATGGAAAAAGGACAAAGTATGGTGAAATATTAACCCTTACACTGCTGCATCAAATTTGCAGCATGTGTGGTTTCCCACTAACTAACATCTGGCACGTTTTTCCTGCAAAAAAACATCTGATGGAAAACTGATATAAAATATTACAAAATCAGTCAGTTAGCTATATAAAGCGCAAATAGGAAGACACCACAAAACGAAAGTGAAAAAGGTACAGTATAGTAAAGTCCCTTCTGATACGACTTTCATGCTGCCAGAGAATCAAAGTCGCATCAAAGGATTAGTCGTATCTGAGAGGGTTAAAAAAAACTCTAGAAAAAACACCTCAATTTTTGTTGTGACAGTCTGATGAGCGCAGTTGACAGCCTGCGTTAATTGCCGGTTGTAACAGTAACACACGTTATTTAGAAGTACAGTAGATCTCGATCCCGTTATAACGCGGTAGTTGGGGTCCAAAAAACGGGAACGCGTTATAAGTGGATCGCGCTGTAGCGGGACGACCGCTCTACCGCTGATGGTCAATACATTGGGTCTATATGGACACGCTATACGCGGCAGTGGTAGATGCTATGTGCTATATATAACACTGTATTTATTACAAATGAACGGGATAAATAATGAATTGGAAAGATACAATATTTCATTTATCACTTATTGGCAAAATTAATTCAATAAATAAATTGTGTACACTATTTTTGAAGCGATGCTGTCTGTTTCGTGGTCAAAGCAAATATGCCAGTTTGATTGCAAATTCACTCTTTATATAACACTAGCATGGGCAAATTTTTCTAGTTGAACGCAATTAGAACCTTTTGGCTACTCGCGAGATATGATGACATCTTGGGCTCCGTGAAATCACTCCATGTGTAGTTAACAGATTGAAGTGCGACGTTAGGCGTGAATGAAAGGTGTAAGAGATCTACACCGACCCTGTGAATGCTATGGGATCACGCAAGGCGTGATTAGGCTAGACGTGATTATAACAAATACACTCTTCTGTTTCATGCAAAAAAATGAGGTGTATATATTTATTCTTTAAACTAAGCCAGCACTGGCCCAAATTGAAAATGTTATACCAGCGTTGACGCAACAATTAGAAAACTGTTTATCATGTATGAATGTAGACTATATCACTGATCATTCCCGTGTGCATGGACAAAACCTCCCACTATCCGACCGGCATCACGGTGTTATGCGAGATAGGGACGGGCTGAGCTCTCCTCACCAATCAACGCTTTGGACCAGTTTGATTGACAGGTATTACGAGAGGGGGCTTTGTATCGTATATTCACGAGGCCTTGCGATTCGACGAGATTTGCTAGAATTATATTGTTTCCCATACTGTACATTATTCTTGAAATCACAATAGATATAGGTATAGTATAGCGCCATCGTGTGACTATAGCACAACGCTGTTTCAATGCTCGATCAACATCGTGATTGCCCATTGCTAACCACTGCTCTAGCGCTAAATGGTATACCCTCTCGGAATAAAGTTTATTTTATTTGAGATGTTGGCCCGGCATTGTGCCGTAATCACCTGCCTTTTGTATACAGAGTAAAGAATGGGCTGTAAATGTTGCGTAACGTGCCGTGACAATTGGAGACCTGTTAAGCTCCAGTACTGTTAATGTACACAGACGGCCAGACAGCTAATGTGCCAGCGGTGATTAATGAGAGTAAGGTGTACTTGTTAAATGTGTTACATACACGCAACAAATTGGTATTGTCCTCCTTGTTATGATCTTGCACAAGCATAACATCGCACAGGTGAGTTGTTGGACAGGAACAATCATCAACACTGATCAAAAGATCTACGTGTCATTCCTAAGTTAGGCTATTGGCGCTAAATAGTCCCCTTTGTTTAAATGAGCATATACCAGACGATAATTACTATTTCACGATGGTCCATAACAGTATCATCACTCTGAACTCAGAATCATTTATTCGCCTCTTCATACCGTGCTAACTAGATCTCCTTATACCGCGGTATAGGCCTAACAGACTTATCATCAGAACTCAGAATCATTTATTCCCCTCTTTTAAATTTATACCGCGGTAACTGGATCACCATATACCGCGGTATAGGCCTAACAGTATCATCAGAACTCAGAATCATTTATTCACCTCTTTTAATTTTATACCGCGGTAAGTGGATCACCATATAGCGTGGCCGCGAGGGGTGGGGAGGGGTGCAATGATTACTGCATGCATACATGTCTGGTCAGCACAGCGTCACGTGAACGTGAACAACTGGTGAATGGGCGATGTTTTAACCAGACTGGCGTGATAAAGAATAAAAAAAACACACTATTAGTCAAATTTCACCGTGAAAAAAAACGGGGTCCATGCGCGGACCGCGTTATAACCGATACCGCGGTGTAATGATTCGCGGTATAACGGGATTTTACTGTACTGGAAGTTGCTTGTGTTTTCAAAAGAATGGAGGCAATGTTTTTTCTACATTTCAATATAGGCCTATGCTTTGCAGTACAAAACATACATGTGACACTGACTGTAACAGCTACTTTCAATTGATGTCGACCCGTCAAAAGTTAAGACTAGGCTGAATACTGAGTCATGGTTTTCCATTCTGGGCCAACAAGAGGGAGGTAGACGGTAGGGAGACGCAGTAGGGGCTGGTTTATTGTATATGTGCACGAAGATCATTGAACGATACCACGCTACTTTTCAGCCCGCCTTTTAATTTTAATTTAAAAAAGGTGGGCTATTGCAATTGAAGTTCGGCGTCGTCGGTGTAGGCGTTAACATTTACTTGTGGGCGCGATAACTTGAAAAGTTTTTCATGTATCCTTCCCAAATTTGTTATGCATGTTACTTATGACCAGTTCTCAGACAAGTTCAATAATGGCTGAAAAAAATTCAAAATGGCCGACTTATTGCGATTTTTGGCCTTTTACGTCAATAATTTGACCTTGTGGGCGCGATAACTTGAAAAGTTTTTCACGTATCCTCTTCAAATTTGTTATGCATGTTACTAATAAGTAGTTCTTGGACAAGTTCAATAAAGGCTGAAAAAATTCAAAATGGCCGATTTATTGCGATTTTTCGCATTTTACGTCGATAATTTGACCTTGTGGGCGCGATAACTTGAAAAGTTTTCCGCGTATCCTCTTCAAATTTGTTATGCATGTTACTAATAAGTAGTTCTTGGACAAGTTCAATAATGGCTAAAAAAAAATCAAAATGGCGGACTTAGTGTTATTTTTCGCATTTTACGTCAATAATGTGACCTTATGGGCGCAATAACTTGAAAAGTTTTTCATGTATCATCTTCAAATCTGTTATGCATGTTAATAATAACCAGTTCTCGGACAAGTTCAATAATGGCTGGAAAAATATTTAAAATGGCCGTCATTTTTCCCTTTTTACGTCAATAATTTGACCTTGTGGCCACAATAATGACTTCAAGTTCAATAATGGCGGCGGGCTATTGTCGAGTGTGCTCTTGTTTTTAATCTTTGAGCAAGTGGGTGATATTTAACAGCGGCGCGATATTTATGGCTGAAACGCTGATCAATCTGTCTGACTCAATGATCACTGAGTCAGTGCAATGACCATGCAGTCATCACTTATCCTGTAAGCAATGCTGACGAGCTACCGTCATTTTGACACAACTCAACGTACAGCCTAGTCGAGCCTACTTAATCCAGGTGCCGACATCAGGTTTGAAAAATAGCTGTGAGAGATTAAGGCTGACACTGTGCACGCTATAGTTCTGTTAATGTGTCACACACATTACACTCTAACTCAACCCGAAACTCTAAGATGATCGATAATACATTGCTAAATAAAAAATTTAAAACAAATGTTATGAATGTACACTGTATTCTCAATACAAAATTCAATGGCACACAGGCGAGGCGGGCGTCTTCTATGTTGACCAAGATTGAAGTTAGGCAGACAAAAACACACTAGCACAGATATTATCTTCACTTGTATTACACTCTGATGCACTGTAATGCACGTGGCTGTGAATATGGTCGGCGCGAGACGTTGGTGCGGTGTTGTTCTAATTCTGGTTCATCGTCATTAATGGCGGCATCGGCTTGGCATCTCGTGGCGGCACCCCAATAACATTTATTCTCAATGATGATAGACTGCACCCTGCCTTATTTTTCAAATCAATAATATTGTGAGTTAAAGCGCTATCATTATCTAATTAATAGCATTATTTTCAGCATTGAATAAGTTTTCTGGTGATATTTATTACATGTCCGTACGACCATAATTGAAAAAGTTAGGAATATGAAGTGGGATGTTTATCACAACTAGCAGACACACGGACACCACACTGCTGACGTCCCCTGCTAATTAGTGGTGTAATGCACCTTGTAATGCCAAGGGTGCATTGGATGTTAACTGCAGCGCATGTAAATAAATCAATATTTACATTGAAAACCATATTTAAACATGGTTTTAAATTAATAACAGAAAAAGTATTTAAGATACAGTAATAGTTATATCATCGGAAAGCATTTTTCAGCTACTATAATCTGATATGCGTCCCAACGATGTGGAAACATAAAAAGTCGTATCTTGTCAATACAGGCCGGCAGACATCTGCAGACGTGACACAGTCTGTGAACAGCTAATTTCAAAAAGAAGGATATCGCTATCTGGTACGGTGATTTGAAGCTACAAGTACACAAGATTGTGTCAATGCTGTCCCACTTCATACGACGCTGTACCAGCCTTAAGCCAACATTGGCTTAACATAGTATCTGCTGGGCTGTATTGGCAGAAAATATATTTGTTTTGATTATAATTTTACATGGCCCATTGCTTAATATAAATATCAACTTCAGTGTAATGCAAAAAAAATACTCTCAATAATGTTCAGAGCCGCAGGGTTCTTGTTTGTAATTTCACCATCACATTCCTAGCAACATGTGGATGTGCAAATGATTTTTTAAAAATGCTACAAAAATTTGAAATGGCCGCCAGAAGTCAACTCTAAAATTTTTTGTGGGAGCAAAAACTTTAAAACTTCACGTCAGAAATTATTCAAAATTTGGGATCACATTCCCCACAATATGGAGATGTGCAGGTGATTTTTTA
The DNA here is from genome assembly GCA_964017125.1 of Flabesymbios commensalis. Classification (NCBI taxonomy): domain Eukaryota; kingdom Metazoa; phylum Annelida; class Polychaeta; order Terebellida; family Flabelligeridae; genus Flabesymbios; species Flabesymbios commensalis. The sequence goes on along the minus strand of OZ024904.1, from coordinate 56,561,882 downwards.
AAGGTTTTTCTGAAATTCAAAATTGCCACCACGGACAAATTTCAATTTTTTTGAGGATTGCAAAAACTTAAAGGCGTAAATTATTCAAATTTTTGAATCACATTCCACGCAATATGGAGATGTGCAGGTGATTTTGTTAAGGTTTTGCTGAAATTCAAAAAGGCGGCCACGGAACAATTTAAATTTTTTGGGGTCGCAAATACTTAGTCGTAAATTATTCAAATTTTACAATCACATTCCCCACAATATGGAGATCGATGAGCATGTTATTTTTTCAAGGTTTTACGGAAATTCAAAAAGGCCCCCATGCATGAACTTCATAATTTTTTGTGGGCGCAAAAATTTAAGTCAGAAATAATGTGCAGGTGATTTTACTGAAATTTAAAATGGCCACCACAAGTCGACTTTTTAAATATTTGTGACTGCAAAAACTCTAACCTAATTAATGGCGGGGGATGATATAGGACTTCAGGCCTCTTGTTTAAAGATGCTACCAAAATTCAAAATGGCCACCAGAGGTCAATTCCAGATTTTTTTGTGGACTCGAAAATAAAGTGGCCGCCATGGACAGTCCCAATAACTTCGGACCGACCGGACATGTCCTGTAAAACGCTGGTTGGTCAGCCAAAAGCCAAACTACTTCGGACCTACAATCAGTTAGTTTTTTTGTCAGTTTTTGTGTACACAAGGTGAGAATCAGCCATTCACCACCTACTGTCTGGTGAAAATTATTTGGGTCTGGTAAAAGTTCCACGTTTACAGGACCCACCGTCCGATGAAATTTTGAGCTTATTCGGAAAGACAGCATGGATAAACTTCATAATTTTTGGGGGGCGCAAAAACTGAAAAATTGAAGTCAGTAATAATTCACATTTTACAATCACATTACCCACCATCTGCAAATGTGCAGGTGACTTTACTGAAATTTATTTTACTTGAAAGCAATTTTTTAAATATTTGTAACCACAAAAACTCCAACCTTAGTTATGGCGGGGGATGATATAGGACTTCAGGCCTCTTGTTTCACCCACATTTGCATAATATTGTGGCAGTCGCAGATTGAACGGCTGAAATTTGTGGATATTTCAGGCAAAATATTACAAGCAGAGGCTGAGCTAGTCAGTTTAGTGTGATAAAAATGATTGCACCTTGCAACAACCATGCCGATGGTAACATTGCTTACCACCACACCTTGATTTCTCTTTGCAGGTACTTTTGTGATGACAAATGTTGTTGCACAATCTGAAAAATGGGGAGCCTGTTCTTCAAATTTATTTTAAACTCTGCACATCTATAACTGTTTCAGAAGAATCCTTCTTCATAATAAAACCAGTCATTATGTTCAGGACTCTTCAGTTAGAATTAGGCCTACTTATTCTGCCCAGTTATTAAATTACAACGCCCTCGAAAAATATAGATCCACCATGCGCATTATGCACACTGAAGTTGCAAATATCCTGTGATCAATCTCAATTTACTCTTCGAATTATTAATCGAATGGCCTGAAATTTAGCAACAGTATGTAGCCAGTGATAACTGGTATTCGTTAACATAGTGTGCAAGAAAATATTGGAAAAATATCATTTTAATCACTATTTTAGAAAATTCTCCAGACATGGAGTCGTGGTGGAAATGTGGAAACAATATGTGAAACTTTCAAAGTATCCTAGCTCTCAGTAAAATTGACTAAGAAAAATAGCAACAAAACGTTTTTGACGCTTTATTATCATCCACTTATAAATACAGTAAAACATGTCCATACCGGAATGCCTTGGGGACAAACTTTTATTCCGGTTTGGACAGGTTCCGGTTAGGAGAGGGTTTTTTCTTTCGGAGAAGAACAAATAACGATAACTTGTACAGTTGACATGAGGGTTATAATTTAGGATGTGTCGTCGGTAGGTCTACAAATCATAGGTGGATGTATGCAAATAAATCAATATAATAAAAGACACAATTTTTTAAAGATGTTGTATTATATTAAATTATTAAGCATATAATAAACAATTCATACATTATTTTTTCAAGCATGATTCATATATAAAACACAAAATACAGCTAGTATACATAGATTAGTAAATCTAGTACCGTGTATGCATATTGTGTTCGTGATAATTTATCATTTTCTGTAATTGTGTGTCACATATTTCACACAAGGAGCGCATTTGTCATTTTATAAGCATTGATTTTCTAGCGCATAATTTAAAATACCATTACATTCTTGTAACCGTCCGTCACACATTTCAATCACGGAGCATATTTGTTAACACAGACATCAGTCCGTTTAAATATCAAAGCGGTAGTAGGAGAAGTTGTGCTTTCGCTACGGAGTTAATCATTATGAACTGAATGCTCCGATACTGTATAATTATGTCCTTTAATACAATTAATGCCTTGACTAAGAGTATATTTACCTACCGTTAGTAGTTATTTATTGGGCCATTAAATATCACAAACAAAATAAATTTATCAAAAAACACGGTGCACAGTCTAATGTATGTGAGAATTTTTGTTTAATGCACTGATATGTTTATGAATTGATACGACCTTTTAATATTTTATTAGTCTAACTCGATAGAGGTGTTACCAGCACTAACTTCGCACCTTCGCCATTGCATAACCAGATAACAAGCAGGATGACCATTACGTCACCTTGCCGCCCCCTGTTCAACCGTTAATGCACCGCATCAATTGAAAAAAATAATAAATGTGTTTAGTAATGTTTTGAGTGTAATCAATTCCGGACCAAATTATTATTATGGTATAGACAGGATTCCGGTTTGTACAGTACAGGTTGCACTGTAATCACTTTTTCTTTAAAATTTTGTTTTAAAACCGCAGCTGCGCTGTCAAAAATGTCCCAATTACTCTTAAATTTGTCTGTGAATGAGATAATTTAATGAATTAAGATTTGGTTGAATATCCTCTTGCTCTCATCAAGGCACCTACGCAACCGATCGTTTAGTCATATACTGTAGTTGTTCCAGATAATTATTCCAGATCTGGAGGACCCTCAGACGTAGCTCTCTTACAGTTGTTGGATAGTTATGACTCTCAGCACATGAGCCAAGATAGACTCTTATAAGATTAATATCTGGTTTATTTGGAGGTGAATAACCACTGTGTTGTAGCTGTTTCTCTGTGGGCAATTGTGATATGGGGTGCCCTCTACCAAACTTATCTTTAATATACACACAGGCCTCGGAGATCCGTCCTCTGATGTTCCGTCTTCTACATCCGTCTTCGTTTTGATGGTAACGGATCTGCCCAATGTATTTCTGCTTCTATGTTCCGTCACGTTGTCCGCCTCAGTCATCAAATCTCAGTGACGAAAAGATTAAATCAATGCATGCCGTAAGCGTCTCATTGTTCTGTCACGGTCAGTCACGCTAATTGTGTGAACGCCACTTGTTAGCTCCCGCCGTCACCGTAGGTGAGACGGAGGGAGCTATGGATTCTCCCTCCGTTTTTTTTTGCCTTCTCTTTTGCCTATAACTTTGTAAGAAAATAAGCTAGGATAACAATTTTTAGTATGTGGGTTACTTCCAGGTGGATAATGGACAGGTTAAAATATTTTTATTCTGAATTCAATACGCAAGGTCACAGAGGAGAAAATGATGATGCTACGGCGTTGGGCCGCTGAGCCGTCCGTAAACAATTCGTTTCCGGAGCATATCTCTGAAAGTACTTGTCCAATTGTCTTCAAATTTTACACACAACACCCCTAGGGGGTCTAGTTGTGCCTTTTGGGGTATTTGAACTCTGACCTCCTTCTGGTTCAGAACTATGACCTATTTAGACGTTCTCACGCGCACTTCGTTTCCGGAGCAGATCTCGAAAAGTACTGGGCTGATGACAGTCATATTGCACATACATGTTCTCTAAGGACCCTAGTTGTGCCTTTTCAGGTTTTTGGACCTTGACCTTGAAGTTGACCCAGCACTTTGACCTAATTCATAACATCGGTAAATCCGACAAAGATTTTGCAGAATATCATGAAAACCGCTCAAGATAGCTACACCATTACTATAAAACAAATTGTGAGGTTTCAGGAGAGGATGCATCTTGAAAAATTTCAAGTCGATAAAATTAAAAATGGCCGCCTATCGGCCATTATTCACCTCGACAGGCCTGATATTGCGGAATATCATGAAAACCGCTCAAGATATCTACACCATTACTATAAAACAAATTGTAAGGTTTCAGGAGAGGATGCATTTTGAAAAAATTCAACTAGTCCAAGTTCAAAATGGCCACTAATCGGCCATTATTCACTTTCACATGGCAGTTATTTGGTAAACCGTGCTAGATGGCTAGACCATTACTATAAAACAAAATGTGTGATTTCAGGACAGGATGCATCTTGAAAAAATTCGACTCGATAAAATTCAAAATGGCCGCTTATTGGCCATTATTCACTTTCACATGGCCGATATTTGGTCAACCGTGCTAGATGGCTAGACCATTACTATAAGCGAAATGTGAGATTTCAGATGAGGCTGCATCTTGAAAAAATTTTACTTGATCAAATTCAAAATGGCCTCCTTTTCGGCCATTATTCATTTTCACATGGCTGATATCTGGTAAACCGTGCTAGATGGCTAGACCATTATCTGATTACTATAAAACAAAGTGTGAGTTTTCGGGGGAAGATGCACCCTGAAATTTTTTACCTTATGAATTCAAAATGGCCGACAATCGGCATCATTTACCTCGATAGGCCTGATATCAGGTAAACCGTGCTAGATAGCTAGACCATTACTATAAAACAAAATGTGACGTTTCGGGAGAGGATGCCTTTTAAAAACTTTCGACTCAATCGAATTCAAAATAGCCGTCTATCGGCCACTATTTACTTTCACATTGCTGATATTTGGTAAACTGTGTTAGATAGCTGGACCATTACTATAAAACAAAATGTGAGATTACAAGAGAGGATGCATCTTTAAAAAAATTGACTCGATCAAATTCAAAATGGCAGCCTATCGGCCATTATTCACTTTCACATAGCCGTTATTTGGTAACCGTACTAGATGGCTTGACCATTACTATAAAACAGAATGTGTGATTTCAGGAGAGGATGCATCTTGAAAAATTTTGACCTGATCAAATTCAAAATGGCCTCCTATCAGCCATTATTCACTTACATATGGGCGATATTTGGTATGTGTTAGATTTTAGTCCATTACTATAAAACAAAATTTGAGGTTTTCAACTAGTTTATATCGAATTCAAAATGAACGTAAATCAGCTATTAGTTACCTTGATTGGCCTAATATCGGGTAAGCCGTGGCAGATAGGTAGACCATTACTGGGATTACTGGATTACTGGGATTACTGATAAGGATCATTAATTTCAATGGAGGTTTGCAATCTCTCACAGACTGTCTAGTTCTTATCGTATACTCTTAGACTGGGCTTCTTAGACCTAGTTGTCTTGCGTCTTGATTTTTGACCTAGCCTAGGACTACAATAATAACCCTGTAGAGACACAAAATTGCTTAAATCAAATTCTAATTCGGAGCGGGAGCTCCTAGACTTATGTAGTCTTGTTTGTATAGTGATTGTGGCATTGCTTATGTCCTTTTCAAAACATTTCCCCAATGCTGGCTAAATGCACCTAACGTGTAAGGGATTAGTGGGGGGCTAATGAGCAAATAAAACCCGGCAAATACATGTTCACGTTGTGAGCATTGGTTTAATGCTGGGCCACTGCCTTTGACACCGTACCCCCAACAAAGGAGGAACCGCTCGTTCTACATAACACTACTTGACGGCAGTAATATGATACAGCCCAGCAAACACGAGACATTCACCCAATGCTGGTACAATGTTGGGCCAGTGTCTGAGACGTTGAGTTCACATTGTACCAACATTGGGTGATTGTTTCCTGGGTCAAAGCCAACGTCTCGCACAGTCATAGGCCTGATCGGCACAATGTTTAATTTCGTGTGTATATAGCCGCTAGTTAAGCCGATAAAGATTAATTAATTTGACCTTCAATATGTCTGGTGTAGATATCAGTACCAAAATGTTTGATTTCGTTAACTAAATCTATAGGTATCTAACAATTTTTGTGAATTTTCGTAATTATCCATGCCGTCATCTACGTTGAGGACATCAATTTCATAGATTAGGCCTATACTCTAAGCCGTGAATACCTTGTGTTTCGGTTAGCAGGAAGTGTCAACACCTATTTGAGCGTTGAATGGTTTACCATTGCGAAGAGAACAGTATGCAAAGCACGGCCATCACCAACACCTGAGTTGAGTGACTACCAAATGAAAACATTATTCGGTTAAATTAACAATTGAAACAGATTAAAGCAATTAATACTCCTTTGTTCTTTTACTGTGATAAGCAGAATAAGTTTATAAAAGACACAATAGGCTTATGGTAGTCATTCAGTTTCACCATGGCTTCCAATCCATGCAAACGACGACGCACTGACTTCAATGGAGATAAAAAACGAGAAATTTGTGTTTACAAAGACGCTCATCCTAAAGCTACGTGCTCTGATATTGCCGCTCATTTTGCCAAAGAGTGTGACGTGACAGTGGGTTGCACAACAATGGGTGATATTTTACGCAGCAAAGAAAAGTGGATGTCTCATGAGCGCTCTGGTAGAGAAGCAAAATTTGGCAAGCTTGAAGAAGCATTTATGTTGTGGTTTAATTAAAAATTTAATTAAAAAAAAGATTTGAAATAATAAAATCATGCAATTATATATTTGAAATAATAAAATTATATTTTTCCCATATTTATGTTGTTATTTTGTTCGCACAACCAATACACGTACTAATATAATAACATTACAGTATGAATTAGATATATAATATCCTCGGTTCCAACACAGCTTAGAAGGGGGTGGGGGAGCTGCTTCTTGGGAACAGATGATGACAGAGCATCGAGGTCTCTCTGTAGGTTGTTTTTTTCTATATCATTTAACAGTTTTTTTTTACAGCACACCTGCTGCCGCCGAGGACTCTTCCGAGTAACTCGCATTAGTTATGGCTATAGCTTGTGCTATATTCTCCAAGGACAATTCACGTCCACTTCCCATGGCCTCTGACTTGCTTGTGCCTGAGAGTAGGTGGTGTTGTACAGACACTAAACATTTTGAAATGTGAAAAAACGGGATGAACACACCTGATGTGATTTATATTGTTTTAATGACTAATTATGTGGATCCATATTTTTCGAGGGCGATGTTTACATGTAAGGCAAGATGTCATCTTGACATAGATCTGTAAAAATTATAAGGCCTTGTTTGCAAATTATTTTAATGACAACAGTGACTATGGAAGCATACATATGTATGCTTCCATAGTCATTGTAATGAATGTAAGGCTGTGTAGCATTATTACATCTATGTCATATAAAATTATCTTTCAGTCCTAAAGATGCGATGAAAGCCATTCGCAAGAAGATGAATCAATGTGCTGGGAAGAATCACACATCTGTTATATATACACTAACCGTAAGTTATGTCCACTACCCCTTAATTATTACTGTACTACAGTACTTTAGTGGGTGAAGATAAAGTTTCTGTCATCCCATGCTTATTTCATTTAAAAGCATGACTGCTGTTATTGACATCAGTACAGTGTATAGTGTTTCTGCCACCACGACAAGACTCCACAGTGAACTGATTTTATAAAATATTTTCAATGACGTTTAAAATGAAATTATTACATAGTAATCAAGCGGATTGTGGATAATTATTATATCAATTTAATATCGGACATTTAATTATATTATCGAAAGGACAAATGTGGCTCACAATGTAATTTTAGAACTACCCTGCATGTTCTAGATCCACCTTTAATTAGAATTAAAATTATTAGCAAATTTCACCCATGACTATTTCTGTTGGAGATTATGTACGACAATTATTGTGCCACCCGGGTCTTTTGTTGACCAGTGGGAAAATAACATGTCAACCTTAATATCTGATGGTCAAATGAAATATGCATAAAAAGAAAATATAAAAAATTAAAAACATTTGTCTCTTGGCAAAAGATGCTCACAATTTTTTTTACCTTGAATGTTCTCTAATTGTTAACGCAGTTTAATTAGAATGACAATTATCATTGCTATACATATAGTTTATTATCATAAACATGAAATTTATTACATACATATCTAAGTTTATTTACATATCATTAACAATGGGCAATTTAGCTTGGGAATGGAATTAACATTTCATATAAAACAGTTTTCTAAAGTTTTTTTGTTTTAAATGTCCCACTGATACTTGATTTGGATTGGAAGAAATTTTAATAATAATATTGTTGTATGAGAGTGTTTTCCGCATATATTGTTATAATACACACTTAAGTCAATGTGTAAATTTAATACGGAAGAATAATATAGCAAATGTTATTCATGGTTCCAAGATTCATATAAACAGTGATCAGTTTACGGTTTAAAATTGATGTAACTAAATTGTAATAAGTTATGGAATTTGAATTGAATTAAATTGAGCTGTGACAACATTAAACTTGATCAAATAACAGTGCATTTATTTGCTCTTCAGTTCTGAAATACCCTTTAGAGAGCAAAAAACTTTTTAACCAGTTTGACATCCATTTATTATTAGCCTGTGCTGTATTATGTAATGCCAGGTTCACTTTAATATATTTTTTTCAGATTTTGGAAACATGTGTGAAAAATTGCGGTAAAAGATTCCACTTGCAGGTTGCCCACAGGGACTTTCTACAGGATATGGTCAAGCTTATTGGCCCTAAAAATGATCCACCACAAGCTTTACAAGAAAAAGTTCTCAGCCTCATACAGGTACATAATCTATAGTGAAATTATTAGTTTGTGTCATGATTAATTAAATCTCCACCCACATGTGGTGGAGATTTTTTGTTTTGGTGCTGTCTATTTTCCGTCCCGGTTTTTATCTCTTCTTTTGCCTATAACTTTGTAAGAAAATAAGCTAGGATGACAATTTTTACATTATTGGAATTCAATAATGTTTTATTATGGTTCACAAAACGGATTCTGGGAGCTGTTTTTTTGTGTCCAATTCCCGTATGTCCCAAATGACTATCACCGACGATTATGTAATTGGCTACACTGTGACATAAAGACTACTGACTGTGGAATAAATCTCCTTTATTTTTAAATATCTAAGGACTAAAAATGACCTATTTGTTCTTTTCAGCTAAAACTATCCCAGATTGATATATTATATATTCTTCTAGCGCAAAAATTGACGAAATGATGATTTTAAAATTCCCAGCAAGCACAAAACAATGACCGTATTTGTCATATGGTATGTACAAGTTTGTTCTGAGTGATGCAGAGATCGTCATTCAGCCCTGGATGGCAGCACCTTTATTTTTGAGTAATCGTTCAAATAAATAGTTGTAATGTTGGTACTCCATCTGGGACACTCTTCCAACATTACAGCAACATCGCTCAATTTTTCAAACCAGACTCGTTATTGAAAAGCCAGCATCGCTGACGGCCGGCCAACATTAAATCAACATTGTAATAGAACTAGATTGACTTTAGTAAAAAGTAAATGGGATTTCGTTACTCATCCTGACATCAGTAGATACATATTACATGTAATTTAGTATACCATGCGTGTAAGAAGAAATGAGAAGAATAATTGTTATCATTGCACTAATACAGCGTTCACTTAGCAGTGTTCAGCATTTTTTTATGATCATAGGGCTCACAAACTTTCTATTTTGCATCACTTTAAATTAATTATTCAGTAAACTGTCAACAAATTGTCATGACATTTTATTCTAAGCCACCATTTCTATTCATACATTTATACCGCGACTATTTGCCAAGTATATATTTAAAAAGTCAACGAAATTTTAGTAACACAATTTAATTTGTGATGTGGTTAATGGCTAAAATCAGTATTCAGGGGGGAGGTCCATAGTCGGAAAGGGAATTCATCATAATTATGACGGTCGGTGGATGCTCAGATTAAGGTGGAAGGTCTAATGTAAAAAGGTGTGTTTTTATTTTTTTTTGAAAGATAGTGACTGATTTTGCTCAACGAATTTCAAGTGGCAATTCATTCCACAAGCGCGGTGCAGCAACCACAAACGAAGAATGGCCGTAATTTCTTCCGGATCTCCGTGTTGATGGCTATTCTCAAAATGCAATAAATCACTTGATTGAGTACCCAAAAATATATGTCAGAAGGTTCAGTTTAAATTTGATACGCGATTTAATAGGCAACAAATGCTGTGATTTGAGCAGTGGCATAGACTCTGAAAGCATACTTGACCTGGTCACTACTCTTGGCAAGGCAATTCTGTACGCGCTGCAAATTTGTTAGCTCATGCCGTCACCGTAGGTAAGACGGAGAGAGCTATGGATTCCGCCTCCGTTCTGTTTTTACCTCTTCTTTTGCCTATAACTTTGTAAGAAAATAAGCTAGGATAACAATTTTTGGTATGTGGGTTACTTCCAGGTGGATAATGGACAGGTTAAAATATTTTTAATCTGAATTCAATACGCAAGGTCGCAGAGGAGAAAATGATAATGTTACGCCGTTGGGCCGTCCGTAAACAATTCGTTTCCAGAGCATATCTCTGAAAGTACTTGTCCGATTGTCTTCAAATTTTACACACAACACCCCTAGGGGGTCTAGTTGTGCCTTTTGGGGTATTTGAATTTTGACCTACTTCTGGTTCAGAACTATGACCTATTTAGACGTTTTCACGCGCATTTCGTTTCCGGAGCAGATCTCGAAAAGTACTGGGCCGATGACAGTCATATTGCACATACATGTTCTCTAAGGTCCCTAGTTGTGCCTTTTCAGGTTTTTGGACCTTGACCTTGAAGTTGACCCAGCACTTAATTTATAACATCAATAAATACGACTGAAAGACTTTGCGGAATATCATGAAAACCGCTCAAGATAGCTACATCATTACTATAAAACAAATTGTGAGGTTTCAGTAGAGGGTGCATCTTGAAAAATTTCAAGTCGATAAAATTAACAATAGCCGCCTATCATCCATTATTCACCTCGACAGGCCTGATATTGCGGAATATCATGAAAACCGCTCAAGATATCTACACCATTACTATAAAACAAATTGTAAGGTTTCAGGAGAGGATGCATTTTGAAAAAATTCAACTGGTCCAAGTTCAAAATGGCCGCCAATCGGCCATTATTCACTTTCACATGGCCGTTATTTGGTAAACCGTGCTAGATGGCTAGACCATTACTATAAAACAAAATGTGTGATTTCAGGAGAGGATGCATCTTGAAAAAATTCGACTCGATAAAATTTAAAATGGCCGCTTATCGGCCATTATTTACTTTCACATGGCCGATATTTGGTCAACCGTGCTAGATGGCTAGACCATTACTATAAAACGAAATGTGAGATTTCAGATGAGAATGCACCTTGAAAAAATTTGACTTAATCAAATTCAAAATGGCCGCCTTGTCGGCCATTATTCATTTTCACATGGCTGATATTTGGTAAACCGTGCTAGATGGCTAGACCATTACCTGATTACTATAAAACAAAGTGTGAGTTTTTGGGGGAGGATGCACTTTGAAAATTTTTAACTTACGTATTCAAAATGGCCGACAATCAGCATCATTCACCTCGATAGGCCTGATATCAGGTAAACCGTGCTAGATAGCTAGACCATTACTATAAAACAAAATGTGACGTTTGGGGAGAGGATGCCTTTTAAAAAAATTCGACTCAATCGAATTCAAAATGGTCGCCTATCGGCCACTATTTACTTTCACATTGCTGATATTTGGTAAACAGTGTTAGATAGCTGGACCATTACTATAAAACAAAATGTGAGATTACAAGAGAGGATGCATCTTGAAAAAAATTGACTCGATCCATTTCAAAATGGCCGCCTATCGACCATTATTCACTTTCACATAGCCGCTATTTGGTAACCGTACTAGATGGTTAGACCATTACTATAAAACAAAATGTGAGATTTCAGGAGAGGATGCATCTTGAAAAATTTTGACTTGATCAAATTCAAAATGGCCGCCTTTTCACATGGCCGATATTTGGTAAACCGTGCTAGATAGCTAGACGATTACTATAGAATGAAATGTGAGATTTCAGCTGAGGATGCATCATGAAAAATTCTGACACGATCAAATTCAAAATGGCCCCCTATCGGCCATTATTTACTTTCACGTGCCCAATATTTTGCAAACTGTTTTAGATGTTAGTCCATTACTATAAAACAAAATTTGAGGTTTCGAAAGAGGATGAACCCCAAGTTTTTTAACTAGTTTATATCGAATTCAAAATGACCGTAAATCGGCTATTAGTTACCTCGATTGGCCTGATATCGGGTAAACCGTGCCGGATAGGTAGACCATTACTCAGATACTGATTAGGATCATTAATTTCAATTAGGTTTGCAGTCTCTGACAGACTGTCTAGTTCTTATCTTACTCTTAGACTGGGCTTCTTAGACCTAGTTGTCTTGCGTCTTGATTTTTAACCTAGCCTAGGACTACATTAATAACCCTACACAAAATTGCTTGAATCAAATTCTAATTCGGAGCGGGAGCTCCTGGACTTATGTAGTCTTGTTGTCATTTGTATTTTACAATGGATATTTATTTAGGCCTATATGGATGTAAGCACATAGTTTTAAGTCAACCCAAAACCATTTTAATTTGCTAGATCAAGTGAGCAACAACTGTAGCGCATATAAGTCTACATCACCTGACTTATCATCACAGATTTAATGTGAATATTAGACACCTTATGTATGCAAAGGGTTACACACTATCTGGGCTTATATAGCGTGTGCCCTGCTAGTGTGGGTAAAGTAGCATGTTGTCCTTTCAAGATGCAGTATTAAATCTATGAAACTTAAAAAATTTTGGTCCCTTAAAATTTATAAAAGTTGCCCTGCAGCTTCAATTGAAGGTTTTTAAAATCCAGTTTTTGTCACAAAATTCAAATCAGGAATTTTTGTTGAAAAAATTGTGATTTTTTTTAAATTTGGGGGGGGGGGTGGGGCGGCTTCTATTGGAGATGCAGCTACAATTAGAAATGTTACCGTAGTATGTGATTGAATGATGCCAATCATTGTGTGGATGAGGTGTAAATATTATTTTTTTCTAGACATGGTCTGATGCATTTGCTGGAGTTGCAGAACTAAAAGAAGTTGGAAAAATATATCAAGATCTTAAAAATAAAGGAATAGAATTCCCGCCGACTGATTTGGATACTCTGGCACCAATTCACACACCTGCTAGGGTGAGAACATGTCCAACCCTTTCTTTAATTTTTTATTATTTGTGAGGAGTCATCTGTTTGCCTCTCATTATTTAGAATGACATGTTTGATGTTTGAGCAGATTTCTCTGACATTTTCACTATGCATGTAACTCACCAAATCTCTTGACAGTTTCTCAGATAAGGGATATTCTATAATAATAATTTTAAAATGTAATCTTTTTTTTTTATTTTAAGCATTTTTAGCTATCTTGCTAATTTATTCTTTTAGTCTTTTGAGCATGAAATCCTTATCAAACGGGTTTGGAAAATTTCATAAAAAATGCCCCCACCATTTTTTTTTGCTTTTAAATTTTTCATTTTGTATGTCCATTGTCTTCACTTCTGATATGTACTCGTTCATTTGTGATTAAATTAGACCAGCTTTGTTGAAAACTCACGCATGTAGACCTGTTTTTATTGTCCCTAATCATATTTTTTTAATTATTTGATTTATTTATTTTTGCATGTTTTTGTGTGTGGTGTTTGTGATATATGGGATGACAGCACACTCAAGAGACCCCTGCTGCTTTGCCGCCTGTACGACCAGCTTATGTACCACCACCAATACAACAGCCAGTGAGTGCAAGGTCAAAAAATATATATTGAAGGTTTTGATATCTTTTTTAAATTAAACCTAACCTGTCCTTTCCCCGCTGACTTTTTAGACTCAACATTGGTTGCACAGATACATCGACACATACCTCATATGACAGTTTATTTTTGTCCCATCCTCCTTCAGAAGGGTGATATATTAATAATTACCCTTTGTCTATGTGTCTCTTTATCTGGGTACAATTATCTATAAGCGTGATATGCTTTTCATTTTTCACCAGTTTTAAAAATACTTCTATGATACACTTCTCTACATAGATCTATATGAATCGATTGCTCTAAATTATTTCGGGTTCACCATGACCATTTTTAACTTATAAATTTATTGTGAGCTCAATTTTTTTGCTATGTGTCACAGTGTGCGTTCTCCCAATAACTTGGATGAGGATTTTTAGAGGGTGGGGGGGGGGGGGGGTTGCAGGAAAACGTTGCACTTTAAATTGCTTTTTGAGGGTAATTTTCTCCTGGTGCTTGGGGGCAGGGAAGATTTTTTTTAGGAAAACATTATGTTTACTAAGCAGTTATTCGCTGCGTTTTTTCATAATTTTTTATGAATGTGATATCTCAAGAACTGCTAATTTAAATCCCTCACCAACCTGGCCGTGATATGAAAAGAAAGGTTTTTGTCACAGCTTTTTTCAAGAAAATGCTGGCCCTTTTAAATTATGTTGAATGTGATGTCTCAAGAAGCGTTAATTTGATCACTCTTGACATTGTATGTGGGGACTTGCCAAGAAATAGGTTTATGTGAAGTTTCTGTGATTTTCATGAAACAGCGGCCATTTGGTGTTTTTTGTGTCAGTGTGAGGGTGTTACAGTAGAACCTGCTATGATTGACCACACTATCTCATGAAAAAACGGTCGTTCTGGACAGGGGGTTGTAAATTGCAGTTGCATCAGAAATTGCCTAATGGTACTTTAGAATCCAGTTATAAGAAGAGATATTGGTCACATCTTATAACATGCTCTTGCTATAATAGATTGATATATTATATCGTATTATCAAATGAACTTGATACATGTACATTAGTAAATACTGAATTTCAAAGGTACTGTATTTCATTTGTTCCAGGAAAAAATTGAAACAAAAAAATATACACACAATTTTAGTTACCATTTTTCTACATGCCACATAATCCTGTATTCAATAAATTCACGTTAACATGTATAGATGTTTAGATCTAAAGACTGTAGCAGATTCACACGATCCCATGCTCTCTATGGCATTGTAACATCACACTCGGTGTCATTAGTACAGACTTTTCACATAGCAAGTCTCCTGCTATGTTTTATTTACAGAAACACAGTACTGTGTAATTGTAACTTGTAAGGTTGGAATGGAAAAAGAAACTAAAGAGGATTCATGCAAATTCGCATCCCTGGTAAATTCCCCTCCCCTTTTTTCGCTTGAGTTATCACCAGTTTTCACCATGGCCACTGGCGAAAGCATGTGAATTGGATTACCCCAAGAGAGAAATGTATTCCACACTTAGGGAGAATAAGCAAAATGCCAATATTTCCTCTAGATTTTCCCATGACTTTGCACATGGGAAAAACAAGCAAAATCATTTTTTTTTTTTGTCAGTTTTGACAGAAATTTCTGATAAAAAAATTATTTGAAAATCCAAATGCAGATAACAGCATGAATGTTGCTACCAGACTCTGTCATAATTTAAACATAAAGTTGAAATAGATACCTAATCAGAGTCTTATGTTTTTGCTCTGGGGAGCTTTCGAGCTTATCATCAGTACTGAAACAGCGTGTAGATCGTTAAAGTACAGAGTCTACGGGCGGAAGTGGTTAAATGTGTCAAGAAGATGAAACCCCTCTTTGTAACATCACAGGAACGGAATACAAGGCTCTACAGTCTTTGAAAAAGGATGAGGCTATCAAGATCTCACCTGCTGCTAAAGGTAGAGCTTCTGTTATCCTTGATACTGAAGATTATGACACGAAAATGCAGGCTCTTCTTAGTGACACCAACACCTACACTAAGTTGAGTAAGGATCCCACACCTGTTTATGAGCAACAGCTAATTAACATCATAAAGACTTGTCATTTCTGACCACCTTAAACGTAGGATATATCCCACGAGACTCACACTTCATTTATTTGACCATAAACTCAAGAGTTCATGACCGGAAGATTCGCACTAAGTCCTACAAGGACGCTGGCGTGCGTGCCACATAGATGAAAAATACAAAATAATACATTTACAATACATAATATATTAGACATAATCTGATAACATATGATTTATCATAGGTAGGCTACCATCTTTCTACACCCACCCCTCCCCCTCAACACCATAAAGAATGTAAGAGGAATGTAGAGGGGGAGGGGTGGATGACCGATTTGTAAAATAAACACTTTATTATTTGATAGTTAAATATCTCCAAATTGTAATAATGGTTAAGTCACATCTGTTCAAGATAAATAATTTAAATAATTATCTTGATATAAAGTTCAGGCATTCAATTATTCAATTTGAAGGGAAGCAATTCTTCAATAATAGCATGATTTAAATAACGATAGCAAGAACAATCGCAATCGATGTAGGGAAATATAACAATGTGGTGGAGTACATCCAATGTAATATTTGTCGATTAATTTTTGTTTTACATAATTAACAAAACCAGATAAACTATGAGTAAATATTTGATGAATAATTATATCTGGCATTTTATTAATACAGTAGTCCCTCCAGATGCGACCCCCTTCAGATGCGACTTCTCCTATTATGCGACTTTTTTTCGTAGCACCGACGTGCTTTACACTGTTAAGCACCCCTTAAATGCGACTTCCCCTCTCCCACGACATGCGACCTTCAAATCATGGCACTACCTAGCGACCTCCCTCTAAAGATACGACTTTTTGAAATTAGCTGCTAAGCGGCACTGTCAGCCTGGCATGAGCTGCCCGTCTGAAGATACTGCTTGTGTGTACATACCACAAATACAGCACAGCAGATACGTATGTTAAGCCTCTGTCGGACTAAGGCTGGTACAGCGTGGTATGAGGTGGGTATGATGTGTACTGGTAGCTTCAAATCACCGTACCAGATAGAAATATCCTTCTAAAGATACAACTTTTTGAAATTAGCTGCTCACAGACTTTTGTCACGTCTGCAGGTGGTGTCTGCCGGCCCTGCACTGACAAGATACGACTTTTTAATGTCTCTAGCCGACTAAATGTATAACTACTTTAGTATTTTAGTAACAGCGTTGAGACGCATATCACATTATAGTGGCTGAAAAATGCTTTCCGGTGATATAACTATGTTTACTATATCTTAAATACGTTTTCTGTTATTGATTTAAAACCATGTTTAAATGGGGTTTTCAATGTCTATATTTATTGATATGGGTGCAGTTAACATACAACGCGCCCTTGGCGTTACAAGGTGCATTACACCCCTAATTAGCAGCCGACGTCAAGGGTGTCAGTGTGTCAGTGGGGCGTGATAAACATCCTACTTCAAATACCTAACTTTTCCAATTATGATCGTACGGACATGTCATAAATATCACCAGAAAGCTTATTTAATGCTGAAAATAATGATATAAATTAGATAATGATAGCTCCTAAACTCGCAAAGTTATTGATTTTGAAAATGAGGCAGGGTTTAGCAGTCTATCATCCCGGCGAATAAACGTAAACGGGGTAAGCTCCACGAGACGCAAACCGATGCCGCCATTGACGACGATGGCCCAGCATTAAAACAACACTGCAACAACGTCTCGCGCCGTCCATATTCACAGTCACGTGCATTACAGTCTCTCAGAGTATACACGTGAAGATAATATCTGTGCTAGTGCGTAGTCCGTATTGTCTTCAATTCTGGTCAACATAAAAGACGCCGACCTCGCCTGTTTGCCATTGACTATTTTAATGAGAATACAGTGTACATCCATAATATTTGTTTTTAAATTTATTTTTATTTGGCAATCCAATGTATTATTGATCAATCCTAGTGTTTCGGGTTGAGTTAGAGTATGATGTGTGTGACGCATTAACAGATTAAGCCATAGCGTGCACAGTGTCAGCCTTCATCTATCACAGCTTTTTTTCACACCTGATGTCGGCACCTTGATTAAGTTGGCTCTACTAGGCTGTACAATTAGTTTTGTCAGGCCGCGGAGTATCAGTTTAGCACAACAAAAGTAATGACTACATATGGTCATTGCCCTGACTCAGTGATCATCGACTCAGACAGATTGATTAGAGTTTCAGCCATAAATATCGCGGCGCTGTTAAATATCACCCAAGCGCTTTACGTCAGTGCATATATATAATAAACGAGCCTCAACTGCGTCTGCCTACATGGCACGTTTACGGTTTATTAGCGGCACTGTACGGTACATTGTTTTAATGCTGGGCCAGAATGGAGTCAGTGTCACATGTTTTGTAGTGTAAAGCATAGGGCTATATTGAAATGTGGAGAAAAACACTGCCTCAATGCTTCTGAAAACACAAGCCACTTCTAGTACTTCTAAATTACGTGTTACTGCGAGAACAGGCAATTAACACAGGCTGTCAACTGCGCTGATCGTGTCACAACGAGAATGGAGGTGTTTAAAGGGGCTGTCTTAAACATCAAATTCGGCCCATTTTACGTTTTTTCTAGAGTTTTTTTCACCCCTCTGAGATACGACTACCCCTCTGATGTGACTTTGGTTCTTTGACAGTATGGAAGTCGTATCAGAGGGGGACTACTGTAATAACAAGAATACTATTTGACAGCAAATGCTTAGCAAATTCATGTTTTACTTTTATTGGACAAAGTTTACTCTGCTCTCTGCTGTTGTAACACCAGTTAAAATATATGGTACTCCTAAATACACAAGCCTACAGCCCCACTCAGACCCATAGTCTCGAGTATTGGAAGTATCGGTTACGAAGTAGTTAAGGTGGTGGCTAACATCCCAACCCCATTAGTTGGATAAACTCGGCTTCACATTAAATACAGTGGAGATTTTGTAAACAAAACTAAGGACTAATTTCATATGATGTGTCTGCCCTTTTTATCCCCCGCCCGACGAAGTGGGGGCGGGGAGTATTGGCGTCGCCTCGGTTGTCCGTCCGGCGTCCGCATTTTCGTTTCCGGAGCAGAACTCTGTAACCCGAGTATGGATTTCTCTAATTTTTGACACACACATCCCTTAGGGGGTGAAGATGTACCTTTTGGGGTTTTTGAAATTTTTCTTACTTAATTGGCTGATCATCGGCCATAATTAACTTTCATATGCCTGATATCTGGCAAACGGTGCCAGATAGCTAGACCATTACTATAAAACAAAATGTGCGGTTTCAGGTAGGGATATGCTCTGAAAATTTTCAATTTAAACAAATTCAAAATGGCCGACTATTGGACATAATTAACTTTAATATGCCTGATATTTGATAAATCGTGCCAGATAGCTGGACCATTACTATAAAACAAATTGTGCGGCTTCAGGTAGGGATATGCTCTGAGAAATTTCAACTTGATCAAATTAAAAATGTCCGATTATCTGCCATAATTAACTTTATTATGCCCGATATCTGACAAACCGTGCCATGTAGCTAGACCATTACTACAAAGCAAAATGTGTGGTCTCAGGTAGGGATATGCTCTGAA
This sequence comes from Flabesymbios commensalis, assembly GCA_964017125.1. Classification (NCBI taxonomy): domain Eukaryota; kingdom Metazoa; phylum Annelida; class Polychaeta; order Terebellida; family Flabelligeridae; genus Flabesymbios; species Flabesymbios commensalis. Next base: position 56,542,379 of record OZ024904.1, on the reverse strand, counting down.
AATTTTCAACTTGATCAAACTCAGGCAATAATTAACTTTGATATGCCTAATACCGGACAAACCGTGCCAGATAGTTAGATGCTCTACCCTTCACAATTGGCATAATTTAGAAAATCATGATGATAAAAGTTATTTGTCCACTTCTTTAACTTTTCTGATCCAAAAAATAAAATGATTTCAACTTTTAAGTACCGGACATTCAGTACAAATTTGCATTAATTTAAAATGGCAGACAAAAAAAATGGGCTGATTGTTATTAAAGTTTTTAAACGTGCACAGGAGAAGCAAAGTGAGTCATTGATGTCTAAACCGTGTACCATCACCGATTAAAATTTAAATCTACCAGCAAAATTCAACATTGATAATGCATTAAATCTATTTGCAGCATCAGCCCTTAGAACAAAAATTCCATAGGATATATACCAGTCCTATAAATACTATAAAACGAAATGTATGGTTTCAGTGAGAGATATATATATATATATATACCCTTTTAATGGCAACTTGCTCAAATTAAAAAAATGATGTCTTGCGACCATCATAGACTTCAATATCTATAATATACACAGTAATCTAGATAGATGGATCATTATTGTAGAACAGAATGTGCGACTTCAAGGAAGTATGCACGCTGTAAAATTTCTATCACGCGGGTGGGTCAGAGGATTATGGTGGCCGGCTGGCCTCTTGTTACTAGCATACCAGTGACTGATGCTATCATGGCCGTCAAACAACGCCTTAATACAGATAAAGACTTACATGTACGCACACAGCTGAATATTGACCAAATTGTTGAACTTTTGGCGTTTTGCCTCAATACCACCTATTTTGTATATATAGAGGAACTTCTACAACCAAAAACATGGCTGTGCTATGGGCTCACCTGTGTCAACTATAGTAGCTAACCTCTACATGGAGATTTTTGAACAGAAATCTTTGGAACCTGCCCCGCATAGACTGTGGTTCAGATACGTGGATGACACTTCTGTCAAAATTCACCAATATCATATTGATGAATTTACTGAACATATTAACAGCCAGTACCCTAACATCAAGTTCCCTACAGCGCCGGAATGTGATGGGAAGCTGCCTTTCCTGGATACATGTATTCAGTACTGTGCAATTGAAACTGGTCGTGAAAACAAAATTCCCTTTCATTTCCCCTCAGGCGAATTTGTGTGAAACAGTTTTCCCTCATTTTCCCCCCAATTCCCCCCGAATTCCCCCGAAATTCACCAATTTTCCCCGAATTTCCCCCAAATTCCCCGAAAATTCACCAATTTTCCCAGAATTTCCCCCCAATTCCCCCTGATTTCCCAATGATTCCCGCTGATTCCTCCTGATTTCTCCTGATTTCCCAGTTTCCTGTGCAGTTTTCACTTCGCAAGTATAGACTACAGCGTCTCTGAGCATTAGGCCTATTTTATGAATATTGCATTTAGACTATCTTCGAAAATGCGGACTTCACATTATGCCAGACAAAGAATTTTAAATCTGTGGGAGAAATGTAGATTATCATATCCTGCCATAAAAAAGCCTTCTGGCTTTGCACGGCATTATACCCCCGTTAGTCTATATGTCTAGTCTATTCACTATTTCCCGTTTACCGCACCTGGGTTCCTCATTTTACATGCATGCTAAACTCTTTCCCTAACTTTCCCGGGCCAGTCAATTCTGGGGAAATTCCGGGGAATTCTGGCGTATTCTGGGGAAATTCCAGGGAATTCTGGGGAAATTCAGGGGAATTCTGGGGAAATTCATGGGAATTCTTGCGAATTCTGGGGAAATCAGACCAAAAGCTTTTCACTAGTTTTCACTCGTTTTCACTCGTTTTCCCAGGTGAGAAATACATTTCCCTCTTGGAGAAATCTAATTCCCCTGATTTCTGAATTCGCCGGGAAACGTGAATTCGCTTTCATTTTAATTTCATTTTCCCTCCCCCCGACCAGTTTCAATTGCACAGTACTGTACATGTTAAGGATGAGGTGAGTACACATGTCACTGTGTATAGAAAACCTACACACAGAGATCAGTATCTAAACTTTCAGTCCAATCACCATCTTAAACACAAATGTTCTGCTGTACGCACCCTCTTAAATAGCGCTCAAAATCTGCTGACGACAATGGAGGGGAGAAAGGAGGAAACTGAACATGTCAAGGTGGCTCTCTGGGTAAATGATTACCAGGATTGCATGTTCAAAATCCCCAAAAGCAAGAAACACCAGCCTACGACCAACAAAGGTCCAAAACAACAGAAAGATATGCCAAGTGTCGCCCTCCCTTACATCAGAGGACTTTTTGAACAGATTACCAGCATCTTCCGTAACCATGGTGTTGGGACCTACCATAAGCCATTTACCACCATTAGATCTGTAGTAGTCAACCCCAAGGTTGAAACACCAGACCTCAAGAAATGTGGGAGTTGTTTATGAAATCCCATGTGCAGATTGCCATGAGAAATACATATGCGAGACCACACAGACCAGCAGAAATCTGGGCACCAGGCTGAAAGAACATTCCAACTTAAAAGCCTTTACACTCTCAGCAGTCAGTGAACATCGCGCTAACCATCAGCATCTTTTTGACCCTGATAATGTGAAAGTTATTGCCAAAGAGGACAACTTCTGGAGACGCAAGATCTAGTCAATTGAAATACGTGAGAAAGAACCATCCATGAACCGCGACCAGGGCTATGACCTACCACCAATCTTCAATGAGCTGCTGTCACATGACCTCCAGCCCGTGGGTCATGTGACCACGAGGATTTGATCAGTCATGCTGAGGATGAGCTTGGAATAAGCTCAAAAGTTCCACAGAGCAAAAAAACATAGACTCTGATTAGGTATCTATTTCATCTTTATGTTCAAATGCAGATGCTTTAAACAGATAATATGTCTACCCCTAGTGCGCGCAAAACCTTGTTTCGTGATAGTAAAAGAAACTATAAAGAGTGATACGTCATCCATGTGCTTGTTTGTTTGGCTTAGCTAGCATGCATGCGGGTTTGCCAGGGTTTTTCCAACAATATATTGATCGCTTTTATCCTCCCAGCAGACACAAGACGTTGAATCAATGTTGATTTAACGTTGGTCCACTGTCTACATCGCTGGACCAACGTTATACCAACATTGATTCAACGTCTTGTGTCTGCTGGGCTGCTTTGGTCCGGCTGCTTCTTACTTGTATTGATGTACTATTAGGCATACATGTGTATATATAGAGCCGGTGTTTTGGTTTTTTTGGGCATGTTGATGGCATGTTCAGAATCAGAACTTTTTTCACCTCAAAATGGTACCCATTGTACTGTATTTTCTGCTGTATTGCCCGCTGCAGAGTATAGCCCGCAGAGGGTCAAATTAGCCAACAACTGCTGCTTTGATAATAGATACCCCGCACCGGTGTATACCCCACGTGTTCCCCACTCACGCTGCTGATCTGTGATTCGCTCACAACACTACAGTTGTGACGAACATACTGCGTCCGAGGGCTAGCTCTATAACAATATAAAATCTGATATTTTTTAAACAGTACAGTGGAGACCCGGTATTGGTCCACCTCACAAAGCGGACCATCCCGGAATACGGACCACCTTTTTTCAGTCCCAAATATTTCCCTATTCACATAATGTATTATCAGATTCAGAAAGCGGACCGACCCGCGATTCGGGACACGGACCACCCTTTTTCAGTCCCAAATCATAAAAGGACTCGAAAAACGGCAAATAAAATAATTCACACTTTTACAGTTATACATGGATCAATTAAGGGACCAGCTGCAGCTGGATTCACTTATGAGACCAGCTGTAACTGGATCCACTAAGGGACCAGCACTGGCATAATTTACTAAGTTCACTAGCCCTGGTTGGATCTAATAAAGGGACTAGATCTGGTTGAATGCAGTAAGGGACCAGCGTTGGCTGGATCCACTGAGCTCAGATTGGATCACGGGAAGGATTAGCGCTGGTGAAATAAATCATACAATGCTAATGCAACATTTAAACATTGTCATGCAGTGCAAATTGTAATCAGTCGCCTTATCATGTCATGTCCCTTCCTTGAGTCGCGCCTCTTCGGTTGGTTGATTATCAACGGTGTAGCATTTTAGCTCCTACGACCGTCTTTCTTTGTTAATACAGGTCAAAATAATTTACAGAGCGCGAGCTAACGATGACAGCTTAGTGTGGAAGATAAAACAACACAATTTGAGTTGACTCCTTCTATTTAATTATTTGTTAAATTATAGGAAGTTATATTAGCACTGTAAGTGTTGTAGCATTAATTGAGCTACTGGTCTATAGGAACCACAAGGTTAAACAAAGGCGCTTTTGATTTTCGACCAGCTCACAAAAACACATGGCGTGCAACAATCATTTAATTACGCAAGATATGTAAGTGTATCTAATACAGATAGGCCTAGCGTATAAATAGATACTGAAATAGGACACAATTAGATACAAGCGATACAAACAAACAGATTATCTTATTTATAACATGATGATAATTCGAGAATTTTTAATTCGCTAGGCTGCTTCTTATCAGCTTGACTTGTCATATATGACATGCCCTAGCGTACAGAAGGATTATCACCTGTATAGCGTGATTACACCTTTGTGATCCCAAAAGTCTTAAAATTGCTATGTAAATTCATATAGTGAAGCAAGACATAACAATTCCGTCATGATTTTCTGTATTAGTTACACATATTAAACGGAATAATTATCTAATGTATTTTTACACGAGAAAATATAAATTATATACAGTTAATGGACTGTAAGTTACATAGGGTTATTCACGGCTGATCGATTTCCCGTTCACAGATGCATGGCCTGATCACTCTAAACAAGCGATACTATCACACTAGGAACGTGATGAAAGAAATAATTTCGAAATATGATAAATAAATAAATGCAACTTCGTAATCAATTTAAAGAATTTGAAGCCAGCGAATTTCGCAGTGTTTTATATTAAAGCAATATCAAACAATATTGACAGTCATAATAAGGAACTTATAGGGTTATTCACGGCTGATTGACTTTCAGTTTACATACTTTTTACAGAAATAAATATAAGTATGTATAATATTTTTTCCATATATATTTTTATATGCATTGAATACAACTTTTTTTTAATTGTGTTTTTTTTATTATATCATGACGTCATATTCAATAAATTATTATTTTAATAATCAACCTTGATATCAGACTGACAAGTATCTCTCCATTCATAATTGGCTGGTTTCACAAATCGGACCGATTCCAAAATGGGACCATGCACTTTCATTCAGTCCCATAGGTGGTCCGATTTCCGGGTCTCCACTGTACTTAAGCCAACATTGTATACTGTAGATCTGGTAGTATTTGCGAGGTTTCATTTTCACGAGGAGGACAATTTTGCAAATTCAAGAATCTCGCAAAAAATTATTATTATATTAGCACTACCGAAGAAAAATGAGAATTTGTGAATTCTAAACTTTGTGAAAAATCCCAAAATCAGAAATTCGCGAACATTTAAATACGCGAAAATTATCAATTAATTAAAAACATGTTGTGGTCCATTATTGGCGATCGTTACCCACATTGGTTGGTGAGATAAAGATCTACGCTGAGTGTATATTACAGATTGTACGCAGGCCTGTCACTAAAGTTAACCCTTGTGGTGTCACACGTCACTGTGTATTGTAGTTCTCCCGACGTTGTATACAATGCCATTGCCTATACACCTCCCAACAAACATGATATGTTTACCTACTGTTGGTTTAATGTTGGACCAGCGTCATAGACGGTAGACCAACAGCATGAACATTTGAAATTTAGTCTATCATGGGAAATCATCGTAATTGTTTGGTCTTTTTAATACCGGTATATTCATATTTTGCCGACTCTTTTCTATTATTCCAAAGCAGGGCTTTCGATGTTTTTAGCTCATCCGGCCTTTAGACCTAAGATGAGCTTATGCCATCGTGTTGCATCTGTCGTCTGTCGTCCGTCCACAATTCACAAGACATGCTTCTCCTCCCTCAATTCTTTCCGATTTCAATTCTGTTCAGTTTGTTTGAAAGAGCTCGGGCCTGTGCATTAAATTTCAGAAATTTGAAATATTAAAGCTGCATAACTGTTTTGTTTATTCCGATTAAAATAACCTAAAACGTCCAAAACAATCATTGCTATTGTTTTAAAGGCCTTATAAATGCACTAAAACTGGGTAAATGTAGCGGAATTAGTTCACTATGCGGTACACCATCAAGTATTATTAAGTAGTGATTCGGTGTGTGTACAATATTCACGTAATAACGGTTAGGCTATGGGCCAATATAATCTTACATTGGCCAGCACGAAACCACCCCCTTAATAGCAAACACATACGTTGAACTGAATCGGCATAATGTTGGGCCAGTACCGCAGACGATGAGCCGACATTATTCTGCCATTGGATCAATGCCTCGTGTTAGCTGAGATACAAAACCCTCGTAACCAGCCGCAGATCTAGATGGTGGATACTGGGCAAATCGGTTACAGTATAGTCTGATGTTTTTAAATATTATTTTATTTTACCGCATAGCGCGATGTATATCACTGTATGTGATGATTTACGATAAAATAAAATAAAGTCTGATATTGTCTAGTAGCGTCTTGACTATATTTTGAAATGTCCATGAGATACCTAATAAAAAAATGCAAATGTTCTTCAAGAAAATCACGAAAATCCAAAGAGCGAAAACGATGATTTACATCGCTGAATTTGATGTCAATTCTGAGTACAATTTCTCACGGTCTGGGAAGAGCTTCTTAATGGCGGGCCAAAGGCTCTGATGCTGGCCCACACTTAAAAGCACCTTACCGAAATAGAGTTCTATTTTTCAAGCGAACGACATTCTCCATACCGGTACCGATATTAAACATGACATTACATGCAGATATCCTCCATATCACACAAAGTAATAACTTCTAGATATGTCTAACTGATATGAGACAATACACGTTGTACTGTGAAATGTATCTATGATCACTTAAAAAATAAAAATAATTTTAAAAGACTTCCTCTCTTTTTTCCATGATGACCGTTATCTGCCACTTGGTACTTTTAATGTCCTGATTATATAGACAGTATGTCTTACTTCGCTGTGATCAGGCTTGTTTTGGTGGGGCAACAATTTAAAAAAAAAAAAAACTTAAAACCTTGATAACTCAGTAACCGGAGCAGTAAAATAAAAAAACATTCTCCATGGATTAATCGTCTGAATAAAATGAACAAAACAGTTATGCAGCTTTAATTAACTTATGACCTAATTAAGGCCCAATTAGGGCACTCTGTCAACAATTCACAAGAAATGCATGCTTCTCCTCCCTCAATTCTTATCCGATTTCAATTCTGTTTGGTTTGTTTGAAAGAGCTCGGGCCTGTGCATTAAACTTCCTCACGGATTTTTAGAAATTTCAATTATTAATTAACTTATGACCTGTAATTAAGGCCCAATTAGGGCACTCTGTCCACAATTCACAAAAAATGCTTCTCCTCCCTCAATTCTTATCCGATTTCAATTCTGCTTGGTTTGTTAGAAAGAGCTCGGGCCTGTGCATTAAACTTCCTCACGGATTTCAAATTTTTTTAATTAATAAATAACTTATGACCTAACCTAATTAAGACCCATTTAGGGCACTCTGTCCACAATTCACTAAAAATTCTTCTCCTCCCTCAATTTTTATCCCATTTCAATTTTGTTTAGTTTATATGAAAGAGCTTGTGCATGTGCATAGAACTGCCTCATGGATTTCAGAAATTTTTATTCGTAATCAACTCACCCTAATTGAGGATGAGCTTCTGTGTCATTGACACTCTGGTTCGAAATACATTTTATATATCATCGAGCCCACATAGGAACCGTTGAAAATGATGATAATTTATTTGCAAATTAACTGTGGCCCGTGGCTGTAAAATAGCACACCTTCATTGATGCAATGTCTGATTACCGAGTGGCATCCAACTGTGACAGTGGGGGATATGTGTGTAGTGGCCATTCGCCGCTAGTTCGCACGGGGCTGAGTGACGGCCAACGTCCGTGAAGTACAGAAAAAACAATGCATTTAGACGCAATATACGGCTATTTGCAATTTCAGACTTAAACAATGTATAACCCGCATTCATTATATAACCCACCCCAGGCCTTCCAAGGAGTAAAAAGTAGCGGGCTAGACACTGAAAAATACGGTAAATCAAATCTTTTTTATATCTTTCTCGTTTTATTTTAAGTTGAGTAAATCGTTTTATCAAGAACATTTGTTGATCGAAAAAAAGTCAAGGTCGTAGGGGTCACAGAAAGGTCAAATTTGAAATTAATCAAACTTAACCTGTATGTTAAATTTTTTGTGCATCCCAGTTACACGAAACAAGTTATAGTGCTAAAAGTGGCGGACAGACAACAGGGGGACGTGCCTCGTGACGACAATAGGCATTCGCCAAAATTTTGGCTGAGACCTAATAAGGGCTTCTCTTCTCTAAGAATAGACCAGGATCCGCGGTGATGTGAATTCTCGAAAACGGTCATCTCTCGTACCAAAGGGCTCAGGCACTCCAGATTAAGAGATTAATGTCCACCTACCCGGTCTCAACAATAATTGTGAGAAGTGCCACACTCCCATACTCTGCATACAATTTGCGTTTTTTGCTTCTTTAAAATCTAAAACATCGTCACGCAAGTAGGTCAGGTCATTAGGTCAGGCTACACTCACCTGTGTCATATGACAGAGATCATATATCATGCAGTATATATTTCTATGTGTCAAACCATTCATGTGATGTCATTAGGTCAAGGCGGGCTGGGAGCTTGCCACTTCGCCAAATTCTAAAAGATTTCCCTTGTGGCTAATCTTATTTGTTCCTCTTTGCCAAAAACAGAAATCAGAAATGTAATTTTATGTCCCTTTATTTTAGCCACAGGCACAGCCAGAGATTGTGGCTAATTTCATTTCCACTATAGCGCCCACCCAGGCGTGATCGGTGGCTGGGCAACCGGTCATTTATCAGTCATATTATTCAACTTCATCTAGAATGTGTGTGCATATATTGGACATTTTTGCTTTTTCTATTGTTTATGTCCACGGCAAAATATATTTAGTTTTTTTCACACAAGTCACTTTATGACAAAACAAACTTTTTACAGTGCCACGCAATAACAATGTGAGCATGTTAGTTGATAATATGTGCACGCTGCTTGGGGTGGCTGTATACATTCATGCCAGAGTATGCACATGTGCGCAAATGGAGTCAACATTGACTATAATATGTGTGATATCTGGGAAACCGTGAAAGATAGCTAGACCGTTACTGTTGAACAAAAAGTGTAGTTTCTAAGGGTTTGGCTCTGAAAAATTTCAACTAGATTATATTTCAAATGATATATTTGGGGTCATTTTTATCCCCCGCCCACGAAGTAGTTGTGGGGCATGTTGTCATCACCATGACGTCTGGCGTGCGGCTGTGCAGCCGTGCATCCGAGTTTCGTTTCCAATCGATATCTCGCAAAGCGTTTGCTGGATTTTTTGGATTTTGACCTAATTTTTTACCTTTGATTCTGGGGCGTTTATTGACTTAAATTGATGACTGATGAAAACTTCAGTTTCCAGACGATATCTCGCAATGCGTTTGCTGGATTGTTTTCATATTGCACACCCTCATGCCTTAGGGGGTGTAGATGTTTCTTTTAGGGTTTTGACCTTTGACCTAATTTTTCACCTTGGATTTTGGGGAGTTTAGTGACTCAAAATGATGACGGATGATAACTTCAGTTTCCAGACGATATCTCGCAAAGCGTTCGCTGCATTCTTTTCATATTGCACACCCTCATGACTTAGGTGGTGTAGATGTGCCTTTTGGAGGTGTTGACTTTTGACCAAATTTTTTACCTTCGACTTTGATGCCATTATTGACCTTAATCGATGGCGGATGATAAGTTCAGTTTCTGGACGATATCTGGAAAAGCTTTTGCTGGATTATTTTCATATTGCATACTTACATCCCTCAGTGGATGTAGACGTGCCTTTTGGGGGTTGTGACCTTTGACCTAATTTGGAACTTTCGACTTTAATTAATGGGGAGGATATCATTAGCGTCAGTGCTCTTGTTAGCTCCCGCCGTCACCGTAGGTGAGACGGAGGGAGCTATGGATTCTACCTCTGTTCTGTTTTTAGCTCCCGCCGTCACCGTAGGTGAGACGGAGGGAGCTATGGATTCCGCCTCCGTTTTTTTTTTACCTCTTCTTTTGCCTATACCTTTGTAAGAAAATAAGCTAGAATAACAATTTTTGGTATGTGGGTTACTTCCAGGTGGCTAATGGACAGGTTAAATATTTTTAATCTGAATTCAATACGCAAGGTTGCAGAGGAGAAAATGATGATGTTACGGCGTTGGGCCGTCCGTAAACAATTCGTTTGCGGAGCATATCTCTGAAAGTACTTGTCGGATTGTCTTCAAATTTTACACACAACAACCCTAGGGGGTCTAGTTGTGCTTTTTGGGGTATATGAACTTTGACCTACTTTTGGTTCAGAACTATGACATATTTAGACGTTTTGACGCACACTTCGTTTCCGGAGCAATCTCGAAAAGTACTGGGCCGATGACAGTCATACTGCACATACATGTTCTCTAAGGTCCCTAGCTGTGCCTTTTCAGGTTTTTGGACCTTGACCTTGAAGTTGACCCAGCACTTTGACCTAATTTATAACATCGGTAAATCCGACTGAAATATTTTGCGGAATATCATGAAAACCGCTCAAGATAGCTACACCATTACTATGAAACAAATTGTGAGGTTTCAGGAGAGGATGCATCTTGAAAAATTTCAAGTTGATAAAATTAAAAATGGCCGCCTATCGGCCATTATTCACCTCGACAGGCCTGATATTGCGGAATATCATGAAAACCGCTCAAGATAGCTACACCATTACTATCAAACAAATTGTCAGGTTTTAAGAGAGGATGCATCTTGAAAAATTTCAAGTTGATAAAATTAAAAATGGCCGCCTATCGGCCATTATTCACCTCAACAGGCCTGATATTGCTGAATATCATAAAAACCGCTCAAGATAGCTACACCAATACTAGCTATCAAACAAATTGTCAGGTTTCAGGGGAGGATGCCAATTGGCCATTATTCACTTTCATATGGCCGTTATTTGGTAAACCGTGCTAGAAGGCTAGACCATTACTATAAAACAAAATGTGTGATTTCAGGAGAGGATGCATCTTGAAAAAATTCGACCCGATAAAATTTAAAATGGCCGCTTATCAGCCATTATTCACTTTCACATGGCTGATATTTGGTAAACCGTGCTAGATGGCTAGACCATTACTATAAAACGAAATGTGAGATTTCAGATGAGGATGCATCCTGAAAAAATTTGACTTGATCAAGTTTAAAATGGCCGCCTTTTAGGCCATTATTCATTTTCACATGGCCGATATTTGGTAAACCGTGCTAGACTGCTAGACCATTACTATAAAACAAAGTGTGAGTTTTCGGGGGAAGATGCACCCTGAAAAATTCTAACTTACGAATTCAAAATGGCCGACAATCAGCATTATTTACCTCGATAGGCCTGATATCAGGTAAACCATGCTAGATAGCTAGACCATCACTATAGAACAAAATGTGACGTTTCGGGAGAGGATGCCTTTTAAAAACTTTCGATTCAATCGAATTCGAAATGGCCGCCTATCGGCCACTATTTACTTTCACATTGCTGATATATGGTAAACCGTGTTAGATAGCTGGACCATTACTATAAAACAAAATGTGAGATTTCAGGAGAGGATGCATCTTAAAAAAAAATTGACTCGATCAAATTCAAAATGGCCGCCTATCGGCCATTATTCACTTTCACATAGCCGTTATTTCGTAACCGTAGTAGATGGCTAGACCATTACTATAAAACAAAATGTGAGATTTCAGAAGAGGATGCATCATGAAAAACTGCGACTTGATCAAATTTAAAATGGTCTATCGGCCATTATTCACTTTCACATGGCCGATATTTGGTAAGCCGTGCTAGATGGCTAGACCATTACTATAGAACGAAATGTGAGATTTCAGCTGAGGATGCATCTTGGAAAATTTCGACTTGATCAAATTCAAAATAGCCGCCTTCAGGCCATTATTCAATTTCACATGGCCGTTATCTGGTAAACCATGCTAGATGGCTAGATCATTACTATAAAACAAAATGTGAGATTTCGGGAGAGAATGCATCTTGAAAAATTTAGACTCGATCAAATTCAAAATGACCGCCTATTGGCCATTATTCACTTTCACATGGCCATTATTTGGTAAACCGTGCTAGATGGCTAGATCATTACTATAAAACGAAATGTGAGATTTCAGGAGATAATGCATCTTGAAAAATTCTGACTCGATCAAATTCAAAATGGCCCCCTATCGGCCATTATCTACTTTCACATGCCCAATATTTTGCAAACTGGGTTAGATGCTAGTCCATTACTATAAAACAAAATTTGAGGTTTAAGGGAAGAATGCCTTAAATTTTTTAACTAGTTTATATCGAATTTAAAGTGACCGTAAATCAGCTATTAGTTACCTCGATTGGCCTGATATCGGGTGAACCGTGCCAGAAGGTAGACCATTACTGAGATACTGATTAGGATCATTAATTTCAATGGAGGTTTGCAATCTCTGACAGACTGTCTAGTTCTTATCTTACTCTTAGACTGAGCTTCTTAGACCTAGTTGTCTTGCGTCTTGATTTTTGACCTAGCCTAGGACTACATGTACATTCATAACCCTACACAAAATTGCTTAAATCAAATTCTAATCCGGAGCGGGAGCTCCTGGACTTATGTAGTCTTGTTTACCTCTTCTTTTGCCTATAACTTTGCAAGAAGATAAGCTAGGATAACAATTTTTGGTATGTGGGTTACTTCCAGGTGGATAATAGACAGGCTAAAATTTTTAATCGAAATTCAATATGCAAGGTCGCAGAGGAGAAAATGATGATGTTACGGCGTTGGGCCGTCCGTGAACATCTTGTTTCCGGAGCATATCTCTGAAAGTACTTGTCCGATTGTCTTCAAATTTTACACACAACACCTCTAGGGGGTCTAGTTGTGCCTTTTGGGGTATATGAACTCTGACCTACTTGGTTAAGAACGATGACCTATTTAGACGTGTTGACACACACTTCGTTTCCAGAGCAGATCTCTAAAAGTACTGGGCCGATTACAGTCATATTGCACATACATGTTTTCTAAGGTCCCTAGTTGTGCCTTTTCAGGTTTTTAGACCTTGACCTTAAAGTTGACCCGGCACTTTGACCTAATTTATAACATCGGTAAATCTGACTGAAATATTTTGCGGAATATCATGAAAACCGCTCAAGATAGCTACACCATTACTATAAAACAAATTATAAGGTTTCAGGAGAGGATGCATCTTGAAAAATTTCAAGTCTATAAAATTCAAAATGGCCGCCCAACGGCCATTATTCACCTCGACAGGCCTGATATTGCAGAATATCACGAAACCTGCTCAAGATAGCTACACCATTACTATAAAACAAATTGTAAGGTTTGAGGAGAGGATGCATTTTGAAAACTTTCAACTCGATTAAATTCAAAATGGCTGCCTATCGGTCATTTTTCACCTCGACAGTCCTGATATTGGGTAAACATTGCTAGATAGCTAAACCATTACTATAAAAAAAAAGTGAGATTTCAGAAGAGGATGCATCTTGAAAAAAATCAACTTGATCAAATTCCGCTTATCAGCCATTATTCACTTTCACATGGCCGATATTTGGTAAACCGTGCTAGATGGCTAGACCATTACTATAAAACAAAATATGAGTTCTCGGGGGAGGATGCACCCTAACTTTTATCAAATTCAAAATGGCCGACAATCGTCATTATTTACCTCGATAGGCCTGATGTATACGGTAATCCGTGCTAGATAGCTAGACCATTACTATAAAACAAAATGTGACATTTCCGGAGAGGATGCCTTTCAAAAACTTTTAACTCAATCGAATTCAAAATGGCCGTCTATCGGCCACTATTTACTTTCACATTGCTGATGTTTTGTAAACCGTGTTAGATAGCTAGACACCATTACTAGAAAACAAAATGTGAGATTTCAGGAGAGGTTGCATCTTGATAAAAATTGACTCAATCAAATTCAAAATGGCCGCATATCGGCCATTATTCACTTTCACATTGCCGATATTTGGTAAACCGTGCTAGATGGCTAAACCATTACTGTAAAACAAAATGTGATTTTTCGGGGAAGGATGCACCCTGGAAAAATTTCTACTTGATCAAATTTTAAATGGCCGCCTTTAGGCTATTAATCACTTTCACATGGCCGTTATTTTGTAAACCGTGCTAGATGGCTAGACCATTACTATAAAACAAAATGTGAGATTTCAGGAGAGGATGCATATTGGATAGACCATTACTGGGATACTGATTAGGATCATTAATTTCAATAGAGGTTTGCAATCACTGACAGACTGTCTAGTTCTTTTATTACTCTTAGACTGAGGTTCTTAGACCTAGTTGTCTTGATTTTTGACCTAGCCTAGGACTACATTAATAAACCTACACAAAATTGCTTAAATCAAATTCTATTTCGGAGCGGGAGCTCCTGGACTTATGTAGTCTTGTATGGTAATTATGTTACTTTTTATTCTGAGTGATGGCGATGATCCAATGCTAGCTCAATGTTGTACCAGCGTTGTCGACGTTGGTCTAGCATTGAACCTGCATTGGGTCATTGTCCCATGGTCACTGTGTGACGAATACTATAGGGGCCTACGTCCAGATATTAGTCTGCGGTATAGCTTGGCTGCTTAGAATCCTGATCCCAAGGTGAATAAATATCATAAGAGATGAAAAAATATCATTGAAATTAACTAACTACAGTAATTATCCGTTATAGCACGAATCCTTACTACACGTATCGGATATAAAATGATCCAACCATGGATCCCAAAATTTTACACTAGCTGTTTTTCCATTTTTCCGGGAAAATCGTGTTATAAATATTTCAACATCCCATTGAGCATGAAATTTTCAGCTAACTTCACACGTTAATCTGGAGCTGATCAGCTTGACGAAGCGGTTGCCTGGTCCACGGCTAATGTTAATCATGCTATAAATAGCGGCAATTCTTTAGCGAGTGGTAAGGCACATGACGACACTCTTTCAGAACAACAGTATTTCATTCCATATCTGAGCACGAATTCAATTTAAATATCAGGCCTATAATTTATAACACAAATCGTGTAATAGAATAATATGAAACGAATGTGACATGCACAATTTTCTCTCGGAAATGCAACTACATGAATAAGGCAATGCAGCGTGCTTAAATCGTGTAATAAAATATTGTAGCACGAGTTATAATGTTTTTATAACTTTTTTTAAATTGTGTATTAGGATTCATGGTGTGAGTTTTGTGTTTTTAGCCCGCCTTTTAATTTTAATTAAAAAAGGTGGGCTATTGCAATTGAAGTTCGGCGTCGTCGGCGTCGGCGTCGGCGTCGGCGTCGGCGTCGGCGTCGGCGTCGGCGTTAACATTTACTTGTGGGCGCGATAACTTGAGAGGTTTTTCATGTTTCCTTCCCAAATTTGTTTTGCATGTTACTAATGACCACTTCTCGGACAAGTTCAATAATGGCTGAAAAAAAATTCAAAATGGCCGACTTATTGCGATTTTTCACCTTTTACGTCAATAATTTGACCTTGTGGGCGCGATAACTTGAAAAGTTTTTCACATATCCTTTTCAAATTTGTTATGCATGTTACTAATGACCAGTTCTCGGACAAGTTCAATAATGGCCGAAAAAAAAAAAAAAATGGCAGATTTATTGCGATTTTTCACATTTTACGTCAATTATTTGACCTTGTGGGCGCGATAAGTTGAAAAGTTTTTCACATATCCTCTTCAAATTGGTTATGCATGTTACTAATAAGTAGTTCTTGGACAAGTTCAATAATGGCCGAAAAAAAAAAAAAAATGGCCGATTTATTGCGATTTTTCTCATTTTACGACAATAATTTGACCCTGTGGGCGCGATAACTTGAAAAGTTTTTCACATATTCTCTTCAAATTTGTTATGTATGTTACTTATAAGTAGTTCTTGGACAAGTTCAATAATGGCTGAAAAAAAAAAAAAAATGGCCGATTTATTGTGATTTTTCTCATTTTACGTCAATAATTTGACCTTGTGGGCGCGATAACTTGAAAAGTTTTTCACATATCCTCTTCAAATTTGTTATGCATGCTACTAATAAGTAGTTCTTGGACAAGTTCAATAATGGCTGAAAAAAAATTCAAAATGGCCGATTTATTGCGATTTTTCTCATTTTACGTCAATAATTTGACCTTGTAGGCACGATAACTTCAACATTTTCACAAGTATCCTCTTCAAGTTTGTTATGCATGTTACTAATAAGCAGTTCTTGGACAAGCTCAATAATGGCCGGTAAAAAAATCAAAATGGTCGACTTATTGCGATTTTTCACATTTATTTTACGTCCATAATTTGACCTTGTGGGCGCGATAACTTGAAAAGCGGCTAGTTTAACATACCATTTATATCTTGCGTTGTTATTTACGTGATGACATTCGACTTTACTTTCTTTATCATAATTCGGCGGCGGGCTATTATCGAGTGTGCTCTTGTTTTAAATGTATTTTTAAGTCATTTTAAATGTATTTTTTAATTTGTAATAAAGTATTAGGCTATAGCACGAGTGTGCTGTATTTGCAAGTTTTCAAAATCATGTAATAGCACCATTATGATGTTTTTTGATTGTTTTTAACATGTTTTTAAATCGTGTTATAAAATATTATAACAGGAATACGGCGGGCACAATTTTATCTCAGTGAGGCCACAGTTTTTTAATTTCTTGTTTTACAGATTTTTTTGTCTAGATTGGACTGTCGGAGGACGAAATAAAATTAAAAATAAATTTAGGAGTTGTGTACTTTTTAATTTTTTCATCAAAAAAATTATGTCGGAGGACAAAAAAATATATATCAAATTAGGTTACGATGCCATTTTCTTCAACAATGACAGTATGTAGACCAATTAGAAGTCACCACTCATAAGGGATTAGCCTTAGCCAATCAGACGACGTCATGCATACAGCATGTAGGAAAAGAAAGGCCATAAATAGTCATTTTTATAATGCATGTGTTTCTCGTCCTTACCACCCGGAGCAGGCCGGGCCCGCCCGGGCAGTGTTCAATACAGTGTTGAAAAAAGGGGCCAAAAATTATGGGCTTGTCAAATGATTTAAAAAAATTGTGCCCGACTTTGTGATACTTTGCCCAAATATGCACTTTGGCGCTAGACACTGCAGGGGAAGCCGGTTGAGGGTGCTAGTACCCCCTCTCATTTTTAGCCCGCCTTTTAATTTTAATTAAAAAAGGTGGGCTATTGCAATTGAAGTTCGGCGGCGGCGGCGTTAACATTTACTTGTGGGTGCGATAACTTGAAAAGTTTTTCATGTATCCTTCCCAAATTTGTTATGCATGTTACTACTGACCAGTTCTCAGACAAGTTCAATAATGGCAAAAAAAAATTCAAAATTGCCGCCTTATTGCGATTTTTCACCTTTTACGTCAATAATTTGACCTTGTGGGCGCGATAACTTGACAAGTTTTTCACGTATCCTCTTCAAATTTGTTATGCATGTTACTAATTAGTAGTTCTTGGACAAGTTTAATAATAGCAGAACATTTTTTTAAAATGGCTGATTTAGTGTGATTTTTCGCATTTTACGTCAATAATTTGACCTTGTGGGCGCGATAACTTGAAAAGTTTTTCATGTATCCTCTTCAAATTTGTTATGCATGTTACTAATAAGTAATTCTTGTTCAAGTTCAATAATGGCTGAAAAAAATTTTAAAATGGCCGATTTATTGCGACTTTTCACATTTTACGTCAATAATTTGACCTTGTGGCCGCAATAATGACTTCAAGTTCAATAATGGCGGTGGGCTATTGTCGAGTGTGCTCTTGTTTCAAAATCCAAAGCTGTGAGAAATTGTTTTGTTGCAGAAGTTTTGAGAGTTTAATGCAAAATTGGAATATCAGAAAACTGTTAAAGACAGTCATGTCCCACAATATAACAATGTGACCTCTATGATCTTGATTTTTTCCAATCAGCAAATTTTATCGTTTTTGCTCAACAATTTCCTATGTATCGCTCCAAAATTTATACTATATATCAATTTAACTTTGAGAATGGGCACGCATCAGCAAAATTTAGGTAATGACGACCAAAATGGTTGACTATCGGCAATTATTTGTTCATTATGCATAATATCTGGAAAAAAATCAGATAGCTAGACCAATACTATAGAACAAAATATGACCTAAAAAATTTAAACTTTATCAGATTAAAAATGGCATACATGAGGCCATTATTGACTTTATTTTTAATATGGGTAATATTTTGAAAACCGTGACAGATAGCTAGACCATTACTATAAACGTTTAAATTAAAGGGACTGGCCCAGGCTAAAATCATCAAAAAATCGGTGATTTTATTTTGGCTTCTTAATATGACCATATGATGTAAACATGTCCATAGACTTGAACTGCAAAAGTTTTTAAATTTTTGTGCTGCACATCAGCTAGGCTAGATATAGAGACGAAATTCCCGTATTTCTTATTTTTGACATGGTTGTCAATAATTAGAAATGAGGTATTCGTCTCTATATCTAGTCTAACTGGTGAATGCGCAGCACAAAAATTTAAAATCTTTTGCAGTTCTAGTCGATGGACATATTTACATCATATGGTCATATTAAGAAGCCAAAATAAAATCACTGATTTTTTTTATGATTTTAGCCTGGGCCAGTCCCTTTAATGTGCAGCCTCAGGGAGGGATATGCCCTGATAAATTTCAACTAGGTAGATGAAATTCAATTTGTTTGACTTGCATAATATCTGGAAAACTGTGCCAGATAGCTAGACCATTACTACAGAACAAAATGTTTTGTTTCTGGGAGAAAATTTCAGCTCACTCCAATTCAATATGGCTGATTGCGGCCATTATTGACTGTAATATGCCTAATATATGTGAAACCATGCCAAATAGCTGGACCACCACTAAAAAACAAATGTACGGCTTCAGAGTGGGATATACCCTGACAAATTTCAACTCGATAAAATTAAAAATGACCGACTTGCGGCCATTATTGTCTTTAATATGCGTGATACCTGGAAAACCGTGTCAGATAGTTAAACGGAGGTATGTGCTCTAAAATAATTCAGCTTGATCAAATGCAGCCATTATTGATTTTGCAGCCATTATTGATTTTAAATAATATGTGTAATATCTGAAAAAACGTGCCAGATAGCTGAACCATTACTGTAAAACAAAATGTGTGTTTCCAGGGAGTGATTTGCTTTAAAAAATCTCTCAATTAAATTCAAAATGGCCGACATTCAGCCATTATTTACTTTTATAATGCGTAAAATCTGGAAATATCTACAGTACTGATTTGAAATAAATGGTCATGAGATATAGTGAGCATTTTTAAAGTTATAGTTGAAACTAAAGTTATCATATTCCCTTTTAAACGATTATTAGAAGCTGAGGCCTAATTCTGTCGCCGACAGTCCTTGTTAAAATATGTGGCGAAAAATTGGGAGGGGGGCATGTCCGCTGCGCAGCGCCCCCTCCCCCCTCTGGTACATTGCAATTACTGGTAAGGACATTATGCAGTTTCAACAAAAGCCATGTTTTATCAAAGCACATATTGTTACAAAAATCCCTAATTGCAAAGTTTTGTAAGCACATTATTTTGTGAAATTAGGTGAAAACCACCCAAATGTTTGATATTATCAAGAATATGTATTGCTGAATGTAGATTTAAACATATTATTTTATAATCTTTTCGATAAAACACCAATTGAATTTTTTTTAGCTCCCGCCGTCCCCGTAGGTGAGACGGAGGGAGCTATGGATTCCGCCTCCATTTTTTTTGCCTCTTCTTTTGCCTATAACTTTGTAAGAAAATAAGCTAGGATAACAATTTTTGGTATGTGGGTTACTTCCAGGTGGATAATGGACAAGTTAAAATATTTTTAATATGAATTCAATACGCAAGGTCGCAGAGGAGAAAATGATGATGTAAACAATTCGTTTCTGGAGCATATCTCTGAATATACTTGTCTGATTGTCTTCAAATTCTACACACAACACCCCTAGTGGGTCTAGTTGTGCCTTTTGGGGTATTTCAACTTTGACCTACTTTTGATTCAGAACTATGACCTATTTAGACGTTTTGACGCGCACTTCGTTTCCGGAGCAGATCTCGAAAAGTACTGGGCCGATGACAGTCATATTGCACATGCATGTTCTCTAAGGTTCCTAGTTGTGCCTTTTCAGGTTTTTGGACCTTGACCTTGAAGTTGACCCAGCACTTTGACCTAATTTATAACATCGGTAAATCCGACTGAAAGATTTTGCGGAATATCATGAAAACCGCTCAAGATAGCTACACCATTACTATAAAACAAATTGTGAGGTTTCATGAGAGGATGCATCTTGAAAAATTTCAAGTCAATAAAATTAAAAATGGCCGCCCATCGGCCATTTTTCACCTCGACAGGCCTGATATTGCGGAATATCATGAAAACCGCTCAAGATAGCTACACCATTAATATCAAATAAATTGTAAGGTTTCAAGAGAGGATGCATTTTGAAAAAATTCAACTGGTCCAAGTTCAAAATGGCCGCCAATCGGCCATTATTCACTTTCACATGGCTGTTATTTGGTGAACCGTGCTAGATGGCTAGACCATTACTATAAAACAAAATGTGTGATTTCAGGAGAGGATGCATCTTGAAAAAATTCGACTCAATAAAATTCAAAATGGCCGCTTATCGGCCATTATTCACTTTCACATGGCCGATATTTGATCAACAGTGCTAGATGGCTAGACCATTACTATAAAACGAAATGTGAGATTGCAGATGAGGATGCATCTTGAAAAAAATTGACTTGATTAAATTCAAAATGGCCGCCTTTTTGGCCACTATTCATTTTCACATGGCTGATATTTGGTAAACCATGCTAGATGGCTAGACCATTACCTGATTACTATAAAACAAAGTGTGAGTTTTCGGGGGAGGATGCACCCTGAAAATTTTTAACTTACGAATTCAAAATGGCGACAATCAGCATTATTTACCTGGATAGGCCTGATATCAGGTAAACCGTGCTAGATAGCTAGACCATTACTATAAAACAAAATTTGACGTTTCAGGAGAGGATGCTTTTTAAAAACTTTCGACTAAATCGTATTCAATATGGCCGCCTATCGGCCACTATTTACTTTCACATTGCTCATATTTGGTGAACCGTGTTAGATAGCTGGACCATTACTATAAAACAATATGTGAGATTACAGGAGAGGATGCATCTTGAAAAAAATTGACTCGATCAAATTCAAAATGGCCGCCTATCGGCCTTTATTCACTTTCACATAGCCGTTATTTGGTAACCGTAATAGATGGCTAGACCATTACTATAAAACAAAATGTGAGATTTCAGGAGAGGATGCATCTTGGAAAATTTCGACTTGATCAAATTCAAAATGGCCGCCTTTAGGCCATTATTCACTTTCACATAGCCGATATTTGGTAAACTGTGCTGAATAGCTAGACGATTACTATAGAATGAAATGTGAGATTTCAGCTGAGGATGCATCTTGAAAAATTCTGACTCGATCAAATTCAAAATGGCCCCCTATCGGCCATTATTTACTTTCACATGCCCAATATTTTGCAAACTGTGTTAGATGTTAGTCCATTACTATAAAACAAAATTTGAGGTTTCAGGGGAGGATGCACCCTAATTTTTAAACTAGTTTATATCGAATTCAAAATGACCGTAAATCAGCTATTAGTTACCTCGATTGGCCTGATATCGGGTAAACCGTGCCAGATAGGTAGACCATTACTCAGATACTGATTAGGATCATTAATTTCAATGGAGGTTTGCAATCTCTGACAGACTGTCTAGTTCTTATCTTACTCTTAGACTGAGCTCCTTAGACCTATTTTTCTTGATTTTTGACCTAGCCTAGGACTACATTAATAACCCTACACAAAATTGCTTAAATCAAATTCTAATTCGGAGCGGGAGCTCCTGGACTTATGTAGTCTTGTTATATTTTGGGTAATATTTGGTCTTTTTGCATTTCGGAAAAATGCTCTATGTGATAAAGGTTATGTGCAGATCGGTCACATTCAATGTAGATTTCTGCTTTTATTAATTAGACTGCTCCTCCAAGCTATGAAGATGTGACATGCCCAGATCCTGTTAGTATTGAATTATTTCAGTGTTTTCATGTATACATACTCGTAGTCATCTAATTGTTTGTTATTGTATGAGAGGTAAATTTGGTTGCTTGAGTTATTGTGGTGCAGATACATTATTATCCCCTTGGGTTCTGTTTTATTCCATAAACAGCGCTGTTAGTATTTAAAGTATGCATGTATAATTATTCTAATTTGCCACAATATTAACTCTTGTCCTGTTGAGTTGTGTTTTCATACATTTGATGAACATTATTTCATTTGATGAAAACACTTCTCAAATAAATTATTTGAATAAATGATCACTTATCACAAACTAATTTCAGTGGCATTGTATTAGGCTTGAAATTTGCTTTAAACTATAGGCTTTATATTCACAGACCTAACAGGACAAGGGTAAATAATATGCACATATCCTAAAATGTAATGTTTGTAAAAGCCTCTGTAAGTTGTAAATTTCTTAAGTGTTTCTACATAAGTCCTCCTTTAAAAGTCTCGACAGGCAGTTTTCGACATTTGTATCCTTCTTGAATGTTTCCTACATACCAGTATGTATCCTTTAGCACATGCTACCAATGGCCAACCCTCAGACAAATTTTAAGGCATAAAAAGCTCAATTTGTGTTTTTTATTACAATGAAGACCATCTTTTCAGTTTATTTACTAAATTTGTACGCAGAGTGTGAAAATTCACTATGTTTTCTATTTTCTGATAAATGTATATAAATAGTTAGTGCATTCTCGACATATGTGGCTGTGAAAGTTGATTCGCTGTTATTTTTTTATTGGAATTGGAACCTTTAGAACACTGGTGGAGGAAATACTGACTGTAATGTAATTCGTATTGCCTGATTTATCTATGCTTTGAACAGTGTGAATGGATGGATATGCCCTAAATAATGTCAAATCTATCAAACGAGATAGCTAGACCATTACTATGAAACAAAATGTGTGGTTTCAGGGAGGGATATGCCCTGAAAAATGTGATCTCAATCAATTTTAAAAATGGCTGACTTGCGAGCATCATTGACTTTAAAAAATGTAATATATATGGCAAACTGTGTTAGATAGGTAGACCATTGCTGTAGAAACAGAATGTGAGAGTTCACGGAAGGATGTACCCTGAAAAATTCCTATCACACTGGCGAGGTGGGAGGATTATGGTGGCCGGCTGGCCTCTTGTTGATAATTAGGCATCCCCACTAACTGAGGGAGGCTTTTATTGTTTGCTCTGTTTCTGTCGTTTTCTTATTGACTATACATGTACTCACTTGTTAGACAATTTTGATTATATCTACATATGTCACTATAACCCTTGAGGTTGTCTACTGGTGGTGTTTGTTTTTCGAGCATGCCATTGCTAAGCCATTTTCCAAGATGGCCACAAAATATATTGTGGACGTGTTAACTTAGAAACAGTTGTTGTTCAACCTGATACATGTATTGTACACACAGGCAGCGTGTTCGATCAACTTCGGAGAAAATTTCCATTTACCAGCCATTTAAAAATGCTCTGTATATGGGTCCATATCTTGATAACTAAGCCAGATAAGGCTATCCAATAGTTAAGATCACCTACTATATAGGAAACTATACAATGAGCATCCTAAGGTATATTTCGAAGGTCGCATGCAACTGGGGGACGTGGATGCTCTCTTCTATTTTCACATGTTCCATTTGTTGTAAACAACAAAATGACACCTGCACTTGTCACGTTGTTGTTTGCGACGATTCATCTATTTTAGGCATTCAGTTGTGGTAAGTTTTACTTGTGACATTGTTGTTTGCGACAATTTAGCAATTGTTTAGGTGTTGTCAATTGCACTTGTAACATTGCTGTTTGCGACAACTCATCTATTATTAGGTATATAGATGTGGTCAGTTAGACCTTTGCTGTGTGTGACGTTTGTACCTTATAGCCTGGGCCTACACTCCCTGAATGGGTATTGTCCTCCTCATTGCGCCCTGTCTCCGCCACCGCCACCAATTGTTTTGGCTACTGCTTCAATATGGACTACCAGATTGAATTCCTTATTTATACAAACATTCCATTCCTCCAGCAAATTTACTGAAGGTCAAGGTCATAGCTCAAAGGTCAAGGACAATATTGGAAGAAAATTGCTTGTTAGCACGATAACTTAAAAACAGTTAGTTGATCTCACTAATTTTTTATTCCTTTGCTGCTGAGAGGGGAGGCTTTATGTTTTGGGTTTGTCTGTCCGTCAGTCCAACTATCGGCAATTAGTTTTTAAATATGTGTAATACATGTACTCGAAAATCGTGCTCGATAACTAGACCATTACTATAAAACAAACTGCAGTTTCAGGTGTGAGGGGGAGTGCCCCGTAAAATTTTAATTTGATAAATTTCAAAATGGCCGACTTGCGGCCATTATAGAGTTAATTTGTATTATATCTGGAAAACCGTGCCAGATAGCTAGCCCATTAGGCCAAATAAAATACCTTTGTTTTTTCCAATTACCCGACTGACCCTATTTGAACCCCGACCCTAATATTTTTATGGCAATTTTTTTTCTAAAGATTTTTTTGATTATCCTGTATTTTTGTGTGAACAACAGCCCTTTTGGGGCAGTTTGGAATTTTTTTAGGAAGTGAAATTGCAACAAAAATGTTTTCTACCTACCCTATTATGGAGGGCCATGTAACCGGAATCAAAGAACAAATTGCAAAAAAAATCTCCCACCTACCCTGTTTGGGAAGTCTGTGTAATTGGAAACATAGATATTTTGGGGGGGGCCTTGCTAAAAAACAAAATGTGAGATTTCCTTGAAGGATACACCCTGTAAAAATCAACTTGATCGTATTCAAAAAGGCCGACTTGCAGCCATTATTAAGCATCCCTGATGAATATCAGGATGCTTACAGCGTTAAGCTTTTTTCCTTCTCCTCCACCGCCGTGGGCTTATCCTCAATTTAACTCTCACTAAAAAATTAACTGATAAATTTTGTTTATTTTTCACATATGACCTATGTCACAGGACAATTCTTGGTCGGGTTGTGTTCTATACATATTTATTTTGATCTGAATAACTTTTGGTATGAAGCCATTAAAAACAAAATGGCTGCGCAGCCATTTAAAAAAATTACATGGTGGGGCTGGGGGGCATTTTTTTCTCATTTTTTTTTTTATCTATTATTATAGTGGAGTAGTCTATCCAAGTTTGGAAAAGTTTTTAGGGGCACTTTTTTCAGGGAAGGGAGGGGGGGGGGGGTTTAATTTTTGCACATTTATTTTCTACTTTTGACCATGTGCAATAAACGGTCATTTTCCAAGATGGCTGCCCAAAAAGCTTTGACGCAATAACTTATGAACCGTTAGTTGGATTGCATTCATATTTGATAGAATGGTTCTCTAGGTATTTCTGATGATCTGATTAACTTTTGGGATGGATCCATTGAAAACAAAATGGCTTCCGCAGCCATTTAAAAACATAATTTGGGCGGGGGCAATATTTTCCCATTATTTTATATATATATATACTGGAGTGGTTATGGACTGACCTGGAAATGAACTACACTCCTTCAGCAGTGTCACCTGTCCATGTGTGCACACTGCTAACCTTCGTCTCTGGCTTGGATAATACTGCAGAGGTAAAAAACCAGGTCAGTGAGAATTCCCCTTCTACCAAACCCATGGGGGAGTTTCAGAATTTTGCAGATGCCGCCAGATCTGTTTTCTGAGTGGGCCTGACAACCTGCCAACACCTCAAGCTGGCAAGCTGCCATTATCCACAGTAGACCCTAACCTTTCCAGTCCTTGATCTGAGTGAGAGGGCTGGTTTCGAGTCTAGGAAATAGGCCAATTCAACAGGAGCGCTTTTAATGTTTTTGTGCCAAAAACAGTCACATCTAGTTGACTTTAATATCTGGAAATAGACTAATTGGAAATAAATGGTCTTAAGATATGAGTCATGAGTCAAAATTTTTAAAATATCAGACAATAACTTTTTTCAAATTATTTTCGTTTTTAAACGATGATCGCCGACGGGCCTTGTTGTGTAGTGTCACTTCCGTCAAGGAATGTCTTTTATCCCCCGCCCGGCGAACCGGAGGCGGGAATATTGGTGTCACCTCAAATGTCTGTTCCTCCAGCCTGCCATCCCTCTGTCCGCATTTTGTTTCTGTGCAGATCTTGGAAACCTGTTGATGGATTTCTTTAATTTTGCACACACATATCCCTTCAAAGGGGGTGTAAATATACCTTTTGGGGTTTATTTACTTAAATGGCCGACCATCTGACAAGCCGTGTTATATAGTTAGACTATAATTGTGCGGTTTCAAGTAGGGATATGCTCTGAAAAATTTAAACTTGATGACATTCAAAATGGCTGTCTATCATCCATAACTAAGTCTAATATGCCTGGTATCTGACAAACCGTGCCAGATAGCTAGACCATTACTATAAAACAAAATGTGCGGTTTCATGTATGGATATGCCCTGAAAAATGTCAACTCAATCAAATTCAAAATTGATGACTATCAGTCATAATTAACGTCAATGTGCCTGCGAGATATCTAGACCGCTACTATGAAGCAAAATTTGTGGTTTCAAAGAGGGATATGGCCTAAAAAATTATTATTCAAATTCAAAATGGTCAACTACCGGCCACAATTAACTTTATTTTGCCTCATACCGGACCATTACTATAAAACAAAATGTGAGGTTTCAGGTAGGCATATGCCCTGAAATATATCAACTCAATCAAATTGAAAATGGAAGGCTATTGGCCATAATCAACTTTGATGTACATGTACCTTATATCTGGCAAACGATGCCAGATAGCTACTAGACCATTACTATGAAACAAAATGTGCCATTTTTTGGAAGAATGTAGAGAAGTGGATGTGGCGCATTGGCAGAAGACCTGAATGCCTCACCACGCATGCCTCCCAAGCTCGAACCCCTGCTGATCCTGCATGGGGTTCTCAGAGAAATATTATTGTTCCTCCCTTTTCACCATGACTGAGCGATCACAGTAATGGCGGCCTCGTCTAGTTAAGGTTGAAACCAGTGTATCAATGTTAATGTTGCGCAGGGTGGCGACATGCACTTACTGCTCCCTCATATGGAGGGATATCACTTGACTTGAATCTTTTTTAAATGGCTGATAATCACACATAATTACCTTTAATATGCCTGATAAATTCAAAATGGTCGGCTATGGGTCATTATTGACTTAGTATGCCTGATATCTGGCAAGCAGTGCCATATAGCTGGACCATTATTATAAAAAAAATGTGCTGTTTCAGGGAGGTATATGCCCTGTACAAAATTTCAGCTATATCAAGTTTAAAATGGCCAACTTGAGGCCATTATTGACTTTATTATGGGTAATATCGGGAAAACTGTGCCAGATAGCTAGGTGATTACTATAAAACGAAATGTGTGGTTTCAGTGAGGGATACCCTCAAAAAGGTATACTTGATCAAATTTTAAAATGGCTAACTTGCGACCATCATTGACTTCAATATCTGTAATATACATGGTAATCTGTGCATTACGGTAAAGCAGAATGTGAGACCTCAGGTCTACAAAAATTGGTGATGGAGGGGGGACATCCGAATGGCAGAACTCAGAAGCAAGAATCACTTTATTTCTAGTTACAGATAATATTTTGACCACATGTCTATCTTTCAGACACAACAGCAACTACAACAGCATACGCCAGGAGTGGTGATGACTGGACAAGTTATGCTGTCACCAGATCAGTTAGCCAAGCTTCGTTCAGAATTAGATGTAGTTATGCAGAACACCAAGGTATTCAGTGAGACTCTTACAGAGATCAATCCATCACAGCCTGACCAGGCAAACCTAGAACTGCTTCAGGTGGGCGACATTCTTAGTTGATTTTCTCTGATCTTTTTGTAACTATCATCTATCCTTCAGCATTTTATTTTATTAAATACGTTTATAAATATCAATGTATCAATATCAATACATGTATAGTGCAATCTTTATTAAATTATGTAAAAGCTTACTATCTAGCTGTATGCTATTCTGTGTTATGAGACAAAAGACATTCTTTTTATGGATCAGTAGAACCATTCCGCTAAAACATGGTTGTCACAGTGTCAGAGCATTGTGCTTGCGATGTCATCAGGGTAACCAGAAAATATAATATTACAAATGTATTTGGGAGCATTTTTCTAAAAATTTACACCCCTCTCATCAACGGCCACCCCTTATATACCACTGCTTTAAACATGGTAATTCAACAAGGGACAGACTACTGTAACAAAATTTTCAACATCTTGTCAAAAACCTGTTGTACATGTATTTCATACTTTCACAGCTCATCTGTAATGCTACATCTGTAATTATACCTGTCACAGCGAAGTTGTGCTGTGCTCTCAGTTGCACCACACCAACGCTAGGTGTCTGGGTGCATTCCCCCCATGAAAATTGTGAAATTTTGGTGTCTACTTCCTGCACTTTGGTGATATTTAATAACCTTTTCAGGGTTTTTTCTTGAGTAATACTTTCAGTTTTAAACTTAAATCTGTAGTGAGTGGATGCTGATCTACGAAAGTGATAACTAATGATATACATTTAGACCATTATAATTATAATTTGTCAAGACAAGAAATGAGATCTACATATTTTTATAATAATAATAATGAACTTTATTTATAGAGGGTAGACAAATCATACTAATTTGCGATGGGCCCTCTTTCTACACATGCAATAGTACAATGATTTAAATATGTACAAAACTAATGGTAAATATAATAGAGGATATAATACAGACTACGGTATAATACAATATTTAAAATTTTATACATAAAGGTATACTGCAGAAACATCATGGCTATTTAAGAATATGTACATCATAAAAATCTTAATTTTTAGCTCCCGCTGTCACCGTAGGTGAGACGGAGGGAGCTATGGATTCTACCTCCGGTTTTTTTTGGCCTCTTCTTTTGCCTATAACTTTGTAAGAAAATAAGCTAGGATAACAATTTTTGGTATGTGGGTTACTTCCAGGTGGCTAATGGACAGGTTAAAATATTTTTAATCTGAATTCAATACGCAAGGTCGCAGAGGAGAAAATGATGATGTTACGGCGTTGGGCCGTCCGTAAACAATTTGTTTCCGGAGCATATCTCTGAAAGTACTTGTCCGATTGTCTTCAAATTTTACACACAACACCCCTAGGGGGTCTAGTTGTGCTTTTTGGGGTATATGAACTTTGACCTACTTTTGGTTCAGAACTATGACATATTTAGACGTTTTGACGCACACTTCGTTTTCGGAGCAGATCTTGAAAAGTACTGGGCCGATGACAGTCATACTGCACATACATGTTCTCTAAGGTCCCTAGTTGTGCCTTTTCAGGTTTTTGGACCTTGACCTTGAAGTTGACCCAGCACTTTGACCTAATTTATAACATCGGTAAATCCGACTGAAAGATTTTGCGGAATATCATGAAAACCGCTCAAGATAGCTACACCATTACTATAAAACAAATTGTGAGGTTTCATGAGAGGATGCATCTTGAGGAATTTCAAGTCGATAAAATAAAAAATGGCCGCCTATCGGCCATTATTCACCTCTACAGGCCTGATATTGTGGAATATCATGAAAACCGCTCAAGATATCTACACCATTACTATAAAACAAATTGTAAGGCTTCAGGAGAGGATGCATTTTGAAAAAATTCAACTTGTCCAAGTTCAAAATGGCCGCCAATAGGCCATTATTCACTTTCACATGGCCGTTATTTGGTAAACCGTGCTAGATGGCTAGACCATTACTATAAAACAAAATGTGTGATTTCAGGAGAGGATGCATCTTGAAAAAATTCGACTCGATAAAATTCAAAATGGCCGCTTATCGGCCATTATTCACTTTCACATGGCCGTTATTTGGTCAACCGTGCTAGATGGCTAGACCATTACTGTAAAACGAAATGTGAGATTTCAGATGAGGATGCATCTTGAAAAAATTTGACTTGATCAAATTTAAAATGACCGCCTTTTCGGTCCATTATTTATTTTCACATGGCTGATATTTGGTAAACCGTGCTAGATGGCTAGACCATTACCTGATTACTATAAAACAAAGTGTGAGTTTTCTGGGGAGGATGCACCCTGAAAATTTTTAACTTACGAATTCAAAATGGCCGACAATCAGCATTATTTACCTCGATAGGTCTGATATCAGGTAAACCATGCTAGATAACTAGACCATTACTATAAAACAAAATGTGACGTTTCGAGAGAGGATGCCTTTTAGAAACTTTCGACTCAATCGAATTCAAAATGGCCTCCTATCGGCCACTATTTACTTTCACATTGCTGATATTTGGTAAACCGTGTTAGATAGCTGAACCATTACTATAAAACAAAATGTGAGATTACAAGAGAGGATGCATCTTGAAAAAAATCGACTCGATCAAATTCAAAATGGCCTCCTATCGGCCATTATTCACTTTCACATAGCCGGTTTTTGGTAACCGTACTAGATGGCTAGACCATTACTATAAAACAAAATGTGAGATTTCAGGAGAGGATGAATCTTGAAAAATTTTGACTTGATCAAATTCAAAATGGCCTCCTATCGGCCATTATTCACTTTCACATGGGCCATATTTGGTAAACCGTGCTAGATGGCTAGACCATTACTATAGAATGAAATGTGAGATTTCAGCTGAGGATGCATCTTGGAAAATTTTGACTTGGTCAAATTCAAAATGGCCGCCTTTAGGCCATTATTCACTTTCACATGGCCGATATTTGATAAACCGTGCTAGATAGCTAGACGATTACTATAGAATGAAATGTGAGATTTCAGCTGAGGATGCATCTTGAAAAATTCTGACTCGATCAAATTCAAAATGGCCCCCTATCGGCCATTATTTACTTTCACATGCCCAATATTTTGCAAACTGTGTTAGATGTTAGTCCATTACTATAAAACAAAATTTGAGGTTTCGGGGGAGGATGCACCCTAAGTTTTTAACTAATTTATATCGAATTCAAAATGACCGTAAATCAGCTGTTAGTTAACTCGATTGGCCTGATATCGGGTAAACCGTGCCAGATAGGTAGACCATTACTGGGATACTGATTAGGATCATTAATTTCAATGGAGGTTTGCAATCTCTGACAAGACTGTCTAGTTCTTATCTTACTCTTAGACTGGGCTTCTTAGACCTAGTTGTCTTGCGTCTTGATTTTTGACCTAGACTAGGACTACATTAATGACCCTATACAAAATTGCTTAAATCAAATTCTAATTCGGAGCGGGAGCTCCTGGACTTATGTAGTCTTGTTATTTATTATTCAGTCATTGTTATACATAGTACATATGAACTACAGATAATTGTAATGATAGAAAAAGAAATTATGGCAATATTGTGTAAATATTTTTCTCGCACCAAAATAAGAGATAAAATAACTACAAATCAACTGTTGTTTTCCCTTTATTCCACTGTAGTCTTCGGAACATACAATAATGTTTCAGTTTTAATCAGTGTGTTTATTCTGCAAACCTTGTAAAGTACCTGAAAAAGTCCTTATTTTTTACCATGGAGGGGGGGGAGGGGTAATTGTGTCCCTGGAGTCTTGTTAGTAGAGTCTGACAGAGGAAAAACGGTAAAAAAGTTAACATAATATAATGTGATACATCAAGAAACTTTCAAAGTCAAGCATAAGAGCTTAAAAATCAATCATTGTCATAAATTCAGTATGTATTCTAATAAGATGGATTGACATCATGACTGTATCTGGACCAGATATTGCAAGAAATAGTACTCATGTGCTGTATATTACAGGATTTAGCAGGAGCATGTAAGCAAATGCAGCATCGCATGCTGGACTTAATACAGCAGGTTCAGAATGAAGAAGTGACAGGTGTGTTAAGACAATTTGACCGCTTGCACTGATCAACTTATTATCACTATCCCCTGCCCACGAAGCAGGGGCGGATATTACCATCACCATGCCTTGCCGTGCGGCAGTGCGTCTGTGTGTCCGTGTTTTTTTTTTCTAGACGATATCTCTGAAACCGTTACTCGGATTGCTTTCACACCCCTTAGGGGATGTAGATGTGCCTTTTAGGGGTTATGACCTTCGACCTAATTTTTTACCTATGACTTTGATTGAGGCGATTATCGCTTTTAATTGATTGCGGATGATACGTTCAGTTTTCGGACAATATCTCGCAAAGCGATTGCTGGATTGTTTTCATACTGCACACACACATCCCTCAGGGAGTGTAGATTTGCTATTTGGGAGTTATGACCTTTGACCTAATTTTTGACCTTTGAGTTTAAGGTGATTTTTTACTTTAATTGATTGCGGATGATAAGTTCAGTTTCCGGACGATATCTCACTAAGTGTTTGCTGGATTGTTTTCATACTGCACACACACATCTCTCAGGGAGTGTAGATGTGCTTTTTGGGGGTTATGACCTTTGACCTATTTATTATTGACCTTTGATTTTGAGGCAATTATTGACTTTAATTGATTGTGGATGATAAGTTCAGTTTCCGGTCGATATCTTGCAAAGCGTTTGCTGGATTGTTTTCATATTGCATACACACATCCCTCAGGGGGTTTAGATGTGTCTTTTGGGGGCTGTGACCTTTGACCTAACTTTTTACCTTTGTATTTAAGGCGATTATCGACTTTAATTGATTACGGCTGATAAGTTCAGTTTCCGGAGGATATCTCCCAAAGCGATTGCAGGATTGTTGTCATACTGCACACACACATCCTTCAGGGGGTGTAGATGTGCCTTTTGGGGGTTATGACCTTTGACCTAATATTTGACCTAGTTGATTTTAATGCGATTATCGACTTTAATTGATTGCAGATGATAAGTTTAGTTTCCGGACGATATCTCGCAAAGCTTTTGCTTGATTGTTTTCATATTGTATACACACATCCCTGAGGGGGTGTAGATGTGCCTTTTGGTGGCTGTCATCTTTGACCTAATTTTTTACCTTGGATTTTGAGGCCATTATTGACTTCAATTGATGGCAGATGATAAGTTCAGTTTTCAGATGATATCTCAGAAAACATTGGCTGTATTGTTTTCATATTGCATACACACATCCCTCAGGGGGTGTATATGTGCCTTTTGGGGGTCGTGACCTTTTACCTAATTTTTTACCTTTGATTTTGAGGCCATTATTGACTTTAATTGATGGCAGACGATAAGTTGATTTTCCGGACGATAGCTCAGAAAGCGTTTGCTGGATTGTTTTTATATTGCCACACACATCCCTTAGGGGTGTAGATGTGCTTTTTGGGGGGTTGTGACTTTCACCTATTATTTAACCTTTGACTTTGAGGCCATTATTGACTTAAATTAATGGCAGGGGATTTCGTTAGCGTCAGCGCTCTTGTTTTTTCTCTCGCCCACAAAGTAGGCGCAGGGGATATTGTCATCACCATGTTTGGCCATGCGGCCGTGTTTCGTTTCTGGAATTCTATACACACATCCCTTAGGGGGTGTACATGTGCCTCTTGAGGGTTATTACCTTTAACCTACTTTTTGACCTGCGATTTTTAAGCAATTATTGACTTTAAAGGGACATGCCCAGGTCTAAAATCATCAAAAAATCGGTGATTTTATTTTGGCTTCTTAATATGACCATATGATGTAAACATGTCCATAGACTAGAAGTGCAAAAGTTGTTAAATTTTTGTGCTGCGCATTCACCAGTTAGGCTAGATATAGAGACGAAATTTCTGATTTCTAATTATTGACAACCATGTCAAAAATAAAAAATATTGTCCCTATATCTAGCCTAACTGGTGAATGCGCAGCACAAAAATTTAACAACTTTTGCACTTCTAGTCTATGGACATGTTTACATCATATGGTCATATTAAGAAGCCAAAATAAAATCACCGATTTTTTTATGATTTTAGACCTGGGCATGTCCCTTAAATTGATGGCGGATAGTAAGTTTAGTTTCCGTACGATATCTCGGAAAACGTTTGATGGATTGTTTTCATATTGCACACACACATGCCTTAGGGGGTGTTGATGTGCCTTTTGGGGGTTTTGACCTAATTAGGTACCGTCAATTTCACAGCAATTAGTGACTTTATTTGATGGTGGATGATAAGTTCAGTTTCCGGACGCTATCTCGGAAAGCTTTTGCTGGATTGTTTTCATATTGCACACACACATGCCTTAGGGGATGTAGATGTGCCTTTTTGGGTTATAACTTTTGACCTAATCTTTGACCCTCGATTTTCAGGCCATTATTGACTTTAATTGATGGCGGATGATCAGTTCAGTTACCGGACGATATCTCGGAAAGCGTGTGCTGGATTGTTTTCATATTGCACATACACATCTCTTGGGTGGTGAATATGTGCCTTTTTGGCGGATATTATGATTTTTGACATAATTTCTAACCTTTGACTTTGAGGCCATTATTGACTTTAATGGCGGGGGATATCGTTAGTGTCAGCGCTCTTGTTAACCCTTGTATATTTGGTGTTTGAAGAGAGTAAATTAAAAAAAGGGGAGTATAATTTATTTCACACTTTCACAATGGTGAAATCCGAAAAACGAACATCTTATTGTTCAAGATCTTTGGTTTTTTCTATGAAACACAATTTGTATGGGAATTGGATATCATATAGATGTCTAATTCTGACTTACAAAGTCAATCCCTGCACTGAAAGTGTTAAGTATTTATAATAAGGGTAGACCCATAACATAGGTATTCAAATGAAGCGCAAAGAGCTATCTAAGACATTGATGAGACTATTTGGGACTATTTCTGAATAATTGTATTATGCATATTGGCCCCGGGAATTTTGCCTGAAATTTTTTTTTTAGTTTTATAGTTTCCGCAACAAAGTCCAAAATGGCAAAATCCTATGTCACTATAGAGCTTGCTTTCTTTTAATTGAATTAAAGTTTGTTTGTTATCTACACTAAGCCTTGTAATTTAATCTTTATGTAAATATACTTATAAATATACTGAATGGTTCATTGGTACTTTCAGAGGAACTTCTGAGGATAAATGATGATATGAACAATGTGTTTATGCGGTATGAGCGATTTGAGCGCATGAGGGCACAGGCTGGTCAAGCCCCTCCTACCGGACAACCTACAGGACAGCCAACCGGACCACCTCCATATCCGACACAAAACCAAGCTCCAGCTATTGTATGTGAAAAACATGTACCATATTTATTCTAATAAATGCCTATGTTCTAATATGATTTGAACATGAAATCCATGATTTAGAATAAATATGGTACCTTAATATGTACATGTACCCTGACTATGACATCTTTATTAGCGTTCTGAAGCATATCTGGCCTCCTAATCCTGGTACCTGTTATATAGGCGGCCGGCCACATGAAGTAAATGTTCTCTAATAACTTTTTGATGGCATTTTTTGTTACAAGCAAGCATCCATTTCAAAACATTATTTCCAGAAAGCATTTAAGATAATGCACATGAACTAAAATCCGAGATGGCGATGACTAATATAATTCTAGGAAATCAAAGAAATATAAATAGTTGCTGCTCATTCGACAATAAAGACAAAATAAATACAAAGACCAATGTCAATTCGGAATAATAATAATATGATTGGCAGTGGCAAATCTTTTTCTATCAAATCAACCCAGCAAACAGGAGGCTTTTCACCAATGTTGTTTTGATGTTAGCCCGCCGTCTTCGACGTCGGCCTAACATCAAAACAACATTGGTGAAATGCCTCGTGTTTGCTGGGAATGTATCTTGGAATGGCTCCATCACCCACAGGAAAGGGATCACACCCAATCTTTGCCATCGAGTTGAGCGCAATAAGAACAAAATAGCAACATAACGCCATAAAGAGTTGAATATTCCATTATTGGGTGCTTTCAAAAATAATGTAGCTCAAAGAAACCTGCTGTAACTACGCCATGTATGCTATCCAAGACCAATTTGATCCTCTCTGATCACAAATTATATTAAAAACAATCATCTAATTTAAATTAATCTTTCTGACAAAAGCGGTTGATTGTTGTCGCAAATCAGTCCTTCTGAATAATGATGAAGAAAGAATATGGACCTTACACAAAACAGTTAATCAGTGGGAGATACACAGCCCTGATGGTCAGTGTACAGCTTGTTAGGAATACGGGACTTCCAACATATCAGTAGTGTCAAGATAGTATTTTATTTTCTGTTATATATATATATATGTATAGAAATATATAAGATTTATATATGAGATATACACTCACGTGAGGTACTAACTTGATTTCATTTAAAACAATCGATTTGAATTTGAAATCTGACTATTTGCAGCTGTGCTACAGTAACTTACTGAGCTGTTATGAAGATGAATTGCCATTTAGGCTAATTAATAACCAGGTATTGGTGCAGCAGCACACAAATGATCTAAAGATATGTGGTGCTGTCAAAATAAAAACTTATTTGAACTTCAGGCCATGTGACAAAAGATAATCGAAATAACCCTATATTAAGATTTATATATATCTGCTCTCGACTCCTTGTTCATATTATCATAATTATGATCATTTATAAATAGTTGTTCAATTTTTTGATAACTGATCTGAGGCGAGATAACTTTTGCTCTTTGTCAATGTTGATAAACATGTGGGCACACTAGAAAAGTCACATTTATGTAGCTCTATACTCATACGAAGACCAGGAATCAATGAATCAACTTGGATTATAACAATATATTTGAATTCAACAATATTTGTGTCTACATTCTTTTTTCTTATTTTTTGAACATGCACAATATGAGATATTTGGGTGACTACTCGAGGAAATAAAAAAAAACCAGCTCGAATAATGACACAATTATTAAAAATTTAACACGCTATATATCACATCATCATCAGGGTTTTTGAAATTATTGGCTGTACACGAAGGTCTTCATTTTAGTGCTAATTATGGCAAAAGCGGTGTTGATCGTAAAATAAAATTACTATAAACATGATAAATGCCACAAGTAAATGGAAAGTAAATTCCAGAAGGGTTGAGATATTTTGCTGTCATTATGCATAATTTACCATAAACAGTGTCATCTGACAACGAGGAATCTTAAAATAAATATTAGTTTATAATAAATAGTAAACATTAGTAGGCTGAGAAGCCAGTGGATATAATTGTAACATTACTTGGATAAAGTTCGCCATACTTATATAATATGCAATTGTAGCTGCGCTGGACAGATATGCACGTCTGCATGCTCATGTGACAAGGAGCACTGTCTGTCTGTTGGTGTTATATTACTTCCCATATGTCTAATGATAGATGTGTCATGTGTGTTCCAAGGGCT
Source organism: Flabesymbios commensalis (assembly GCA_964017125.1). Lineage (NCBI taxonomy): Eukaryota > Metazoa > Annelida > Polychaeta > Terebellida > Flabelligeridae > Flabesymbios > Flabesymbios commensalis. Next base: position 56,504,726 of record OZ024904.1, on the reverse strand, counting down.
GATATTTAAAAATAAATGTTCGCAGTGCCTCAAGCCATGGAGATAAATGTGATTTTCTGTCATTTAATAATAGTCCAATAGCCATGGAGTTAACCTTCCAAAAATACCCCCAAATCAGGTTTTAATGATGGTTTTGGCAGGGCAAGATGTGTAGAATCAGAATCTGAATTTTTTTTATGGATGTCTAGATGGATTCGGTGGATAATTTGAAAGGGTCTATTACAAAAAATGTGCTAAATTAACCAGTTTGTATGCTATTCTAAATCTGACTATACGCCGGCAGCCATCTTGGACGCCATCTTGAACAACTAAAAACAAAAAAATAATTGGTCAATAAGCGTTCCATTAGCATCATTATTGTACTGATGATAATTAATCACCATTGATATTAAATTAGTTATTATGTATAATAATTCTGTCCAAATTTACATTAACAATCTGGTTGCTAAAAAGCCTCTTGTGCTAAACAGGTTAAATATTGCCCTTAATTGTATGGGAGTGGTCTAAATGGATTCACTGCCCACTAAACTAGTTAAAATAGTGTATTACAAACGAAGATTGAGCTAAAATTAACGAAATTAGACTATTTCCAAAGTATTAGGGCCTACTATAAGCCAGCGAACATCTTCGAAGCCATCTTGAAAAAAATGACCTTAAAACTGAAAAGTGATACAAACATCCACCCTGGTGATGAAAGTGGTCTTATTGTGCAGTGATTTGTGGTGGATGTCAGCTTGTAACATAAAATGCCATGTGAAGTCAAAATATTTTAATGTGGCCGGCTGCCTAATAGTAGTGTATTCATGGTTTTTATCCCCACCCAATGAGAATATCCCAAGCCCAACAAATGGAGTATGGGGGTTATGGTTTCACCCCGCACATTCTTCTGTCTGTCCATATTTTAATTTCGGGAGCATATTTAGGAAACCCATGGGGAGATTTCTTCCATGCACACACACATCCCTTTTTAACCTACTGTATTTTGCGGGGTATAGTACGCACCTGTGTATAGTACTAGGGACCTCAACACACGCTCAGATGCCTAAAATTGGCTTGCATTCGCCTCATTTTGTGACCATGCCGTGAAAGGGTATTTTTAGAGTGCAAATATAACAAATCATAACAAGTAAAAAAAAACCAAAAATCGGTAAGATGTATCACTTATTCTTGTTCATCTGGTATTTCAAGAAAAAAAACGAATACAAGCTAAATATGCAACGTTACAATCACCGGTTGCCGGTACCGGTGCCATTTCGTCGTCATGCACGCTACAAAATGGCGTCATTGTTGTCATTTTTTCTGGACATACTGAGGTATCACGCACTGGCGCATGTGAGCCCACGTGTAAAAGTGGATCTAATTTGCATATTCATACTCTGCAGGTCACGCAGTTTTGAATGATTCCAAAAAATCTGCTGTGGGCCCGAATTTTAATATTTTTTTCACCTTTTTAAATCTTTGTTGCTAGATTTGACAGCTATCAAAACTTTAAAAAGTATGTTTTTTTGCATAATTTAGTACAGAATATACTTTTCTAATGATAAATAATATTAATTTGAAGTAAAAATTGCCGGCTCATGTGCGCGGACTTGTTTTTGCGGGTTGTTTTTAAACGTTCAACAGGTGTCAGTGCGCGTCGCGCACCGACTAACGTTACTCTGCCGACAGTCACTGTGTGGCGCGGCAGGCATAATCGCATTGTATTTACAACGTTATAATGGATGTCTCGCCTGAAGTACAATCGCTGGCGCGACGTCTAGGGGGCGATATCAACTTGGAAACACAAAGTGGTATGATTTTTATTATTATTTATTTATTTTTACATGAAATTGTGGCAATTTATGCAGTTTAAGTAGACTTATATTTACAATAAATCTAGATATCTTAGACACCACGAAATCGTTGATTGATTTTACTTGCAGGTTAATATAAGTGGGTAGGCCTACACCGCAAGCAAGAGTCACCTACTCATTGTTTTATTCTATGTGGTATATCCAATATCCAATATCACAGACATTTAACCAGCATAAGCTAGCATGATAAAGAAAACCAACGCTGCCATTGGCATTGCTGGGATTGAAAATTTCAAACCAATAAAAATGAAACCCACAAATAGTTTGTTGTAGCCATGTAGGGTCTACCAGTAAACATTTATTTAACAAATGCTTTGACTTTGTAATAGATGCTCATACTATAGGCCCAAGCAAGGTATTAAATTCCCTCCAACCTGATACTCCACAATGGAGGGCTGCTGGAGTATTCTGTCAAAGTCAAATTGTGCAGATGACCATTTTTCATAAATATAGAGTAGACTACATATTTTTCGTCATTTGAAGCAAAAATTTGCTTTAGTGGGCCTAATTCCAGCTTCATTGACAAATGAATGAAATATAGACACAAACAATGCAGCACGCCAGCAGCAAAACAACATTGGCATATTGATTGGTAGGTCTACAATATAGTTAGGTCTACCAATCAGGTCTCATGTGGAAATAGAAACCATCGGTTAAATTTTGGGCCAACATTGTAGACAGTGGGCCGACATTAAAACAACATTGGCATTGGGTCAATGCGTTGATATAATGCTGGGTCCCAGGGCTGGGTCATCACAGGCTATCACGATGTGGCCTAGGCCTATAGGTTAACCAACCAATGTTAAAACGACATTGGGTGAATGACTCTAGTTTGCTGGATAGGCCTACTCCCAGCAAAAACGAAACGTCTAACTAATGTTCTAATATTATCTAATGTTGTTTTAATGTTGGCCCGCCGTCCTCGACGTCGGCCCAACATGAAAACAACATCGGGTGAACGTTTGCTGAACTGTTTTCCAAAACTTGAGACATAATATAGCCTTTGACCCGTGGTATAATATATCCCTGTGCTACCTGTATATTTTATTTCGTTTGTAGCCTAGATAACAAGTGAGATATATATCCGTGCTTGCGTGATGGACATTGCTACAATATTAAAATCATAATAAGCCTACATAAGACTACTATTAGATATATCATATAGGCTATTTTAAATGCCTATTGGCTAAAGCCCTTAAACTTAATCCTAGGCCGAGATCTAGGAGTGAGACTTTATATCTGTATTTTATTAGAATATAGTGTGTTAAAATTGAAATTGTCAATTTTAGCTTGAGGTTTCAAGCTAATAAGCCCATATCCCAAAGGCTAGATTAGGTCTATTTTTATTAATAAATGTATAATGAGCTGTAAAAAATGTATAATGAGCTGTAGGCCTATCTTGGTGACGTGTTGCATGCTAAATTCTTTCTTGGTAAAACAAAACTGAAATTCACAACTTTTACAGCATTAAGACCGATTAGGCCTACAGTCAGCTATAATTTTTATTAACCCTTACAATAATAAGCCCTACATTATAAAATTTAAATCTAAGATATTTATAATGCAGGCGAACATCGTTATAACCAATCACTGATGACACAGTAAGTCAGTAGACCCCTATAGTTGTGGTCCATTAGGCCTGAGTCAATTAATCGGCCAATAATATTATAATCGATCTGATCATCATATTTAAACATACATAAATATCACAGTTGCCCTATTGGTATGTTCTTTGGAAAACAAAAACTTAAGGGGACAGTTATTCCGTAGGGCTATTAAGACAATCAATCTGTTTATGATACAGTAACATTTGCGTAATTATGATGACATGGGACGTTCGCCTCGTCCGCTTGCGATTATTCAATGTCTGAGACTTCAACATCAACCGACCAGCTCATTGGACTGACACTTTTGTATAAATGTGTGAGCCATGCGCCCAACAAACACAAATTCTCTACCACTGCGCACTACAGTAATATTGAACTCTTTAAGCCATTATGCCCGGTTATATTAAACCGCACCTGGGGTTTCAAAATATCATATGACATTCCAGCAATCAATTTCTGCTCATTAGAATCGTGTATTAGCTACTAAGACAGTGGTCGAATTAAAAAGCACATTGATTGTTCGATGTCGGGGCGAACCCACAAGGGTTATCTATAGCTGTTTGGACATACATGACATGTACATGGTCCAGCGTTGAGCTAAGTGCATGTATTGAATATACTGCTGTAAGCCTATTTCTGTTTATTGAAGGCCTGTTTGCGTTATCACTGTAATGAGTCTGCGCCTAAGGCTCCACTGTTGGATAAATCATATGGGCCTACAGCTGGATTTTATAACACAATTTTCTGGGAAATAACCTATATATTCTGGAGTACATGACCTAAGCGTGCTGCTAGAACCGATTTGTATGGTAACGATTTGCGCTATAACGATGTTTGCCTGCGAATTCAATGGTGATTTCTTCTTCAGATTTTCTTCTTGACTTTGAAAGACAAATATGAATTACTCAAAAAACGACTATAGATAATTTAAGGGTTATTTACTTTTTTTGCACTGCAATTCCCGAGAACATTTTTTTTTTTTAGATCGACCAGCACCACCTCTAACAGTTGCTGTCTACCTGAATATTTATTGTGAGTCTGCCAACAATTCACAGCTAAGGCAACATCTCGAGTCACTCTATCCAGATGTGATAGTTGGAAAAGTGTCTAATTTGACACGTGTTGTAAAAAAAATGCTAGACTCCTGCGGCTGTGCCACACATAACTCTGACAAACTCTCGCAAATTTTGTGTGCGGATCTTCCAATAAAGTTAAATAATTGTTTCCCTCATCTTCAGGCAGCAGGCATTTCCACACAGCCACCTTGGAACATCAGTAATGAGTTAGAGGTTGTGACACACGGTCTTATAGTAGACATGATGAAGGCCCGAATTCCATGGCCAATCATACAAGATGCTGTAAAAAAAGCGGGACTATCGGTAGGTTACCAGAAGTTAGTGAGAGACTGTCAAATAATTTACAAGAAATACCTAGCCATAAATAAATCAAAAGGAAGAGGAAGAACATCGGAAAAGCTTAATTTGTTTCTCAAAAAACATTATACAATAGTAGAGCATAATCAGAGAAATATAGAAAGAAGAGTAAAATCACTTGAAGGCAAATTAATTAAAGAGAAAGAAAACTCAAATGTATTGAAAAAAGAAGTGAAGAATCTTAAGGAAATAAACAAGGACATTATTAATCTAGAAGCAAATTTAGAGAAAGAAATCAAGGATATGTGTGATGAAAATGAAATTATTTCCAAAGAAAATACGAAACTTGTAGCAGAGAAAGAAACTTTAAAATTAAATATTGGACAAATTAAACAGACAAATTATTACAAAAGGCTGGTGCGAAAAGAAAACAAATTAAAGCATGAACAAAGTAAATTACAAGAACACAAAATAACCTTTGAAGAACACTCACATAAGAAAGCTATAAAAGAGAACAGGGAGTTAAAATCAAAAATTGAAAATTATTCAGAGGAATGTGATATGCTGGCTGCAAGAGTGGAATATTTGGAGAAAGTTGAAGAAAATATGAAAGAAAACGAAATTGAAATGGAGATAGAGCTAGATGAAACGAAAGAGAAGTTGGGAAAACCGAAGACACGTACACACGAAGGGAAACGAGGGCAATTTACAGACAGCTTAAGGTTACTGGTAATGGAACTGGCAAAAGAGCAAGTCAGTGCAAAAAGAACAGCTACTGTCATAAAAACTGTTAGTCGCCATCTTTTCGGTGTTGAGTTTGAAAATAACGATCTTCCCTGCGAATCATCAGTTCTGAATATCATTAATGATGCAGGATCACTATCGACATGCCAAGTTGCAGAATCGCTTCTTTCCAATCGGCACAACACTCTACATACGGATGGCACTACTCGCGACCACTCAAAATTTATTGACCTAGAATTCACCACCCAAACAGGAAAAACATTCTCTCTTGGTTTCGCAGATATCGGAAAAGAAAATGCGGACACTGTTTTCAATACAATTTTAGCAATGTTAGATATGGTCAGTGATACACAAGATTCAAATGAAGAAAATACCAAGCAGCTAATGAAAAATATCAGCAATGTCATGATGGACGGAGCTGCAGTGAACAATAGTTTCTTTTTAAAATTTTCGGAATATCGCAACAGTCTGTTGACAGATGATCCACAAGTTACAGAGCTGCAACGCTTCAGGTGTATGTTGCACTCTCTATTAGGTATGGCACGCGAAGTGGAAAAAGGCATGAGGTTGCAACAAACAACGCTCGAAGAACAATCTGGCAAGATGGGGATGGCTGGACTGACGTGTTTTACCAAGTGGAATGTAGATAAAGAGAGTGCTGCACTGCGTGCTATTCGTGCCTCTTCTGAGTTACTCGGTCCAAGAGGAGACCAAAAATCTGGATGCAGATCCTATTGGCTGGCTTTTATGAATGAACATCTCCAGAAGTGCAGTCATATACATGGATTCCGAAGCAATAGATTTAACTCTCCTTTTATTCAGGCTTACGGTTTGTGGTATCATCATAAAGATATCATCAATTTTTTTGACCTTGGCAGTCTTGGAAATGGAAATTTATACACTAAAGCTTTGCAAGCTGATATAAATTCTATGCATATCTTATCTTTCATTCGCTGTCTTGCACTTCTATATGCACACATAACTGCCCCTTTGGAGAAATTACTTCTTGATAATTCTGTGCCAATTCTAGACCTTTCCATCTATGTGACTGCTCTTGTTGAAAATCTAACATCAAGATATCACGATTTATTAAAACACGACAGTCAGCCATTCATTCCTGACAACCCTCCTGTAAAAGACCATCTGTATGAAACACTTTATCAGAATATAACAGAAGAGATTGAAGAACTATGTAAGGATATATTGTGCGAAGCAGCTGGAAACATTTGCAAAGTCATAAATCGACAAATGGCGGCTTTTGTAGAGGAAAGTGTTGTACATGATGGATCAAATGAAGAACTTAGAACCCAAACTAAGGGTGTTCCAAAGAATAATTTGGCCAGCGAAAATGATTTTGGAATATTGGATTACATTCAAAAAATGAAACCAAACTCAAAAACTCTACATAACTCAAACATTGCTATGCTCAAAGTCAATAACCCAGTGGAATGGTTAAATAAAAAATCCTTAGCAGAAAAACGAATTATCATGGGGAATCTGAGAACACAATCCTCAAAACGAGTAAAATTGTATAAGCAGTTAGAATCAAAAGCAAAAGAGCAGAGAGTAGATGCAATGAAAGATAATATGGAAGAGAAAGTGAGAAAAGAAACAAAAAGAAGGAAAATGGAGGAAAAGGCCCAGGAGGGTTGTGAACAATATGGGGGTGTTTGCCGGTCAGCAGAAGATGTCGAAGAAATGCTATTAGATCTAAATACTAAAAATAAAAAAATTAATGCCCTTAAAATGCAAATTCGTTTTTACAAACGATATCAAGAAGACCTGAAACAAATAGACAAAACAAATTTCTGCTTTATGGAAAATAATTCCCCAGCTTCTGATGATGTATTAAAAGAAAGACTTTTAAATATATTACAATCAAACCCTCCTACATCAATTGACAATGGTGTTGAACATATCGACGACGGTTATGAGTATGATATCGGAGATTTTGTTGCAGTGGCATTTGAAGACAGATGGTATCCAGGAGAAGTGATGGCCATTGATGACTCGTCATTCACTGTCAGTTTTTTCGAGTATTGTGGAAATACTGCAGCACAAGGATTTAAGTACCCAAGGAGACCTGAGGTCATAGACATAGAAACTCGTTTTATTATTGCTGGCAATTTAGCCATACAGCCAATACGTGGAGGTCGGGCTTGGGAAATAGATGAATGTGGAGCCATCAATGAAGATTACAATAAATATTCTGACAAATATTTCTAAATCATTACAAGGCCTATGTTGGTAATATAATGTCTTCTAAATTTTCCCAGGCATATTGCAGAGTGACATGATAGTCGCTAGCGGACATTGTCCTGGGAAAATAAGAATGAATGTTCAGTAACAGCATTCATATATGTACAGTATATATCTCCTAGCTTATATGTAAATAATCCCTTAAATGTAGATCTTCACATTTCATTTTTTAGCCATTATATCAACAACATTTTGCTGCTGGGGTGAGTGAGATGTTCATTATATTATAGTAGATGTATGCCTTGTTAGAAAATAACACAGAAATCCATTCTGCAGAATGCTTATATATATGCTTATAACCTGTGGTGGTAAGTTACGATGAGAAACAATATCTATAATGTTTCTACAAGGTGTGATTTTTCAAGACACATAATCAGGTTATACTTTATTTTCTCAGAAGAACCAGCGATGTTATAAATGTTCAAAATAGACCTAACAAATTATAATTGTCAGGGTTTGAATACACATATGACATATTGCTAAATTAATTTTTAGCTTAGAAATCTCTGAATCCAATTATTACCTAGGTTATAAATACTTACTCCAATACATGTATATATATATCTATAGGTAATCAAGATTAGAAACTATGCTGAACATTGATTATATGATGTACATGATTGAGTAGATGTGATGTTCAAGATGTATATTTTATGAAATATGATAATATATTCAGAATATACTATAACAACAATTATCAAACTTGGGGTATGAGCCTCAATAAATATATTATGTGCCTGTTATGATATTAGTATATCACATGAACATTGGTTTTTCAAAACATTCAAATATTTCAAATTCAGTTATTTTCTTGTATGCATTTTTCTTTCTACTTCTTCATTTTGAACATTTTGAAGCTGAAATATTGTGTGCAATAAAAATGTGATTTTTAAAATTAACAAATACACATAAAATCCCAGTGAACACGACACGCTATCTGAATGTTGGTTAAATGCTGGGCCACCGTCTATGACGCTGGCTCAACATTACACCATTACCAACATTGGGATAGCATCCTGTGTTTGCTGAGATGTAATGATAATTAAAAAGAAATAACATTACTATTGCCTCAAACATGGTAAAACACCATTGCTAAAAAATCAGTCTACTATACAGCTATATTTGTACTTATTTTTTCAGGGCTTATACTTGGAATTATGCGCTACTTCTCAGAAAATTTTCAAAAACAAATAAAAAATTTAGTTGTGTGAAATATGTGTTTCATGTTTATGCATGTGTTTATGGTTAATATGGATGAGCTGTTCTCATCTAGTACCTTAGCTAAGGCAACGTTTGGGTTACGAGCTAAGAGCATAATGTCGCTATAATGTTCAACTTAATTTGTGCTCGGTTGTCATGGAAACAAGAAATGCTTAAAAGTAAAAAAAATATAAATGTGACTGGAGAAAACAATTAATTCAAATGGGTATTGAAACTGAAACTTTTTTGTGGGGAACTTTATGTTAAAAATATGTTTGTTCAGCCAGATAAATGTACTGCTACTTTCCAATAGTTACCATGGCTACATAGTACATGGAATTACTCTCAATATCCATCTATGATTGAAATATTGATGGATTGAGGTCTAATGAGACAATGGTATATTCCTTGGATTAAGTGATGTCATCTTCACCAATGTTACACAGAATTGGTGACAACTTATAGTGGTTGCCATGGAAACCATAAACATGATAAATGAAATGGAGTTGCCCTGTGAACTAAATGAACAATTTAAGGCTGTCAAATGAAAATATGCCAGTTCATAACTATTTTGAATTGAAAAATCTTCTCCACTTCTTTTGAATGTACAATTGATGATCAATTATAATGGTTGCCATGCAAATATTGAAAATGATGAAGAAAATGCAGTTGCCACGGGAAGTGAATGAAACACATTCAAGACTACAGAGGTAAAAATATGGTATTGTATACCTGGGATGGACAAATGTTGCCTGAAGTCACCATTTTTTAACATTAAATTAATGATAAATAATAGTTGCTATGGAAACCTTGAACAACCCAGAAACTGGGGTTGCCATGGATACTAAATAAAGCAATTCAACACTAACAATTGAAGTTTAAAATATGGCAATATTTGAGAATATTATTTAATAATTGTAAATTTATGATTATAAATTAAAAAATAGTTGTCATGAAAAATAATTTAAAAAAATTAAAAATGGGTTGCCATGGAAACTGAGCAAAATAATTCAAACCTCTGAAGTGAAAACAGCAAAAGTCCTTTGATTTCAAAATTTATTTGCATTTATATCAACGTTTTTATTAAATAAGTAGTATTTTACAGCAAAAAAAAAAGATTTTTATGTATCACTATTAGTAACTATTGGTTGCCATGGAAACCTGATATTGTCATTAAGAAGATGCGCAAAATATTTTAAAAATCAAAAACATCTTAAGACTTGATCATACAAGTAATGTTTGTTGAAAACAATAATTTCATGTTGAGGGTCTGTATGTATATAGCTCAGACAAGTGAGGCAGAATTAGGGTGTTTTCCCTTTTTGGGGGATTTTTTTCCTAAACTTCCATGTTTACCATACAAACCTATTATGAAAATCACTGACAACTTTGAACAAACAATTACCAATAACTTTGCACCCGACTGTCGGATTTAAAAAAATTAAAAAGCATTTTGCTTAGCTGAACCAGATCTATTGACCAGGCTAATATTTGCAGTCATTTAATCAATTTAAAATTTCGATTGAGGTCCCTAATAGTACTCACATGCCAAGATATGTACCAAAAATCATAGATAGTTCGCACCGGTGGATAGTACGCATGAATTCGGGTGAGTGCCAGGGTGGTGATTATGAATGCAAGTTGTATGGGGGATGTGTACGGTATGTCTTTAACTCAAGGCATTCAGAATGTGGTTCATCCCAGCTGGTTACACAAGGACATAATTGATTTGCCAGTATAGATTATATAAAATAAACGAAATGATTTGGTGAATATAGAAGTTATGACCAATATAAAATTAGGAATAACTATCTTAGTATTATATTTATTTTTGTTATTTTGTGGAATTGACCACATAGATAATCACGACGTAACAATTAGCGCCACCTGATGAAAGCAGTTGTAGTTAAGTAAGTGATAGGAAAAGCGCCACCTGGTGAATGGGTTTACAGTTTATTACCAGCAGTCAAATGACTGCCAAACAATGATGTAATCTTATAATTTTTAGGAATGCCCCCCCATGAAAGCCAGCTGCATCCAAATCATTGGCGATTACGTTAGCTTCCAGTGACAGGTGTACCAAACACATCAAACACCATAAGCCTATGACACATCTTATGGGCAGATCTAATAAAAATCGTAGTCTATCGATCTTTCATCTAGCCTAATTAAGACAAATATTAGCATTGTAGCCTGTAGGCCTATTTGTAAATATATTTATACTTCCCATCATGCTTCATTTAGGCTGTATTTTAGAATACTACTGACTTAAATTTGACAAATGTATTAGGAGCATATTATAACATATATATTGCTGTGAAGCATGTGGGCCTATAATAATAGAATCCGCTAATAATCAAGCTGTGTACATGTATTTAAATAGGCAAGTCACGTCGCCGCCGACAGCATTATCTAGTGAATTAAATAAATGCTTCCAGCTATCATGTTGACAACGCCATGGCCCATGATGTATTGATCAGAATGGGGTAGAGATCGAAGAATGATGAGATCATTATTTATAATTAGGTCAATAAATGACTTTGATATTTAAAAGACAAATAAATGCATCGTTTTTATGTAATATTATTTCACTAGACATCTAGGCCGAAAAACTGCATACTTTGCATCACGAAATACACAAAAATAGCTTTTAGGCCTCAGATAAACTTTTGCCGGATGCATATTGTCGACGTGTTGTGGTTTGTCCGTCTGTATGCCACTTATATTATAGCACTATTAAAAATAGAAAATAAAACCCACAATCATGTACACTATATGATCATTAAAAAACTCTAATAACGATCATCCCCCCTGTAATCTCGGGGGGTATTCTAATTAACTCCCTGACCATTTAATAGAATAAATACCGTATCTAGAAAACTGTGTCACTGACTGATATCTGTAATATACATACAAACTATGCTACTACAGTGAAACTGGTAAACTCCATGCAGCATGCGAAATGAGTGGGTCCCGTTCCTCCGGGACAACCAAAGGCTCACACGGATAACCATATTTAGCTTGTACGGTTCTCCAACAGACAACCTTTAAATTCTCCTACCATATGAAATTATCCCTAATAAATGTGGAGACGAAGTTGGGGGCGCGTTTCTTATGTGCACTAAAATGTTATTCTAAATTTCACGGACGCATTGATCTGCCGCGGCGCTGTCATTAAGCCATGCGACATTGGTGAGAGCTCAGTGCACGTGCTAACCCCCATCCACTCTCACGCCGCCACTCGTGAACGCTCATAGCAGATGTCACTGGTGTGTTAATACAGGCTGACACCTTATGCAGCCAAGGCCCGCTATAGATGACGCGTTGGATGATGTGGTTACCATCACATTTCATCTTGGAATGTTCTTGTTTGGGCATGATGATATCTAAATATGGTATTTGTTTTTAGATACATTAACAAACAAATACCACACTAGCATAATAGAAATGCGTCGGCAACATGCTGTATGAAAGCTTTGAAAAGACGCAGGCCTAACCTAACTAAATTTACGTCTAATTTCACACAGTGTGTAGGTTTTAGAATGTGTGCCTAAGATGCCGTCATCTACTCTTGCCGACCTTAGCCCGCCATTGATAAAATAGTGGTATGTCATCTTTGCAGTTCAATGTTCAATGCTGCAACAGCATTAACGGGCCAATGCTATGGGTGGATCATCTCATTTAAGCACGTTTCAAGTCCTGTGTCTCGGCGCTACTATAGCAGAACAAGATCCATGCCTCACATGTTTGGATGACCAGTGGACGCCAACTGCTGACGGCCAAAACAGAAGGTAGCATGATGAACAGGGACGGACGTTTTTTCCTGTCATCGAGACTTCAACTCTACTTAGCATTAGGCATATACATGGCGTCGCAATAAAGGCCTACGCCAAGAATATAACAGGCGCGGTTGTAATTCTGTCTGAAGCATACAACAAAATGCTGTCAATGACAATGGCGTTTATGACAGTGTTACTTAGTATAGGAAACTTTTTATATTATGGTATACAGATTAAGTGTACGGTAACGCCTATGTTATCATGATTTTTTTGCGGACAACCAAATAGTGACCAATGGTTGTCGGCAGGACAACCTGTCTTTCACACCTTATCGTGAACACTGCCATGGGACTGATAGATCTGTGACAGCTGCTCAGATAAGCCCTGTATATAAGGGAGTAGATTTATAGGTCATACGCCCAATATCGCGAACCACGTTTTTAGCCATTTAAAAAATATTTGGTGACTAAATTTTATTTTTTTCAGCTCCATTCAACTTGCCAAGTTATACGGCGCCTATTTCTGCCGTTTTTTTGGCAAAAAATACTTTACATCGTCTGATCCTTTCTTTGTCATGTATGATGACAGGTGCAAGTCATTCATCATTAGAGCGGTGAGCGATATTAAGTGAAATTCAGGACAAACGTTATACATAACAAAGAAAGGATTTCCCAATATTTTACCCTGAGATCGCCCGACATTTTAGTGAGTTGAATAGAAGTACAAAAAAATAGTTTCAGCCAGTAAATATTTTTTAAATGGCGAAAAACGTGGTTCGCGATATTGGGCGTACGACCTATAGTGGTCGTCATGTCTGTGGTAGTGATCTGTTTCTTTATTCTGACAGAAGGAATGCTAGGGCCCACTTCTTATACATATAGTTGTTAGCTCAGAGGGTATTGCGTACATGTGATATTTCCGATCTGCGGTCCTCAGCAGTGATGACATATATCTGGGCTCAAGTAGAGAGGGTGCACACCACCGACCTCTTGTGAATCAAAGAATGGACGGAATTGTTCGGTGAACGTGGGCTTCCTATAGATGATGATCTGGCGGAAGCATCATCCAGGACAGTGACACATAGGTCTAGAAATGGTAATTTGCTAGAGTGTCTGGTTCGGTGGTAAAATGTATATGGTCGTTGATGTTATTGATGCGGGATGTCAATGAGTCTGCGTCACTTTCATGCATAAGGACAAAAATGTCACAACCCCCCATGATCACTGCGTGATCAAGATCTGCTGAAGGCAGGTCGAAACGTTGCAATCGTTTCACTCTTAAGTTGATAATTCAGTCAAATGGAAGTACTTTCTACATGAATCTTGGAATCATGAATAATCTTCTCCACAACAAAGAAAACAGCTATAGATGTGATCAGCACTTTAAGGGTTAATGAGAGAAATGTGTGAAGACTGTACGCAGTGGAACCTGCAAGCTTATGACCGAATAAAAAACAGCTGAAATGGGGGTGGGGGGTATACTATTGGCGTCGCCTCGGATGTCTGTCCGTACCGCGTCCGGATGCCCGCATTTTAGTTTCCGGAGCAGAACTCTGTAACCCGTGCCTGGATTTCTTCAATTTTTGACACACACATCCCTTAGGGGGTGTAGATGTGCCTTTTGGGTTTTTTGAAATTTTACCTACTTAATTGGCCGAACATCCACCATAATTAACTATAATATGCCTGATATTAGCTAGACGATTACTATGAAACAGATTGTGTGGTTTCCGGGAGGGATATGCTCTGAAAATTTTCAACTCGAACAAATTTAAAATGGCTGTCTATCGGCCATAATTAACTTTAATATACCTGATACCAGACAAAACGTGCCAGATAGTTAGATGCTAAAACCTTCAAAATTGGTATAATTTGAAAAATAATGATTATAAAAGTTATTCGTACACTTCTTTAACTTTCTGATCAAAAAAATAAAATGATTTCAACTTTCTTAAGTACCGGACATTCGGTCTAAATTTGCATACATTTAAAATGGGGGACAAATAACAATATGTGCTGATTTTTATTAAAGTTTTTAAAACGTGCACAGGAGAAGCAAAATGAGTCATGGTCTCAACTGTGTACCATCACTGTTTATGGCGAAGGGGCTTTGAAACCACATTAACATAGTTTTAGAGCAGCCGCACACGAAAAATGGGCCACTTTTAAGGGTAAGAAAAGGCTTTTTTGCTAGAGAAAAACACATAAAATCAAAATAGCCAACAAAATTCGACATTATTATGCATTAAATCTATGCGCAGCCCATTCCATGGGATATATACCAGTGCAATGAATACTATGAAACAAAATGTATGGTTTCAGTGAGGGAAATACCCTCTGAATGGCAACATTTAAAAAATGCTGACTCGCGACCATCATTGATTTCAATATCTGTAATATACACAGTAACCTAGATATGTGGATCATTATTGTAGAGCAGAATGTGAGACTTAGAGAAGTATGCACGCGGGCGGGGCGGGGGGTTATGTTGGCCGGCTAGCCTCTTCTTGATAAATGTTCATTTTATCACGTTAGCAAATTTTTCGGATGACCACTTTTCTTAAATACACCTATTTTTCATCATTTTAAGCTGGAATTTGTGTTAGCAATTCCAGTTTTAAATAAATAAAAAAATATAAATAAACAATTCAGCATCATAAGGGTTAATGGGATAGCAATTCCAGCTATGAATGAAAAATATAAACAAACAATTCAGCATCATAAGGGTTAATGAGATGGCACTGATAGGACAGTGGGGAGACCATACTTTCACTATGCACGTTCCATAGTCTGATAGGCCAGCAATATCATGACCATAACGTAAGCAGTAGGGCAGGATTGAACAAATTTGAAAATGCTATTTCGGACGGTTTAAGTAGGCCTACATGGGCTCAGCTGAAGGGTTAAGCTTTTCAGCGAGTTGTGGCAGTCTGGCATTCATTGTAGTTTAACTGATCACACATTTTTTCGCAATTGAGTTGGACATTAATCCAAATACCATTGACCCATATTTTTCACACCTGTTCCCGCTATGCTTACAATCATGGGAACAAATGACCCACAAAAATCGCATTTGTTGTGCAAGCTGATTATCTAATATTTGGGAATAAGGAATTTAAAGAAGAAATCCACCTTAAGTAAATAAGACTAGCTAAACTGAAAGTGTGACTTGTGAATGACTCGGATGTCAGAAGGGGTGTGGGCAATAATTAGAGTACTTCTTGATCGTCGTTTTTCCTGCCTAATCAGGGGGGTAGGCGTTTATTGGAATGTGGGCATTTGTTAGAATAAATACAGTATTTGGATTTATTTTAAAATATTCTAAATATTTTAGTGGTAGAAGATATTTTATCTTCAAAAGCCGCATTGCTATGATTTTTATACTTAAAGGCTATATTGTCAGCTGAAATGTTTAAATGTTAAATGTAAAAAAATCAACAAGTATTGTTTTGTGTTTTCAGCCAGACAGGATTCCTCCACCTGCCGGTACGCAACCACACTCTACTGTCGCGCCTTCACCAGTGGCAAATCTCATCGATTTGGACACCCCCTCCCCACAGCCTGTAACAAATAACCCCCTTGCACCCACTAGCGCTAATGATGTTCATTTACAGTTAGGTGGCATGAGTAAGTTTGTTTTTTGGATTTGATTTATTTTATCACATTTTAAATTGCTTTGAATTGATTTACAATATTTTCACAGTTCCAAATAATAGTTAAGTTCATATTTTGATGATGTCATGTATGTCATTAACATTTATGTTAATAATAAAGTAGCGATGGGAATTGGTTGAATTTTTTTAATCTAGAATCAGTTAGCATTGTTTGATCTAACCAGCCGACACAGTTAATCGTTTAAGTGAATTTTTCAAGAGATTGATATACATATGTACACTGTGAAAAACAATAACATAAGTTATGTTATTGTTACATAACCCTATCTATGTCACGAATGACCACCATAGCTACACTGGTGATGATATGGGTGTGTAGCGGGACTGTCAAACTCGCTACAGGTGATGTTGGTCCATTACAGGCAATATGATCCAGACCAGGTCAGCAAATATTTTAAGGAACTGTTCAGTCCATAATTGATTTTATCAGCAATAATTGATTATTCATAATTATAATTGATCATCATAATTGGTGTACCAAATGATTATAATCGATCATTAGGCACATCACTGAAAGGAAGTCATGCTACCAGCTACCAAAAATGCATGAGATTGATAATTTTATCACCCAAAAAATTGGGTGACTTTTGGCTCTCTTTTTGTTGGGAGTAACCAACAAAAGATATGTTGTAAAATGAACCCATTTTTCCAAGAGACTGCTTACTTGCTATAAAGATTCTTACTTTTTCAATATGCTGGAAAGTTTATAGGAGATCACAGTGACATGATGTCACTGCTCACTAGATATGTTTCCTGAAAGCAGGTATGTAGTCCTGGATACAACTGTCTGTTTGTGGGCCCACCTGTATGTAGAAGCCCCCAGTGGAGAATGTAAATATGCATAAAAATATTACGTGATGACGTATCTCCTTTAAAAGTGCTTTGAGATTTTTAATTAACTGAATCGCACCAGGATATCTGCTAAATTTATACACAAAATTACATTTTATTCTGAATGCACATATTGCAATAAATAGTATTACTAGCATGTGCATGGTCACTGGGATGACAATTTATAATTGATGAATTTGTTGATATCTTGATAAAAAATTGCTACTGTACAGCAACAGTCAATCATTCTGACTAAATCATGAGGTGACTGGTCAGGAAAACAATCAGCAACAATGTTTTCCCCTTTCTCATGGGTTTAGAACTGTGTCACAATTGCATCATTGCTAACCAAAATGAACATTTTTTCACACATGTATGCATCATTCAAATAAAGCATGCATGTTAGATGGGATATGATTATGCTACCCCATTTTAATCTGAGATTAATTTGATCACCTTAATCATACTGAGTTATGTTGACTGACTTGACTGATGTTTGTGAACATATGGTAAGAATCGGCAATGTACCACCTACTGTCCGGTTAATAATTGTTTTTTCTGGTAAAAGTTACAACTTTACACGACCTACTGTCCAGTGAAATTTTGAGCCTAATATTGGGAAAGATTGTTTTCCAATGGACTTAATATTCAGCATACTGTATACTGGTATTAATTCCTTGACTGCAGCAATTTTCCAGAAACTTTGAAAAAATTACTCCCTTATGGTGGCCATTATTATTTGTTTTTTTGTTGAATTAAGACCTTGTCACCCTGATATCTTCAAAGACGTTTGTGCGATATACTCATATAATTATGTAATGTTTTATCCTCCACATGTTTAAATGCGGGTTTATTTGGGTAAAATCATATCCCATATTTATCCAAACATTTTTCATTTGCACAGTCCCTTTAAAATTTGATTTGACAAGCTGTATTATATTTTGTATGATAATTTTGTATTGTGATTTACTATATTATATACTAATTTATATTTTATATTATTTATAATAAGGTGGCTTCCATGCCAGCGACTCTTCGAGTCTTAATGGGAGTCATCCTTTCATGATATTTAATTTGTATTATTTCACAGTGTTTTTTGTCTAATAAACATTTTTCTCTTATTCATACTGGATACTAGTGAAAAATATCTGGCGAATGGCAGCCATTTTTTTTTTCTTCAAATTTGGACCGTGTTGCACTGATAACTTAAAAAGCTGCTTATCCGCTACTCTCAAGTAGTAACCACTTGTTCGACATAGGTTTCAAAAGGTCTACATTTTTGGGCAGCCAACTTTTCTGTTGAAATGTGTGTTGCTGTTAAAAGAATAGCATCAATAAGTATCTGCTAGTATTCCCCGCATATCACATGGTCCCAGCTAACACATTGCGTTGACCCGGCACTGGTGGCCTGTATCAGTAATTATGGCCAACATTGACACATTAGATTGGATTGTATTGCACTGCAAAACAAATTTGAATCGCCGAATAGGTCCTAAATTTTTTTAATTGTTGGTCTTAAAAAGGTCTTAAATTTGCTTATCCAAAAGCTGCAGAAACCCTGTTATTTGGTTGATTAGTTACCTCCTAGGGGTAGGAATTTGTCTTGATTGAACGAGAAATCTTTAAAGTTTATCTAGCATTGTGTAGTCCAGGTATATGCTGATTTGTTAGCTCCCGCCGTCACCGTAGGTGAGACGGAGGGAGCTATGGATTCCGCCTCCGTTTTTTTTTTGCCTCTTCTTTTGCCTATAACTTTGTAAGATAATAAGCTAGGATAACAATTTTTGGTATGCGGGTTACTTCCAGGTGGATAATGGACAAGTTAAAATATTTTTAATCTGAATTCAATACGCAAGGTCGCAGAGGAGAAAATGATGATGTTACGGCGTTGGGCCGTCCGTAAACAATTCGTTTCCGGAGCATATCTCTGAAAGTACTTGTCTGATTGTCTTCAAATTTTACACACAACACCCCTAGGGGGTCTAGTTACGCCTTTTGGGGTATTTGAACTTTGACCTACTTCTGGTTCAGAACTATGACCTATTTAGACGTTTTGACGCGCACTTCGCTTCCGGAGCAGATCTCGAAAAGTACTGGGCCGATGACAGTCATATTGCACATACATGTTCTCTAAGGTTCCTAGCTGTGCCTTTTCAGGTTTTTGGACCTTGACCTTGAAGTTAACCCAGCACTTTGACCTAATTTATAACATCGGTAAATCCGAATGAAAGATTTTGCAGAAAATCATGAAAACCGCTCAAGATAGCTACACCATTACTATAAAACAAATTGTGAGGTTTCAGGAGAGGATGCATCTTGAAAAATTTCAGGTCGATAAAATTAAAATGGCTGCCTATCAGCCATTATTCACCTCGACGGGCCTGATATTGCGGAATATCATGAAAACCGCTCAAGATAGCTACACCATTAATATCAAATATATTGTAAGGTTTCAGGAGAGGATGCATCTTGAAAAATTTCAAGTTGACAAAATTCAAAATGGTCGCCTATCGGCCATTATTCACCTCGACAGGCGTGATATTGTGGAATATCATGAAAACCGCTCAAGATATCTACACCATTACTATAAAACAAGTCATCCAAGTTTAAAATGGCCGCCAATCGGCCATTATTCACTTTTACATGGCCATTATTTGGTAAACCGAGCTAGATGGCTAGACCATTACTATAAAACAAAATGTGTGATTTCAGGAGAGGATGAATCTTGAAAAAATTCGACCCGATAAAATTCAAAATGGCCGCCTCTTCAGCCTTTTCATTTTCACATGGCTGATATTTGGTAAACCGTGCTAGATGGCTAGACCATTACCTGATTACTATAAAACAAAGTGTGAGTTTTCGGGGGAGGATGCACCCTGAAAATTTTCAACCTACGAATTCAAAATGGCCGACAATCGGCATTATTTACCTCGATAGGCCTGATATCAGGTAAACCGTGCTAGATAGCTAGACCATTACTATAAAACATAATGTGACGTTTCGGGAGAGGATGCCTTTTAAAAACTTTCGACTCAATCGAATTCAAAATGGCCGCCTATCGGCCACTATTTACTTTCACATTGCTGATATTTGGTAAACTGTGTTAGATAGCTGGACCATTTCTATAAAACAAAATGTGAGATTACAAGAGAGGATGCATCTTGAAAAAAATTGACTAGATCAAATTCAAAATGGCCGCCCATCGGCCATTATTCACTTTCACATAGCCGTTATTTGGTAACCGTACTAGATGGCTAGACCATTACTATAAAACAAAATGTGAGATTTCAGGAGAGGATGCATCTTGAAAAATTTTGACTTGATCAAATTCAAAATGTCCTCCTATCGGCCATTATTCACTTTCACATGGGCGATATTTGGTAAACCGTGCTAGACGGCTAGACCATTACTATGAAATGAAATGTGAGATTTCAGCTGAGGATGCATCTTGGAAAATTTCGACTTGATCAAATTCAAAATGGCCGCCTTCAGGCCATTATTCACTTTCACATGGCCGATATTTGATAAACCGTGCTAGATAGCTAGACGATTACTATAGAATGAAATGTGAGATTTTAGCTGAGGATGCATCTTGAAAAATTCTGACCCGAGCAAATTCAAAATGGCCATTATTTACTTTCACATGCCCAATATTTTGCAAACTGTTAGATGTTAGTCCATTACTATAAAACAAAATTTGAGGTTTCGGGGGAGGATGCACCCTAAGTTTTTAACTAGTTTATATCGAATTCAAAATGACCGTAAATCAGCTATTAGTTACCTCGATTGGCCTGATATCGGGTAAACCGTGCCAGATAGGTAGACCATTACTGGGATACTGATTAGGATCATTAATTTCAATGGAGGTTTGCAATCTCTGACAGACTGTCTAGTTCTTATCTTACTCTTAGACTAGGCTTCTTAGACCTAGTTGTCTTGCGTCTTGATTTTTGACCTAGCCTAGGACTACATTAATAACCCTACACAAAATTGCTTAAATCAAATTCTAATTCGGAGCGGGAGCTCCTGGACTTATGTAGTCTTGTTGTTATGTCATCTCTTTGTTTTCCCTTTTGAATGCAATAACAAAGGTACAAAAATTTAGACTATATATCAACCAGTTAATAAAAAATCACTTTGTCTTATTAAAATAAAGCAGAATGATAACAAAATGTATAGTATCAGAAATAGTGTATGAGAAAAGCACATCTGATTCAGATTGAGACAATGGTGGGTCTTGGAAGGCCTACAGTGTACTATTGCTTCACATTGAACCAGACTGCTTAAAAAAATGTTTTCTCATAATATAATCAATGGTTTGTAGCAATTCAATTAGTATAATCAGATGCAAGAATTACGTTTTTTATCCCCCGCCCTTCGGGGAAGTGTGATTTGGGTCGCTAAGGATTCCATCAGGCGTCACGCTTTTTTGTGGGCGCAAAAACTACTGGTCAATTTTTTTAAATTTAAAAATCAAAACTCTAACAACAATGAGATGTGCAACTGAGTTTTTTAAGATGCTACCAAAATTCAAAATGGCCGCCACAGATGAAAAACTTAGTCAGAAATTATTCAGATTTTACAATCAAGCTCCCCATGACATAGAGATGTGCATGTGATTTTTCCATGTTTTACTGAAATTTAAAATGACCGCCACGGATCAACTTCATAATTTTTGTGGACGCAAAACATTATTCAATCTTTACAATCACATTCCCCACTATATGGAAATGTGCAGGTGATTTTTTCATGGTTCCACTGAATTTTAAAATGGCCGCCACAAGTCGACTTTTTAGGCCTCAGCCAAAATCTTGGCAGATGCCTATTGTCGTCACCAGGCGTGTCCGTCCGTCCACCACTTTTAGCACTGACTTGTTTTGCGTGAGTGAAATGCACAGTAAACTTCACATACAGGTGAATCATGACTGAAGCTTGACTAATTTCCCATTTGACCTTTATGTGACCCCCTATGAACTTGACTTTTTCCGATCGACAAATTTTCTCGTTAACGCGATTCACTCAACATTTTTTTATGTATCGCTCCAAAATTTATACCATATATCCATTTCACTAATAGCTCGGATGAGTTTGAATTGGGCAAGATTCAGACAGAAACTAGGTCATGGCGGCCAAAGTGGCCGATTATCGCCAATAATTTTTTTATTTAATTTGTGTAATATCTGAAAAACCGGACCAGATAGCTAGACCATTACTATTGAACAAAATGTGCAGTTTCATGTACGAGTATACCTTGAAAAATTCAACTTGATCACATTTAAAATGGCCCACCTGTGGCCACTTTTGACTTGAATATATTTAATAACTGGAAAACCTAGAAAATCTAGATAGCTAGACCGTTACTATTAAACAAAATGTGCGGTTTCAGGTAGGGATAAACTATGAAAAATGTCAACTTATCAAATTTAAGATGGTCGCCCTGCGGCCACTTTTAACTTTATTATGTTTAATAACTGGAAAATCGTGAAAGTTCGCTAGACTATTACTATTGAATAAAAGGTTCGGAATCAGGGAGGGATATGTGCTTTAAAATTTCAACTCGATTAAATTAGAAATGGCCAACATGCGGCAATTATCGACTTCAAAATGTGTAATATCTGGAAAACAGTACCATGTAGCTAGCCCATTACTATAGAATAAAATGTGCGGTTTCAAGGAGGAATATGCCCTGAAAAAAATTCACCTCGATAAAATTTATAATGGCAGACTTGTGATCATTGTTGACTTTAAAATGCATAATATCTGGACAAAAATACATTTTAAAAGGCAGATTTACGGTCATTTTAAGCCCACCTTTTATTTATTTTTTTAATTGAAAACGTTGGGCTGTAGCAATTGAGGTCACAGCTTCGGCATAAACATTTCCTTGTGGGCATGATAACTTGAAAAGGTGTTCATGTATCCTTCTCAAATTTATTCTGCATCTTGCTAGTAACCAGGTCTTGGACAAGTTCAATAATGGCAGAAAAAAATATTTAATATGACTGATTTATTATGATTTTTCACATATTCCACTAATAATCTTGGTTTGTGGGCACAATAACTTCAAAACTTTTTCATGTTTCCTGCTCAAATTTGTACTGCATGCTGGTAATAACCAGTTCTCGGACAATTTCAATAATGGCGGCGGCCTATTGTCGAGTGTGCTCTTGTTTCAAATGATTTTCACTTTTAAACAATGATTAGATGCTGAGACCTATTCCCGTCGCTGGCGAGCCTTGTTAATTATTTGTAGGTGCAAAAACTCAAAACCTAATTTATCGCAGAGGATACTATATTAGCTCCCACCGTCACCGTAGGTGAGACGGAGGGAGCTATGGATTCTACCTCCGTTTTTTTTTTGCCTCTTCTTTTGCCTATAACTTTGTAAGAAAATAAGCTAGGATAACACATTTTGGTATGTGGGTTACTTCCAGGTGGCTAATGGACAGGTTAAAATATTTTTAATCTGAATTCAATACGCAAGGTTGCAGAGGAGAAAATGATGATGTGACGGCGTTGGGCCGTTGGGCCGTCCGTAAACAATTCGTTTCCGGAGCATATCTCTGAAAGTACTTGTCCGCTTGTCTTCAAATTTTACACACAACACCCCTAGGGGGTCTAGTTGTGCCTTTTGGGGTATTTGAACTTTGACCTACTTCTGGTTCAGAACTATGACCTATTTAGACGTTTTGACGCACACTTCGTTTCCGGAGCAGATCTCGAGAAGTACTGGGCCGATGACAGTCATATTGCACATACATGTTCTCTAAGGTCCCTAGTTGTGCCTTTTCAGGTTTTTGGACCTTGACCTTGAAGTTGACCCAGCACTTTGACCTGATTTATAACATCGGTAAATCCGACTGAAAGATTTTGCGGAATATCATGAAAACCGCTCAAGATAGCTACACCATTACTATAAAACAAATTGTGAGGTTTCAGGAGAGGATGCATCTTGAAAAATTTCAAGTCGATAAAGTTAAAAATGGCCGCCTATCGGCCATTATTCACCTCGACAGGCCTGATATCGCGGAATATCATGAAAACCGCTCAAGATATCTACACCATTAATATCAAATAAATTGTAAGGTTTCAGGAGAGGATGCATCTTGAAAAATTTGAAGTTGATAAAATTCAAAATGGCCGCCTATCAGCCATTATTCACCTCGGCAGGCCTGATATTGTGGAATATCATGAAAACCGCTCAAGATATCTACACCATTACTATAAAACAAATTGTAAGGCTTCAGGAGAGAATGCATTTTGAAAAAATTCAACTCGTCCAAGTTCAAAAAGGCCGCCAATCGGCCATTATTCACTTTCACATGGCCGTTATTTGGTAAACCGTGCTAGATGGCTAGACCATTACTATGAAACAAAATGTGTGATTTCAGGAGAGGATGCATCTTGAAAAAATTCGACTCGATAAAATTCAAAATGGCCGCTTATCGGCCATTATTCACTTTCACATGGCCGTTATTTGGTCAACCGTGCTAGATGGCTAGACCATTACTGTAAAACAAAATGTGAGATTTCAGATGAGGATGCATCTTGAAAAAATTTGACTTGATCAAATTTAAAAGGGCCGTCTTTTCGGCCATTATTCATTTTCACATGGCCGATATTTGGTAAACCGTGCTAGATGGCTAGACCATTACCTGATTACTATAAACAAAGTGTGAGTTTTCGGGGGAGAATGTACCCTGAAAATTTTAAACTTACGAATTCAAAATGGCTGACAATCAGAATTATTTACCTCGATAGGCCTGATATCAGGTAAACCGTGCTAGATAGCTAGACCATTACTATAAAACAAAATGTGACGTTTCGAGAGAGGATGCCTTTTAAAAACTTTCGACTCAATCGAATTCAAAATGGCCGCCTATCAGCCACTATTTACTTTCACATTGCTGATATTTGGTAAACCATGTTAGATAGCTGTGAGATTTCAGTGTGATTTCAGGAGAGGATGCATCTTGAAAAATTTTGACTTGATCAAATTCAAAATGGCCTCCTATCGGCCATTATTCACTTTCACATGGGCGATATTTGGTAAACCGTGCTAGATGGCTAGACCATTACTATAGAATGAAATGTGAGATTTCAGCTGAGGATGCATCTTGGAAAATTTTGACTTGATCAAATTCAAAATGGCCGTCTTTAGGCCATTATTCACTTACACATGGCCGATATTTGGTAAACCGTGCTAGATAGCTAGACGATTACTATAGAATGAAATGTGAGATTTCAGCTGAGGATGCATCTTGAAAAATTCTGACTCGATCAAATTCAAAATGGCCCCCTATCGGCTATTATTTACTTTCACATGCCCAATATTTTGCAAACTGTGTTAGATGTTAGTCCATTACTATAAAACAAAATTTGAGGTTTCGGGGGAGAATGCACCCTAAGTTTTTAACTAATTTATATATATATCTAATTCAAAATGACCGTAAATCAGCTATTAGTTAACTCGATTGGCCTGATATCGGGTAAACCGTGCCAGATAGGTAGTCCATTACTGGGATACTGATTAGGATCATTCATTTCAATGGAGGTTTGCAATCTCTGACAGACTGTCTAGTTCTTATCTTACTCTTAGACTGGGCTTCTTAGACCTAGTTGTCTTGCGTCTTGATTTTTGACCTAGACTAGGACTACATTAATAACCCTATACAAAATTGCTTAAATCAAATTCTAATTCGGAGCGGGAGCTCCTGGACTTATGTAGTCTTGTATATTTTGGTCCTGTCTATTATTATCAGTATTATTCAAATAATGCTGGGAACCTATATTCACCCTTTGCCGTTTTTTGGGTGTGCAAAAATGCTTAAGCCCTATTTTGTGGGGTTTACATGTAGTTTGCACCTGTTTAAAAAAGAAAGGAAAAACATATGTTACGCACAGTTATATACCATGCACCGATAGTGTCTGAATTGACTGGGTCTTCTCAGTATGATATTTCCACTATCAAAACAATTGATGCAAGGGGATGAATTTATTTAGTTCAAAATGAAAACTCATTTCTAGATTGTTTTACATTATTTTTAATTAACAATGAATTTTTCATTATGTTTTTTTCAGACATAAGTGGAAATATGGCAACTGGTCAGCTGAACCAAATTCCAACCACCACTTCAACCAATACAGATCCTGATTTTGACATGTTTGCACAGTCTAGGCAGTCATTTGAGCAGAACAAGCAAGTTGACACGTGAGAAATTTGTTAATAATATTTTTTTTTAAATGTTGCTCTTCAAATTATCACACTACTTTATTATCTCCCGCCTGTAGGGGAAGGGGTATTCTAGTAGCGCCAGAATTCTGTCCGGCGTCACGTTTTCTTGTGAGCGCAAAACCTCAAAATTTACTGATCAATTTTTGTTAGTAGAGCAAAGCTCTACTGTTGCAGTTGTCTGGGCTTAATGTATTCTAGTGTCTATTCATTCCACGACAATGACGTTAAATTCATTGAGCTGAGAACATTTCTAACGTCATGTGTCTGTTAAAATGAGCTTTCTTCATTGCACTACTTGCTCCAATTTCGAGATTTCTATTCAGATGCTCAGATAAACACAGTTAAATATCTGTGATACCATGTCAGCCTTTAGAGATAACGCGTGGCCCAGATACCGGCGTACAGGTTAACCCAGTGGACTACATGTACATACAGTTCACTGGGTCTACAAGTCCTCCACTGTCCAGTTGATTAATTATCGTTGAGCTGAGAACATATCTAATGTCATGTGTCTGTTAAAAAGAACTTTCTTCATTGCACTACGAGCTCCAATTTTGAGATTTCTATTCAGATGCTCAGATAAACACAGTTAAATATCTGTTTTCTGTGATGCCATGTCAGCCTTTAGAGATTACGCGTGGCCCAGTAAACAGCGTACAGGTCAAACCAGTGAACTACATGTACATACAGTTCACTGGGTCAACAAGTCCTTCACTGTTCAGTTGATTAATTAGGTCAGTTCGGTGACATCACGCGTGACCCGGCTGCGCGACATTAGCTGTATCTGGCATTGAACACCAACAGGCATTTGCATTTGGCCTTAACTCAGTGACCGCCCAGCAAACACAAGGCATTCAACCAATGCTGTTTTAATGTTGACCTGCGTCGCCGTCGTTGGCCCAACATTGAAACAGTATTGGGTGAATGCCTCGTGTTTGCTGGAGGGACTGCATCATATTTCTACAGATCTGTAGAAAAACGATGCAGTCTTCCAACCTGCCAGGAAAACACAAGGTGGTACATTATCATGTATCTGTATCCCGGGATCTGTATCTGCATAGATATGATTTTGTCTTTATAATATTCTGTCTCCTTTCTCTGTCTACGTGAAAAGCGCAACAAGTAGTTCATGGGGGATATCCTTTTTTTGCTAGGGACAAGCAAACACTTACACAAGACATTCAATCAATTCTGTTTCAATGTTAGGCCAGCGTCGCCGTCTTTGGCCCATCCTTGAGAAACTAACAGCTGCAACAATTTTCATCGTGTTTGTTGGGTACATAGCCTGCGGCTTCCGGTTATCCTGGAGGTGTCGGTGACGAAATTTTGCTGCATTAGGGGAGGGGCTGTCCAATTAAATTCTGATCAATATAATTATAAATAGTATAAATTGTATTAGAGGTAGGCCTAATCGTTTGTATAATAAATACATGTAGGCCTACACGTGTGTTTGCATTTTATATTGTTTGTTAATTGAATGTTAATCTATATATTCTCATTCTGAAATATTATTTCACTTATTTATATATTTTAATAATATGATCTTCGGATTAGATTGTAATATAGTAGACCTTGATTAAAAAACGGAGAAATGGAAATTTGACTAGGCCTAAAATAATTATAGGAATATGCAGGCTTATCGGTACAATTGGCCTGCTATTGTCATAATTGATCTACAAACACAATATATGATACCGGTATTGTATGACAAAGTTATAATAATTGCAAAAAACTTTGAACAGACTTTAGATAGACTTTCAACTTCAGACTTTCAACTTCAAATTTTGAGCGTTAGACTCTGGACTTAGGTTTCAGACTTAGACAACTGACAGACTTCAGACTTTGGTTTCAGACTCCGATTTTGGACTTTGGACATACTTCGGACTTCAGACTTTGGTTTTTGGACTCCAGGTTTTGAACATACGTAGTACTTTAGATTTCATCAGACTTCGTACATCAGACTTCCGATTGTGGACTTTAGACATCAGTTTTCAGACTTCGCATTGTGGACTTCGGACATACTTCAGACGTCAGATTGTAGCCTTCATTGTCAGACTTCGTACAGACGTCAAACTTCGGACTCAAAGACTCGGAAGATTTATTTGTCACACAACAAAAACAAACATACATATATGTAACCTAATAAGCTCAAGAAATACATTATAATATATGTCATGAGGATCAGGAGAGCTGCTGATCAATGGTAATCGCTATCATGCACACCACTTCATACAGACTCCGGACAGTTTTCAGACTTCAGACAAACTTCGGACAGACTTCAGATGTCAGACTCCTACTTCAGACTTTGGACCTCGGCCAGACTTCGAACATCAGACTTCTGACTTTGAATTTCACACTTCAGATTTAAGACTTCGGACACACTTCGAACTTCAGACATCAGAATTTGAACTTCAAACTTTGAACTCTAGACTTAGCGTTCGGATTTTAGACTTTGGATATACTTCGGACTTCAAACTTTGGACTTCAAACTTTAGACTTTAAAGTTCAGAGTTCAGAAACCCCCACTGGGTTTTATTACTTTAAACAGTTAAATAATAAATTAAACACCGTTTTCTATGACTTGGTCTTTTGATTAAAATAAGGAAAACAGTTAAGCAGCTTTAATAATTATTGTGAGAAAGCTCCATTTTAGCTGTCCGTAGAACAATAACCCTATAGGTCGACGCAAGCTCTACTTCAGTGCCGTCAGGCTCTATTTTTATTTTAACATAACATATCTAGCATCATAGGGGTGTGCATGTGATCTTTAAGCGATGCTACCAAAATTCAAAATTGCCGCCAGAGGTCAAATACAAAATTTTTTGGGGCGCTATCACATTCCCCACGATTCAAGGTTTTACTGAGATTCAAAATGGCCCCCACAGATCAAATTTTTTTTTCTAGGGGGGGAGGCAAAAACTAAAAATAATAGTTTGGTCAATTTTTTTGAAGTTTTAACATCACATTCCTAGCAACATGGGGATGTGCCGGTGATTTTTTTAAGATACTACCAAAATTCATTGTGGGTGCAAAAACTCCAAAACTTAAGTCGGAAATTATTTTAATTTTACTATCACATTCCCCACGATATGGAGATTTGCAAGTGATTTCTTTAAGGTTTTACTGAATTTAAAAATGGCCGCCATGGATTACCTTCATTTTTGTTAGCGCAAAAACTGAAAAATTGAAGTCAGTAATAATTCACATTTTACAATCACATTACCCACCGTCTGGTAATTAAGTCTCCAACCACTATGTGGTGGTGGAGCCGCCGCCACTTGTTTCTGCTCTCACTCAAAAACCCCTACTCGGATTATCCAAATATTTGCAGTATGCATACTGGCCCTTGGGAATTTGCCTGGTGAAATTTTTTTTTTTGTTTTCCAGTTTCTTCAACAAAATCCAAGATGGCCGCAAAAATCCTATGGCGCACGCTAGAGCTTGAACCGCTTCATCGATTTGTTTTATGTTTGGTTTAAAGGAGAGACCTTACCCTGGCCGTGAGCTGAAAAGATTTTGGTGTTATTCTGATGATTTTTTTACGTTTTAGTATTTTAGCGGATATTTCTGTTTTGCTCATTTTGGCCATCATCAAAATTCGGTAATGTAGCCATACACCCCTACTCAGATTATTTCTAAATATATACAGTATGCATATTGGCCCTAGGAAATTTGCCCTGTAAATTTTTTTGTGTTTTTCAGCTTCTTCAGCAAAATCCAAGATGGCTGCCAAAATCCTATGTCGCTCTCTAGAGCTTGAGCCACTTCCTGGATTTGTTTTATGTTTGGTTTAAAGGAAATACCTTACCCTGCACATGTGCTGATCAGTTTTTAGTGTGATTCCGATAATAAAAACTTTGATTTTTTCTTACGTTTCAGAATTTTAGCGGTTTATTGGCCCTAGGGAATTTGCCCAGTAAATTTTTTTGGTGTTTTTCAGCTTCTTCAACAAAATCCAAGATGGCCGCCAAAATCCTATGTCACTCTCTAGAGCTTAAACTGCTTCATGGATTTGTTTCATGTTTGATTCAAAGGAATAACCCTACCCTGGATGTGTGCTGATTAGTTTTTTGTGTGATTATGATAATAAAAACTTTTTAGCTGATATTTCAGTTTTGCTCATTTTGGCTATTATTAAAATTTGGTCATATGGTTATACAGCTCAAATTAGATCTTTTGTGTATGCTCAGCGGCCCTGAGAAAAAAGTCAGGAGAATTGTTTTTCTTTTTTCATTTTTTTAACAAAATTTAAGATGGCCGACGAATCACATGTTACTCTGAAGAGCTTAAACTGCTTCACCGATCTGTTCCAAGGAAGCAACTTACCCTGGCTATATGTTGATTAGATTTTGGTGTGATTCCGACATCACATTTTCATGTAGTTTACATAAAAATTTGGTGACAGTACATTTTTTCTCTATAATTAATGGACTACATGTATGTGGGGCGGGTGGAGACGCAAGCTTTGCCCCTCAGGCAAATCTAGTGTGTAGGTGATTTTACTGAAATGACCACCATAAGTCAACTTTTTAAATATTTGTGACCGCAGAAACTCCAACCCAATTTATGCAGGGGATGATATAGGACTTCAGGACTCTTGTTTAACATGTAGTGTTACCACTAGTCGTGCATTTCTAATATGAACGTATATAGAGTGTTATGAAGATTTGAGTAACCTCTTACTGTGTTGTTATTGACTGGGCCCTTTTGACTCATTGTCAGGCCTTCAATAATAAGGCACAGTTTCACTTGCTACAAGCGAAAACCTGACTCCCCCTCAAGAGTTTATTTATGTTATGATTTTGTGACCACTGAAGGGATTGACTCACAATTTATCTCATCTTGTTTCCTGTAGAGGAAACACATTTTGAAGGCTGATTCGATCTCAAGTCCCTGAAATGGTTTCTCAAATTTGGCTCAATCCCATCCTAGTGTTGTTGAAACTGTAGCCTAGGCTAGCTGTAGTTTGCTGCAATAGAATAAGGGTCATGTGTCTCAATACACTTCATGTTGATAGTAGATGGTGGCCAGATACAAAATTGTCCAATGTACCAGATTGACGACATTCCAACTTTTCCTGACTTGACTGATAGATTTTCTAGTTCAGCAAACACAAGACAAAGTTGTTCTAAAGTTGAAGCAGCATTGCAGACTTGCACTAGACCAGGGGTAGAATTAAACTTTGAAAGCATACCATGCCAATCGACAGGACTGGCAATTTAAGGAAACTACCATTCCTTTTATTGCCATGGTATTCAGGGCATGGGAAATCTGAAAAAGTCATCGAATTTTACTTTTCCTAAAAGGCCTGGAAAAGTGTCTTAAAGTCAAGGAAAAGTCATGGAAATAAACAAATACAACCTGTGTCTATATTTTCAATCTATCTTCATTAGTTTTTAAGATTTTCATTGCGGGTGTACAAACTACTAAAGGTTCTCGACAAGATTCAACAAAAAATCAAAAATCTACAGGATATGCAGGAGTAGCATGTAGTATAGTCAGTTGCATCAATATTTACATGTTTAGTTTGATTATTTTTTTCGATAAAAGGTTCTTCAATTTTAAGAAATGATCATAGAAAAGTCATGGAAAAGTCATGGAAAAAAATATTATTCGGGGGAACAGCCCTGGGTATTTGAACGGGCAGTAAATTTGCCAGTTTATCTGAATGGCTAATATAAAGATTTCTCATTCCTACTCATTCTTTGGGCCATACTGGACTGCGGGAATGTCATTATTTTACGACCTGTGCTAGACTATAGTTTAGTTTCTAGGGCCTCATGTCAATATATATAAGCCTATGTTGTAAGCCTAGTTTGAGGTTAGATAATACAGGACTCTCTCTTTCACAACATTCCTGACTGGATCAAGAGCATTCTGTGACCAGAGCAATCTCTCCCTATCGGCACTAGAGGGCTCTGGGTTATCCAGTCGATCCAGGTCAACTATTACTGATCTCTTAACCTTAGCCGGCGAGAAATACACTGGCCATTCAGCGGCTTTGTATTAAAAACAGGGTGCCAGGCATGCCGGTTTAGATTAGATTTTTGCAAAATAAGGATGTCATCTTAATCGAAAACTCTCTGGAGTGTATCATGGAAAGAAAGGATGTGTTTTTGTCAACCAAGACCGGCAGTGGCAAGAGCATATGCTACCAATCTGCGCCCTTAATGCTGCAGTCCAGCGATGACAGTCACAGACATACGGTCACACCGTCACACATCATAGTACGAGTGTCAGGCAGCACAATCAGTGACACTGACACAGTGGTCAGGGCTCCTATCTGGTGGGGCTAATCCGGTAGAATGCCTAAATATTGATGTCAAATAATAGAAATTAGAATTTAGAGCTCGACATCATGTTATTATTTCTGATAATTCAGGTCAATCAATCGGAAGCATGATGAGAGGGCTGCACAAACTTGCTTTTGGTTAGGACTACTGTGATTGGCTTGTCAATCATTTGCAGAATATGTCGCATTCTTGACCTAGATAGAAATAATAGTACAGGATAACCCAGCGCTCGCCCTACGGGCTTGTGGGTGTGGCGCTGGTGACAACATAGATCAAGCTTCCTCTATAGCCGGGCCAGCCTTGTAGAATGATCTGCATGTATTTGTAATACTAAAAACAATTCTCAAAAATTACTTTTATCTCACCTATTTTTTAGCTCCCGCCGTCACCGTAGGTGAGCGAAGGGAGCTATGGATTCTACCTCCGTTTTTTTTTGGCCTCTTCTTTTGCCTATAACTTTGTGAGAAAATAAGCTAGGATAACAATTTTTGGTATGTGGGTTACTTCCAGGTGGCTAATGGACGGGTTAAAATATTTTTAATCTGAATTCTATACGCAAAATTGCAGAGGAGAAAATGATGATGTGACGGCGTTGGGCCGTTGGGCCGTTGGGCCGTCCGTAAACAATTCGTTTCCGGAGCATATCTCTGAAAGTACTTGTCCGATTGTCTTCAAATTTTACACACAACACCCCTAGGGGGTCTAGTTGTGCCTTTTGGGGTATTTGAACTTTGACCTACTTCTGGTTCAGAACTATGACCTATTTAGACGTTTTGACGCGCACTTCGTTTCCGGAGCAGATCTCGAAAAGTACTGGGCCGATGACAGTCATATTGCACATACATGTTCTCTAAGGTCCCTAGTTGTGCCTTTTCAGGTTGTTGGACCTTGACCTTGAAGTTGACCCAGCACTTTGACCTAATTTATAACATCGGTAAATCCGACTGAAAGATTTTGCGGAATATCATGAAAACCGCTCAAGATAGCTACACCATTACTATAAAACAAATTGTGAGGTTTCAGGAGAGGATGCATCTTGAAAAATTTCAAGTCGATAAAATTAAAAATGGCTGCCTATCGGCCATTATTCACCTTGACAGGCCTGATATTGCGGAATATCATGAAAACCGCTCAAGATAGCTACACCATTAATATCAAATAAATTGTAAGGTTTCAGGAGAGGATGCATCCTGAAAAATTTGAAGTTGATAAAATTCAAAATGGCCGCCTATCAGCCATTATTCACCTCGACAGGCCTGATATTGTGGAATATCATGAAAACCGCTCAAGATATCTAAACCATTACTATAAAACAAATTGTAAGGCTTCAGGAGAGGATGTATTTTGAAAAAATTCATTTTGTCAAAGTTCAAAATGGCCGCCAATCGGCCATTATTCACTTTCACATGGCCGTTATTTGGTAAACCGTGCTAGATGGCTAGACCATTACTATAAAACAAAATGTGTGATTTCAGGAGAGGATGCATCTTGAAAAAATTTGACTCGATAAAATTCAAAATGGCCGCTTATCGGCCATTATTCACTTTCACATGGCCGTTATTTGGTAAACCGTGCTAGATGGCTAGACCATTACTATAAAACAAAATGTGTGATTTCAGGAGAGGATGCATCTTGAAAAAATTCGACTCTATAAAATTCAAAATGGCCGCTTATCGGCCATTATTCACTTTCACATGGCCGTTATTTGGTAAACCGTGCTAGATGGCTAGACCATTACTATAAAACAAATTGTGAGGTTTCAGGAGAGGATGCATCTTAAAAAATTTGAAGTCGATAAAATTAAAAATGGCCGCCTATCGGCCATTATTCACCTTGACAGGCCTGATATTGCGGAATATCATGAAAACCGCTCAAGATAGCTACACCATTAATATCAAATAAATTGTAAGGTTTCAGGAGAGGATGCATCCTGAAAAATTTGAAGTTGATAAAATTCAAAATGGCCGCCTATCAGCCATTATTCACCTCGACAGGCCTGATATTGTGGAATATCATGAAAACCGCTCAAGATATCTAAACCATTACTATAAAACAAATTGTAAGGCTTCAGGAGAGGATGTATTTTGAAAAAATTCATTTTGTCAAAGTTCAAAATGGCCGCCAATCGGCCATTATTCACTTTCACATGGCCGTTATTTGGTAAACCGTGCTAGATGGCTAGACCATTACTATAAAACAAAATGTGTGATTTCAGGAGAGGATGCATCTTGAAAAAATTTGACTCGATAAAATTCAAAATGGCCGCTTATCGGCCATTATTCACTTTCACATGGCCGTTATTTGGTAAACCGTGCTAGATGGCTAGACCATTACTATAAAACAATATGTGTGATTTCAGGAGAGGATGCATCTTGAAAAAATTCGACTCTATAAAATTCAAAATGGCCGCTTATCGGCCATTATTCACTTTCACATGGCCGTTATTTGGTAAACCGTGCTAGATGGCTAGACCATTACTATAAAACAAAATGTGTGATTTCAGGAGAGCATGCATCTTGAAAAAATTAGACTCGATAAAATTCAAAATGGCCGCTTATCGGCCATTATTCACTTTCACATGGCCGTTATTTGGTCAACCGTGCTAGTTGGCTAGACCATTACTGTAAAACGAAATGTGAGATTTCAGATGAGGATGCATCTTGAAAAAAATTGACTTGATCAAATTTAAAATGGCCGCCTTTTCGGCCATTATTCATTTTCACATGGCTGATATTTGGTAAACCGTGCTAGATGGCTAGACCATTACCTGATTACTATAAAACAAAGTGTGAGTTTTCGGGGGAGGATGCACCCTGAAAATTTTTAATTTACGAATTCAAAATGGCCGACAATCAGCATTATTTACCTCGATAGGCCTGATATCAGGTAAACCGTGCTAGATAGCTAGACCATTACTATAAAACAAAATGTGACGTTTAGAGAGAGGATGCCTTTAAAAAACTTTCGACTCAATCAAATTCAAAATGGCCGCCTATCGGCCACTATTTACTTTCACATTGCTGATATTTGGTAAACCGTGTTAGATAGCTGGGCCATTACTATAAAACAAAATGTGAGATTACAAGAGAGGTTGCATCTTGAAAAAAATTGACTCGATCAAATTCAAAATGGCCGCCTATCGGCCATTATTTACTTTCACATAGCCGGTTTTTAGTAACCGTACTAGATGGCTAGACCATTACTATAAAACAAAATGTGAGATTTCAGGAGAGGATGCATCTTGAAAAATTTTGACTTGATCAAATTCAAAATGGCCTCCTATCGGCCATTATTCACTTTCACATGGGCGATATTTGGTAAACCGTGTTAGATGGCTAGACCATTACTATAGAATGAAATGTGACATTTCAGCTGAGGATGCATCTTGAAAAATTCCGACTCGATCAAATTCAAAATGGCCCCCTATCGGCCATTATTTACTTTCACATGCCCAATATTTTGCAAACTGTGTTAGATGTTAGTCTATTACTATAAAACAAAATATGAGGTTTCGGGGGAGGGATGCACCCTAAGTTTTTAACTAGTTTATATCGAATTCAAAATGATCGTAAATCAGCTATTAGTTACCTCGATTGGCCTGATATCGGGTAAACCATGCCAGATAGGTAGACCATTACTGGGATACTGATTAGGATCATTAATTTTAATGGAGGTTTGCAATCTCTGACAAAAACTGTCTAGTTCTTATCTTACTCTTAGACTGAGCTTCTTAGACCTAGTTGTCTTGCGTCTTGATTTTTGACCTAGCCTAGTACTACATTAAAAACCCTACACAAAATTGCTTAAATCAAATTCTAATTCGTCGCGGGAGCTCCTGGACTTATGTAGTCTTGTTGATTTGGCTTTCCCGCCCTAGTGGCCAGGCTCCCTGTTGATGAACACGCTTTGGCCTGGATTATGACACATGATCATGCTAATTAGATCATGCAAATGGGACACAGAAGTAATCATTAATTTGTCTTTTCAAATTTTTGAACCACTCCAGTTTCAATGTTTAAATTTTGAATATGTATTGGCCCTATGGTTTTGCAAATTGACAAAATCTCTAATTTTGTCAATATTACCCTTGATTGTAGATGCTAGAAGGGAGTTAACTTTTGCATCACTCCTTGCACCATATCCAGCTATACAACCTTAGACCTGACGACCTGCAGTATAGGAGTAGTAAGGGGGATACTAGCTGGACACTTTTCAAAATCAAAAGTGCACCTTAAGATACTTGTTTTTGGTTCACGGTTGATAAAGCACAATGAGTTTTGTATTTTGTGTACCAACAGAATGTGAATATATAAATAAGGTCAAGTGCCAGTGCTGTGACTCTTGTTTTGATCATTCAATGCCAAATGAGTGATGTTATGCGAGTCAATTGTGCTTGCGTCAAAGTATATCAGTCCAAAAAATCTATACTTAAACCCTGAACGATTATGGCAGTTTTTAATCTGTTTGGCTGTAGACCCATAGCATATAGGTATTCAAATGAAGTAGAAAGAGCTAACTAAGACATTTATGATGCCTTAAAATTAAAAAAAAAAAAATTGTCTCATGGTTTATTAAAAAAAAATCAGCGCTTTAGGGGTTACCACCTGAATTTTGTTGGTTGCTCTAGTATTGAATACACCATATTCAATGATAAAGCCCTAAATGCTCTAAGAATGTGCTAATTGAAGCTAATAGCCTCTAGTGAAATGTGATTCGCAGCTACTTGGCTATTTTTATCTATTTAATACAACCAACTCCAGATCAAGAAAGTCTAGATGCTGACTTTGATTTAACACATTCAACACCACTTTAAATAGTCCTGCAACAAGTTTGTCTTTGACTGCGTTTAGTTACAGTTGTCCACTGTGCACATGGATAATTTTATAGTGTGTATTCTATTTTTGCTTTACATGTATGAGATGTAAAGCTTAGGAATAGACCAGGATCCATCGGCAATGTGAATTCTCCAAAACGGACATCTCTCGTACTCAGGCACTCCAAATTAAGTGATTAATGTCCACCTACCCGGTCTCAACAATAGTTGTTCGTGAGAAGTGCCACAGTCCCGTTCTCTGGATACAATTTGAGTTTTTACGTTTCTAAAATCCAAAACAGTCACACAAGTAGGTCAGGTTACCTATATCCCCGCGCATAGTGCGACGCCATGTATAATACGAGTTAAGATTTGGGGCCTCGGATGACCTGAAAAACGCCTGCCCCTCTGTATAATACGACCTAAAATTTTGGATGTCAGCAGCGTCCTGGAACATCTAAGTGTGAGGCATGGATATATCTTATTCTACTAATTATGCTAATCTGACGGGAACAGCGGCAACATTACAGCTCTGCAAAACCAAAGGGCAGTATCTGCTTACTTGTAGAGTAAGCAGATGTGTATATTCATTTTCCACCGCAGAGTGGATGTCATCGAGTGGATGTCATCGCGACTGTCTCGTTTTGGGGCCAATGGGCAGCTATTCTGAGGCCTGCACAGGCTACATAATATATACACACAGATTTTAAAATGATTATATTTCGCTGACAAATTTATATTATTTTAATTTATCTATTACAAAAACCAATTTTAATATCGTCGTGCTCAAAAAGGAACATTCTAAGATAAAATGTGATTGTAAAACATTTGCAGACTAGCGCATTGTCTAGACATAAGAAAGTGTTGGCTGTATGAGGTGTCAGCCCAGTCAGGGTGTAATAACACAGCCGCACTCTGTGAACTGAGCAAACAGATACCACCATTTGCTCAATACCGTATCAGCAGCGGTAACAGCGGTAGGCGTTAATGTTATCCAAGCAATATAGACATTCTGAGGCCTACACATATATAATTTGCCATAGGAAATATTATCAGTGATATCTTGTTATATTTCGTCATCACATTCTCTCATTCCAATACATCTTAATACTAAAAATATCATGTTCAGATAGGCCTACCGTCGTGCACAATAGAACACTCCCATATGAAAGGTGATCTCAGATTAAATCATTATTAATATAAATTAACAGGTCAGGAGTGTGAACTGGTTGCAGACTAACGGCCTCATTTATCTGCCCGTGGTTGTCAAAGGTGCCACGCGCGTCGTTACCTTTTGGCGGGACGTGAGACGGGGCTCCCAGCAAACACGACACATTCACCCAATGCTAGAACAATGTTGTGTTAGCGTCCCAGCATTGCGTTAGTGTATCGTGCTCACTGGGTGCATTATCAAAATCGTCGCGAGGCCGCTAATATACGTCGTCGGTGAAATACAGTAAATTTGGTTGGAAATGCACAAAAGGCAGTATCTGCTTACTTTTCTGCAGAGCAGAACTGTTGTTCTTGTTGTGTAGGTCTGCTTACCAAACACGCTGACTGGCCTACCTTTACAGATACGTTTTACCGCTGGAGAACTTACCGCAAGAGTGCTACAAAATTGTATTAAATTCTACATCCATGTATAATATGAGGTGCCTTTTTTTGACATGAATATCTAAGATAAAGCATCGCATTATACACGGGGATATACGTTATTAGGTCAGGCTACACTTGCCTTGATCACATGACAGAGATCACATGACATTATGATGGCAGCACACTGTGGCTGTGCCGAATGATGTCATCCCCTTCACCAGTACCCAAATAGGAGGCTGTTTTTAGCTCCCGCCGTCACCGTAGGTGAGACTGAGGGAGCTATGGATTTCGCCTCCGTTTTATTTTTGCCTCTTCTTTTGCCTATAACTTTGTAAGAAAATAAGCTAGGATAACAATTTTTGGTATGTGGGTTACTTCTGTTGGCTAATGGACAGGTTAAAATATTTTTATTCTGAGTTCAATACGCAAGGTCGCAGAGGAGAAAATGATGATGTTACGGCGTTGGGCCGTCCGTAAACAATTCGTTTCCGGAGCATATCTCTGAAAGTACTTGTCCGATTGTCTTCAAATTTTACACACAACACCCTTAGGGGGTCTAGTTGTGCCTTTTGGGATATTTGAACTTTGACCTACTTCTGGTTCAGAACTATGACCTATTTAGACGTTTTGACGCGCACTTCGTTTCCGGAGCAGATCTCGAAAAGTACTGGGCCGATGACAGTCATATTGCACATACATGTTCTCTAAGGTCCCTAGTTATGCTTTTTCAGGTTTTTGGACCTTGACCTTGAAGTTGACCCAGCACTTTGACCTAATTTATAACATTGGTAAATCCGACTGAAAGATTTTGCGGAATATCATGAAAACCGCTCAAGATAGCTACACCATTACTATAAAACAAATTGTGAGGTTTCAGGAGAGGATGCATCTTGAAAAATTTCAAGTCGATAAAATAAAAAATGGCCGCCTATCGGCCATTATTCACCTCGACAGGCCTGATATTGCAGAATATCATGAAAACCGCTCAAGATAGCTACTCCATTTATATCAAATAAATTGTAAGGTTTCAGGAGAGGATGCATCTTGAAAAATTTCAAGTTGATAAAATTAAAAATGGCCGCCTATCGGCCATTATTCACCTCGACAGGCCTGATATTGTGGAATATCATGAGAACCGCTCAAGATATCTACACCATTACTATAAAACAAATTGTAAGGTTTCAGGAGAGGATGCTTTTTGAAAAAATTCAACCCGTCCAAGTTCAAAATGGCCGCCAATCGGCCATTATTCACTTTCACATGGCCGTTATTTGGTAAACCGTGCTAGATGGCTAGACCATTACTATAAAACAAAATGTGTGATTTCAGGAGAGGATGCATCTTGAAAAAATTTGCCTCGATAAAATTCAAAATGGCCGCTTATCGGCCATTATTCACTTTCACATGGCCGATATTTTGTCAACCGTGCTAGATGGCTAGACCATTACTATAAAACTAAATGTGAGATTTCAGATGAGGATGCATCTTGAAAAAATTTAACTTGATCAAATTCAAAATGGCCGCCTTTTCGGCCATTATTCATTTTCACATGGCTGATATTTGGTAAACCGTGCTAGATGGCTAGACCATTACCTGATTACTATAAAACAAAGTGTGAGTTTTCCGGGGAGGATGCACCCTGAAAATTTTTAACTTACGAATTCAAAATGGCCGACAATCAGCATTATTTACCTCGATAGGCCTGATATCAGGTAAACCGTGCTAGATAGCTAGACCATTACTATAAAACAAAATGTGACATTTCGGGAGAAGATGCCATTTAAAAACTTTCGACTCAATCAAATTCAAAATGGCTGCCTATCGGCCACTATTTACTTTCACATTGCTGATATTTGGTAAACCGTGTTAGATAGCTGGACCATTACTATAAAACAAAATGTGAGATTACAAGAGAGAATGCATCTTGAAAAAAATTGACTCGATCAAATTCAAAATGGCCGCCTATCGGCCATTACTCACTTTCACATAGCCGTTATTTGGTAACCGTACTAGATGGCTAGACCATTACTATAAAACAAAATGTGAGATTTCAGGAGAGAATGCATCTTGAAAAATTTTGACTTGATCCAATTCAAAATGGCCTCCTATCGCCCATTATTCACATTCACATTGGCGATATTTGGTAAACCGTGCTAGATGGCTAGACGATTACTATAGAATGAAATGTGAGATTTCAGCTGAGGATGCATCTTAAAAAATTCTGAGTCGATCAAATTTAAAATGGCCCCCTATCGGCCATTATTTACTTTCACATGCCCAATATTTTGCAAACTGTGTTAGATTTTAGTCAGAGGTTTGCAATCTCTGACAGACTGTCTAGTTCTTATCTTACTCTTAGACTGGGCTTCTTAGACCTAGTTGTCTTGCGTCTTGATTTTTGAACTAGCTAGCTAGGACTACAATAATAACCCTACACAAAATTGCTTGAATCAAATTCTAATTCGGAGCGGTAGCTCCTGGACTTATGTAGTCTTGTTTATTATTCTTTGGACATAGTGATACTTAGAACGATATATGTTGTACCTATGCAATGCAGTTTTGGGCTATCGTTGTTATTGTTAAGGTCGCAATCTTGTAGAAATCCATATTCGCGTGAATTATGCCGCGGGGTGATATGTTCATGCTGGAACAGCCGAGCCCCAGCCAGTCACTGTTCTCGATAGACTGAGCTGCAGAATGCCACTGTCCACCTGACATATGCCTACCGTACAACATTCTAGCCAAGAAGAATTTCACCCAATGTCGCTTCAATGATGGCCAACAACCTGAGACACTGGCACACCATTGCACTAGCCCCAGCAGTGTCTGACAGTGCTTGCTGTGGCGCATACGGGTCGGTGACCGAGGGGTGAAGTCTTGAGTGGGGATGCGTATGTTACCTGGAATGGGTGGCTCACGAAAAGTTTTAATTTCAGTACGATGATTGATGCACGTGACATCTTTAAATCGATTGTTTATGCTGGCGACACAACGTAGATGAGTACTTTGAGTGCTTTTAAAAGCCATGGGAAAAACACTGTAAGTGACAACATTAATGAGAAACTTGCAAAAATTGATGAGTGGTTAAAACTCAACAAGTTATCACTGACTGTAAAAAAATCTAAATTTATGTTATTCTACATGCCTGGGAGGAATGTAATCATTCCAAATCTACATATAAACAGTATCAAGCTGGAATGCTTGGATTCTTTTAATTTCCTGGGTAGTACAATAGATAAACACTTAACATGGAGAGAACACATAAATTTAATTGCAAACAAAATTTCTAGAACTGTTGGCGTCATTAATAGATTAAAACATTATATACCACAAAATGTATTACTGACTGTCTACAACACTCTCATAATACCACCTCTGAACTATGGTATTCTTACATGGGGGTTTAATGCAGATAGGATATTGAAAATTCAGAAAAAAGCTGTCAATTACTTTAAGCAAATACAATGCACATACTGAACCAATTTTTAAAACATTGAAATTATTAAAGATAAAAGATATTTTTAAATGTCAAACACTTAAATTCTGCTACAA
Organism: Flabesymbios commensalis; assembly: GCA_964017125.1. Taxonomy (NCBI): domain Eukaryota; kingdom Metazoa; phylum Annelida; class Polychaeta; order Terebellida; family Flabelligeridae; genus Flabesymbios; species Flabesymbios commensalis. Next base: position 56,461,918 of record OZ024904.1, on the reverse strand, counting down.
ATTATTAAATGGTAATCTTCCAGTATATTTTAGTCATGATGACTGGTATTCTCAGATAAGCAACATACAAGACGGCAAAATAAACTCTTTACTTATCGGACAAATCATCAATTTGCGACTAGATGTCTCCGATACGAAGTGGTAACCACTTTTAATAATACCCCTCTGAGTATATTAGATTAAATACATACACACTCTATCAATGGATTCTCTCTGTATTTAAAAACGCATTTACTATCGCTATATGATGCCTTCTGCAACATAACAAACTGTTATGTATGCCATAATAATATTTAGAGACCAAGGACGTTATTAGCTCCCGCCGTCACCGTGGGTGAGATGGAGGGAGCTATGGATTCCGCCTCCGTTTTTTTTTGCCTCTTCTTTTGCCTATAACTTTGTAAGAAAAAAAGCTAGGATAACAATTTTTAGTATGTGGGTTACTTCCAGGTGGATAATGGACAGGTTAAAATATTTTTAATCTGAACTCAATACGCAAGGTCGCAGAGGTGAAAATGATGATGTTACGGCGTTGGGCCGTCCGTAAACAATTCGTTTCCGGAGCATATCTCTGAAAGTACTTGTCCGATTGTCTTCAAATTTTACACACAACACCCCTAGGGGGTCTAGTTGTGCCTTTTGGGGTATTTGAACTTTGACCTACTTCTGGTTCAGAACTATGACCTATTTAGACGTTTTGACGCGCACTTCGTTTCCGGAGCAGATCTCGAAAATTACTGGGCCGATGACAGTCATATTGCACATACATGTTCTCTAAGGTCCCTAGTTGTGCCTTTTCAGGTTTTTGGACCTTGACCTTGAAGTTGACCCAGCACTTTGACCTAATTTATAACATAGGTAAATCCGACTGAAAGATTTTGCGGAATATCATGAAAACCGCTCAAGATAGCTACACCATTACTATAAAACAAATTTTGAGGTTTCAGGAGAGGATGCATCTTGAAAAATTTCAAATCGATAAAATTAAAAATGGCCGCCTATCGGCCATTATTCACCTCAACAGGCCTGATATTGCGGAATATCATGAAAACCGCTCAAGATAGCTGTACACCATTAATATCAAATAAATTGTAAGGTTTCAGGAGAGGATGCATCTTGAAAAATTTCAAGTTGATTATATTGAAAATGGCCGCCTATCGGCCATTATTCACCTCGACAGGCCTGATATTGTGGAATATCATGAAAACCGCTCAAGATATCTACACCATTACTATAAAACAAATTGTAAGGTTTCAGGAGAGGATGCTTTTTGAAAAAATTCAACCCGTCCAAGTTCAAAATGGCCGCCAATCGGCCATTATTCACTTTCACATGGCCGTTATTTGGTAAACCGTGCTAGATGGCTAGACCATTACTATAAAACAAAATGTGTGATTTCAGGAGAGGATGCATCTTGAAAAAATTTGCCTCGATAAATTTCAAAATGGCCGCTTATCGGCCATTATTCACTTTCACATGGCCGATATTTGGTCAGCCGTGCTAGATGGCTAGACCATTACTATAAAACTAAATGTGAGATTTCAGATGAGGATGCATCTTGAAAAAATTTAACTTGATCAAATTCAAAATGGCCGCCTTTTCGGCCATTATTCATTTTCACATGGCTGATATTTGGTAAACCGTGCTAGATGGCTAGACCATTACCTGATTACTATAAAACAAAGTGTGAGTTTTCCGGGGAAGATGCACCCTGAAAATTTTTAACTTACGAATTCAAAATGGCAGACAATCAGCATTATTTACCTCGATAGGCCTGATATCAGGTAAACCGTGCTAGATAGCTAGACCATTACTATAAAACAAAATGTGACATTTCGGGAGAAGATGCCATTTAAAAACTTTCGACTCAATCGAATTCAAAATGGCCGCCTATCGGCCACTATTTACTTCCACATTGCTGATATTTGGTAAACCGTGTTAGATAGCTGGACCATTACTATAAAACAAAATGTGAGATTACAAGAGAGAATGCATCTTGAAAAAAATTGACTCGATCAAATTCAAAATGGCCGCCTATCGGCCATTATTCACTTTCACATAGCCGTTATTTGGTAACCGTACTAGATGGCTAGACCATTACTATAAAACAAAATGTGAGATTTCAGGAGAGAATGCATCTTGAAAAATTTTGACTTGATCAAATTCAAAATGGCCTCCTATCGCCCATTATTCACTTTCACATTGGCGATATTTGGTAAACCGTGCTAGATGGCTAGACGATTACTATAGAATGAAATGTGAGATTTCAGCTGAGGATGCATCTTAAAAAATTCTGAGTCGATCAAATTCAAAATGGCCCCCTATCGGCCATTATTTACTTTCACATGCCCAATATTTTGCAAACTGTGTTAGATTTTAGTCAGAGGTTTGCAATCTCTGACAGACTGTCTAGTTCTTATCTTACTCTTAGACTGGGCTTCTTAGACCTAGTTGTCTTGCGTCTTGATTTTTGACCTAGCCTCGACTACAATAATAACCCTACACAAAATTGCTTGAATCAAATTCTAATTTGGAGCGGGAGCTCCTGGACTTATGTAGTCTTGTTTATTATTCTTTGGACTCCGTCCAGCGGTGCAGCCATAGTGATACTTAGAACGATATATGTTGTACCTATGCAATGCAGTTTTCGGCTATCGTTGTTATTGTTAAGGTCGCAATCTTGTAGAAATCCATATTCGCGTGAATTATGCCGCGGGGTGATATGTTCATGCCGGAACAGCCGAGCCCCAGCCAGTCACTGTTCTCGATAGACTGAGCTGCAGAATGCCACTGTCCACCTGACATATGCCTACCGTACAACATTCTAGCCAATAAGAATTTCACCCAATGTTGCTTCAATGATGGCCAGCAACCTGAGACAATGGCACACCATTGCACTAGCCCCAGCAGTGTCTGACAGTGTTTGCTGTGGCGCATACGGGTCGGTGACCGAGGGGTGAAGTCTTGAGTGGGGATGCGTATGTTACCTGGAATGGGTGGCTCACGAAAAGTTTTAATTTCAGTACGATGATTGATGCACGTGACATCTTTAAATCGATTGTTTATGCTGGCGACACAACGTAGATGAGTACTTTGAGTGCTTTTAAAAGCCATGGGAAAAACACTGTAAGTGACAACATTAATGAGGAACTTGCAAAAATTGATGAGTGGTTAAAACTCAACAAGTTATCACTGACTGTAAAAAAATCTAAATTTATGTTATTCTACATGCCTGGGAGGAATGTAATCATTCCAAATCTACATATAAACAGTATCAAGCTGGAATGCTTGGATTCTTTTAATTTCCTGGGTAGTACAATAGATAAACACTTAACATGGAGAGAACACATAAATTTAATTGCAAACAAAATTTCTAGAACTATTGGCGTCATAAATAGATTAAAACATTATATACCACAAAATGTATTACTGACTGTCTACAACACTCTCATAATACCACCTTTGAACTATGGTATTCTTACATGGGGGTTTAATGCAGATAGGATATTGAAAATTCAGAAAAAAGCTGTCAATTACTTTTAAGCAAATACAATGCACATACTGAACCAATTTTTAAAACATTGAAATTATTAAAGATAAAAGATATTTTTAAATGTCAAACACTTAAATTCTGCTACAAATTATTAAATGGTAATCTTCCAGTATATTTTAATCATGATGACTGGTATTCTCAGATAAGCAACATACATTGTTATAGCACAAGACGGCAAAATAAACTCTTTACTTATCAGACAAATCATCAATTTGCGACTAGATGTCTCCGATACGAAGTGGTAACCACTTTTAATAATACCCCTCTGAGTATATTAGATTAAATACATACACACTCTATCAATGGATTCTCTCTGTATTTAAAGACGCATTTACTATCGCTATATGATGCCTTCTGCAACATAACAAACTGTTATGTACGTATGCCATAATAATATTTAGAGACCAAGGACGTTATTAGCTCCCGCCGTCACCGTGGGTGAGATGGAGGGAGCTATGGATTCCGCCTCCGTTTTTTTTTTGCCTCTTCTTTTGCCTATAACTTTGTAAGAAAAAAAGCTAGGATAACAATTTCTGGTATGTGGGTTACTTCCAGGTGGATAATGGACAGGTTAAAATATTTTTAATCTGAACTCAATACGCAAGGTCGCAGAGGTGAAAATGATGATGTTACGGCGTTGGGCCGTCCGTAAACAATTCGTTTCCGGAGCATATCTCTGAAAGTACTTGTCTGATTGTCTTCAAATTTTACACACAACACCCCTAGGGGGTCTAGTTGTGCCTTTTGGGGTATTTGAACTTTGACCTACTCCTGGTTCAGAACTATGACCTATTTAGACGTTTTGACGCGCACTTCGTTTCCGGAGCAGATCTCGAAAAGTACTGGGCCGATGACAGTCATATTGCACATACATGTTCTCTAAGGTCCCTAGTTGTGCCTTTTCAGGTTTTTGGACCTTGACCTTGAAGTTGACCCAGCACTTTGACCTAATTTATAACATCGGTAAATCCGACTGAAAGATTTTGCGGAATATCATGAAAACCGCTCGAGATAGCTACACCATTACTATAAAACAAATTGTGAGGTTTCAGGAGAGGATGCATCTTGAAAAATTTAAAGTCGATAAAATTAAAAATGGCCGCCTATCGGCCATTATTCACCTCGACAGGCCTGATATTGCGGAATATCATGAAAACCGCTCAAGATAGCTACACCATTAATATCAAATAAATTGTAAGGTTTCAGGAGAGGATGCATCTTGAAAAATTTGAAGTTGATAAAATTCAAAATGGCCGCCTATCAGCCATTATTCACCTCGACAGGCCTGATATTGTGGAATATCATGAAAACCGCTTAAGATATCTACACCATTAATATAAAACAACATGTAAGGCTTCAGGAGAGGATGCATTTTGAAAAAATTCAACTCTTCCGAGTTCAAAATGGCCGCCAATCGGCCATTATTCACTTTCACATGGCCGTTATTTGGTAAACCGTGCTAGATGGCTAGACCATTACTATAAAACAAAATGTGTGATTTCAAGAGAGGATGCATCTTGAAAAAATTCGACTCGATAAAATTTAAAATGGCCGCTTATCGGCCATTATTCACTTTCACATGGCCGTTATTTGGTCAACCTTGCTAGATGGCTAGACCATTACTGTAAAACAAAATGTGAGATTTCAGATGAGGATGCATCTTGAAAAAATTTGACTTGATCAAATTTAAAATGGCCGCCTTTTCGGCCATTATTCATTTTCACATGGCTGATATTTGGTAAACCGTGCTAGATGGCTAGACCATTACCTGATTACTATAAAACAAAGTGTGAGTTTTCGGGGGAGGATACACCCTGAAATTTTTTAACTTACGAATTCAAAATGGCCGACAATCAGCATTATTTACCTCGATAGGCCTGATATCAGGTAAACCGTGCTAAATAGCTAGACCATTACTATAAAACAAAATGTGACGTTTCGAGTGAGGATGCCTTTTAAAAACTTTCGACTCAATAGAATTCAAAATGGCCGCCTATCGGCCACTATTTACTTTCACATTGCTGATATTTGGTAAACCGTGTTAGATAGCTGGACCATTACTATAAAACAAAATGTGAGATTACAAGAGAGGATGCATCTTGAAAAAAATTGACTAGATCAAATTCAAAATGGCCGCCTATCGGCCATTATTCACTTTCACATAGCCGGTTTTCGGTAACCGTACTAGATGGCTAGACCATTACTATAAAACAAAATGTGAGATTTCAGGAGAGGTTGCATCTTGAAAAATTTTGACTTGATCAAATTCAAAATGGCCTCCTATCGGCCATTATTCACTTTCACATGGGCGATATATGGTAAACCGTGCTAGATGGCTAGACCATTACTATAGAATGAAATGTGAGATTTCAGCTGGGGATGCATCTTGAAAAATTTTGACTTGATCAAATTCAAAATGGCCGCCTTTAGGCCATTATTCACTTTCACATGGCCGATATTTGGTAAACTGTGCTAGATAGCTAGACGATTACTATAGAATGAAATGTGAGATTTCAGCTGAGGATGCATCTTGAAAAATTCTGACTCGATCAAATTTAAAATGGCCCCCTATCGGCCATTATTTACTTTCACATGCCCAATATTTTGCAAACTGTGTTAGATGTTAGTCCATTACTATAAAACAAAATTTGAGGTTTCGGGGGAGAATGCACCCTAAGTTTTTAACTAATTTATATCGAATTCAAAATGACCGTAAATCAGCTATTAGTTACCACAATTGGCCTGATATCGGGTAAACTGTGCCAGATAGGTAGACCATTACTGGGATACTGATTAGGATCATTAATTTCAATGGAGGTTTGCAATCTCTGACAGACTGTCTAGTTCTTATCTTACTCTTAGACTGGCCTAGTTGTCTTGCGTCTTGATTTTTGACCTAGACTAGGACTACATTAATAACCCTATACAAAATTGCTTAAATCAAATTCTAATTCGGAGCGGGAGCTCCTGGACTTATGTAGTCTTGTTAATTTTGACATTGGTGGCCGGATAAGGCATCAAAAGTGTCAAGACATGTTTTTGTACTCAAAATGATCAGCTGGCCATGTTGTTTTACCTGTACTGGTAGGCGGCGTGTAATGGTAGACGCGGCCGCCCACCAAGTATAAAGTATAATAATTAATTATCCAACACACACAGGTGTTATTCAATGCTGGTCCACCTGTACAAAGTTGGCCCAGTGTTAAAAAACAACATGTAGTCCTACAACAACTAGGCTACATGTAGCAGTTAGCATACCGCGTTTACACCCACGCTCACAACAGGCTGACCATGGCTCAACCATGGTGACAAGGCTACACTCAGAAGGCTGGTGTCTGGTAGATTTTTTCAAGCCAGATGACTTTCTGGGCATACTGTATAATACAGGGTGCCTGAAAAAAAGGGGGCGCGTTTATTAGGAGCGGTGTGTTTATTAGGGGTAATACTGTAGCTATGTGCTAACAGAGAATATGCTATATAAGCCCAGATAGCTACTAACCCTTTACAGACATGAGGCGTTATATTCACATTAAATGTGTGACAATAGGGCAGGTAGTGTAGCCTTACAAGTGTTACAGTTGTTTCCATGTTAACAGGTTAAGCCTACCTACTTAGTCTAACAGATTAAAATATATTTTTTGGTTGACTCAATGTTGGTTCAATGTTGGGCCAATGTCAAAGACTTTAACTTTAATTCCCCATTGGAAGCTAGACGTATCGTTCTTGCCTGTTATACAACCAACCCATCAAGGTAAACCACCTGTATATAGAAAAGGAGCCGATTAAATGTTGTTTCACTGTTAAGCCAGCATCACTGTTTGACAGACTACAGAAATGTTTGGCAGAATTGATTTCTTTCCAGGCCTGCAGTTGATCACCATTAGGAGAGGGAAGTGGGTGCTTGGCCGTATGCTTACATTTAGGCCAGGCCGGCTGCTGGTTGAATGTTGGTTCACTGTAGACAACATTTAGCCAGCCCTGTGTCGTACCAGCTGTACACTCATTGACGTGTGGAGAGGGGTGTGCTATCCGACTAACTGGCTGTGTTATAACATAGAACTTTATGACGGCGCCGGGATGTCTATGAACGCAACATGCTGAAAAACAGCTAGCATTCACGTGTGCAGAGATGCCAAGTCTTCCGATTTTCGCTGAATTCTCCCCATTTTCCACCTGATTTCCCGACTTCTGAATTACCCTGTCAATCCTCAGAATTTTCCACATTTCGCTCTTACTTCAAACTTATATTAAAATCACTATTTTTCAATATTTTGAAAGCCTGGATTTGATGATAAAATATCACTACTGGCGACAACTTTGGCGACAGTGTTTTCCTGCTGCCGTCATGACAAAGAAAATAAAAAAATTACGATGTTGGCACACTGGGCGTCGGTATGTACATGCCATATCTCGGCTGTTTATTTATTAATTTTGCTGAAAATCTGTTAAGTCCTTCCACTAATATCGATTAGCCACTGTTTTTCAGGAAAATAGAATTAGAAATGAGCCAGCCACGACCCGATAAATATGGCCGATTATATGTCAATTTGTCAATCAAAAATTACGATGTCGGCGCAACGGGTGTCCCTTTGTCGATCGGGATATCTCGGCCAAATGTTTATCGATGTCGCGCGAAATTTGTAAAGTCCTTCTGTTATTACCAATTGCCCTCTATCTAAAATTTCAGAAAGATAGAATGAGAAATAAGCCAACCACGAACCAATACATAATGACCCGAAACCATGGCCCTGCCTCTAGACTGTACGGATCGCTGCTGGTCAAACCAACTATTCTGTTTTCAATATTGCCGTTCATTTAAGGGCCTAACATCGACCCCTACATTCAGTTGAGGTCCACTACTAGTACATGTACTGTAGTTCAAATTGAAATTAAGCTAAGATGCATTCATTTATAGACTGGGTATTCTTGTAAAAAAAATTGACTCGGAGAAAAGCAATATTTACCCACTCTAAAATGCCTAGATAGAATGCACCAGAGGGCACATTTTATTTCCAAATAATTACCAAAAAAAATGTCAACGCATTGGCATACGGCTAACGAGTTACAGATTTGGCTGAAGGTTTTCTCTTTTGGCTAATAATATCTACGATCAAGGTCCTTCTATATCCCTTGCTATGAGCCAAGGCTGGCCCTGAATTGGTGTCTATAAATAAATAAAAATTCTGGGTGCGCGGGTGTCCGTGTGACGCAACAACCTTATGGGATCAATTTTCTGTCATCTTCCTATTTTTTTGGCTTATCTTCCATTTTTTTGCCGTTCCAACTTGGCATCTCTGCATGTATAACAGCCATTATTATTTATATAATTAAGCATGGCGTATCTTTTTATTACTTTCTCTGAATGATTAAATACATTGTATTGTGGAAAAAAGTTCAACTAGCGCTAAGTAAAATAAACTTTTCGACTAATGTGAGCATCAAATTGATTCATAGGGCATATCTCTATTTGACCATTGGACATGAAGGTTTGGGTGATTTCTACGGGGCAATCGAGAGTGATAGCCGCACTGTTATTTAATTTTTCATACAAAACCTTCAATAGAAGCCGCAAGTGGGCTTTTGGCATTGGGCACTGGGAAATGAAAATTTTCATTCTAATTAGAAATTTTCTGGTAATACAATATATTTTAAGTAATATGTATATGGATTTAGTACTTCGATCAGTTCATGCAAGTTGCTAATCACCACCCGTAATAATGGTTCTTTATCAATAATACCTGGGCCTCATAGCTTGACGCCAGTAAAGGGTGTTTGTTGGTGACACACGCAACCTGACTGTTTAGCGCCAGGCAGCGAGAAAATATAATAAAACACAATAGCCGTCTTGTTTGAACATCTGATTCTCGACCTGCTGTCACTGCTGGTCGAGCTGTCAATCATTTGAAGGCCGGCCTTCTCACTGTGATTCGTCGACAACACCTACAAGTTATCGCCACATCTTGTCGTTCACCGCACATGTACAATATGTTGGGAGATTTTACGTGTGGCATTCCCATCAATCACAAGACATCGCTGCATTAATTAATCGCTGAATTAATTAATCATCTTACTCACACTATCAGCGCATAGATATAGTAAAAATTATATATGTGATTTTTTAGCCCGCCTTTTAATTTTAATTAAAAAAGGTGGGCTATTGCAATTGAAGTTCGGCGGCGTCGGCGTCGGCGTCGGCGTTAACATTTACTTGTGGGCGCGATAACTTGTAAAGTTTTTCATGTTTCCTTCTCAAATTTGTTTTGCATGTTACTAATGACCACTTCTCGGACAAGTTCAATAATGGCTGAAAAAAAATTCAAAATGGCCGACTTATTGCGATTTTTCACCTTTTACGTCAATAATTTGACCTTGTGGGCGCGAAAACTTGATAAGTTTTTCACATATCCTCTTCAAATTGGTTATGCATATTACTAATAAGTAGTTCTTGGAGAAGTTCAATAATGGCCGAAAAAAAAAAAAAAAATGGCCGATTTATTGCGATTTTTCTCATTTTACGTCAATAATTTGACCCTGTGGGCGCGATAACTTGAAAAGTTTTTCACATATTCTCTTCAAATTTGTTATGTATGTTACTTATAAGTAGTTCTTGGACAAGTTCAATAATGGCTGAAAAAATAAAAAAAATGGCCGATTTATTGTGATTTTTCTCATTTTACGTCAATAATTTGACCTTGTGGGCGCGATAACTTGAAAAATTTTCCACATATCCTCTTCAAATTTGTTATGCATGTTACTAATAAGTAGTTATTGGACAAGTTCAATAATGGCTGAAAAAAAATTCAAAATGGCCGATTTATTGTGATTTTTCTCATTTTACGTCAATAATTTGACCTTGTAGGCGCGATAACTTCAGCATTTTCACAAGTATCCTCTTCAAGTTTGTTATGCATGTTACTAATAAGCAGTTCTTGGACAAGCTCAATAATGGCCGGTAAAAAAATCAAAATGGTCGACTTATTGCGATTTTTCAAATTTATTTTACGTCCATAATTTGACCTTGTGGGCGCGATAACTTGAAAAGCGGCTGGTTTTTTATAGATCTGCTTGTAGTCTATGCAAGTATTATATATTATATCATATTATACATGTATCTATCTTATTTAACATACCATTTATATCTTGGGTTGTTATTTACGTGATGACATTCGTCTTTACTTTCTTTATCATAATTCGGCGGCGGGCTATTATCGAGTGTGCTCTTGTTCCACATGGAACACAGCAGTGGATTTACTATTATTGCATCTTTACTAATAAAGTAAAGGTTGAGAAACATATAGACCTACATGTATGTGTAACAGTAAAGATGCCAAAGCGTTCATAGGGTCATTCCAGAGCTGTTGCAAACATATAGACCTACATGTATGTGTAACAGTAAAGATGCCAAAGCGTTCATAGGGTCATTCCAGAGCTGTTGCAATCGTCTTTGACAGCTACATCGGGAGCAGAAGTAGCATTATAATTATTATTTTATTACACTTGACTATCCAAACAGGCGGCCAATGGAAATCCACAGTGGCTGGAAATTGGAGTTCAGTAGTTAAAAAAAGGCGTAAAAATGTTTTGCCGTGATGTCCGCAATTCACGCTGAACATTGTATTATAATAGTCGACATAGAGTGCCCGCTGATAGTGGCCGGTATTATTTCGTTCAGAAATGTGAAAAATGAACTAATCACGCCAGCACCTAAAACTGTTTTGCCTTGATGTTTGGCATTCACGCTGACGATTTTATTATATTGACCGACATATTGCTGAGGCGTTTTCACTAATATGCTATAAGTAGGCCTATTGTATATTATTTTTATTATTATAGTGGCCGCTATTATAGCCTAGTGGCCGGTGATTGAAAGTCAACAATCTGTATAAAATTAACTTCAGGTAGGCTCTTTAGAATAGATTCACGCTAACGCTGATGATATAATAATCAACCTACATAATTATATATGCCAGCATATTAAATTTGCCGACAAAAAGTGGCCGCCGATATATAGTGGCCGGAAATTGGAGGTGAAAAATTGACTTGTTGCTAAAAAAATCACTGGCCGTGGCCGCGTTATGGAGGTGGCCGGTCATTAGAGGTCATTTATACAAAAAATGCATTTGGAACTCCAAATGGTGACCGTTGAGTGGAGGTGACCGTTGAAACTTCAAGACAAGTTATACTGTACCACCCCAGGATACCACACATTTTGTCCAGTAGAGGTATACTGACTTGACTGAGCCCTGGCAGTCTACAGTGACCGAGTGAGTGCACTGCCATTTACACGTCTAGTGTCTACTGTCTATAGATCTGTATACAACGTTTGCATTTACAGACACTTTCCAAGTTTTTCTATTTCGAGTAAAACTGGTGTACTGGGATGACTGCTAGTAGTAGTACTTTTCGCCCCCATCTTGGGAGAGTCATTAGGGATCTGTTTCGTCTGTTGAATGCTGTGTGCGGCATTGTACGGAAGCACTAGTTATCCTTCCTATTGTTACTCCGACCCGAGAATAGCGGAGCTCCGCGAAATGCCATGGTGTTTCAGCATTAAATTGCACAGCGAAACCCAGGTCTCCGGCCGTCTTGGCATGTCTGGGGGTAGATGCCCTAGACATGCCCAGAACCCCTTATCGGGTGAGCGAAGGAAAACGCTCTCATTAACCCACCATGCTCTATCACTCCCACCCTCACATCATCATCTATACATCTTTCATCTCATCAATTAACTACAACGTTTTTATCGTATTACAATGTCACATTTGTGCCGAAATGTGACGTAAAGCAATGATTTACTACTACTACTACTTTCGAGTAAAACTGTTTTGCCTACACTGAAAACTTGATATTGTAAAATCTTGCACATGGCCAATAACGTTAAAACTAGTAGATCTAGAAGCCACTCTGTATTCAAAATAGCTCACCACTTCACCAGACAGTTATTCTGAAAAAAAATCAGTTTTTATTGAAATCACGACAGCCATTATCAACTTGAATATCATGACTGCTTCTGGCTGTCATCACTATTGGCTCTATAAATAGCACAAGAGTCTGCCTGTTAACACTTTCACCACAATCTATACCTTTCACCAGAATTATTTTCAATATAGACTAATGTGACAGCTTTGGTATTGCCTTGTCCTGTTTTGAGCCTATTTTGAGAGCTTTGACCCTGTGACGATTGAGCCTGTTTGTTAGAACTTGTATAACAGCTTTGCCTGAGCCTGTTTATACACAAAATTACAAAACCAGTTATGGAAAGCACAGAACCGCAGGGTTCACGTTAATATCTACAAATATGTGTTTCTTAAGGTAGTCTGTGAACTGTGTCATAGGCTTATACAATACACATACAGTACTAAGAGGACGGGGTATTTTCGCAGCAGCTGAACAGTTGGGGAGATAGGAAATTTTTATACTATAAAGTTTTACTGTGATATAAAGTTAATCTGGTTTTGGATAATTGTTATCACCTGACAATTTGTTGTTTACTGGTGCTAATAATTCCTACACACGCTGGGAGGTCCTGACCATAGCGCAATCAGTGTTATATTAGTCTCTAAACAATACACTGAGCTGTTTTGAAAAGATTAATTTGCACTACAATATTGTAATCAGATAATTGAAACTAGGTTCACATGCATAAATACAAGTGTTGTTTATCTGGGTCTGTTCTACATGTTTAACCATTGAAGACTGTATAAAAATAAAAGCTGAATGTTAGAAAATGAAAGAAATAATAGCACTTTGTCACTAAAACTGTGACATTTATTGGGGAATAATTAAATTAACTCGTAAACTGCCATTTTGATTTTGTAATATTGTCTAATTTGCTTCAGTATTTTGCAGGAACCTGAAAAAAAATTTAAAACCATCATTTGCCAAAAAAATGTTTTTATTATTTTTCAGGAATGCGATGTATGCGCAGCAGCACCCTGATCAATATAGAGGAGGCTTAGCATCAGCTGTACAAGCCAAAACGACAGGACCTAATAAAGCCAATGTAAGCAATGATGTTCTGATTACCTTAACAATTATGCTGGTACAGTTTTTTTCATGATAATTGGACTCTGCTCATTCTGAGAAAGGCACAAGACTTAGAATTACTGCCCGTCTGTGTATTTGTACGTTTGCTCAAAATCCCTTGTTACGTAACCATAATAAGCTCATTTACCCTATTTGAAAAAAATTAAATGGATCCAGCTCCCCTCTATCTAAGTCAAGCTCGAAGATAGTGTTGTTCGATTACGATTAGTATCCTCACAGCCATTAAAAAAAATCATTTCAATTATAATCGGGGCTACCAAAGCTGTTTTTGCCAACACCCAAAACTTTCTTGTGAGCACCATACACTCCTTAATAATAATGTTCAACTGTTTGCTGCGGATTTTTTGCAACTCCCCATTAGCTTGAACAAGTTAGAATATTAGGGTTGTTCCATGATTAAAGAAATCTGGGGTGCTGAGGCAACAAGCTTTTTGAAAAATATATTTTGCACTAAAAATTACCCTGTTTCAAACGTTTGGAAATTATTTTTTGGCGAGTTATGAGAAGGACAATTTATAAAAATGAATGCAATTGCAGAAATCTTTTTTGTTCGTTTTCAATGTTTTAACTGATAGAGCTCATTCAAAATTAAGGTTGGTATTTTTCTTGGATGTATACCTGCTTTACAAATATAATGGTACTGCTCCAATGGTAATGCTGAAGGGAAGTTTCAGATTTCTCTATATATTGCTAAAACATGTGATAACTTACAGGCCTTCAGATTTGAAAATTGGTGGCGAGTGAATTTTTTTTTTCTGACTACACTGAGGTGAGCTGTATTTCGCTCATGTGACTTTCCACTTGCGTGAGTTATGGTGTTCCTGAGCAATCACTCATGCAAAATCTGAGGGCCTGAGCTTAGGTTGTACTATTATCATTGATAGAGTGAACTACAAGCGGGGGGGGGGGGGGACATTGTCATCTTTCTATGTGTCAGCTACTTGTTTCTGATTCAATTCAAGTTCTAACAAGCACGTTTGCATAAAATTTGCAGCATGTGTGGATGCCCACTGCTCTGTAAGGGTTTTAATAAATTAAATAATTAAAGAATAGGTTTATTAATTATAATTTATTATTGTAAAAATTTGGTAGATCTATGCTTTCTGATACAAATATTTATTTATGTGATGCTTTCTCTTGTTTTTTCCAGGATATACCTCTTGAGGTAAACAAAAATCAACTGGTATAATAACTAGCAAAATGTTTTATCTCTTGTAGCTTCCTAAACTATATTTCAAATAGCTTCTGTTATTATATTTCACCTTTTGAAAGCTAAATTGATTTCCAATTTTGTGTAAGTAAATATTTTGCTTATCATAACCCTTGAACAGTTGTGACTGCCAAAATCAGGAGTGGGTGACAATTATAGCTTTTTGCTAATGAAAAAAGAAAAAAGGGGATGCCCAACAATTAGGATATGAATGTAAATGTGGTGGATTTTCAAGGGAAAAAGGAAAAATGTCAACTTGATCAAAAAATGGCTGACTATTAGCCATTACTCACTTTAATATGCATAATATCTGGAAAACCATGCCAGATAGCTAAACCATTCTTATGCCGCCTGAAAAATTTCAACTTGATCAAATTCGAAATGGCAAACTGTGCTAAATAGTAGACAATTGCTGTTCAGGGAAGAATGCACCCTGAAATATTTTTGTCAGGAGGGCGGGGAAAGATATTATTGTGGCCAGCTTGCCTGTTCTTCAACTTGGTGCTGATTGAGAGATTGTCACCACATGATCTGATATATGCAAACAACATTTTTTGCCAATATCAAGCAAGTGTCAATAGAAGAACCAATTGTTGATAGAAAGGGACAGAAATATAGTTTGGGAAGTTACTTAAAGGGAAACATACCTCATATTCTTACTCAACAAGCTCACATTTTTTCCCTTATTGTTAACACCAGTACTAACACATTGCTATTTTAATTATCTATTGGGTCAACACACTCACTTAATTTATTACATGTGCATTTTTTGCCAATATCAAGCAAGTGTCAATAGAAGAACCAATTGTTAATAGAAAGGGACAGAAATATAGTTTGGGAAGTTACTTAAAGGGAAACATACCTCATATTCTTACTCAACAAGCTCACATTTTTTCCCTTATTGTTAACACCAGTACTAACACATTGCTATTTTAATTATCTATTGGGTCAACACACTCACTTAATTTATTACATGTGCATTGGTTTAAAAAAAATTCTTTATTTTTAATTTACATATTATGATAGTTTGCCGGTACATTGCATCAAGAGAAAAACTTTATTTATTAATAAATTTATTTATTATATTTCCCAAGATAAACCACTATGTGGAGTCTTGTCTGTTGAACAAACTTTTGCTTCAATCCTTTTCTCTGAACATTGCAATATTAATATCACTTACAGTTTTGAGAATTAAGACATACCTACTATGTATATGATTATTTAACTATTCCTCTAAGTGTTGAAAAAAGATTTTGTATATTTCACAGGAAAATCTTTTCTCAGCTAAATTTTATATTGCACAGGGGAATCTTTTCTCGGCTGAATTTTGGCGGATGTCTATTGTGTGTCTGATCGCCCATCTTTGCGCCACTTTTAGTACCATATGATGCTGTGAAAATTAATTGGTACACTTACAAATTACGACGCCATGTGTTTGATAATGTTTCTGAACAGTAGCAGTAGGATATTATTGTGGCCAGCTTGCCTGTTCTTCAACTTGGTGCTGATTGAGAGATTGTCACCACATGATCTGATATATGCAAACAACATTTTTTGCCAATATCAAGCAAGTGTCAATAGAAAAACCAATTGTTAATAAAAAGGGACAGAAATATAGTTTGGGAAGTTACATAAAGGGAAACATACCTCATATTCTTACTCAACAAGCTCACATTTTTTCCCTTATTGTTAACACCAGTACTAACACATTGCTATTTTAATTATCTATTGGGTCAACACACTCACTTAATTTATTACATGTGCATTGGTTTAAATTTTTTTCTTTATTTTTAATTTACATATTATGATAGTTTGCCGGTACATTGCATCAAGAGAAAAACTTTATTTATTAATAAATTTATTTATTATATTTCCCAAGATAAACCACTATGTGGAATCTTGTCTGTTGAACAAACTTTTGCTTCAATCCTTTTCTCTGAACATTGCAATATTAATATCACTTACAGTTTTGAGAATTAAGACATACCTACTATGTATATGATTATTTAACTATTCCTCTAAGTGTTGAAAAAAGATTTTGTATATTTCACAGGAAAATCTTTTCTCAGCTAAATTTTATATTGCACAGGGAAATCTTTTCTCGGCTGAATTTTGGCGGATGTCTATTGTGTGTCTGATCGCCCATCTTTGCGCCACTTTTAGTACCATATGATGCTGTGAAAATTAATTGGTACACTTACAAATTACGACGCCATGTGTTTGATAATGTTTCTGAACAGTAGCAGTAGGATATTATTGTGGCCAGCTTGCCTGTTCTTCAACTTGGTGCTGATTGAGAGATTGTCACCACATGATCTGATATATGCAAACAACATTTTTTGCCAATATCAAGCAAGTGTCAATAGAAAAACCAATTGTTAATAAAAAGGGACAGAAATATAGTTTGGGAAGTTACATAAAGGGAAACATACCTCATATTCTTACTCAACAAGCTCACATTTTTTCCCTTATTGTTAACACCAGTACTAACACATTGCTATTTTAATTATCTATTGGGTCAACACACTCACTTAATTTATTACATGTGCATTGGTTTAAATTTTTTTCTTTATTTTTAATTTACATATTATGATAGTTTGCCGGTACATTGCATCAAGAGAAAAACTTTATTTATTAATAAATTTATTTATTATATTTCCCAAGATAAACCACTATGTGGAATCTTGTCTGTTGAACAAACTTTTGCTTCAATCCTTTTCTCTGAACATTGCAATATTAATATCACTTACAGTTTTGAGAATTAAGACATACCTACTATGTATATGATTATTTAACTATTCCTCTAAGTGTTGAAAAAAGATTTTGTATATTTCACAGGAAAATCTTTTCTCAGCTAAATTTTATATTGCACAGGGAAATCTTTTCCCCGCTGAATTTTGGCGGATGTCTATTGTGTGTCTGATCGCCCATCTTTGCGCCACTTTTAGCACCATATAGTGCTGTGAAAATTAATTGGTACACTTACAAATTACGACGCCATGTGTTTGATAATGTTTCTGAACAGTAGCATATTATTTCTATGCGACTGCTTAAACTTTGGTAACATAGGGATTTCCTATTTAAATTTAATTATGGTTATGGCATAGTTGATGCAAAAAATTATGAGTCTTCTTCTGGGAAAATTATGCAAAAAACAACAATTTCACATTCGTGTGCACTTGGTGCCATTACCAAAGTTGGTACTCTGCTTGTAAATAATGATATATAGATTTAAACAACATACACTCATTTACCAACTAACATAAGGTTGTCTTTTGTTGTTGAATTAATGCTGCCTTAACGTTAGCAGGATGTTTTGTGTAGAGCTGTTTGTTTCAAATTACGAAAAATGCATATGTACATGTAGAGTGTATACAGTATTTCATAGTGTAGGCCTACATGTTCAAATAATTTCGCCATCAATCCTGACTATAATAGAACTTATTTTTATTATTACCTGTCATAACTGTTCATGTGAATTAAATTTGTGTTTAATTACATATAATTCCAAATGGTTGTCTAAGATTAAAAAAATATTAGCATTTTTACTTATTTGCAGTTAAGTCCCAAAATATTACAATGTGACCTCTATGACACGATTCACTAAACAATTTTGTATGTGTCGCGTCAAAATTTATACCATCCCAGCAATCACAAAATATTTGTATAACATTTCCACAATTTCGGCCCAACGTCTTCGACGTTGGACCAACATTGTACAAATGTTATAGAAATGTTTTGTGTTTGCTGGGATATATCTATTTCACCAATAGCTCGGACGAGTTCGAAAATGGGCATGCATCGCGGCCATTATTGACTTTGACATGCGTTACATCTGGAAAACTGTGCCAAATAGCTAGACCGTTACTATGAAACAAAATGTGTCTCTTCAGGGAGGGTTATGCAGCGAAAAATTTCAACTTGATAAAAAATTCAAAATGAATAAATTACGGCCATTATAGACTTTAATATGAGTTATATCTGGAAAACCGTGCCAGATAGCTAGACCATTACTATAAAACAAATGTGTGGCTTCAGGGAGGGATATGCCCTGAAAATTTTCAACTCAATAATATTTAAAAAGCTGACTTGAGGCCATTATTGACTTTAATAAGCATAATATCTGGATAACCGAGCCAGATAGCTAGATCATTACTATAAAACAAAATATGCTGCCTCATGGAAGGATGCACGCTGAAAATATTAAACTTGATCAAAATTCAAAATGGCTGACTTTCAGCCATTATTTATTTTGACATGTATCTGTCAAACATGACCACCGGTAATTTGAGATAAATCGTGGGATATATCTGAGTCAACATTTTAAAAGTTATGGTTAAAAGTTGTACAGTAAGTTATTTTTCAAATTAGATTCTCTTTTAAACGATGATTAGAGGCCTACTTTTTTCGCCGACAGGCCTTGTTTCAGACTAATGGTATATATGCATACTAATTTAGATATTTCACTATCTCAATGTTTTTGTTTGGCTTCACAGCACCATATTAAAGTAGCTTTTGCTTCATTGAACCATAATATTTACATTGCGGCAGACCCAGCTTCTGTGGATGTTGACCATGCTGCACATGCGGGTGGGCACTGGGCACACAATGTGTACTCAGCAAATCATGACAACCCACCTACTTTAATAATCTTACTGTATTCCACATGATATGCTTCCGCTGCAGTTTTTGTTTTCTAAATAGTGCAAGATGTCTATCAACTAATGTTTATTTATATTTCATACATACATTACAATAATTTTGGCAAATTTATGTGACTATATTTTTACTCCTGATTAGTCAACCCTTTAATTAACAGTGGCAATTAACATTAGTGAAGAATGTTAGTAAGGTTGAAGATAGCTCAAGATTGATTTTAAAGTATTTAACACTCGGCACTAAATAGCGCTCACCCACCCCATAATGCAAGTATTGACCCAACTATGTCTCAAGCGCCAATTCTTGAAATGCTGATCCAGCTTCAACATGATCTTGGTACATTGTATAGTTTGCAGCAGGCCTCACATACAGTACATCTTTTAAAAGTACAGTCTTTATAGTGTAGTAAAAAGCATAACCACATCTGTTTTTGTATCATTTATGTAATTTATGGCTTACTTTCATTTCAATCATCTTCACAGGTGCAAGACAGAGAAAATGAATATGATGAAATGGAAAAATGGCTGGTACAGGATGCGGTGAGTTTATTATGAAAGCTTGTATGTATAAAATTATATTCTGCACCACCACTTTTTATCCCCCGCCATAGGGGAAGGTGGACTTTAGTCGTGCCAGGATTCCGTCGGGCGTCACGTTTTTTTTTAAATTTCAACATCACATTCTTAGCAACACGGGGATGTGCAAGTGATTTTTAGCCCGTCTTTTAATTTCAATTAAAAAAGGTGGCCTATTGCAATTGAAGTTCGGCGACGTCGGCGTTAACATTTACTTGTGGGCGCGATAACTTGGAAAAGTTTTTCATGTATCTTTCCCAGATTTGTTATGCATTTTACTAATGACCAGTTCTCGGACAAGTTCAATAATGGCCGATTTATTACGATTTTTTGCATTTTACGTCAATCATTTGACCTTGTGGGTGCAATAACTTCAAGTTAAATTATGGCGGCGGGCTATTGTCGAGTGTGCTCTTGTTTAAAAATGCTACCAAAATAAGGAGCCATGGGTGAAATTTTTGTGTGGGCGCAAAAACTCTAAAACCTAAAGTCAGAAATTAGTCAAATTTTACAATCACATTCCCCAAGGAATGTGCAGGTGATTTTTTAAAGGTTTTACTGAAATTCAAAATGGCCACCATGGATGACCTTCATAATTTTTGTGGGAGCAAAAACTCAAAAATTGAAGTCAGAAATAATTCACTTTTCGCATTACCCACCATCTGGAAATTTTCAGGTGATTTTACTGTAATTTAAAATGGCCACCAATATGTATGTAAGTTTTCTAATATGTGTATAAGTTATGTGCCTGGAGAATTGTGTGTCATTGGGAGAGTTGCTACCCCACTCAACCAGTTATTAATCCTAATTTGATAAATCGAATATATAGTGGGGAACGTGAGGAGGGTTTAGATTTAATACTGGACATCCTTAGCTTTCCGATAAGGGTTTAATATTACCCGGTATTTCATCTCGCCATTTCTAACACAGCACCTTTGTGAGCTGCATGTTGCCCTTGGTGAGCATCATGTTGTCTTTAAAATATTTAGAAGGCTCCATGCCCCTTCGAACTATTATCACGTCACATTCAATCCCACCCATGCCATTGATACATTGATATCACTTACTGACTTACTGTATTTATTATAATAAATGAATGTTTGGCGGTATAATACCCCCTGAGGCTACAGGGAGAGTTGGCGCTTATTGAAGTATTTTGAAGAAAAAATGCACTAAAACGTGTGTCATGGCAGGACAATACCTTTGACATCGTTTCAGTAAAATTTCAAGGCCATACCTTCACCCAGAGTTGTCGCACAATCTTATAAGTCTTAAAAAGTCTAATATTGGTTTGTAAAAATGTAAGGCCTCAAAATGTCTTGAAAACAAAGGTTCGTCAGACAAGGTTTAAAAAAGTCTTAAGTATTTGGGCTGCCAAATTTTCTGTTGAAATGTGTGTGTTTGGTAAAAGACTTGCGCCGATAAGTATAGATCTGCTAGTATTTCCTGGCCGAAAATGTATACACACTCACATACATGCATACCACACAGGTCCCAGCTAACACATGGCATTGACCCGGCACTAACGGCCCAACATTAACGATTATGGCCCAACATTAACACACCAGATTGGACTACCCCGTGAGCTCTGATGAGGGGTCTGATGCTGAGCCTTCTGATACACTTCCCATGGATTCTCTCCCACCTCATCTATTGTCTGATGACAAGGATGTGGCTGTAGAAGGACAGGGGGATGTGTCAGAAAGTATCAACGTGGATGTAACTATGCAGCCTGTACAGCACATCTTAGAGTCGTCTATAGAGTGATGAAACGGTCGACACAGACTTATTAAACAGCACAACAACACCAATCTCCTACAGCATCGTCACCACCAGCACCAAGAGAGGCCAGAATAAACTCTTCGACAGCAGCAGCTACAGCTATACTGTCAAAAAGACTTCAGCTACCAGTACTGTGTGGCGTTGTTGTGTGCGCAATAAGCAGATAAAGTGTGGGGCCAAAGTCATCCAACATGGTGATTACTTCAGCCCTGGACTACAACCTCATCTTCACGCTGCTCAACCTGGAGCTAGGATAGTTGCTGAAATCACATCTACTGTGAAAAGAGCGGCGGTTGATGTGATGTGTGCAACTACGTCAGGAAGTTGTTGGCGTTGCCCTTCCTGCCAGCAGAACATATTACAGACATGTTCAACCATCTCAAAAGCAAGGCAGGATCTGATCAACTACGCCAGCTAGCCAGCTATGTTGAAAAGACATGGATCTCGGGACTGGAAACCAGCTGATTGCAGTGTCTTCAAACAATCCGTGAGGACCAACAATGATGTTGAGGGCTGGCATAATAGACTGAATCGCCATGCCAGACGAGGACAGCTGCGACTGTATCTGATGGTAGCTCTACTCCACAAGGAGAGCCAGATGGTTAGCCTTCAGGCACGTCTTCTCTCCGACGCCAAGCTGCGACGCTATCAAAAGGCCAAGTATCGTGCTCTGCAGGGGATAATTTGCAAGCTGTGGGACGAGTACTTGGAAGGAAACAAGACAACATCCAACCTTCTCCGTGCCTGTGCAGCTCTGTACGGTCCCGTAATATAGACAATATATATTTATAAACAATACAAAAACAGCTGAGCAGTATTATAGACAATATAAGCAATAAATAAACAATGTATCGATTGATATACAATCATCCCATCTGCTGATCAATATTATTGAATTTGTAAATAAAATAATGTATTAAAATACTGATATCCATCAAACATGTTGTCAATTGTTTTATACTCACCTTTCTCTTCCACGTCACACATAATCTGTATCCGGGGGCCGAACAGGTATAGTCCGGGAGCTCAGGGGTCAAAAATGTCCTGAACGGGGCCAAAAGGTTTGAAGGTTGTATCTAACTGGAAATTTTGCGCTGAATTCGAAAATCAACGTCTTACATGCCGTACCTGGGAAGTTTTTTTAAAATAAGACGTCATTGTTGCCATGGTAACAAAATCACAAAACATTTAAAATGTTGTCTACTAGAGGCAGGTATACTTTTAGTCGATGTGTAATTAAGATAAAAACGCCATAATTTTTTGTTAACGCCATCTATTATACATATATAGTTTTAATCAGTTTTAATCAGCAAAAAACATTGTTTTTCTTCTGTTGCCATAGAAACAAATACATTATTATGACCTTTATAATTTCATAGGTGGTATGTATTCCACATACATATTATTAATTATAAGAACATCATTTTTTTTTAGTTCTTTCTGATAACAAACACACTGAAAATGCATAAATTATCAAACATATATTACATTGACAAATTTGCAACGTCATAATTGATAACGCTGGCAAGCAGCGTCACATTATGACGTCTTTTCTGTGGCGTACAAAATTGCCGCCATTATTGGAAAACAGACTTTCTTTAATATCTTTCTCAAAAATGGTCGTATCGTATTGAATAATATGTCTAATAGTATGTTTTCATGGTCAAGGATTCAGATAATACAACTCTCGGGGGCGAATATTCTTCAGAAAACAAGATTCTGACAATCCAGGCGCATTTGCCTATAATAGACTCATGCAGTGATGCAGAGTCTCATTGAGTATTCACCCTTCATTTTGGAAACGATGTGTAAAGCGACTATACTTCGAGTACACTAGAATATCTCAGAATATTTCACTCTACAAAATATTAATATGGGTTGAAAGTGCCAACAACTGCCAACAAAAACAATTAACATCTTATCTAAAACAAGTATGATTATTATAAATCTAAATATTTGTAAATATTTACATGGGAATATACACAACAAAATAAACGTGTGTGCGTAGATTCAAACGATATGATCGTAATTGTACTCCTAAAATAATTCAGCATTGCATTTTTCGAAAAAGATATGAGTAATTTACGCATATTATAAGGCGCAGCTGGACTATTTAATACTTGTAATAAATAATAAATCTCCCTTTTGTGATGCAAGATGTCAAATGTACTGACTAAACGCAATATCTAGCATAATTTTTCATTCCCGATATAGTAGCCCACAATTAACAATAGCACAGTGTCTCATGACGTGATTACGTAATCATAATCTGCAATATTTTTGTTATTATTATAGAAATAGAATACTACACTTGAGTTTCTGTTGACTTTGTCCATTGTTTTGATCAGAGTTTCCTGCAGGAGGTTTATTTGAAGTTAGGGGAGAAGAAAACACGAGGACAGTTAAATTCTTGCACTTTTTGGGGGGAGGGGGAGTAACCAAATTTTGGGGTAGAGGCCCCCCTCCCAAATAGGGCACCCAGGAAACCCTGTTGATAGCTGACATAATCTGTTTTTTTAGACCAAACAAAGTCATTGGAGAAGTTGAGGGATGAGCGTTGTAACCGAACGATTTAGGATATCCGGCTTCCACACCTCCTGCCTGAGTTACGTTTGTGTATTGTATATGTTTAATTGATAGAGGTACAGTGCATATATATAGTTAAAGGTAAAACTAAACATGGAATAACTAATAAGGCGAGCAATGAGGGATATCATATTTGAGGATAAATGTATTCAATTAGAAACATCATTTAAGTGATGGGTATACATAGATTTACAAATAAAAACAATACCCAGGTGGTTCAAGTGTAGTCCAGGAGCAGGGACCCCCCCAAAAAAATGTTGCGTTAAATCAGCACAATATCTAAGATTAGACTTGATAGAATGGTAGAATAGGTATGCCGGAGCAGCTCCAGGTAGTATGTACAATGAAATGGTAGTATTAGTTTTTATTTATTTCGACCGCTTTTATGGGGGTACCCCCAAACCTGTCTGTAATTAGATGTTATTAGGATTATGTAAACATCTGTCATTGCTGTTCTATTTAACCAACCGACACATGCGATGTATACATACGGAAGTGCATTTAGGACATGAAGATTGTTTTATAAGCCGTTATAACGGTCTACTTATCTGTTATAACGGTCTACTAATCCTCTACAGCAGAATAGCATTTCGTTGTAATGGTCTACTATTTTGCTATAACGGTCTACTAATCTGTTGTAACGGTATATTATTTTGTTATAGAGGGCTACAATACGTTATAACGGTATACTAAACCATTATAACGGCTTACCGTTCCACTATATAACGGTATAGCATTTCCTTATAACGGCCTACTAATCCGTTATAAGGGTCTGCTGTTCCGCTATAACGGTCTAGTATTCTGTAATAACGGTATTCCAATCAGTTATCACGGTCTAGTTTATCGCTATGACAGTCTGCTAGTCCGTTATAACGGTCTAGCATTCCGCTATAACAGTCTACATTTGGTCTACTAAACCATTACAACGGTTTACCGTTCCACTATATAACGGTATAGTATTTCGTTATTACGGTCTACTAATCCGTTATAAGGGTCTGCTGTTCCGTCATAACGGTCTAGTATTCTGCTATAACGATATCCCAATCAGTTATCACGGTCTAGTATATCGCTATGACGGTCTGCTATTCCGTTATAACGGTCTAGAATTCCGCTATAACAGTCTACTATTTCGTTATGACGGTTAACTAATCCGTTTTTACGGTCTACTATTTCGTTTTAACAGTCAACTATTCCGTTATAACGGTTTACAATTTCGTTATAACGGTATAGTAGTTCGTTTTAACGGTCCAGTATTTCGCTATAACAGTCTACTATTCCGTTATAACGGTCTACTATTCTAGTATTTCTTCATAAAGGTTAATATTACGCTATAAAGGGCTAAATTTTGTTATGACGGTCTAGTATTTCGTTATTAGGTTCGATACCATGTCAATAAATACTATCGCATTTAAATCTTTACCGGATATAGATCTTCATACGCAAACGTATAAATATTTTCACCGGATGTATATATTTACCTGCTATATGTAGGTATACAATCTGGCCAGTTTGTAGCACATACAACATTTCACTACATGCACGTACACAATAAGAAAAACGTGATTATGGACATATCAAGAAACGAAGCAGTACATTCACAATATATCATACTGCGTATCTATATTGCATCAGAGGAACAATATTGCCTTTGCTAGACTCGATATCTAGCTATATTAATGATCGTGTACAATATCCTACATTTCAGATATATCATGAAATGTTATTGTTCAAAAATAAATGTTATTTGTATGAGCATTAAATTGTGTTCTTAATAATACTTTTAAAATGTAACTTACCTCAGAATTACCACTCAACGGTGCACTAACAACCAGTGTACGTTTTCAAGATGGCGAATATTTATATATAAAGCCTTCTAGAAAAAAATATACACAAAAAAATCCACCTCTTACTAATGGAGATTGACCGGACGCGTATGTGCTAGAACCTGGTCACATTGTATACCTACACTTTGTACAATATATTTTACCATATCGTCATCAGTACACAGGGGGTCTACAGACACAAAATAGTTCGTATGGATCTACAGCCTTTTAAACATAGATTTTAAATATTTGTCAATTACTGTAACATTCCTTGTGATCTGATTAAACTTACTGAACATTCGGGGAAAGCTAAATGTGATAAATAAGCTGATAATATGCAAATTAAAAGTAAAATTCAACCATAAAGAGCCGCTTAATATCTACACCCGGGTGAAAATATATAAATGCCGGAAGTCAGTTTTCTGTATAAAGATTTACACCCGGTAAAGATATTAATGCGATTGTATTTATTGACATGGTATCGAGCCTGGTTATAACGGTATACTAATCTGTTTGAACGATATACCATTCCGTTATAACGGTCTACTATTCATTTATAATGGTCTAGTACTACCTTATAACGTCTACTATTTCGTTTTAACAGTCAACTATTCCGTTATAACGGTTTACAATTTCGTTATAACGGTATAGTAGTTCGTTTTAACGGTCCAGTATTTCGCTATAACAGTCTACTATTCCGTTATAACGGTCTACTATTCTAGTATTTCTTCATAAAGGTTAATATTACGCTATAAAGGGCTAAATTTTGTTATGACGGTCTAGTATTTCGTTATTAGGTTCGATACCATGTCAATAAATACTATCGCATTTAAATCTTTACCGGATATAGATCTTCATACGCAAACGTATAAATATTTTCACCGGATGTATATATTTACCTGCTATATGTAGGTATACAATCTGGCCAGTTTGTAGCACATACAACATTTCACTACATGCACGTACACAATAAGAAAAACGTGATTATGGACATATCAAGAAACGAAGCAGTACATTCACAATATATCATACTGCGTATCTATATTGCATCAGAGGAACAATATTGCCTTTGCTAGACTCGATATCTAGCTATATTAATGATCGTGTACAATATCCTACATTTCAGATATATCATGAAATGTTATTGTTCAAAAATAAATGTTATTTGTATGAGCATTAAATTGTGTTCTTAATAATACTTTTAAAATGTAACTTACCTCAGAATTACCACTCAACGGTGCACTAACAACCAGTGTACGTTTTCAAGATGGCGAATATTTATATATAAAGCCTTCTAGAAAAAAATATACACAAAAAAATCCACCTCTTACTAATGGAGATTGACCGGACGCGTATGTGCTAGAACCTGGTCACATTGTATACCTACACTTTGTACAATATATTTTACCATATCGTCATCAGTACACAGGGGGTCTACAGACACAAAATAGTTCGTATGGATCTACAGCCTTTTAAACATAGATTTTAAATATTTGTCAATTACTGTAACATTCCTTGTGATCTGATTAAACTTACTGAACATTCGGGGAAAGCTAAATGTGATAAATAAGCTGATAATATGCAAATTAAAAGTAAAATTCAACCATAAAGAGCCGCTTAATATCTACACCCGGGTGAAAATATATAAATGCCGGAAGTCAGTTTTCTGTATAAAGATTTACACCCGGTAAAGATATTAATGCGATTGTATTTATTGACATGGTATCGAGCCTGGTTATAACGGTATACTAATCTGTTTGAACGATATACCATTCCGTTATAACGGTCTACTATTCATTTATAATGGTCTAGTACTACCTTATAACGTCTAGTATTTCGTTATCACGGTCTAGAATTTCGCTATAGCGGTATACCAATCCGTTTCAGCGGTCTACTATTCCGTTATAATGGTCTGCTATTCCGTTACAGTGGTCTAATATTTCGCTATAAAGGTCAACTATTTTGTTATAATGGTCTACTATTCCGATATAACGGTCTACTAATCCGTTATTATGGACTATTATTTTGTTATAACTGTCAGCTAATCTGTTATAGCGGTCAACTATTCTGTTATAACGGTCTATTATTTTGTTTTAGCGGTTTGGCACTACATTATAACGGCATAATATTTCGCAATGACGGTCAATTTTCACCTATAACGGTCTAACAATCCGTTTTAGCGGTCTACTATTCCGTTATAGCGGGTCTACTATCCCGTTATACGGACTAGTATTTCGCCATAGCGGTCAAGTAGCTCGCCATAGCAGTCTAGTATTTCGTTATAACAGTCTAGTATTTTGTTAAATTACAGTCTATTATTTCGCTTTAACGGTATACTGATCCGTTTTACCAGTCTACTATTCCGTTATAACGGTCTACTATTCCATTATTATGGACTACTATTTCATTATAACGGTCAACTAATCTGCTATAGCGGTCAACTATTCAGTTAGAATGGTGGATTATTTCGTTTCAGCGGTCAGGTATTCTGTTATAACAGTCTAATATTCCGCTATAACGGTCTATTATTCCCTTATAACGGTCAAATAATCCGTTTCAGCTACTATTCCGTTATAACGGGCTACTATTCCGTTATACGGGTCTAGTATTTCGCCATAGCGCTCTACAAAATTTCGCCATAGCGGTCTAATATTTCGTTAGAACAGTCTACTATTTCGTTATAACGGTCTACTATTTCGTTATAACGGTGTAGTATTGGTCATAACGGTATACTAATCCGTTAAAATGGTGTAGTATTTCGTTATAACGGTATACTATTCTTCTACTATTCCATTATGACTGTGTGGTATTTAGAAATAATAGCCTGTTATAACAAATTAGTATTCCGATAGAACGGATAAGTAGTCTGGTGGTCGAGCTAAGGCCGCAGTAACGGATTAGTAGACCATTATGACGTTAGTAAACTGTTTTTAGAAAGAACTGACTACCTTCAAATTCAATACATCTGCCGTTTTATTATATTTACTGCTACTATAATTATACCGCTAAACATGCTGATGATAAATAACTTATTTGTGGTAGCTTAGTTGACCAATAATTTAATAATTACTGACAAGTAAATTAGAAAAAAATCAAAATGACCGCGACATTCACCGTCAAATGAACGAGAAAAAAATGAATGTAGGCCTAAATGACAACCCTTTTTGGTTTGTCGCAGGGAACGCTCAATTTATGATTTTTGCATGATTTGGGGGCCGAAAGACTCATTTCTGTTGTTTATTATTGTATCGTAAAATCCAAGATGACCGTCCTTTTTCTTATTTACCATTAAAATCTTGACGTCATTCTAAATACTGAGCAAATGCTAGAATATATTGTAATTACACCAAGTTTCGAATGCCTTGTAAGCTAATCGTAGACATATTATATAGTCTATTTTCTAGATTTCCATTAAAAAAAATGTTGTTTTTTATTATAATATAGTTTAGATGCATACAAAAAGCTGGTGGTAACCATTTTTATTATATTATAGTTTAAATGCATAAAAAACGCTGTTGGTAACCATAATGAATTTGAAGGTCAAATGTGGGTCATTTTGAGCGGAAAACATGACACTTAAATTTCGCAACCCCAAATCATGCAGAAACCAGAAATTGTGCATTTATTTGTAAGAGAAAAGTCGAAGAGATGTGGTTTTGGTGGTCATTTTTTATTTGGCCAGTTTGAAGGCGAAGGACACTAAATAATGTAGAACGTTCTTCGATCGATTCAAATTAAGCACACCCATGTATGTTAAAACAAGTGGTTAACAAATTGTACACTTGAATGCCGAGCAAAGATCAATGTTTCAGGCTAAATAAATACATTTTCATAAACGCCTGCAATATTCTTACATCCAAAAATATAAACAACATTCATAAATCTAAATACCACTGAGTGTTAAACAAATACATATCAATGTATGTGGAGAGATGACTGTTTACTCTATTGCAACATTCAATATAGGTATATCATTGTAACGTAACTTGAATTTCTATGTGTGGATTGGTAAACTAGAACAGCAACCACAAACGTAATCTTCCCCCTAAATCCAAGCATTTTGGTAGATTTTTCGGAAACGTTGTATATTTTAGTAATATGAGCCAATGCGATACGTATAGTTTCTGTTTCAATTCTAGTAAAGATTTAGGAAAACATCCAAAGCATATTTAGTATTAGCTGTGGCTTGGGGAAAGTTGGTATATTCTCACAATACAAAATCTTACATAAGGCCAGACGTACGGACCCAACAGTTAGATCTGAGTATCTGACAATTACAATCATTCTACTTCTAATGTTTAATTATTTTATCATGATGTCGTGATGGATGAAATAAATAGCTTGAATCTTAGAAGAAATAAAAAATATTATGATATTGAGATAGGCCCAAAACAAATAACATCTTAATCTGATGTCAGGATTTCGCGTTGTTACTAGGCATATTCATTAGATGATATTACAGTGAGAGTTAATATTTGCATTAACATAAAAAAATGTTTTATTGACCATTTACATGTCAACTTTGACATATTGGTCATATTAATTATTTATTTTCTGTACCTTTTTCCTGCGGCGCTAATCGGGTATAATTTGGGTCACTGCTTACGTGTGCACCAAAGATAACGACCACAGCAGGACTCGAAACCGTTACCCCGGGCTCTTGAGTCAACCACACTACCAATGAGCTACCCTGGCGCCACAATGGCATTATATAATTATTATAATGTCATTCATTTGTAAATGCCGATGTTAAGATCTACATATTAAGATATACGAGTGATTTTATTTATTTACTGTCGATATTATTATTTGCATCGTGTAATTCTTAAATGATTTGTCTGTCTCTATTATAATATAATAAATTATTCACCGTCAATAAAAGGTGTAGATAATGCGATTTACCAACTGAAAAATATACTCGAAACAAATATTCAAATAATATTTACATTTCAACAAATGTGTTTTTCGAAGTTAGGTCGGGTGAATTATTCCTGTCATTTGTTCTCTTTTACAATACTTTAAAATATCTGTAAATTTTTTAATTATCTTCATCAGTTTGCGTGAAAAGGTCTTATTAATGACGACTCATCTGTCTCAGTTCAGCCTAGCTCTGAATAAAGGAACAAAATGTTAAAAAAAAGCCACAGATTTTTCTTATTTTTTTAGAATTGCCTTTATCTATGCTATTTATGCCATCGAGACTGCCTTTATCGTATTCCTTGACCACGAAAATGTGGGATTACATATATTACTCAGTACGATACGATGAGTATTATGCGAGATATTGTCTAAACACGTATTTCTCTTAATGGCGGCATTTTTTAACCTCGCAAGAAATGACGTTCTATGACGTTGCATTTCACTACACTGATAATAATATTAATGACGTAAGTAATGTCGGCATATTATGTGCGACAATTTATGAAATGTAACTTATCATAGAAGAATAAATTAAAGAAAACATAAAGTTTTTTAAATTTTTCATTTAAATTCATATATGATACATTTATGCAGGTAATAAAATATGGTTGTAACAATGGTAACAGAAAGAATTCGAAAGACATTTTACATGAAGTAAGAAAACAAACACTTATGAAGAATAATTTTATGTTATTCACTACAAATACTGACATTAAAAGACATTAGTTACACATCACATTCATTACACCTGCTACTAGAAAATAATATTTTAGGCCTACCTTGTAGGGGACATGATATAGTGTATTATGATTTATAATTTCCAGGGGGGCTGAACGGGTAGACCACAAGCGTATTGCCATGCTTATATAACTTAGGGGGCCGAACGGGTAGGGGGCCGAACAGGCAGGGTGCCGAACAGGCAAGGATCCGAAACGACTGGTTACCCCAGATTGGATTGCATTGTATTGGAAACAAATTCGAATCCTGGATAGGTCTTAAATTTGTTAATTTGTTGGTCTTAAGAAGTCTTAAAAAGATCTTAAATTTGCTTATCCAAAGCTGCAGAAACCCTGTCATTATATGCAGGCCTACTGGTCAAAACCAATCAGTAGGGTTTGATCCGGCAACAGATGTGAAACTTGTAATTGGAACATGAATAAATGAATTTGAATTGAATTGTACGGATTTGTTGATTCAGATTGCGGCCGGTTTGAGCAAAAAGACCAAGCTACAGGGTTAAATTATAAAATAATGATACAGTTATAGTGCCAGCAAGGTTGTAGTGAATATACAACATATTTTCGTAATTGCGTTTGCACAATAATTCAAATACCATTGACCCATAGTTTTTGCAGATGTCCCCATTTTGTGCATCCGTCTGGCCATCTGTCAACATTTTCGTTTCTGGAGCGCATCTTGGAAACCTATGCGGGGGGGGGAGGGGATTTCTTCCATATTGCACACACACATCCCACACACACATCCCTTAGTGGGTGTAGATGTGCCTTTTGGGGGTTATGACCTTGACCTACAACTCTCGGCCAAAATAGCTTTATTTATTAAGTCTCCACCCACTATGTGGTGGAGACTAATTGTTTTAGTGCTGTCTATTTTTGTTATGCTTATCATTATTATTATTCAACAATTTGAGGACGTTAACGCTCTCCAGTCGCCAATATTTATCTGATCTTCACAATTTTTTTTTAACACCCTATGATGGATTATCCTGCTTAAGTTTCGAAAATTAGCTAATTTGCATATCCAAAATGGTAGTCATGGGCAAATTTGCATATTCAAGATCGATGTAAAACGTGAACAGTCGCTAATATTCATCCGATCTTCGCATTTTTTTTTTGAACACCCTCTGATGGATTATCCTGCTTCTGTTCGAAAATCAGCTAATTTGCATATCCAAGATAGCAGCCATGGGCTAATTTACATATTCAAGATTGCCGTGAACGTTCTCCAGTCGCCAATATAACATTCATCCAACCTTTACAATTTTTTTTTTAACACCCTTTGATCGATTATCCTGCTTAAGTTCGAAAATCAGCTAATTCGAATATCCAAGATGGCAGCCATGGGCTAATTTGCATATTCAAGATCGAAGTAAGCGCTCTCCAGTCATCAATATTCATCCGATCTTTGCGAATTTTTTTGTGAACACCCTCTGGTGAATTATCCTGGTTGAGTTCGAAAATGACTAATTTGCATATTCAAGAACGACTTTTAACCTCTGATGGATTTCCCTAAAAAAATTGGCTAATTTGCATATCCAAGATGGCAGCCATGGCACTCCTGTCATATAGCCCCATTGTTACTGCATTGGCAATAAACTCTTAATTGTGGAAGGTGGAGACTTTTTCATATTTGCTATGTAATGCAAATGTAAGATCTAGTTGAATCCCCACCCACTATGTGGGAGACTTATTGTTTTGGTGCTGTCTTTTGCTGTTATTATTATTATTCTTCTTCAACAATTTGACGACGTAAACACTCTCTAGTCGCCATTATTTATCCAATCTTCACGATTTTTTTTCTGAACAGCCTCTGATGGATTACCCTGGTTGAGTTTGAAAATAAGCTAATTTGCATACATTTGTATATCCAAGATGAATCAACGTAAACACTCTGCAATCGTCAACATTCACTGATATTCACTGAATTTTTCCAAATAGCCAGATTAACTATTATAAAAATGTGTGGTTTCAGGGAGGCATGTGCCATGAAAAGTTTCAACGTCTTGATAAAATTCAAAATGCCTGATTTATGGCAATTGTTGACTTTAACTGTGTTCTTTGTTCAAATTCCACACAAAAACATACTCTTGGAACCCAAGGTGTTTTTTTTTTTTAATTATAATGTAATATTTTAAATACACCCTAATAAGTATCTACATGTATTAGATGCAGCATAATAAAACTTGTCACATAGCTATATATAACCCTCAGGGCTTTGATGTGGCATAGTTGTAAGATGACACCAATCGCATTATTGCGAACTTGGGCGGCTATCGATGATTCAAATGATTGCAAACATGGGCAAATAATGGTTAATATGTGTAATATCCGGGAACCATGCCAGATAGCTAGACCATTAGTATTTACCATAAAGCAATATGTGAAGTTTCAAGGAGGGATATGCTTTGCGAAATTTCAACTTGATCTAATTCAAAATGGCCGACTTGCGGCCATCATTGATTTTAATATCTGTAATCTATATGGCAATGTGCTAGATAGGTATCAGACCTTTACTCTAAAACAAAATGTGAAAGTTTATTGAAGGTTTCGCCCTGCAAAATTTCTATCACTTGGGTGGTTGCGGAGGATATGGTAGCCAGCTGGCCCTCTCATGGAAATATGGATATTTATTTTGCTCAGAAATAGCTTTACATTTATTCAAAACTGAAAAAAATTACTTGAATCGATCCCGTGTGATCCATTTTTATGGAGTGATGTATTTATTATTTTTTTTGGCATGATGTAAACAATCTATAAAACTTAAGTAATCAAAGGTCATTTTACACTGTGAAGCCATGAGCACTTGGTTCATTATTAATATATTTTCAAACAATTGACTGCTGTTTATTTTCCAGGCGAGTCGAAATGCTGAACCTCAAACAACAGCAACAAGTGCAGGTTTGTATATTTCAACAAAGATCTAAAAATTTATAACGTAATGGTCTACTGACAATGGGCGTTAATTACAGATAAGCACATTTATATTTATAGTTGATTTTATTTGTAACAGGGTTTTTATGATTGTGGAAAAACTACTAGATTTTATTAGCAATAATGTGTGGGGTGAAAATTTGAAAATGTGTTGATAATGTGATATAGTTGTAGTGTATCCTTTTGTTCAGATTTTGACCAGTTTCTGGCCTCACGAGTGGCTGCATCAGATGACCAACAACAAAGTGGCGGTACCAATCAGCGTGGAGGGAGATCAATGCAAAAAGATGATACAGACAGCTCGTTATTTGCTCTTTGATCAATGTTTTAAAATCTTTATGTCAACTGTATGAACACCCTGTTGTCTAATCTTTGTACCTGAGTACGAACAACAAGAAACCCCATTACTGTAATATACTTTTATTTCGCGTGGAATTAATTTTCGCGCATTTCGCACAAGGACCGTGAGCGCGAAATCATATTCCAAGCGAAATTTTTTTCTCCACATTAGGGTTTCGTGAACTTTGGGAGTGGGTTTTAAAGGGTGTGACTGACGCTGTACTGTCGACCGTGGTTATGCAATCCATTCGTGCGATAGTCACGCTAACTTGTGAAAGTTTAAGTCTTAGGACTTATATTTAAATGACTGAATGACAACAGCTGAATGACAACATATGAAATATATTTTTATTATGACAAAAAACATAACTTGATACCAATATTTTTTTATTTCATTCCCATTTTATTCTAAACCTGCTTGTACGAAGGCCTTGATAATTTTCTGTTTGATTTATTCGATGACTGCTACTAACCAGCGGGCATGCAGGGCTTTAATGATAGATGTCTTGATGTCAACGTTGATCTTTTCTATGTCAAGTTGAGGGGTGGTGACCCAACAAACACGAGACGTTGATCCAGTGCTGGCGTGATACTGGGCCAGCGTCGAAGACAGTGGGCCAGCATTTCCCCAACACTGGATCAACGCGTTGTGTTCACCAGGGACAGACTCAATGTTGGTAAGGAGCTGTGTACGCGTTTCATGGCATGTGTTTTTCTAAGTTTCTGAGTTAAATGACAGTAGTTACTCCCAAATTTATGCAAATATTATACAAATATAAACTAAATATGTGCACAGATATAGCTATTTTAAATTCCCACAATCAAACAGATACGATGAGGTTTTTTAAAAGGCAGTGGCTAATCGTACGTGATTTTTCATAATGTAACTCTTTGCGCAGCCTCGTTCACGAACCCTATTGACTCCCATTATAACTCGTAGGAATAGCCACTCCGTTTTTGAAAACAAATTAAAGTCAAATATATATATATAGACATATTTCACTGAAACGACACATGTAGTAAATCAGCAGCAGAATAATAATTAAATGATACCCTGTTGGATTGATGGGATTAATGAGCAGCGCGTGTCAGGTGCATTAGCCTCAATGTTCAGCCCCCCCCCCCCTCCAGTTAATTGATGACCATACATTATGTTAACCGACGACGTTGCGTCATAGTCGGGAAGGGTGGTGACAGTCGTTACGGCGCGATAATAATTGCATGTATCCAGACCAAAAAAATCAACTTTAAAAATTATTTTTACTTTAAATTAAAAGAATGGTCAAAAATCGGGTTTACGCGAAAATTCATACCCGCGAAATTAAAGTATATTACAGTATATTTCACGAAATAGTCCACCAAGAATCCACGCTTTAATATCAACAATATGTGTTTGTCATAAATATGTCATTAATAAAAAAACATATAGCAGCTATATAGGCTGACATATACATTCTGCAAATTAAATGTGAAGTTATATAGCCTACTGATCATGATCAAAAATGTAAAAATATCCTTAAAAATTGAAAAGCACTGAAAAAAGTCTGAACTAGTTGGATTTTCAATTTGTATAATGCCATGTAAACAAAATTGTGTGAAATATCCTTGTTCACACTGTACCACAAATACCCAACGTCTCAGACCGTGGGACTCAAAGACACCATAGTTAATTGGCATATGAAAAGAGTAAAAAAACTCAATTGTTTGGCCAGCACTGGGCCAATGGCATCAAGATGCGGGCCAAGGCTGTCATAAGATTTTGTTTGTGTTTTATCCGCAATATTAGAAATATTTGAAAATCATGGTCTGCGTGATACATTAATTCATACAGAACTAAATTTTAAAATAGACATGTCATCCCATATGGCTGCTTTATCAAATAGAATTTTCACTTTGACTTCGAACAACAAATTAGATATATATGTGTAACATATGAATATATTGTTTTAGTCTTGATTTCATTAGAGTAATATCCTTCACAATCTGTACAAATACAGTCTACAGTAGTGATTTGCAATACAAGTGTTCAATGCATTAAGTTTGTTATTCTGTACATTTAATTGTAAATTTATATTTTTTATTACAGTAAGTAATAATATTGACCAAATTGTAAATAAATACAAATATTTATAAAGGAATGCAAATATATTATGTCACTGCTATTATCCAATGTTTGCATTATAATAATCACAGATCAGAAGTAGGCCTATATTGTTTACACATTATATGGTGTATATTTCACACTCTGCGAAGCTCATATGACATACATTACTGAAATTTACAACAATAAATCCAAATTGTAATGTGTGCCCTAATGTGTTTGAAAGATAAATTATATAAATTTGCTGTGTACAGTATTGTAAGTGCTGATTAAAACAATGGATGTCTATGCATAGCTACGTTCCATCTGTGCTTCACCATCTCATTGATTTTTAAAATGATGCTTTGGAATCTTGTTACAATCGATATGTTTTGTTTTTGATGATTTTTTTGTATAATGTACAATGTCTTTTACAGACGTGGGTTCTAATCAATTAATTATGTGATTAATCTTCACGAGAAGGGTCCATTGCTGAAGTTTCCAAAGCCAGAAAATATGTATATCATTACGTTTTTGCTGGTTAGGTGTCACTACATACCACAATAGTGGTAGTTGAAAACCTATTTGGCTTAATAAATCCTCAAGTTTAAGTTTTGTTAACAATATCATCCTGGCAGACGACGCGGTGAGACATAAATAATTTTTTAGTGAACTTGATGTACGAAGTTATCCGCCATGACCTATTGGATGGGTAGGTGGTCGAGTTGTAGTCGAAATCAATACGTAAGGCTATGCATATATTAAAGGTTATTTTTTGAAGATTTGTGAGCTTTGGTCATGGTCCCTAACTAACACAACAATTAAAGCTATACATTCGTGTAAAAAAAATGGATTCCATTTTTCACCTGAAGCTATAATTTCTTAATGTTGGAAGCTGGATAAAAACACTTTCATCACCTATAATTTATACAATATGAATAAAAAAAAAGTGTGGTAAACATCCTGCATATTAAATTGACATGTCCCATTTTAAGATGGCTGTATTTCTTATTTGACTTCTATTCACATATTACAGTCCACCAGCCAGCGATGTTTCTATGGATTTACAGGCCTATGCACAGGACAGATTTATTTATTGTTAATGGTGCTGGTCTAGAATATACAAAAAAAAACCTAAATTACAAATTCATGTTGAATTGTGCTGTATTAGAGTATATATATTAAAAAAGAACAGAATTAAATAAGTCATTGAGATAAAAAATCAGCTAGACTATCAGATACAACTAATTCGTGAAAGGAATGTATACAAATTATTATTAATTATTCGCATTTTGTTTAGGTGTAAAACTTTGTAAATTTAATGTTTTGCACAACCCATCTAGCTCCCAACATTATGATAGGCTCCACTATATCTTCAGGTGTAA
This sequence comes from Flabesymbios commensalis, assembly GCA_964017125.1. Classification (NCBI taxonomy): domain Eukaryota; kingdom Metazoa; phylum Annelida; class Polychaeta; order Terebellida; family Flabelligeridae; genus Flabesymbios; species Flabesymbios commensalis. Next base: position 56,423,288 of record OZ024904.1, on the reverse strand, counting down.
TAGTGAATCCAAACATTTTACGTGAACATATAGCTTTAATAAGACATGGTGTGAATATTAACAAATAATTAATTTAGGGTTAGAATCAACAGGTCTTACTAATTCACTAGCATGATTTTAATCCAAAGTAGATTACCTAAAAATGTTGATATAATTATGTATAGAATGATTTTAAGAAGAGTTTCACAAGTCGCACAATGTGTAAATGTTGATATATGAAAAGATCATGGATTATATTGCTTATTTCATGTCTTATCTCTTACATATTCATTCCCTGTCATACCGATGTCGATATAACTATTATTACTGTAACCTTGTTAAATCGGCTATTATATATATTTTTAAATACATGCATGTCCAAAATAAGAAATACGGGAATTTCGTCTTTATATCTCGCTTAACTGGTAAATGCGCAACACAAAAATTTTAAAACTTTTGCAGTTCTAGTCTATGGACATGTTCACATCATATGGTCATATTAAGAAGCCAAAATAAAATGACAGATTTTTCAATGATTTCAGCCTGATTGTGTCGCTTTAAAGATAATGTTGGCCTAGTTTGATCTCAAGGTAGGCATTGTTCTCAGTAAAATCTATGGGCTATCTACAGGGTATGAACAAATGGCTCAACACACTGCTCAAAAACTGGAGACGCTAACTGTCGTGAAATTGACGACGGAAATCATAATAACTGGGCAAATACAGAAATTTATGCTTATTCAGAAGCAATGTTTGGTGGGCCTACTATAGGCTATGTGATGACGGAACACGGGATCTATGGGTGTTGTGGTTTTTGAGAAGATGTGAGTGATGGTCATGTGGGACACACGAAAATGGACAAAAAAACAGTTCCCAGAAACTGTTTTGGGAGCCATATTAAAGCATTATTGGAATGAGTTCCAATAATGTAAAAATGGTAATGGTATATGTCGCCCTAAAATGCGATGGAGGGGGAACAAAAGGGGATGAGCAAGTGTTAAATGGTGACAGAGATGCGTTAAATGGTGATTGGAATGTGTTGAAGGGCGATTGGTGGGAGTTAGAGAGCATCTGGGAGCGTTAAAGGGTAACGAAAAAACGCTAAAGGACGATGTGGAGGCGTTGAAAAGCACCTAGCGCTATTCAGTCAAAAATAGCTAAATACCTTATAGCCATAAATATAGTTGGGGAGCATATTATAGGGATTTAGGATGCTGTGCGATTTTCATGAAGAAAGTAAGCCACCTATATCACTGTGTTCAGGACACCCTGAATGAACAATAAAAAACATGTTTGCAGTCTGGCAATTTGCTCTGAGCCGAGAAATATGCATATATGTTTGATCGTGTATTTTAGCACTTGTTTGGCCAATTTTAGAAAAACAATTCACAGAAAACGTTATGTAAATGTCAAATTGCTTTCCAAATAACATCTAATTTATTTTTGGTGAGCATACGTCACTACAAAATGAATATACATATGCAAACCCTGAAATGTTTTGAAGGAAATGCACCAAAGGCAAATATCCAAGATGGCCACCATAAATATATCATACATATAACGTTTTAGCGGCTTCTTTGAATGTCATAGGTGACATATGGTTTCTGAGGGTTTTCTGCATGCCAAAGTGCATTTCTGGAACTATTTTATTGATTGTGAGCATAATTGGGTTATTGGGTTAAAGGTCAAATTGAATTTAAAAGGAACTGGTCGACCATTTACCATGAGAGTGGTTGATCTACAGTAGGCCTACGTCAACGATATTTTTTGCCGCAATGAATATCTGACATATATCTCTATATTTTAGTAGTACACAGTACCGGTACGCAAAAGTGTTATTTAAAATACTTTGTAAATGACTGACTATATATTTCTAAAAAATACTGTCATTGTTCTAATATTTCTGTGAAGGATGAGTAGCAGCAAAACAATTTAACGTTGGCCTTATTACGTTTAAATTAAGCATAGAAACGCAAATAGTCAGCAAATATAAACTCATCAAAAAGTATATAAGCTATTTGTAATAAAAGTAGGCCCCTACTCAAATAAAACGACTTGTCATAAATACACTACCAAAATCACTGAAATGCTAATGCTCATATTATAAAAATAATTAATAATAAAAAAACATTGCGGACAAACGTCGCTCTTTCAAAATTAAAAAATCCACTATATTGTGTAATATTTTTAAAAGCAACAATCACTATAGTCAATATATGAGTAGTTATTATCCTTATGATAAATAACAAGACAAAATTGTGCTTGTTAAACGTGATTATTATCTGAAATTCAATGCATTGTGAAAATCGATCTACAACCACAAATTGGTGTTTGTTTTAAACTTCCAAGGCCAGAGTGGGGTTTGAACCCCGATCTCCGACTTTACAAGTAGGCAGTTTTAACCACTGTACTAGGGTCATTCAGAGTCGACTATATTCACGTTTCTATGCCCTAACATTTAGGATCTCGCTAATCTACACTATGCTGTTTCATATCTTTTTTTTCTGTATCGCAAACAGCAATATTACCACAAGTTGCTTTTCTACATACAGGCATACATACATACATACATACATACATACATACATAGCCTACATACATACATACATGGTCATAGATACACATGATACATACAGAAAACATTATTAATAATAGAAAATACAATATTAAACCGCAGAAAAAAATAAAATACAGAATATGATAAGTAAGAAGGAGATACATTAAAAAGCAAAAACAAAATTATTACTATGATAATTCTGGTGGCAAAGCGTTTTGCGCTACTTATGTACGCTTGTAAAAGAGAAAATATATTGAAATTTGTATCTTCAAGAAAATTATCTGAACCGTATAACAAAATATTCAACAATGACTGCCGAATTACATTATTGCATTACTGCCGTAGGAAGTAATGCAGTCAGATCCTCCATCAGTGCTTGTCTTTGGGTGGCAAATGCTGGGCAGAAAAAAATAGAGTGTCTTAGGCCTATATCTTCTCTAGCATTGTTGCGATGTCACATGACATATTGCTGATAAACCCATATTGAAAGCGTTGACTGTTCAGAACGCTCAGCCCCAATCTCAACCTACAGTGATGAACAGACGCACGAGAAATATAAAAACGGTACAAGTTAGGGTGAAACATGTCAACTTTTTTGTTCATATTTACAATGCAACTTAAAAATATAAAATGAAGTTGAACTACGGATACCAACAGGCAAATTATTCCAAGCTTTAATAGATGAAGGTACGAATGAATTTCGGGTGCTTGATAGTTTGGCATATATTACTATTGTTAGTAGAGTTTCTGGTATCATACCTATTTTCAACTGCCGCTGGTAAAATAGACTGTAGATATGGAGGACTGATCTGGTGTGTCATTTTAAACAGCTGTATAAGTTTGTGGTTTAGTCGCCTCGTTCTGAGAGATTGCCAGCCAAGCTCGGCTAGGAACCTATCAGAGCTAGTGTGACGATATGCTCCAGTGAACACCAGAGCAGCCCTACTCTGTACCTGTTCAATTGGTATTGAGTCTCTTACTGTACAATTGTCATAAATAATATCACAATATTCAATAATGTATAGTGCCATACTTTTATAAAGTGAACAAAAGGTAGGCCTACCACGGGGCAATTTTAATCTTACACGATTCAATAGAGCAATTCGCTTTGATGCTTTACAAGGGCGGGGGCCCTGGGGTAGTGGTTAGCACCGCTGCCTTTCACGCTAGAGTTCGGGGTTCGGTTCCCGGTCTCGGCGGTTTGAAAGAAACAAAAATGTTTCTTTCCCATCCACGTGTGAAAGTCAATATTGTGGGGAGCCTCCGTGACCGAGAGGTAGCGTTCTCGCCCTCAGACCGCCAGGGCCCGAATTTCGAATCCTGTGTCTGGAGGACAGTGTCATCTCAATCATCTCACCATCCTCAGGAGGTTCTCCTGGCCCAGGTTAGCCTATATGTGCACAAAGGTGGCCTAAAGCCCGATTCATTTCATTTTGATGCTTTACAAATACATTTTTCAATATGCTTGTTCCATTTAAAATTACTAGTAAACGCAAGACCAAGGTGAGTATATTGATCAGTTCTTTCTATAGACGTGTTATGCAAATAAATAGGTGGATAATCAAGGTAATTATTCTTTCTAGTGATTATCATGTACCTGGTTTTGTTGGCATTAAAAGTTACTTTCCATAATACACTCCATCTTTCATTTTTTTCCAAATCTCTACAAATTTTACCGCTTGATTCTGCAGAGTCATCAAAACAATCAAGTAAAGATGTGTCATCTGCAAATAAGTGTACATCACATTCTAGGTTAACAACAAGATTGACCCTTGGGGTACACCTGAATTTGTGTATAACCATTGCAAGGAACAACCATTCACTACAACCCGTTGGAATCTGTTACTTAAATAGCTTTCAATCCACTTTAAAGCATTACCCGTGATGCCCATTTGATTAAGTTAAAATAAGAGACCTTTATGCCATACTTTATCGAAGGCCTTGGAAGCATCAAGAATAACAATACATGCATCATGTTTATCATCTAAAGCATTTGCAATTTTCTGGGTAATAAATAAAAGCTGATTCACAGTGGAATCGGAGTGCTTAAATCCAGAATTTTTGTCTGTCGGCAAATTATTGTCACCCAAATATTTTTATATTTTCTTATAAATAATCTTCTCCATAACCTTGGATAAACTAGATAAAAGTGACACAGGTCTATAGTTAGATACTATATGATGATTTTTTTTTTGAAAAAAAGTACAACATTTGCACCTTTCCAAGTAGCTGGAAATATACATTGCGTAAAAGACATATTTAAAAGACGAGATAAAGGTTCACAAAGGGACTGGGCACACTCTTTTAACACTTTGTTACTGATGAAATCAGCACCCGCAGCTTTATTTGAATCTAAAATAGACAGCGCTGAAAAAACTTCTTCCGGAGTGGTACTGAAAAGGTCACATCTTGTGTCTGTTATATGAGCCATTCTACAGAAAATGTGAAATTAACTGTCCATCATTAAAATATTTGCATATTTTTTAAATATAATTTTCAAACTATTTCTATGTGATGACAACCTATATGAACTACATTTTAGGTTAAATAAAAAATCTGATTTATTTTCTGTGATTTTGCATTTGTGACTTAAATGTGTCAAATGTCAACACAGTAACAAGTCCATAATGCATATATCAGACAATTACCATTACCCACCACTCAATTGGTTTTAGATTAACGTTTATTTTACCTTAGTTTCACTCCTTGTGATTATATTTTACTAAAGATCCATGTTCCCGTCCATTCCCTTTAGCCAAGATATATAGGGCCTACAACAATGTGTGTCCATGAAAAATATGTCAACACAATAACAGCAGTTACCTCCGGGACTGGACTTAAACAGTTGAAACGGTTAGTAATCAGACTGCAGTGCATCTACTGATTCCTCTTTTTTAGTCAGTCCACATAGAATGAAAACGTGGATTGTCCCTTCTCATCTCTCTTGACACCTTGCATTTGTTGTGTTTGATATATGGTTAGGTTTATTGGCGGTCAACACAATAACGTCTGTTTTGATGATTACTGTGAATGTAAAACCCATATTTCTGTTAAAATTAACGTATTTGAACACTTAAACTGTGCATGCTGAACGAGTGACAATACACCTAGTTATATACATGTATTGGCCCGAAAACATGTTCAATATCAACACAGTAACGTCAACACAATAACATTTTTGTAGTTACTGTGTTGACAATTTTGTTATCTTATTGATATAGTTTGAGTTACCTGGTACGTTATTTAATCATACAATGAAAAATTTGAATGACTGTTTCGTTCAGTGTATAAGAACTAGAAATAAATAATAATGCTCCTTTTAAATCTAATATTTTATCGCGGGATTTAATGAATTTATGATTTAGAAAATTGTAATTGTGTTGACATATATACATGTGTGCGTGTTTTTCAACTTGGAGACACAGTCTCCAAGTTTTTAGGCCGAGTTTCAGAGCAAACGTCTGTTGTTAACTTCCGTTCAACATCTGTTCTGCCAGTGCAAAGTCAAAAGGCATTATCGGGTGCCTGGTAAACTAGGCATTTACTGCTTTTTAACTGGCTCTTCCTCCCATAGCGCTGCCAAAAGGCTGTATTTTCTCACTTGTAAAGCAAGTATATACTTCTTTTACGCTGATGTCACTGCCTCCTTCTTGTTTTTCAACAGACTGTATCTGTACACTTGTGAAATAAGCAGATACTTGGTTTTGCTGTGAGCAGAAGCGTTCTATGCCATGCTGGTTCTAGGCAGTCAACATGATCCAATGTTGGTTAAATGTTGTGCCATCATTTATGACACTGTTCCAGCATTGGACCAACATTGTGTCATTGTATTGAGTTGCCAGTGACTCTACAAAAACGAGACGTTTAGCCAATGCTGTTTAACTGCTGAGCCATTACCGTAGACAATGGGCCCGCAATAAGCTAGCATTGGATGAATGTTTATCGCGTTAAGGCCTATATATTGGTGGACCAATGCTGGGATAACATTGTGTCAGCGCTGATTGGCTGTGACGAAAGCCAGTTAACTCGAGGCATTAACCCAATGTTGTTTTTATGTCGAAGATGTCGGGCTAACAGTAGAACAACATTGGGTCGATGCTTCGTATTTGCTGTGATAAGTGTTCTCGCGGGTGTCACTCTGTCGCTGGGGTGCTAGCCCCCCCCCTTCCACTCTTCCACCTCTCTGCTGCAGTCACCTGTGTTATCTCACGCAATATAGCAATTAGGCCTTGGCTAAGATATTTATCTCCAAAAATATCAAATTTCGTATTAATATTCGTGCATTACACTACAGGCTCTGTCAGATATCAAAAGTGTCGGTCTAGAATCCAGATCTAGTTTCAAATTAACCAGGCTAAAATAAAACGAACAAGTGTCAAAACAGTAACAATTTTGCACATTGAAGAGTGTCATTTAGATCTGACATATTTTAGAACTGATAGAATCAAACAATTCACATCTGCTTTAAACATCATTTCCTTCCTCAATTGTATAATTTTACTACTCCACGCTTATGAATATAATTCTGATGTACAATGGAACATTATAACCGAACATGTTTGTGAAGTTAATGTACCCTGTGGTATAATAATTGACTTTGGTAATGTGGTCATTTAAAAATAAATCAGTATCAAATAAAATAACAAATTATAAAATGAAATAACAAACATGTCATAACTGTTTGTTACTGTGTTGACAAAGGCTTAATTTATTTCTAAGAGGTTGTCTCAATCAAAGTGCAATAATTATGCAGATGTTACTATTTGAAAACTGCCAATTAGTTTTCTTTATCCTTAAACGGTATATATACATTTAAAATTAAAACTTAATTTTGTAGTTGTGAGATATTTTATCATTTTAAAATGTCTTATCTTGGGATCACGAGTTTATAAATAATAGTTCATATATAATTAAAAGCCGGTAGCGGATCAGCCACTGAATGCGCTGACATGCTACACTGCTCTGCAAAATAGGTGTTAAAACTCTCATAGCCATTTCAATGCTGTCGTCCATTAGTCTATCACCACACATAATATTATGGATTCCATTAGACACTTTGTTACCATAAACCATTTTAGTTAATTTCCAATATGATTTCTGTGAAGTATTTGGATTTATTAATTGATCTGATATGTTGTTATAAAATGTATTACTAGCTTTACGAAATGCAGCCTTAGCTTCACACCGCTTATCGCTAAAATGTGCATAATGGTCAGGCAAACCAGTACGTTTGGCGTGTTTATGAAGACGTTTAGCCTGACGAAATAATTTACGTACTTCCCTGATCATACCAGATTTGTCGCCCAGTCGAATCGTTACAATCTTTGACGGTATACACAGCTCTGTAATATATCTGTTAAATTATCTGAAATACATCAATATTGTCTGTTATAGAAAAAATAGAGATATTCCATTCAATGGATAACAACATAATATTTAAAAGTTCATAGTTTCCTTCGTCAAATAACCACACACAATGCCATGATCGAGGTTGTCTATAGGTGGGAGTACACCAACATAAAAAAATAGCCAGGCGAGTCTGTAAAAATCCGATCAAGTAAATTGTTATTTCTTGTGGGTGTATCTATTAACTGATGCATATTAAAAGTGTCCACTAAATTAACAAGTTTTAAACCGAGTTGACTATCCTTGTGGCCGGACAACCAGTGAGTACATCTATCATTAAAATCTACAAGTGAAATGACAAGTGAGTTTAAGCCAGTGGTGGCTACAGACAAGAGAATCCTCAAGACAAATAATAAAGTCATCAATTTGAAGAGAAGATTGACTAGGACTTCTATAACACACGCCGACTAATAAACGCTTATGGTTAGATGTGATCTCAGCCCATAACATCTCAGTATCTGGTTTTCTAAATCGTAACGTCTGACACATGCAAGTGATGAACGGACATATAACGCTACACCACCACCTTGTCTGTTTCTATCTAATCTAAAAACCGAATAATTATTGAATTCCACATCTACATCCGGAATTGTACTGTCTAAATGGGATTTGCTAATACCAATCACATCAAAATTCATGTAAAGAACATAATTCTAAATAAAGTTCTTCTAGTCTTCCAGATTTAAGAATACTTCTGGCATTAACATGACAAGACCGCAATGCATTTATTACATCACCAGGACCAGGGTTAGTGTGAACATCTCCACATAACAACAACAGTAGAATAATACAAAGGGCATGTGATGACAACAAGCAGATATATATAAACAGTGAGATCAGACGTGATATATTACATGAATGAATTGAGAAAGATATGCCGTGACACAGCCTATTATACCAGCAGCCAATTAGCACCCACCACTGAGCTATACCAATCATGGCGGCTCAAATAACCATTCTCCACACATAGATGTCGCTCAGGTAAACCCCCGCTGCATCTCTGTAAGCAGGCGCCATGTTTTACCAGAAACTGCCCATTTCGAGCAGTTTTGTTGTTATACCTACTGTAAGCTTATAAACACGCTTGTGTGTCCTAGAAATATATGGCAAATATAAAAGACCGCTACTCTGCCACGTATAAGTTTTCTATTCACAGAGAAATAGAAAAACATCAAGGGATTACTTTCTCTACCTACGCGCTGCTGTAAGAAGGTTTATGTTATTGTTTTCTGACATAATTTTGAAAAGATTTCAAAACACTTGCAAGTAAAAATTACTTAATGACATGCGAATTATGATGGCTCAATTTATCCATAACTCAACAGAGTAAAAATGTATTACCTGCAGCAAACTATTAGATTAAACGAAATAGTGAAAAAATGATAAATAATCAGTCCAGGTGAACATGTAAATAGTTCTGTGGTTATAGGAATGGTTATTCAAAACCTGATTCTCGCCTGGTAATACTCTGGTTTCCAGAGCCACACTACGCGGCGTGGCCGAGCTTCATGTAGCCTCTGGTATGCCCCAATGGCGAATGTTTGTGACTTGTTGCTATTTTTAGATGAAAATAGGGTAATCCCCGAATTCAGACATTTTTGAAAGGTCACTTCCCCGGATGAAGAGTTGTTCAGAGTATTGTATTTCCCATCTGACGCATTTCCTATGACTTGACCCAGAAAATTATTCACTGGCCTCAAAACACAGGCATGATGGTCACGTGACTAAGAACCTTGGCCAATACCCGGCCAGAAATGAAATTGGCCGGGCTCGCCAGGCAAGCGTGGTAATGGCTGACACATCAGGTTAATCGCCATGCGTGCTTACTGCAAAATCGGCATGTGGTATCAGAGATATAATCTCTGAGGTCAGAATGCAAATAACCTGACACAATGCACTGAGAGGGCCGGTGTCATTAAAACAGTCAAATGTATACATTATGAGCACAAATCAGTGGATATAATTCACAAGCAACACAATAAACTAAGCGTTCCGAAAATATTTTCTCTTATATTATTTCTTATCTAGTAAAACTTTTAACCAATAATAAACATTTATATTAACACGTAAACGTATAACTTCAAAACAGATTATTACAAGGTAATTAGAAGAAATAGGGGCCCATTATTCTTATGATAACTCTCTGAAACTATATGTGTTTGATAGCAAAATAAATGAATGTAAGATTTTGTGCACATAAAGGCTAAACTGGGTCAGGAACACCAGCTGGGAGAAATATGATGCGATGAAGCAAAAAATAAAATAAATTTGACTAATGTGAAAAGTACAAAACGCAGATAAAACCCACTGAGATAATCGGCGCCTCCTAGTAAATGCACTTTTACAGCCATTCGCTATGCTTTGTAATTTGCTGCAGTGGTCAATTAATGCTACTTTACATGTAAACGAACGAAATTTAAGTTAACTTAAGCCGCCCTGTTCAGTAATTTGTAAAAATGACTTTATAACAGCCTCTGATATGGATCTTATTTTTTTCAAATGCCGAAATATCCACCTCCTTGTTGCAAAGAAACCCCATTTTTAGCTTTGCCAACGACCAAAGCTTATGTTATCAGTTCAATCTGTTGTCGCTGTGATTTCGACATAGGGGGGCCATGGCCCCCCAGAATTTTGGCTGGCCCCTACGTTGCCCCCCCCCCCCCCCCCCCACCTTTTATACACAATAATCCAGTAGTGAATTTGATGTTTCTTCAATAATTATATTGTTTTTCCCTACTGATTATTGATCTTTTTCCTGATCTAAGTTTGACTAAATATGATTCATGTGATCGTATAATATGAGTAAAGTTTGATACACTATGCCGCCATATCCATACAGAGCCCCTCGAGGCATGTACAGTAACCTACATGTATGCAACAGTGAGGCCTGGATCAGGGATACAGTGTCCTGATGTGAGTGATATCAGGTGCTATTTTCAAATTTTCGTGCCTGCCGTGGTCATAGCTGTCTGTGAGATTGGGACGTATCTGAGCTGTGCATAGGTGCAGGGTGTGCAGCCGTACAAGGTACAACCCTGTTTTAAAGGACATTTCTGTTAAATTTTGACTTGATCTAAAGGCAATCATGGATAAATTTGTGAAGATTCAAAAGCGAGGTGGGGATGAAAACAAAGCATCTGAAGAATCAGAATCTGATTCAGAACCATCCACAAAAAAATCAAAGGGAGATTGTGATGCTGAGACTTTAAATCCAAAGGAACTTTTATCTCAGGAACTTAAAAAGAAGGATGCACCACTGGATATATCTAAATCAGCTGCTGATAATCCCGTCCAACCACGGCTATGTGAATATCCTAAGCATAGTGAAGGGAAGAGTAATGCTCGCTCATTTGTGGGTGTTTGGTTTGAGAAGTATCGATGGGCTGAATATTCTCAAGATCGTGATGCTATGTTCTGTTTTTCGTGTAGGCACTTTACACCACCAGCGTATGGCAATGCAGATGACGCTTTTATAAAGAGTGGTTTTCGACGATGGAAAAAAGCTCAGATGAAGTCCCAATGTCATAAACTCTCATATGTTGCATGGACTGATTATCAAAGCAATAAAGCTAAAGAGACCTCTGTCGCACAGATTATTAGTGCTGCTTACCAGAAAAAAGTTAAAGAAAATCGTCACTACATCAAGACCTTAGGTGAGATTATCCTATTAACAGTGACTCAGAATATCGCTCAGAGAGGACATAGAGAAGGAGATGCTGAACAGAAGCCAGGAAATGTCCGTAAATTCCTTAAATTCACTGCCAAACACGACCCAGTTATTGCTGATCGTGTTAAAGATGGTCCAAAGAATGAGAAGTACACTAGTTCTGCAATACAGAATGAGATAATTCAAACATTAGCATCCATGGTGAAAGAAGAAATTGCAGAAAGTGGGAAGTCTAGTCGTTATTTTTTTATTCAAGCTGATGAAGCCAAAGATGCTAGTAAAACAGAACAGTTGTCATTAGTTGCACGATTTTTTTATGAAACTTCTTGCTCGATCCAGGAATGCTTTATTTCCTTTACTCCCATGATTATGTTGGATGCTGCGTCTATTACTGATACAATTTTGCGCAGTTTGGAAATGTTGGGCCTGGATTATCAATCGTCACTCGTTGGCTTGAGATTTGATGGAGCATCAGTCATGAGTGGAAAGTTAAGTGGTGTTCAAAAACGCATCCGTGACAGTTCAGTAATTTGTAAAAATGACTTTATAACAGCCTCTGATATGGATCTTATTATTTTCAAATGCCGAAATATCCACCTCCTTGTTGCAAAGAAACCCCATTTTTAGCTTTGCCAACGACCAAAGCTTATGTTATCAGTTCAATCTGTTGTCGCTGTGATTTCGACATAGGGGGGCCATGGCCCCCCAGAATTTTGGCTGGCCCCTACGTTGCCCCCCCCCCCACCTTTTATACACAATAATCCAGTAGTGAATTTGATGTTTCTTCAATAATTATATTGTTTTTCCCTACTGATTATTGATCTTTTTCCTGATCTAAGTTTGACTAAATATGATTCATGTGATCGTATAATATGAGTAAAGTTTGATACACTATGCCGCCATATCCATACAGAGCCCCTCGAGGCATGTACAGTACCCTACATGTATGCAACAGTGAGGCCTGGATCAGGGATACAGTGTCCTGATGTGAGTGATATCAGGTGCTATTTTCAAATTTGCGTGCCTGCCGTGGTCATAGCTGTCTGTGAGATTGGAACGTATCTGAGCTGTGCATAGGTGCAGGGTGTGCAGGTGTACAAGGTACAACCCTGTTTTAAAGGACATTTCTGTTAAATTTTGACTTGATCTAAAGGCAATCATGGATAAATTTGTGAAGATTCAAAAGCGAGGTGGGGATGAAAACAAAGCATCTGAAGAATCAGAATCTGATTCAGAACCATCCACAAAAAAATCAAAGGGAGATTGTGATGCTGAGACTTTAAATCCAAAGGAACTTTTATCTCAGGAACTTAAAAAGAAGGATGCACCACTGGATATATCTAAATCAGCTGCTGATAATCCCGTCCAACCACGGCTACGTGAATATCCTAAGCATAGTGAAGGGAAGAGTAATGCTTGCTCATTTGTGGGTGTTTGGTTTGAGAAGTATCGATGGGCTGAATATTCTCAAGATCGTGATGCTATGTTCTGTTTTTCGTGTAGGCACTTTACACCACCAGCGTATGGCAATGCAGATGACGCTTTTATAAAGAGTGGTTTTCGACGATGGAAAAAAGCTCAGATGAAGTCCCAATGTCATAAACTCTCATATGTTGCATGGACTGATTATCAAAGCAATAAAGCTAAAGAGACCTCTGTCGCACAGATTATTAGTGCTGCTTACCAGAAAAAAGTTAAAGGAAATCGTCACTACATCAAGACCTTAGGTGAGATTATCCTATTAACAGTGACTCAGAATATCGCTCAGAGAGGACATAGAGAAGGAGATGCTGAACAGAAGCCAGGAAATGTCTGTAAATTCCTTAAATTCACTGCCAAACACGACCCAGTTATTGCTGATCGTGTTAAAGATGGTCCAAAGAATGAGAAGTACACTAGTTCTGCAATACAGAATGAGATAATTCAAACATTAGCATCCATGGTGAAAGAAGAAATTGCAGAAAGTGGGAAGTCTAGTCGTTATTTTTTTATTCAAGCTGATGAAGCCAAAGATGTTAGTAAAACAGAACAGTTGTCATTAGTTGTACGATTTTTTGATGAAACTTCTTGCTCGATCCAGGAATGCTTTATTTCCTTTACTCCCATGATTATGTTGGATGCTGCGTCTATTACTGATACAATTTTGCGCAGTTTGGAAATGTTGGGCCTGGATTATCAATCGTCACTCGTTGGCTTGAGATTTGATGGAGCATCAGTCATGAGTGGAAAGTTAAGTGGTGTTCAAAAACGCATCCGTGACAAAGCTCCTCCAGATTATTATGTCCACTGTTATGGACACAGACTTCATTTGGTTTTAATTGCTGCTGCAAAGTATGTGCCTGAAGCTGCTGAATTCTTCATTATGCTCGAACAACTGTATGTGTTTGCTAGCAACTCTGTTGTTCATGAAAAATTCCTTTTTATACAGCGAGAAATGTATCTAAATGAACAAGTACGAGAGCTGCAGCGTCTTAGTGATACACCTTGGTGGTGTCGAGCAACCTCGTGTGAAAATGCTTTACAACGCCTAGAGTGTATATTAAGGCTCTTGAAAGAAACTTCCCCCGATGACACAGGAGCTCGTGCTGTATCTGCTCGAGGATTACTTGCACAAATTGATGCAGAAGCTGTTCACCTCTTACAGTTTTTTTCGGATATTCTAGGAAAAGTTAAAAAGGTTTCACAGCAATTACAGGATCAACAAGCTGATCTAGGAGAAGCCTGTACGCTCATTTCTTCACTCCATGAAGATTTGCTTGACATTCGAAACTCCAACTTGATTGAACGTTACTCTGATAACGTTACACAATTATGTAAGAAATGTAGCATTTCACCAACAACAACGAGGTCGAGGAAGCGAAATCGACAACCTAGTAGACGGCTCGATTAATTCATTGTGCTGGAATCATGTTCATATCAGCATCTTCTATCCAGTCCTAGACTGTTTTGTTAGTGAATTAGACAGCCGTTCCTTTAGAGAATCTTCCGTCATTTATCGAGGTATTTCAGCTCTTTCTCCTGGAGGAAACACATTCTTGTCTGAGGAACCCCAAATGCATTTGCATCAGTATACTCAATAAATGGAGGCGATGTAAAGCATGAGATTCCTCTCGTGAGAAAACTACTCCTGAAAGAACCTGAAAAGCTGACATCCATCATGAATTTTGTGGCATTTATTTGCCCTTATAAAGCAGCATTTGATTGCTTGTTTAACTTACTGTTGATAGCTGTAACGCTTCCTGTTACCAGGGCTTCATGTGAGAGAAGCTTCTCCAAAATGAAAATAGTTAAAACATTTCTGAGAAACTCTATGACCAATGACAGACTAAGCAATATTGCACTGCTATCTATTTAAAGCTCACGAGCGGAAAAAAATGACTTAGAATGTTTTGTTGATGATTTTGATAGCCGTCATAATACCCGCAGAATAAAACTGCATTCAATCCTTAGTGGAGATTACATCTGACTCACTAGGTACCACCAATAATATTTGTAAAAATGGTTAGATTTTGTAGGTTTTTTACTACTTAATAAAATTGTATACCAAATATTTGAAAAAAAAAATTAGCGTGGTTAATCAACATGATCAAGTATACGACAACTAATTTGTCGTCACTTGCACTACCGCCCCACCCCTACCCCCCCACCCCAGGCTCCCTACATTTATACTGGCCCCTAATTGCCCCCCCCCCCCGTTTCCCAACTGCTAAAATCGCCACCGAAGCTCAGGCACTCTACATTAAGTGATTAATATCCACCTACCTGGTATGAATATTACTTGTTCATGAGAAGTGTGAGACTCGCATAGTATGCAGAAAAAATGACTTTTAAAACACTTTTTTTCCCAGAGTGGTTTGTACAGTACTATAATTTTTCAGGGTTGTGTGTATAGAAACGTACACAATAGATACTGCATGGCTGTTCCGTCGTTAGAACGCCCCCCCCCCTCCCTCCCAGATAGCACAGCTACGCTGGCCCAACGGTCGGCACAGTCGCCGTCGCATGTCGACGTCGGTGCGACGTTGGCAGACAGACAATGATTTTGTTCGAGTGCAGTGCCCCCTCGCGATCAGTGTGTGAACGTGTGACCTTGTTTTGATATTGCCATCCTGGGCCCCGATTTATCATACAGAAAACAAACGAGCTCTTATGAATACTTAGCTCATTTGCATATGAGGATCGTTAAGATTCAACGAGTGGGTCAGAGTGCATTTACATGTTAATGAGGGAGTCAAACGAGGGGGCGCGTTTTTGGTACGTTAATATCCAGATTTCTCGTGACCTAATTCCTGCCGCTTACGAAAATGAAAAAAACTCGTTGACCTCCCTCGTTTAATTTCCTGTTTAACAAGTATAGGGAGGATACGAGCACTCTGACCCACTCGTTTAATCTCAACGATCCTCATATGCAAATGAGCTATATCTAAAAACTAGGGTGGGTTTATTTTTTGGTAGCTCTACCCATCAGAGTGGTAATAGGCCTACTTTCCAGTGATCTACCAGGGCAGAGGAGGGGGGGGGGGGGTTGTATGTTTTTGAATGACAAATATTTTTAATCAATCATATATTTTTGAATACAGCAAAATAATATTAATACTGGCACAAATGAAAAAAGTCATGTTCAAGGGATCATGCTTTTTAGGTTACATCAATTCAAAGGGCGGCAAAATCCTGCTTTACCACCTGGGGTTAATGCTTCAGCCCCATTGTGAACATGTTTATTATCAGAAATGGAGTATATTTCTTCATTATATCACTAAATGACGGCTATTTAGAAGTATGGCTTAATGTAGTTTGCATTCAAATAAAAGTGTCTATAAACAAATCTTGTCTAACATATATGAGGCTATTTCACTAATTTATTGAAAAGGCTCATTACTATTTGAGAGACAATTAGAACAAATTACAGGACAATACAATTATTTTCAGTAAATAACTGAATGACGGCATAGACATACATCAATTACGGCGTCATTTAGTTAGATTTCATCTACCTATGTTTTAACTATTTTCATTTTGGATTAGCTTCTCTCACATGAAGCCCTGGTAACAGGAAGCGTTACAGCTATCAACAGTAAGTTAAACAAGCAATCAAATGCTGCATTATAAGGGCAAATGAATGCCACAAAATTCATGATGGATGTCAGCTTTTCAGGTTCTTTCAGGAGTAGTTTTCTCACGAGAGGAATCTCATGCTTTACATCACCTCCATTTATTGAGTATGCTGATGCAAATGCATTTAGGGGTTCCTCAGACAAGAATGTTTTTCCTCCAGGAGAAAGAGCTGAAATACCTCGATAAATGACGGAAGATTCTCTAGAGGAACGGCTGTCTAATTCACTAACAAAACAGTCTAGGACTGGATAGAAGATGCTGATATGTACATGATTCCAGCACAATGAATTCATCGATCCGTCTACTAGGTTGTCTATTTCGCTTCCTCGACCTCGTTGTTGTTGGTGAAATGCTACATTTCTTACATAATTGTGTAACGTTATCAGAGTAACGTTCAATCAAGTTGGAGTTTCGAATGTCAAGCAAATCTTCACAGAGTGAAGAAATGAGTGTACAGGCTTCTCCTAGATCAGCTTGTTGATCCTGTAATTGCTGTGAAACTTTTTTAACTTTTCCTAGAATATCCGAAAAAAACTGTAAGAGGTGAACAACTTCTGCATCAATTTGTGCAAGTAATCCTCGAGCAGATACAGCACGAGCTCCTGTGTCATCGGGGGAAGTTTCTTTCAAGAGCCTTAATATACACTCTAGGCGTTGTAAAGCATTTTCACACGAGGTTGCCCGGCACCACCAAGGTGTATCACTAAGACGCTGCAGCTCTTGTACTTGTTTATTTAGATACATTTCTCGCTGTATAAAAAAAGAATTTTTCATGAACAACAGAGTTGCTAGCAAACACATACAGTTGTTCGAGCATACTGAAGAATTCAGCAGCTTCAGGCACATACTTTGCAGCAGCAATTAAAACCAAATGAAGTCTGTGTCCATAACAGTGGACATAATAAGCTGGAGGAGCTTTGTCACGGATGCGTTTTTGAACACCACTTAACTTTCCACTCATGACTGATGCTCCATCAAATCCCAAGCCAACCAGGGAAGATTTATAATCCAGGCCCAACATTTTCAAACTGCGCAAAATTGTATCAGTAATAGACGCAGCATCCAACATAATCATGGGAGTAAAGGAAATAAAGCACTCCTGGATCGAGCAAGAAGTTTCATCAAAAAATCGTACAACTAATGACAACTGTTCTGTTTTACTAACATCTTTGGCTTCATCAGCTTGAATAAAAAAATAACGACAAGACTTCCCACTTTCTGCAATTTCTTCTTTCACCATGGATGCTAATGTTTGAATTATCTCAATCTGTATAGCAGAACTAGTGTACTTCTCATTCTTTAAACCATCTTTAACACGATCAGCAATAACTTGGTCGTGTTTGGGAGTGAATTTAAGGAATTTACGGACATTTCCTGGATTCTGTTCATCATCTCCTTCTCTATGTCCTCTCTGAGCGATATTCTAAGTCACTGTTAATAGGATAATCTCACCTAAGGTCTTTATGTAGTGACGATTTTCTCTAACTTTTTTCTGGTAAGAAACACTAATAATCTGTGCGACAGAGGTCTCTTTAGCTTTATTGCTTTGATAATCAGTCCATGCAACATATTAGAGTTTATGACATTGGGACCTCATCTGAGCTTTTTTCCATCGTCGAAAACCTCTCTTTATAAAAGCGTCATCTGCATTGCCATACACTGGTGGTGTAAAGTGCCTACACGAAAAACAGAACATCGCATTGCGATCTTGCGAATATTCAGCCCATCGATACTTCTCAAACCAAGCACCCACAAATGAGCGAGCATTACTCTTCCCTTCACTATGCTTAGGATATTTACGTAGCCGTGGTTGGACGGGATTATCAGCAGCTGATTTAGATATATCCAGTGGTGCATCCTTCTTTTTAAGTTCCTGAGATAAAAGTTCCTTTGGATTTGAAGTGTCAGCATCACAATCTCCCTTCGATTTTTTTGTGGATGGTTCTGAATCAGATTCTGATTCTTGAGATGCTTTGTTTTCATCCCCACCTCGCTTTTGAATCTTCACAAATTTATCCATGATTGCCTTTAGATCAAGTCAAAATTTAACAGAAATGTCCTTTAAAACAGGGTTGTACCTTGTACGGCTGCACACCCTGCACCTATGCACAGCTCAGATACGGCCCTATCTCACAGACAGCTATGACCACGGCAGGCACGAAAATTTAAAAATAGCACCTGACGTCACTCACATCAGGACACTGTATCCCCGATCCAGGCCGAACTGTTGCATACATGTAGGTTACTGTACATGCCTCGAGGGGCTCTGTATGGATATGGCGGCATAGTGTATCAAACTTCACTCATATTATAAAACAGGGTTGTACCTTGTACGGCTGCACACCCTGCACCTATGCACAGCTCAGATACGGCCCTATTTCACAGACAGCTATGACCACGGCAGGCACGAAAATTTAAAAATAGCACCTGACATCACTCACATCAGGACACTGTATCCCTGATCCAGGCCTAACTGTTGCATACATGTAGGTTACTGTACATGCCTCGAGGGGCTCTGTATGGATATGGCGGCATAGTGTATTAAACTTTACTCATATTATACGATCACATGAATCATATTTAGTCAAACTTAGATCAGGAAAAAGATCAATAATCAGTAGGGAAAAACAATATAATTATTGAAGAAACATCAAATTCACTACTGGATTATTGTGTATAAAAGGTGGGGGGGGGGCAACGTAGGGGCCAGCCATGCCCCCCCTATGTCGAAATCACAGCGACAACAGATTGAACTGATAACATAAGCTTTGGTCGTTGGCAAAGCTAAAAATGGGGTTTCTTTGTAACAAGGAGGTGGATATTTCGGCATTTGAAAAAAATAAGATCCATATCAGAGGCTGTTATAAAGTCATTCTTACAAATTACTGAACAGGGCGGCTTAAGTTAACTTAAATTTCGTTTACATGTAAAGTAGCATTAATTGACCACTGCAGCAAATTACAAAGCATATCGAATGGCTGTAAAAGTGCATTTACTAGGAGGCGCCGATTATCTCAGTGGGTTTTATCTGCGTTTTGTACTTTTCACATTGGTCAAATTTATTTTATTTTTTGCTTAATCGCATCATATTTCTCCCAGCTGGTGTTCCTGACCCAGTTTAGCCTCTATGTGCACAAAATTTTACATTCATTTATTTTGCTATCAAACACATATAGTTTCAGAGAGCTATCATAAGAATAATGGGCCCCTATTACTTCTCATTACCTTGTAATATTCTGTTTTAAAGTTATACGCTTACGTGTTAATATAAATGTTTATTATTGGTTAAAAGTATTACCAGATAAGAAATAATATAAGAGATAATATTTTCGGACCGCTTAGTTTATTGTGTTGCTTGTGAATTATATCCACTGATTTGTGTTCATAATGTATACATTTGACTGTTTTAATGACACCGGCCCTCTCAGTGTATTGTGTCAGGTTATTTGCATTCTGACCTCAGAGATAATATCTCTGATACCACATGCCGATTTTGCTGTAAGCACGCATGGCGAATAACCTGATGTGTCAGCCATTACCACGCTTGCCTGGCGAGCGCGGCCAATTTCATTTATGGCCGGGTATTGGCCAAGGTTCTTAGTCACGTGACCATCATGCCTGTGTTATGAGGCCAGAGAATAATTTTCTGGGTCAAGTCATAGGAAATGCGTCAGAGGGGAAATACAATACTCTGAACAACTCTTCATCTGGGGAAGTGACCTTTCAAAAATGTCTGAATTCGGGGATTACCCTATTTTCATCTAAAAATAGCAACAAATCACAAACATTCGCCATTGGGGCATACCAGAGGCTACATGAAGCTCGGCCACGCCGCGAAGTGTGGCTCTGGAAACCAGAGTATTACCACGCGAGAATCAGGTTTTGAATAACCATTCCTATAACCACAGAACTATTTACATGTTCACCTGGACTGATTATTTATCATTTTTTCACTATTTCGTTTAATCTAATAGTTTGCTGCAGGTAATACATTTTTACTCTGTTGAGTTATGGATAAATTGAGCCATCATAATTCGCATGTCATTAAGTAATTTTTACTTGCAAGTGTTTTGAAATCTATTCAAAATTATGTCAGAAAACAATAACATAAACCTTCTTACAGCAGCGCGTAGATAGAGAAAGTAATCCCTTGATGTTTTTCTATTTCTCTGTGAATAGAAAACTTATACGTGGCAGAGTAGCGGTCTTTTATATTTGCCATATATTTCTAGGACACACAAGCGTGTTTATAAGCTTACAGTAGGTATAACAACAAAACTGCTCGAAATGGGCAGTTTCTGGTAAAACATGGCGCCTGCTTACAGAGATGCAGCAGGGGTTTACCTGAGCGACATCTATGTGTGGAGAATGGTTATTTGAGTCGCCATGATTGGTATAGCTCAGTGGTGGGCGCTAATTGGCTGCTGGTATAATAGGCTGTCACGGCATATCTTTCTCTATTCATTCATGTAATATATCACGTCTGATCTCACTGTTTATATATATCTGCTTGTTGTCATCACATGCCCTTTGTATTATTCTACTGTTGTTGTTATGTGGAGATGTTCACACTAACCCTGGTCCTGGTGATGTAATAAAAGCATTGCGGTTTTGTCATGTTAATGCCAGAAGTATTCTTAAATCTGGAAGACTAGAAGAACTTTATTTAGAATTATGTTCTTTACATGAATTTGATGTGATTGGTATTAGCGAATCCCATTTAGACAGTGCAATTCCGGATGTAGATGTGGAATTCAATAATTATTCGTTTTTTAGATTAGATAGAAACAGACAAGGTGGTGGTGTAGCGTTATATGTCCGTTCATCACTTGCATGTGTCAGACGTTACGATTTAGAAAACCAGATACTGAGATGTTATGGGCTGAGATCACATCTAACCATAAGCGTATATTAGTCGGCATGTGTTATAGAAGTCCTAGTCAATCTTCTATTCAAATTGATGACTTTATTATTTGTCTTGAGGATTCTCTTGTCTGTAGCCACCACTGGCTTAAACTCATCTGTCATTTTACTTGTAGATTTTAATGATAGATGTGCTCACTGGTTGTCCGACCACAAGAATAGTCAACTCATTTTAAAACTTGTTAATTTAGTGGACACTTTTAATATGCATCAGTTAATAGATACACCCACAAGAAATAACAATTTACTTGATCGGATTTTTACAGACTCGCCTGGCTATTTTTTAATGTTGGTGTACTCCCACCTATAGACAACCTCGATCATGGCGTTGTGTGTGGTTATTTGACGAAGGAAACTATGAACTTTTAAATATTATGTTGTTATCCATTGAATGGAATATCTCTATTTTTTCTATAACAGACAATATTGATGTTCTTTCAGATAATTTAACAGATATTTTACAGAGCTGTGTATACCGTCAAAGATTGTAATGATTCGACTGGGCGACAAATCTGGTATGACCAGGGAAGTACATAAATTATTTCGTCAGGCTAAACGTCTTCATAAACACGCCTAACGTACTGGTTTGCCTGAGCATTATGCACATTTTAGCGATAAGCGGTGTGGAGCTAAAGCTGCATTTCGTAAAGCTAGTAATACATTTTATAACAACATATCACATCAATTAATAAATCCAAATACTTCACAGAAATCATATTGGAAATTAACTAAAAAGGTTTATGGTCACAAAGTGTCTAATGGAATCCATAATATTATGTGTGGTGATAGACTAATGGACGACAGCATTGAAATGGCTATGAGAGTTTTAACACCTATTTTGCAGAGCAGTGTAGCATGTCAGCGCATTCAGTGGCTGATCCGCTACCGGCTTTTAATTATATATGAACTATTATTTATAAACTCGTGATCCCAAGATAAGACATTTTAAATGATAAAATATCTCACAACTACAAAATTAAGTTTTAATCTTAAATGTATATATACTGTTTAAGGATAAAGAAAACTAATTGGCAGTTTTCAAATAGTAACATCTGCATAATTATCGCACTTTTATTGAGACAACCTCTTAGAAATAAATTAAGCCTTTGTCAACACAGTAACAAACAGTTATGGCATGTTTGTAATTTCATTTTATAATTTGTTATTTTATTTGATACTGATTTATTTTTAAATGACCACATTACCAAAGTCAATTATTATACCACAGGGTACATTAACTTCACAAACATGTTCGGTTATAATGTTTAATTGTACATCAGAATTATATTCATTAACGTAGAGTAGTAAAATTATACAATTGAGGAAGGAAATGATGTTTAAAGCAGATGTGAATTGTTTGATTCTATCAGTTCTAAAATATGTCAGATCTAAATGACACTCTTCAATGTGCAAAATTGTTACTGGGTTGACACTTGTTCGTTTTATTTTAGCCTGGTTAATTTGAAACTAGATCTGGATTCTAGACCGACACTTTTGATATCTGCCAGAGCCTGTAGTGTAATGCACGAATATTAATACGAAATTTGATATTTTTGGAGATAAATATCTTAGCCAAGGCCTTATTGCTATATTGCGTGAGATAACACAGGTGACTGCAGCAGAGAGGTGGATGAGCGGGAGGGGGGGGGGGCTAGCACCCCAGCGACAGAGTGACACCCGCAAGAACACTTATCGCAGCAAATACGAAGCATCGACCCAATGTTGTTCTACTGTTAGCCCGACATCTTCGACATAAAAACAACATTGGGTTAATGCCTCGAGTTAACTGGCTTTTGTCACAGCCAATCAGCGCTGACACAATGTTATCCCAGCATTGGTCCACCAATATATAGGCCTTAACGCGATAAACATTCATCCAATGCTAGCTTATTGCTGGCCCATTGTCTACGGCAATGGCTCAGCAGTTAAACAGCATTGGCTAAACGTCTCGTTTTTGTAGAGTCACCGGCAACTCAATACACTGACACAATGTTGGTCCAATGCTGGAACAGTGTCATAAATGATGGCACAACATTTAACCAACATTGGATCATGTTGACTGCCTAGAACCAGCATGGCATAGAACGCTTCTGCTCACAGCAAAACCAAGTATCTGCTTATTTCACAAGTGTACAGATACTGTCTGTTGAAAAACAAGAAGGAGGCAGTGACATCAGCGTAAAAGAAGTATATACTTGCTTTACAAGTGAGAAAATACAGCCTTTTGGCAGCGCTATGGCAGGAAGAGCCAGTTAAAAAGCAGTAAATGCCTAGTTTACCAGGCACCCGATAATGCCTTTTGACTTTGCACAGGCAGAACAGATGTTGAACGGAAGTTAACGACAGACGTTTGCTCTGAAACTCGGCCTAAAAACTTGGAGACTCTGTCTCCAAGTTGAAAAACACCCACACATGTATATATGTCAACACAATTACGATTTTCTAAATCATAAATTCATTAAATCCCACGATAAAATATTTGATTTAAAAGGAGCATTATTATTTATTTCTAGTTCTTATACACTGAACGAAACAGTCATTCAATTTTTTCATTGTATGATTAAATAACGTACCAGGTAACTCAAACTATATCAATATGATAACAAAATTGTCAACACAGTAACTACAAAAATGTTATTGTGTTGACGTTACTGTGTTGATATTGAACATGTTTTCGGGCCAATACATGTATATAACTAGGTGTATTGTCACTCGTTCTGCATGCACAGTTTAAGTGTTCAAATACGTTAATTTTAACAGAAATATGGGTTTTACATTCACAGTAATCATCAAAACAGACGTTATTGTGTTGACCGCCAATAGACCTAACCATATATCAAACACAACAAATGCATGGTGTCAAGAGAGATGAGAAGGGACAATCCACGTTTTCATTCTATGTGGACTGACTAAAAAAGAGGAATCAGTAGATGCACTGCAGTCTGATTACTAACCGTTTCAACTGTTTAAGTCCAGTCCCGGAGGTAACTGCTGTTATGTTGACATATTTTTCATGGACACACATTGTTGTAGGCCCTATATATCTTGGCTAAAGGGAATGGACGGGAACATGGATCTTTTGTAAAATATAATCACAAGGAGTGAAACTAAGGTAAAATAAACGTTAATCTAAAACCAATTGAGTGGTGGGTAATGGTAATTGTCTGATATATGCATTATGGACTTGTTACTGTGTTGACATTTGACACATTTAAGTCACAAATGCAAAACCACAGAAAATAAATCAGTTTTTTTATTTAACCTAAAATGTAGTTTATATAGGTTGTCATCACATAGAAATAGTTTGAAAATTATATTTAAAAAATATGCAAATATTTTAATGATGGACAGTTAATTTCACATTTTCTGTAGAATGGCTCATATAACAGACACAAAACTTGACCTTTTCAGTACCACTCTGGAAGAAGTTTTTTCAGCGCTGTCTATTTTAGATTCAAATAAAGCTGCGGGCGCTGATTTCATCAGTAACAAAGTGTTAAAAGAGTGTGCCCAGTCCCTTTGTGAACCTTTATCTCGTCTTTTAAATATGTCTTTTACGCAATTTATATTTCCAGCTACTTGGAAAGGTGCAAATGTTGTACTTTTTTTCAAAAAAAATCGTCATTTAGTATCTAACTATAGACCTGTGTCACTTTTATCTAGTTTATCCAAGGTTATGGAGAAGATTATTTATAAGAAAATATACAAATATTTGGGTGACAATAATTTGCCGACAGACAAAAATTCTGGATTAAAGCACTCCGATTCCACTGTGAATCAGCTTTTATTTATTACCCAGAAAATTGCAAATGCTTTAGATGATAAACATGATGCATGTATTGTTATTCTTGATGCTTCCAAGGCCTTCGATAAAGTAGCGCATAAAGGTTTCTTATTTTAACTTAATCAAATGGGCATCACGGGTAATGCTTTAAAGTGGATTGAAAGCTATTTAAGTAACAGATTCCAACGGGTTGTAGTTAATGGTTGTTCCTTGCAATGGTTATACACAAATTCAGGAGTACCCCAAGGGTCAATTCACGGGCCACTGTTTTTTCTTGTTTATATAAATGATCTTGTTGTTAACCTAGAATGTGATGTACACTTATTTGCAGATGACACATCTTTACTTGATTGTTTTGATGACTCTGCAGAATCAAACGGTAAAATTTGTAGAGATTTGAAAAAAAAATGAAAGATGAAGTGTATTATGGAAAGTAACTTTTATTGCTAACAAAACCAGGTACATGATAATCACTAGAAAGAATAATTACCTTGATTATCCACCTATTTATTTGCATAACACGTCTATAGAAAGAACTGATCAATATACTCACCTTGGTCTTGCGTTTACTAGTAATTTTAAATGGAACAAGCATATTGAAAAATGTATTTGTAAAGCATCAAAGCGAATTGCTCTATTGAATCGTGTAAGATTAAAATTGCCCCGTGGTAGGCCTACCTTTTGTTCACTTTATAAAAGTATGGTACTACACATTATTGAATATTGTGATATTATTTATGACAATTGTACAGTAAGAGACTCAATACCAATTGAACAGGTACAGAGTAGGGCTGCTCTGGTGTTCACTGGAGCATATCGTCACACTAGCTCTGATAGGTTCCTAGCCGAGCTTGGCTGGCAATCTCTCAGAACGAGGCGACTAAACCACAAACGTATACAGCTGTTTAAAATGACACACCAGATCAGTCCTCCATATCTACAGTCTATTCTACCAGCGGCAGTTGAAAATAGGTATGATACCAGAAACTCTACTAACAATAGTTTACCAGTAATATATGCCAAACTATCAAGCACCCGAAATTCATTCGTACCTTCATCTATTAAAGCTTGGAATAATTTGCCTGTGTGTATTCGTAGTACAACTTCATTTTATATTTTTAAGTTGCATTGTAAATATGAACAAAAAAGTTGACAAGCTTCACCCTAACTTGTACCGTTTTTATATTTCTCGTGCGTCTGTTCATCACTGTAGGCTGAGATTGGGGCTGGGCGCTCTGAACAGTCAACGCTTTCAATATGGGTTTATCAACAATATGTCATGTGACTCTTGAAACAATGCTAGAGAAGATATAAGACACTCTATTTTTTTCTGCCCAGCATTTGCCACCCAAAGACAAGCACTGATAGAGGATCTGACTGCATTACTTCCTACGGCAGTAATGCAAAATAAACAGTCATTGTTGAATATTTTGTTATACGGTTCAGAAAATTTTCCTGAAGATACAAATTTCAATATATTTTCTCTTTTACAAGCGTACATAAGTAGCTCAAAACGCTTTGCCACCTAAATTATCATAGTAATAATTTTGTTTTTGCTTTTTAATGTATCTCCTTCTTACTTATCATATTCTGTATTTTATTTTTTTCTGCGGTTTAATATTGTATTTGCTATTATTAATAATATTTTTCTGTATGTATCATGTGTATCTATGACCATGTATGTATGTATGTATGCCTGTATGTAGAAAAGCAACTTGTGGCAATATTGCTGTTTGCGATACAGAAAAAAAAGATATGAAACAGCATAGTGTAGATTAGTGAGATCCCAAATTTTAGGGCACAGAAACGTGAATATAGTCGACTCTGAATGACCCTAGTACAGTGGTTAAAACTGCCTACTTGTAAAGTCGGAGATCGGAGTCCAAACCCCACTCTGGCCTTGGAAGTTTCAAAAAAACACCGATATGTGGTTGTAGATCGATTTTCACAATGCATTGAATTTCAGATGATAATCACGTTTAACAAGCACAATTTTGTCTTGTTATTTATCATAAGGATAATAACCACACTCATATATTGACTATAGTGATTGTTGCTTTTAAAAATATTACACAATATAGTGGATTTTTTAATTTTGAAAGAGCGACGTTTGTCCGCATTTATTGTCCGCAATGTTTTT
Source organism: Flabesymbios commensalis (assembly GCA_964017125.1). Taxonomy (NCBI): domain Eukaryota; kingdom Metazoa; phylum Annelida; class Polychaeta; order Terebellida; family Flabelligeridae; genus Flabesymbios; species Flabesymbios commensalis. The sequence goes on along the minus strand of OZ024904.1, from coordinate 56,395,718 downwards.
TTTTTATTAATTATTTTCATAATATGAGCATTAGCATTTCAATGATTTTGGTAGTGTATCTCTGACAAGTCGTTTTATTTGAGTACTTTTATTACAAATAGCTTATATACTTTTTGATGAGTTTATATTTGCTGACTATTTGCGTTTCTATGCTTAATTTAAACGTAATAAGGCCAACGTTGAATTGTTTTGCTTTTGCTGCTACTCATCCTTCACAGAAATATTAGAACAATGACAGTATTTTTTAGAAATATATAGTCAGTCATTTACAAAGTATTTTAAATAACACTTTTGCGTACCGGTACTGTGTACTACTAAAATATAGAGATATATGTCAGATATTCATTGCGGCAAAAAATATCGTTGACGTAGGCCTACTGTAGATCAACCACTCTCATGGTAAATGGTCGACCAGTTCCTTTTAAATTCAATTTGACCTTGACCTTTAACCCAATAACCCAATTATGCTCACAATCAATAAAATAGTTCCAGAAATGCACTTTGGCATGCAGAAAACCCTCAGAAACCATATGTCACCTATGACATTCAAAGAAGCCGCTAAAACGTTATATGTATGATATATTTATGGTGGCCATCTTGGATATTTGCCTTTGGTGCATTTCCTTCAAAACATTTCAGGGTTTGCATATGTATAATTATTTTGTAGTGACGTATGCTCACCAAAAATAAATTAGATGTTATTTGGAAAGCAATTTGACATTTACATAATGTTTTCTGTGAATTGTTTTTCTAAAATTGGCCAAACAAGTGCTAAAATACACGATCAAACATATATGCATATTTCTCGGCTCAGAGCAAATTGCCAGACTGCAAACATGTTTTTTATTGTTCATTCAGGGTGTCCTGAACACAGTGATATAGGTGGCTTACTTTCTTCATGAAAATCGCACAGCATCCTAAATCCGTATAATATGCTCCCGGACTATATTTATGGCTATAAGGTATTTAGCTATTTTTGCCTGAATAGCGCTAGGTGTTTTTCAACGCCTCCACATCGTCCTTTAGCGTTTTTTCGTTACCCTTTAACGCTCCCAGATGCTCTCTAACTCCCACCAATCGCCCTTCAACACATTCCAATCACCATTTAACGCATCTCCGTCACCCTTTAACACTTGCTCATCCCCTTTTGTTTCCCCTCCATCGCATTTTAGGGCGACATGTACCATTACCATTTTTACATTATTGGAACTCATTCCAATAATGTTTTAATATGGTTCCCAAAACAGTTTCTAGGAACTGTTTTTTTGTCCATTTTCGTGTGTCCCACATGACCATCACTCACATCTTCTCAAAAACCACAACACCCATAGATCCCGTGTTCCGTCATCACATAGCCTATAGTAGGCCCACCAAACATTGTTTCTGAATAAGCATAAATTTCTGTATTTGCCTAGTTATTATGATTTCCGTCGTCAATTTCACGACAGTTAGCGTCTCCAGTTTTTGAGCAGTGTGTTGAGCCATTTGTTCATACCCTGTAGATAGCCCATAGATTTTACTGAGAACAATGCCTACCTTGAGATCAAACTAGGCCAACATTATATTTAAAGCGACACAATCAGGCTGAAATCATTGAAAAATCTGTCATTTTATTTTGTCTTCTCAATATGACCATATGATGTGAACATGTCCATAGACTAGAACTGCAAAAATGTTAAAATTTTTGTTTTGCGCATTTACCAGTTAAGCGAGATATAAAGACGAAATTCCCGTATTCTTATTTTGGACATGCATGTATTTATGTATATATATATATATATATATATATATATATATATATATATATCGACATCGGTATGACAGGGAATGAATATGTAAGAGATAAGACATGAAATAAGCAATATAATCCATGATCTTTTCATATATCAACATTTACACATTGTGCGACTTGTGAAACTCTTCTTAAAATCATTCTATACATAATTATATCAACATTTTTAGGTAATCTACTTTGGATTAAAATCATGCTAGTGAATTAGTAAGACCTGTTGATTCTAACCCTAAATTAATTATTTGTTAATATTCACACCATGTCTTATTAAAGCTATATGTTCACGTAAAATGTTTGGATTCACTATTACACCTGAAGATATAGTGGAGCCTATTATAATGTTGGGAGCTAGATGGGTTGTGCAGAACATTAAATTTACAAAGTTTTACAACTAAAAAATTGCGAATAATTAATAATAATTTGAATACATTCCTTTCACGAATTAGTTGTATCTGATAGTCTAGCTGATTTTTTATCTCAATGACTTATTTAATTCTTTTTTTTTTTATATATACTCTAATACAGCACAATTCAACATGAATTTGTAATTTAAGTTTTTTTTGTATATTCTAGACCAGCACCATTAACAATAAATAAATCTGTCCTGTGCATAGGCCTGTAAATCCATAGAAACATCGCTGGCTGGTGGACGGTAATATGTGAATAGAAGTCAAATAAGAAATACAGAAATACAGCCATCTTAAAATGGGACATGTCAATTTAATATGCAGGATGTTTACCACACTTTTTTTGTATTCATATTGTATAAATTACAGGTGATGAAAGTGTTTTTATCCAGCTTCCACCATTATGAAATTATAGCTTCAGGTGAAAAATGGAATCCATTTTTTTGTACACGAATGTATAGCTATAATTGTTGTGTTAGTTAGGGACCATGACCAAAGCTCACAAATCTTCAAAAAATAACCTTTAATATATGCATAGCCTTACGTATTGATTTCGACTACAACTCGACCACCTACCCATCCAATAGGTCATGGCGGATAACTTCGTACATCAAGTTCACTAAAAAATTATTTATGTCTCACCGCGTTGTCTGCCAGGATGATATTGTTAACAAAACTTAAACTTGAGGATTTATTAAGCCAAATAGGTTTTCAAATACCACTATTGTGGTATGTAGTGACACCTAACCAGCTAAAACGTAATGATATACATATTTTCTGGCTTTGGAAACTTCAGCAATGGACCCTTCTCGTGAAGATTATTAACATAATTAATTGATTAGAACCCACGTCTGTAAAAGACATTGTACATTATACAAAAAATTCATCAAAAACAAAACATATCGATTGTAACAAGATTCCAAAGCATCATTTTAAAAATCAATGAGATGGTGAAGCACAGATGGAACGTAGCTATGCATAGACATCCATTGTTTTAATCAGCACTTACAATACTGTACACAGCAAATTTATATAATTTATCTTTCAAACACATTAGGGCACACATTACAATTTGGATTTATTGTTGTAAATTTCAGTAATGTATGTCATATGAGCTTCGCAGAGTGTGAAATATACACCATATAATGTGTAAACAATATACTTCTGATCTGTGATTATTATAATGCAAACATTGGATAATAGCAGTGACATAATATATTTTCATTCCTTTATAAATATTTGTATTTATTTACAATTTGGTCAATATTATTACTTACTGTAATAAAAAATAAAAATTTACAATTAAATGTACAGAATAACAAACTTAATGCATTGAACACTTGTATTGCAAATCACTACTGTAGACTGTATTTGTACAGATTGTGAAGGATATTACTCTAATGAAATCAAGACTAAAACAATATATTCATATGTTACACATATATATCTAATTTGTTGTTCGAAGTCAAAGTGAAAATTCTATTTGATAAAGCAGCCAGATGGGATGACATGTCAATTTTAAAATTTAGTTCTGTATGAATTAATGTATCACGCAGATCATGATTTTCAAATATTTCTAATATTGCAGATAAAACACAAACAAAATCTTATGACAGCCTTGGCCCGCATTTTGATGCCATTGGCCCAGTGCTGGCCAAACAATTGAGTTTTTTTTACTCTTTTCATATGCCAATTAACTATGGTGTCTTTGAGTCCCACGGTCTGAGACGTTGGGTATTTGTGGTACAGTGTGAACAAGTATATTTCACACAATGTTTACATGGCATTATACAAATTGTAAAACCAACTAGTTCAGACTTTTTTCAGTGCTTTTCAATTTTTAAGGATATTTTTACATTTTTGATCGTGATTAGTAGGCTATATAACTTCACATATACATTTAATTTGCAGAATGTATATGTCAGCCTATATAGCTGCTATATGTTTTTTTATTAATGACATATTTATGACAAACACATATTGTTGATATTAAAGCGTGGATTCTTGGTGGACTATTTCGTGAAATATACTGTAATATACTTTAATTTCGCGGGTATGAATTTTCGCGTAAACCCGATTTTTGACCATTCTTTTAATTTAAAGTAAAAATAATTTTTAAAGTGGATTTTTTTGGTCTGGATACATGCAATTATTATCGCGCCGTAACGACTGTCACCACCCTTCCCGACTATGACGCAACGTCGTCGGTTAACATAATGTATGGTCACCAATTAACTGGAGGGGGGGGTGAACATTGAGGCTAATGCACCTGACACGCGCTGCTCATTAAGCCTATCAATCCAACAGGGTATCATTTAATTATTATTCTGCTGCTGATTTACTACATGTGTCGTTTCAGTGAAATATGTCTATATATATATTTGACTTTAATTTGTTTTCAAAAAACGGAGTTGCTATTCCTACGAGTTATAATGGGAGTCAATAGGGTTCGTAAACGAGGATGCGCATAGAGTTACATTATGAAAAATCACGTACGATTAGCCACTGCCTTTTAAAAAACCTCATCGTATCTGTTTGATTGTGGGAATTTAAAATAACTATATCTGTGCACATATTAAGTTTATATTTGTGTAATATTTGCATAAATTTGGGAGTAACTACTGTAATTTAACTCAGAAACTTAGAAAAACACATGCCAAGAAACGTGTCCACAGCTCCTTACCAACATTGAGTCTGTCCCTGGTGAACACAACGTGTTGGGGAAATGCTGGCCCACTGTCTTCGACGCTGGCCCAGTATCACGCCAGCACTGTATCAACGTCTCGTGTTTGTTGGGTCACCACCCCTCAACTTGACATAGAAAAGATCAACGTTGACATCAAGACATCTATCATTAAAGCCCTGCATGCCCGCTGGTTAGTAGCAGTCATCGAATAAATCAAACAGAAAATTATCAAGGCCTTCGTACAAGCAGGTTTAGAATAAAATGGGAATGAAATAAAAAAATATTGGTATCAAGTTATGTTTTTTGTCATAATAAAAATATATTTCATATGTTGTCATTCAGCTGTTGTCATTCAGTCATTTAAATATAAGTCCTAGGACTTAAACTTTCACAAGTTAGCGTGACTATCGCACGAATGGATTGCATAACCACGGTCGACAGTACAGCGTCAGTCACACCCTTTAAAACCCATTCCCAAAGTTCACGAAACCCTAATTTGGAGAAAAATATTTCGCTTGGAATATGATTTCGCGCTCACGGTCCTTGTGCGAAATGCGCGAAAATTAATTCCACGCGAAATAAAAGTATATTACAGTAATGGGGTTTCTTGTTTTTCGTACTCAGGTACAAAGATTAGACAACAGGGTGTTAATACAGTTGACATAAGGATTTTAAAACATTGATCAAAGAGAAAATAACGAGCTGTCTGTATCATCTTTTTGCATTGATCTCCCTCCACGCTGATTGGTACCGCCACTTTGTTGTTGGTCATCTGATGCAGCCACTCGTGAGGCCAGAAACTGGTCAAAATCTGAACAAAAGGATACACTACAACTATATCACATTATCAACACATTTTCAAATTTTCACCCCACACATTATTGCTAATAAAATCTAGTAGTTTTTCCACAATCATAAAAACCCTGTTACAAATAAAATCAATTATAAATATAAATGTGCTTATCTGTAATTAACGCCCATTGTCAGTAGACCATTACGTTATAAATTTTTAGATCTTTGTTGAAATATACAAACCTGCACTTGTTGCTGTTGTTTGAGGTTCAGCATTTCGACTCGCCTGGAAAATTACCATCAGTCAATTGTTTGAAAATATATTAATAATGAACCAAGTGCTCATGGCTTCACAGTGTAAAATGACCTTTGATTACTTAAGTTTTATAGATTGTGTACATCATGCTAAAAAAAAAAAAAAATACATCACTCCATAAAAATGGATCACGCGGGATCGATTCAAGTAATTTTTTTCAGTTTTGAATAAATGTAAAGCTATTTCTGAGCAAAATAAATATCCATATTTCAACGAGAGGGCCAGCTGGCTACCATATCCTCCGCAACCACCCAATTAAGTGATAGAAATTTTGCAGGGCGAAACCTTCAATAAACTCTCACATTTTGTTTTAGAGTAAAGGTCTGATACCTATCTAGCACATTGCAATATATATTACAGATATTAAAGTCAATGATGGCCGCAAGTCGGCCATTTTGAATTAGATCAAGTTGAAATTTCGCAGAGCATATCCCTCCCTGAAACTTCACATATTGCTTTATGGTAAATACTAATGGTCTAGCTATCTGGCATGGTTCCCGGATATTACACATATTAACCATTCTTTGCCCATGTTTGCAATCATTTGAATCATCGATAGCCGTCCAAGTTCGCAATAATGCGATTGGTGTCATCTTACAACTATGCCACATCAAAGCCCTGAGGGTTATATATAGCTATGTGACAAGTTTTATTATGCTGCATCTAATACATGTAGATACTTATTAGGGTGTATTTAAAATATTACATTATAATTTAAAAAAAAAACCACCTTGGGTTCCAAGAGTATGTTTTTGTGTGGAATTTGAACAAAGAACACAGTTAAAGTCAACAATTGCCTTAAGTCAGGCATTTTGAATTTTATCAAGACGTTGAAACTTTTCATGGCACATGCCTCCCTGAAACCACACATTTTTATAATAGTTAATCTGGCTATTTGGAAAAATTCAGTGAATATCAGTGAATGTTGACGATTGCAGAGTGTTTACGTTGATTCATCTTGGATATACAAATGTATGCAAATTAGCTTATTTTCAAACTCAACCAGGGTAATCCATCAGAGGCTGTTCAGAAAAAAAATCGTGAAGATTGGATGAATAATGGCGACTAGAGAGTGTTTACGTCGTCAAATTGTTGAAGAAGAATAATAATAATAACAGCAATAGACAGCACCAAAACAATAAGTCTCCCACATAGTGGGTGGGGATTTAACTAGATCTTACATTTGCATTACATAGCAAATATGAAAAAGTCTCCACCAACCACAATTAAGAGTTTATTGCCAATGCAGTAACAATGGGGCTATATGACAGGAGTGCCATGGCTGCCATCTTGGATATGCAAATTAGCCAATTTTTTTAGGGCAATCCATCAGAGGTTAAAAGTCGTTCTTGAATATGCAAATTAGTCATTTTCGAACTCAACCAGGATAATTCACCAGAGGGTGTTCACAAAAAAATTCGCAAAGATCGGATGAATATTGATGACTGAAGAGCGCTTACTTCGATCTTGAATATGCAAATTAGCCCATGGCTGCCATCTTGGATATGCGAATTAGCTGCTTTTCGAACTTAAGCAGGATAATCGATCAAAGGGCGTTAAAAAAAAATTTGTGAAGGTTGGATGAATGTTATATTGGCGACTGGAGAGCGTTCACGGCAATCTTGAATATGTAAATTAGCCCATGGCTGCTATTTTGGATATGCAAATTAGCTGATTTTCGAACAGAAGCAGGATAATCCATCAGAGGGTGTTCAGAAAAAAAAAATGCGAAGATCGGATGAATATTAGCGACTGTTCACGTTTTACATCGATCTTGAATATGCAAATTAGCCCATGGCTACCATTTTGGATATGCAAATTAACTAATGTTCGAAACTTAAGCAGGATAATCCATCATAGGGTGTTAAAAAAAAATTGTGAAGATCAGATAAATATTGGCGACTGGAGAGCGTTAACGTCCTCAAATTGTTGAATAATAATAATAATAATCATAACAAAAAGAGACAGCACTAAAACAATTAGTCTCCACCACATAGTGGGTGGAGACTTAATAAATAAAGCTATTTTGGCCGAGAGTTGTAGGTCAAGGTCATAACCCCCAAAAAATCTACACCCACTAAGGGATGTGTGTGTGGGATGTGTGTGTGCAATATTGAAGATTTCCCCCCCCCCCCCGCATGGGTTTCCAAGATGCGCTCCAGAAACGAAAATGTTGACAGATGGCCAGACGGATGCACAAAATGGGGACATCTGCAAAAACTATGGGTCAATGGTATTTGAATTATTGTGCAAACGCAATTACGAAAATATGTTGTATATTCACTACAACCTTGCTGGCACTATAACTGTATCATTATTTTATAATTTAACCCTGTAGCTTGGTCTTTTTGCTCAAACCGGCCGCAATCTGAATCAACAAATCCGTACAATTCAATTCAAATTCATTTATTCATGTTCCAATTACAAGTTTCACATCTGTTGCCGGATCAAACCCTACTGATTGGTTTTGACCAGTAGGCCTGCATATAATGACAGGGTTTCTGCAGCTTTGGATAAGCAAATTTAAGATTTTTTTAAGACTTCTTAAGACCAACAAATTAACAAATTTAAGACCTATCCAGGATTCGAATTTGTATCCAATACAATGCAATCCAATCTGGGGTAACCAGTCGTTTCGGCCCCCTGCCTGTTCGGCCCCCTGCCTGTTCGGCCCCCTACCCGTTCGGCCCCCTAAGTTATATAAGCATGGCAATACGCTTGTGGTCTACCCGTTCGGCCCCCTGGAAATTATAAATCATAATACACTATATCATGTCCCCTACAAGGTAGGCCTAAGATATTATTTTCTAGTAGCAGGTGTGATGAATGTGATGTGTAACTAATGTCTTTTAATGTCAGTATTTGTAGTGAATAACATAAAATTATTCTTCATAAGTGTTTGTTTTCTTACTTCATGTAAAATGTCTTTCGAATTCTTTCTGTTACCATTGTTACAACCATATTTTATTACCTGCATAAATGTATCATATATGAATTTAAATGAAAAATTTAAAAAACTTCTTTAATTTATTCTTCTATGATAAGTTACATTTCATAAATTGTCGCGTATAATATGCCGACATTACTTACGTCATTAATATTATTATCAGTGTAGAGCAGAACAGAAGTTCAAGCATCTTTAATTTATATCTTTTGATATAATCGTCGAATACGTTTATGTAATACCTCTTTTTCGACTAATTCTGGTACACTGATCACGTTGGACTGGTTATTTTTACATTTCAAGGTCATCTAGAGGTTAAAAACAAAATGGCTGCCAATGTCCGATATGAAAATAACGATTTTTACAAGCAACTATTCCTGATTTTTATTAATTGAATAATATGTTTAGAATTTGATGTAATACCACATGGTTAACTAATTCGAATACATTGCAGCGTTAGAATGGTTATTTGTACGTTTCAAGGTCATCTAGAAGTCACAATCAATGGCCATTTTGAAAATTGAGCTTTTCACATAAAAAGTCTAGTATGTAATGTAATACCTCATTTTTGACATCATTTAAATGATGGCTACAAATGCCTGATCAAAAATATCTGCCAGTAAGTAGAAACACAAATTTGAATAAATTCGATATGACCGAAATTGAAACATTCAACTATATAATACTGTTTCGATTTGTTATGTGTTTATTTTATTATGCACCACCAATAATGCAACAATGTCTTATCGTCACGGTCTCTCAACAATTCAATATAATATTATTCAAATGATCAGTATATTTGCATGTTTTTACCGCAGGTGCCCTCACAGTTACATGTTATGACTTCTTCTACCATGTCAGGCATCGGATCGAGTGTCATCATTACGGGAGCTAGCTCTCCACTCTGCTGCTTGAAAAAGCCACCACTTCCAACTGGCGAGGTTAGGCTTGAGTGGTCGTTTAGATAAGCATATTGCCAGCGGGAGGCTTGAAGAAATGCACGACAAATGTGAAAAAATGCAGCATTACTCGTTGGGGGGTTATCTTCTGGTTTCGTCGATAAGAGCAGTGTACGCACTCTGATGCTGCCCAACTCATCATTATGAGGATCTACCCACATTCTGCACATGAATGCTTCAGAATGTTTAACATCTCTTTCAGTTGTTTCCGCAGTATCGATGTCATCAAGAAGTGTGTGATGTACTTTATAGATATTCCAAGCTGTTGTCTTTTCAATGCCGTGCGAATAGCTTACAGTGTCACACCCACTGAGTGCATGTAGGAGGGCTAGTGACTCAAGCTTTATACCGAAGAGCTTCCGCTATACTGTTGATGTTTAGAAAGTCATTATTGTTCCTTTGCATCAACACTGTCTTATTTTGGGCCTTGAAACGGGGGTAGTTAACTAGCAGTATTATAAATACATCTGTGTCCTTGCAATCAACAACGACTGTCCGTATTCTGGAGTGAAGAATACTTATAACCATTCTACTATCACTCTACACTCTAGTTCAGTAATCCTATCTCTGCTAAGACCAGATGCTTGAACTTCTGTTCTGCTCTTAAAAACACCTGAGGCTACTACGGTTTTGCTATGAGGAGCCTTCTTCATAAGAGTCTCCCCAATGAGATTATGTAAGCTTGTGCTGTTTTCTTTCAGAGAAAGGTAGTTTTTGAATTCCTTATCACCTCTTGGGAAAGGTGTGTCAGGAGTTATGGCCTTAGGGACGGTTTTTTGCTTCTTACATGTTGCAGATTGTGCGGCACGGCGTTTTCCAGTACTATCTTTTGTAGATGTCTGCTCATAATAATCACCATCTAGATCAAGTCTTGCACAAGGTAGCTGAAGTAAGTCTTCACACATTCTCTCGGCAAAGTCTAGGAAAGTCATAATGTCATCAGTAATATGTTTCTTATGCACAAAATGCATGGTGTCAACAACATACTGTGACTCCTCGGGTGTGATATGGATTGAAGTCAGAGGCGTCATGTTGACATAATCAAGAATACACTTTACTAAGCTCGATTTTGAACCTGTTCTTATGGTCTTATCAGTAAAAAACAGTGATATTGGCACTGATAACACCTCGCACTTCGCAGCACTGACAAAATCTACTTGCCTGCCAGCTTGGTAGCTCACTATGAATCTTTGCAGTACATTCCTATTCACACTCCTGACCGCGTTTTCCTGTAAGTCATTTGATTTCTCTACATCGAACAGATTGGCGAAGGTGAGTGCTTTCACTTTTTTTATCGTAGAATTGAACTGCACAGCTGGTTTATCACTGAGCTCTTCAGCAACAAGACGTTTTTTTACAAAATCCAGGAGAAAGTCATGTCCTAATGAAGGGGCATTGAACAGAGAAGCCTCTATTTCAGGGGATGCAACATCTTGGTTGACAAAAGTACATAACTTATCGGGATGTAGTCCATTGAAGATGATACTCTCTCGTAGTTTGGTAACCAGCTGTCCCTCATATGTGGCCTCCAGCTGGAGAAGACATGGGAGTTATTTTGTTTTCCTGTCCAGACTCAAGGCCGTAGTACTTACATACGTCGGTTGTAAAACCTGATCTCAAGTGGTGAGAAGTGATGAACCTACAAATATATATTGCAAATAAAAAATTAGATGTAAATATTATTAACAGTAATTAAGATAATGGGAACATGTACCGTCTGACATCTATCAACCAAGCATTTAGTTATGCACATTCACCAATATAAAGTATATGAATATGTGTTTTGGTTGTGTTGAGCAATAAAAATTTCTCGCTTTCTTAAGCTGGTGGGTAAATAATGATAACAAAATGTTATGATACAGTATTGTTATGTCCAAATATGTTGGTGCGTAGCCTGCTGGGTACAAACCTGAGAGTAGCAGTGTCCGTTTGAGTTATACTAGACAATCCACCAGAAGACTTTGAGATCCATTCTATTCACCCATTCAGTGGCATGATCAACACTAACTCTCGAGAATGGATTATTATCATTCCATTGAACCCCAAATTCTCCTTTAATGCGTTCCAGAACAGCAGGAGGGAGATTAAACATCTCAATAACATTGACAGCACCCCAGTTACCATATTTTGGATGGTCATAACTGAAATACATGAAAGAAAATCGTGAAAATTACGTAAGGAGTTATATACAATATATGGAAATTTTAGAATAAAATCAGGAAATCAAATTTGTAGGCTTCTATATTTCCATATAATACACGCTTTTAATACATATCATGTTAAATTTTTCGAATCTTACTATCCCGTATCGTCAAAATATATGTCGAATTGAATATGTTGACAACAAAACAACATTATTTGGTAACTTTGGCCACAAGAGGTTATAATTTAGCTGTGTATCATATAATACAATGTGTACCGTCGTATAGTGTACCGCACATACAATAGAAATAGCCCTAATATTATATGCAATATAGTGACACAAGCGTAAAGTCAACAATGCCCAGTTAGTTAGAATAATGTTTATTAACTTTTCATTGAAATATACGTTTCAATGTCAAACTTGAATTATCATACAATACTGATTATTAAAAGACAATTCCGAATAGGCTTACATTTGAAGTTTCAAACAAATGATGACGTGGAATTCAAACTTTTTATCAAGATGTAAAGGGTAAATGATCCACGCCTTATATATATACGTTTCAATGTCAAACTTGAATTATCGGGCATCGGCGATTCGCCAATATATACTCAAATAAGCTAAATACAATTTGAAAGGGAATAAAAGTAGGCCTAAAGATTTTATTGGCAGACATATCATACAATACTGATTATTAAAAGACAATTCCGAATAGGCTTACTTTTAAAGTTTTAAACAAATGATGACGTGGAATTCAACCTTTTTATCATAATGTAAAGGGTAAATGATCCACGCCTTCCCAGCAAACACCGTACGTTGAACCAGTGTCTTTCTAATGTTAGAACATTTGTCTCAGACGATACCAGTATACACTGCTTAAACATATGACATCGCGGCCTGGTCAACGGTGAGAGGACGGGTGGGTCTAAAAATAATACATGTAGGGCCTACATACTTATAAAATAACAACTGTCAAAACTGATTGGTTAAATCAGCAGTTTCAGTGAACAAGATTAAGTAGGCCTGTATCTATTTTGTTTTTACTTACACATTATTATGAACAGTGTGAAGTGCAATGAGAATAAATAGTTCAACGTCAAACAAACTGAAACAGGAACAAACCGATCCATATCATAAGAAAGTTATAGTGTCGCTATTGATGGATGAAACATCACGTCATCAGAAATTATCAATTATCAACAGCTGGGGTGTTAGTAAACATTGTAATAGTTCAACATAAAACAGTGAGATGTGTACATTACCGTTTGAGTAGATCAAGCATGGCGATGAAGGAATGATGATACAGATCCCACAAACCATCTCGCTGTGCCCTGGTAAATAATAGCAGCATCTGAACCATATCCAAGTATCCCAAGAACAAGTTGAATGTCTTATGCTCTGCCTTCACAGCAATGAACTTCATAAACATGTCTCTAAAGTCGGGTGATTCTATTCTCTGAACCAGAGGACGCAGGGTGTCCGAATCAGCTCTAGATAGCACTTCAATGTCTTGATAAACGTCAGGAGCATCATCTTTTAAGCACGCGACAAATTCATCCATAATGATTCTCCATCCAGCCTGCCATGTCAATCTATGAAGACGCATTCCGGCCTTATAATCTTTCCCGTTCAGGACCTTATCAGCAATCCCAGGTGAAGTTATTCCTACCGCAACCCACATCTCTGCGAGCTCCGAATCTGCCATATGATCACCAATTGTGTTCATAAAGTTGGTTGATATGTGCAGGCCTCCCATTCTGAGATATAGATTCTTCCAATCATCCCCTCGTATCCATTTCACCTCATGCGCTGGGGCAATGATTGCTTGTTCGCATCCACACTTCAGGTACATTCAATTCTTTTCCGATATGTAACATACGATCGCCACTAGTATTTATTGTATCATGCTTATCTGCGATGGCGTTCAGTATAGTTAACATTTCGACCTCATTTGCCGGCAGATTTTTCTCCGAACTGTGCTGCATGTTGAAAATTTTCCAATGTGCTTTTGGGTTCCTAGACTGATCAAGGTGTTGACGTGTTATGTGGAACGCAATGTCTTTGACGATAGCAGCATCATATGCCTTCACACCAAGTGAATCAGGATCTGTGTTGAATATTTTCCCACAATCTTCTTTTGTAATCAAATACGGAGGGGATTTTACAATAGGTTTGTTAATTTTATTTATTAATGCAGTACATCCGGAACTTCAAGTACTGTACTTGAGAATTCAATTTCTGGGGGTTCGATAACTTTGGGATGTCCTCGCTGAAAACCTGCCAGTTGTGTCGCATTAAAACCTGAACTGTGGCCTGCAATAGCTGATTCTTTGTTCACATTGATATTATCTGATCCAAACTGTAGAAGCCTCTCCGGAGACAAATTTGGGGGAATTACAGCTCCAGTTGTTTCATCAACGGTTTTTATAGTTTTCCTCTGCAAATGCAGTATCAGCTTGTAATATTTTGTTATAGTCCATGATATGGTTGGCACGGCTGAGAAGTTTGACTGCCTTCTTGCTCCTATCAGCATATTTGATGGATTGTTAATCCCATGGAATAATGTTTAGGTGGGATAATTCTTTTTTCACTTATGTCATATGTTATATCCTGACATAGGTTTAGGATGGATCGTCGTAATGACCATGCCTTTTCATGTTCTTCTAATTCAACCTCTGCATCGGCATCAGTATCTATAGCGTCACTACCCCCAAACATAATAGCTAAAAACACATAGAGACCCTCCGAGATTGATGCATAAGCATTATCTTCTGTCAGTTCAGCTTTTGTGTTGTTTGGGTGAGACATTATCAGGCCACGGAGATAAAGTGCTACGTGTACCATTTGGTTCATCTCATTCTGGTTATATGCTGGAAGTTTCATCTGCAACTCATCACCGTCAGTTCCTAGTATAACATTGCAAATATCTTTGTGTAAGAGACTCTCAGCAATCAGGATATCATCCTCTAGCTGAGAAGACTGTTTGGGAACTTCCAATGTGTTGCTGAGACCTTTCATTAGAGCTTCCTTAAAAAATGCGTTCCGTGCAAGATAGTAGTAAGGTATTTCCACAGATTTATTATGGCATAGCTCTTGAAATCTCTCCCAGCAATCTGATAGAAGGACAGCCTGTCCACGGCATGTCTGAGCTTCAATTTCTTTTCTCAGCTCTTGGAATACTTTATCACGCTCTAAACTAGCATTATCAGCATCTCGCCTATCACTTGATTTTACATGGTTTAATAAACAAATCTTGTGGTATAATACGTCTCCTGCAATGCCATCAAAACTGTTTTGAAGTCGGGTCAACAGTTCATAGTTTATTTGGGCAGTTCTGTGAAGTTTTTCGTGAACTGAAGGCGTGCGGACAGGGGCTAATTGCTCAACAGGATTTTTTTTGCAGCAGATAACACAATCTTTGTTCTTATCATATGGCATAGCGTGACTTCTCAGAAACGGCTTAGATGTTTCAGTCTCCATATTTTCATCTTTAACCACCATGTTGAAATACTGATTTGTTGACGGATCTTCATTTCAATAGATGGATGTCGCTCAGCATATGATTTGTTCATGAAAATAGGCCGACATTTTTCACGGTGCCATGCTAGTGATGAAATGTCACTGGCCGTGAAAGCTTCACGTAACACAGACAAAGCTGTTGTGATCTTATCAGGAATGTTAGCTTTAGTTTTCCAAAATTCGTACATGGATTTTAACACAGGTATGGACGTTTCTTTTACAAAAGTTACATTATCTTTTTTAGGGATAGTTTTTAGGCTCCTCCGGTGTTTGAGGCAGATAAAACATGCGTACTGATGGTCTGGGGAAGCTGATCTTTTACATGGAAACTCCATAGCGACTTTTTTATTCAAATTATCATCTAAAAATGATAATATAAAAAGTGGCTCTACCACATGCTGTTAAAAAATGTTGTTTTTTATTGAATTATATTATTTATGACGTCATATAAAGTATATATGTATATATGTGACAATAGACAGTAAAACAATTGTTTATTTTTAAGCATATATTTGGATAAAAAATATAACAAAAATCAAATTTTGATGAAACACCATGAAATGACCAATGCTAACATGCATTTTAGCGTCTTGTTGGACTTGGCGGTAATTTACAGACTTATCACAGGGGACCATTGGCCCTGGCATATAAAACCCCCTAGAATAATGTATAATAATAGTATCCTTGGGTTTAAAGAACCTGACAACGTAGGCTACTTTTCGGCTGGATTTGGATTTGGAGGTCATCTTGAATGTTTGTTTTGTGATAGCAGGCTAGCTACTGCGCGGCATTATTCGCGCGGGAAAAGACAAAGTTATATATATCTACCGGAAGTATTATAATTGAATAATTGACACATTATTTTAGAGCATGCCCCATGTCTGAATGATATATTACATTTCCATTCTAGCCCTACTATTTTAATTAGTACACTTTAGCAAAAGTCACCTAAAAAAATGATGATTTCCATGTCGGGCATTTGCAGCCATTACGGTTTTGACCTCTAGATGACCTTGAAACGTAAAAATAACAATTCCAACGTGATCAGTGTACCGGAATTAGTTGAAATTGAGGTATTACATTAAATTATACGGCAATTATATCAAAAGTTGAAAATTAAATATGGCGACGTACATTTTAGCAGTATCCCATCTGATACATAACATACACAATTCTTGAATTATGATTTAACATAAATTGTTAAAGGCGACAGTAAGTCCAAAGGATCAAATGCTTTAGCAATTATATACCAAATTGATATCAAATTAACAAGCCAAATTCACAAGCCAAAAACGTGTAACGTTAGAACACGAAAAAGAACTATTTTCAGTTACAACTGATTTAATATAAAAACACTCTAGCCAGTTGTATTCAAACTAGTGACACTACATCCGTATTTCACGGCACACACTGACAGCTTTGTGCCTATGTGGCGAATCGGTCAACCAGCTAACAAATGATCAAATATACACAAATTATCACGAACCTCTTGACAGGTTATACTGTAACCAGAAAATTAAAATTGTGATGCTGAATGACAGCAATTAACAAATGGCTACCTTATCACCAAAGTGTACTCGAGTAAATTTAATTATCTTTACTTCTGAGAATAATCTCTACTTATAAACAGATCAAGGTAGAACATTCACACATGCACAGTTAAAGAAAACACCATTTTAAATTTGAGAAGAAGCGTCGAATACAGGCCTTGATTTAGCGCTGACATTGGTATCTTTAATGACGGGGCGGTTGACATATAATAAATATGTCAAACCCCACGGTCATCAACAATATTATCAACTTCTTCAATAATCACTCTTTAAATACACCATTATCGGCTTCACTAAAATAGGTTTAGCATGTCAAAACTTTTAAAGTACATCTTGGAACTACATATAACCAATCAAGATCTTAAACAATTTACTAGGATCATTGTCCTTATAACCAGATTCAACTTAATACATGTTGGTTGGTATTATTGTATCTATAGGTCGCAAATAAGGTGCACATACTTATGTTCTCAGTATATAACATTTATTGAGTTGACGATCAGTCCCAGTGTCAGTGAGATATATTATTGTCTAGGTGGACACACACTAGGTGGCGCACCAAAGCGAGGTAGCTAGGGTTACATGTATACGGACCGTGACACTTAATATTAACAGATTAATGGGTGAGTGAGGGATATGAAGTTATAAAAATAAGTCACTGGAGATCACCCGAATCTTAACCACCACACAGCTATAATAACGTTACTATAGTATGGTAATAGTTAAGTCGTACGTGAACATACATGCAGCCTACCGCACAGATTCCCTTACCGTCAGCAGGTGACCAGGTCAACAGTGGTCAGTGTCCTCTGTTGCGCGAGCTGCTGATGCTGTTGTAGCCTAAGGTTGGCTGTGGGCTCGTCCGTGCTGATGCTGTTGCAGTAGCCAGGTAACAGACACATCAGAAACAGGATCATACAGATGAATGTGAAGACGATTGTGATGATCTGTACAACCAGTATCATAACACTCTCACACAACTCCTGGATAAACATGCACCACCAATCAAAAAGACTGTCAGGGTCAGGATTTTGACTCCTTGGTTTACTAGTAAGATCAAGCAAGCAAAACTGGAGCGGCGGCGCTTAGAGAGAAAGTGGCGTCAAACATGTGCATCAACTGACCTGGACCGCTTTAAAAAACAGCGCAAAGTTGTCAGTGATATGTTAGATACAGCCAAGAGCAACTAGGCCTACTTTCACACGAAAATATCGGATTGTGGTAAAGATGCCGAGTCTTTATACCGCATAATGCATGACCTCATCGGTCGTAAGAAATCAACAAAATTACCAGAATTAGGCTCCCTTGATGAAATAGCTAAGGCTTTCAGCACTTACTTTGACAACAAAATTCAGCCGATAAGAACGAAGCTTGATCAGGCTGCCTCTCAGATGACTACCTCTACTCGGGGCACTGATCCTCACTCACACCATACACATCAGAGTCGGTTCAGTTTGTTTGACGAAGCATCGGAGACTGAGATTAAGAAGATTATCACAAAGTCTCCGACTAAGTCATGCAGTCTAGACCCACTTCCCACTCAGCTCCTGAAAGATCATCTAGACCTGTTAGTACCAGCTATTACAAAGCTGATCATTTGCTCGCTATCTTCTGGGATAGTACCATCCAAGTTTAAGCAGGCCTTAATTACACCACTCATCAAAAAACCTTCCTTGGACCCAAATATTCTTAAAAACTATAGACCAGTTTCCAACTTGCCTTTTCTTTTAAAGGTACTTGAGGGAGTCGTTCTTACCAGGTTGTCTGACTTTCTCTTATCAACTAACCAACATGAGCCGAATCAGTCAGCGTATCGACCATCACACAGCACAGAAACAGCATTCCTGAGAGTCAGCAATGATATTCTTACTGCACTTGACGAGAGAAAGGGAACCATGCTGGTATTGCTAGACCTCTCGGCTGCCTTCGACACAATAGATCCTAAATTGCTACTAGCGAGACTCGAGGGCATAGGTGTCGAGGGAGTGGCTCTCAAATGGTTTGCATCCTACATGCAGGAGCGTCATCAAACAGTAAACATAGGTTCTTAAAAATCTGGCTCAGTACCTCTACGATTTGGCGTACCTCAGGGTTCAGTGTCAGGTCCTTTCCTATTCACGCTATACACGGGCTCTATTGGTGCCATCTGCAGACGGAATGGCATTGATTACCAACTGCATGCAGATATAGATAGATAGATTATGGCCGACACGGAGAACACGCTCCCACTTCGCTCCGGTATTTTGTATATTTCTTGGGCAGTTTATGCTGCATTGTGATTTTTGAAATGCTAGTGTCCAATATGTAAGGTTTGTGCACTTTATGATGTCGGTGGTTTAGATTACACCACTTGAACTTTTAAGAAAATAGCATTTAAAATATAGAATGTGAGTCTACATTTATTGTGTACACATGTACATGTAGTTGTAAATATACACAGTGCAAATCCTCGAGGAGTGTACGCTTGACTGAACATATCCTGCCTCTATAGATTTCTGCGTGTATTGACCAGTCGTGTCAACAACAACAACGACAATGCCTCCGAAAAAAATCAAAGAAGCGAGAACATTTAGCCAGAGGAACTCAACTGACGATGAGGGGGTGATCACAACCACAGAAAAAGAAATAAAAGACATCGTGAGTAGTTCTGTTGATTTATCTGTGAGAGCTGCTTTAGAAGATTACAAAAACTCCATAATGAAAACTGTACAGTCTAAGTTGTTAGCTCTTACTGAAGAAATTCAAATAATTAGTGATGAAAAAGACGCTCTTGTGAGAGAAGTGAGTGACCTCAAAAATAAATTAGGCGAACAGACTGAACAGATAGAAACAATTAAACTACAGGGAAATAAAGACATGTGGAACGAGGTAATGGTGAGAAGTAACGACAACGAACAATACATGTGCCGCTGGTCTATACGAATCCACGGTCATCCCCTGAGCGACAGGCCTAAAGAAGATTGCAAAAAAGAAGTGATTTCAATATTACATACTAAGCTGAAGCTAAATTTTATCACTGAAAACGATATAGACGCAGCACACCGTATCGGTCGCTCACGCGACGAAAAACCACATGCTATAATTGTGAGATTCTTCAAAAGAGACATCATCAGTAAAATTTTGGCCACACGCAGAGACCTGAAGAAAACAGGCTACGTAATAACAGAAGATCTGACAAATTTGAACCAAAAGCTATTAAATCGTGCCCGCTTCCATAATAACATAAACACTGCCTGGTCATGGAACGGCAGCTTTTGGTGTGTCGTAGTAGTAGTAGTAAATAGTTGCTTTACGTCACTTTTCGGCACAAAAGGTCTTTTTAGTGACATTGTGATACGATAAAAACGTTGCAGTCAATTGATGAAATGAATGATGTACAGATGATGATGTGAGGGTGGGGGTGATAGGGCATGGTGGGTTATTGAGAGCGTTTTCCTTCGCTCGCCCGATAAGGGGTTCTGGGCATGTCTAGGGGATATACCCCCACACATGCCCAGACCGCCGGAGACTAGAGTTTCGCTGTACAATTTAATGATGAAACTCTGTGGCATTTCGCGCAGCTCCGCTATCCTCGGGTCGGAAAGTCCCCAGAGTAACAATAGGAAGGATCACTCCCTCTGGGTAACTCCATTCATCCCACGTGAGAGACCTAATGTCAAACACGCTATTGCCGGTTGTTTAAAGCTACCACGGCCTACATCAGCGCTAGCACTGATGCGGGTGCTGCATTGGCTCCGCTGTTGAGCGGAGGAACCAGGGTACGCCACTGGCAATCCGCCCGAGGATTATAGCCAGATACGAGGAGGCTGCAGCTGCCCTTGGATGATTGCTGTAGACTAGTGCTTCCATACAATGCCGTACACAGCATCCAACAGACGAAACAGATCCCTAATGACCCTCCCCGGATGGGGGCGAAAAGTACTACTACTAGCAATCATCCCAGTACCCCATTTGGTGTGTCACAAAAGCAGGGCACAAAATCAAATTAAGGCTATATGAAGATATAAATGAACGCATTAGAAATGCATCACGTCAGCATCATCAACATCAGGATCGACATATACCAACCAATAATTCTGCTGAGACGACCAGTGTGCCCGTCAACTCTACTACCACTCCTATGATGTCAACTACTACGACGTTACCTACCGATGTGGGCGTGCCTAAAGTGTTAAATAATACCGCTGACAGCATGGACACTACTAGCACAGCCGCCGCTATTACGACAGCAGCTGCTACACCCCTGAAAAACTCTACAACTACTGGTGCTACATCTTTGTCTGCTAGCTCGTCCACTACTATGATCATGCACCCGCCCTAAATATATTATTATAGACTGAAAACACGTCCTGTAAATAATATATGATGTCCCGAACAAATGTTATTATCCCTCATTGTTTTCTTATCTTCTCAACATTTAAATATTTATACTTACATATACGTGTATATACACATCATATTATTGCTGTGTAAATTTGATGATCACCTTTTCTATTAGATATATTTAGGAAGTATTTCTTGCAACCGACAGTACATATGTTACTTTTCCAAATTAGGCTTATAATTCTCAATGTCTTCAAAAATATTTCTGAATATAAAATGTGCGCGTATGCTACTTCTAAAAAAAACAAAAAAAACAAAAAAAAAAAACACACACAAGTTATATTCCACTCCAAATTTAAAAATAAACGACGAAGACCCTGTTTATCATATCAGTCTTAGGGGTGTCTCGGGGAAAAAATGTTTGCCCCTCTAAGCACACAAATACTTACAAATTTAAAAATCATCAAATAAATAATAATCGAAATATACCATATAAAATTTAATTTAATATCACCTTTTATTGAAATTTATAACTTATACACTAACATATCCAAAAATATATATTGAAAAGCAATAATATAAATGCAAGACAAAATGATTCTTACATTATTATGATCAAGTGTGCTCGATTTGTGTACACAATCATTTCGGTACTATAGTGACATGCCGGCTCGTCACTACAGGCTACTGAAAATTTACAGTGATTCGTCAGTTGTTCACAGAATCGACATCTACGTGTTGACTCGCAACTTATCTTTACTTCTAGAAGTCTCATAATACATATGGTATATGTAACACATATATATGTATTTCCTTCTCTTTTTTTGTTTCAATGATTATAATATATGTATATATACGTATAAGTGTGTACATGTGTGTATATATGTATTGTATGGGTATGTACAGATGTTGGCCAAATGCTGGACCAACGTAGTTATAAAATATAATAAAATTACTAAGTACACAAAATGTCGTTTATTTTTGTGCCAAAAATTGGGTGTCATTTGTTGTAATATCTTATTCTCACATATCTGATATGATAATGTTATTATCATTAAACTTGATAATTAGTAATATTACAATATACAAAGGAGCTATATGATTGACCCGGGTGATCCAAAAAATGACCTTATATATATCTTATGTGAGATATATTCCACCGGATCTCTCCATGGTTAAATTTGTATTATTATTTTCAAATGTGTAATGGCTTAAACCACCGACTTCATATTAAACAAATGTATAACTCTTATTTATGAAGTTATACATTAACTTAAACATGTTTTTCGCATATTTGCACATTGCATTGTGGGAAATAATCTCTCACGATGTTTGTTCGCACTTTCACATTTATTACACGTCAAGATTCATACTTGGTCTTCACATATTCAGACTGCTTTTTTGTATCACTAGCACCTGTTTTGTTATTTTTACATTCAATCTGAATCATCACTCACCAGCATTACAATTTCTTACCAGATGGATTTTTTTCACAACAGACTTCATCATTATTTTTCCAAAACTGAATTATAGTCATAACCATATAATGGCGATGAGTATAATTAGGTTAACATGTACATGTACACTGTTTGTTACCATGTTTGCTATTGTTTTTAATTTTCGATTAATGTATTTAAGGTCGAAAACAATTACCATTGCCTCTATTGTAATTTGCATGTATGTATCAAACATTAAGAAATGGCGGTTGAAATAGATGATACAAAAATTCTTGAATCTGTTGGAGGTGTACAAAAAAACTCCCTAGTAAATATTATGAGTTGTATTAATGATGATGATAATGAATATAACATTTTAAAAAAATCTCCTTATATGGATATTCCTGGTATTAGAAATCATCTTGAGATGAATAAAGGAGCTTTTACAATTTTGATTCAATGATTATAATATATGTATATATACGTATAAGTGTGTATATGTGTGTATATATGTATTGTATGGGTATGTACAGATGTTGGCCAAATGCTGGACCAACGTAGTTATAAAATATAATAAAAATACTATGTACACAAAATGTCGTTTATTTTTGTGCCAAAAATTGGGTGTCATTTGTTGTAATATCTTATTCTCACATATCTGATATGATAATGTTATTATCATTAAACTTGATAATTAGTAATATTACAATATACAAAGGAGCTATGAGATTGATTGACCCGGGTGATCCAAAAAATGACCTTATATATATCTTATGTGAGATATATTCCACCGGATCTCTCCATGGTTAAATTTGTATTATTATTTTCAAATGTGTAATGGCTTAAACCACCGACTTCATATTAAACAAATGTATAACTCTTATTTATGAAGTTATACATTAACTTAAACATGTTTTTCGCATATTTGCACATTGCATTGTGGGAAATAATCTCTCACGATGTTTGTTCGCACTTTCACATTTCTTACACGTCAAGATTCATATTTGGTCTTCACGTATTCAGACTGTTTTTTTGTATCACTAGCACCTGTTTTGTTATTTTTACATTCAATCTGAATCATCACTCACCAGCATTACAATTTCTTACCAGATGGATTTTTTTCACAACAGACTTCATCATTATTTTTCCAAAACTGAATTATAGTCATAACCATATAATGGCGATGAATATAATTAGGTTCACATGTACATGTACTCTGTTTGTTACCATGTTTGCTATTGTTTTTAATTTTCGATTAATGTATTTAAGGTCGAAAACAATTACCATTGCCTCTATGGTAATTTGCATGTATGTATCAAACATTAAGAAAAGGCGGTTGAAATAGATGATACAAAAATTCTTGAATCTGTTGGAGGTGTACAAAAAAACTCCCTAGTAAATAATATGAGTTGTATTAATGATGATGATAATGAATATAACATTTTAAAAAAATCTCCTTATATGGATATTCCTGGTATTAGAAATCATCTTGAGATGAATAAAGGAGCTTTTACAATTTTGAGTACAAATATTGCATGCCTGAATGCAAAATTTGATGAACTTAATATATTTATTCAGGATTTAAAACAAAACGGTCTATTTTTCAGTGCAATATGTTTACAGGAAAGCTGGTTGTCGCAAGATGATGATATTTCTATGTACCAACTTGATGGTTATACCTGTATTTCCGAAGGTAGAAAATGTAGCCCTAAAGGAGGATTGGTTATTTATTTACATGAAAATTTTACATATTCAACTGTTGCACTTTATGAACGATCCGACGTTTGGGAAGGTCAATTTATAAAAATTTCTGGAAATGAATTATCATTTAAATTATTACTCGGTAATGTATACAGACCTCCACGAGATATCCTACACAATTATAATACCTTTAATGATGAATTTAATCATGTTTTAGAGCAGCTTACCAGGTCTAAACCTGAAGTTATTATAGCAGGAGATTATAATATAAATTTATTAGAATTAGCAAAGCGAAATATAGTTAATAAATATTTTACATTTATCACTTCTTCTAATTTTTACCCACATATCACTTTACCAACTAGATTTTCTCGATCAAATGCTACTTTAATAGATAACTTTTTATGCAAAAGCTCGGAAGTCTTAAGTAGTGCAACATCCGGGATACTGATAGACAAATTCTCCGACCACCATCCTTATTTTATATGTTTGAAAAATAAGAAGAAATATAATAAACCACAAAAGTATATAACTATTAATAAACAAAATACAGAAAACATACACAAATTTGCAACTGAGCTTGCATCAGCAAACTTACTAGACAGTCTTTATCACGATCTAGATGCCGACCCAGAAACTAATTATAATATTTTCGAAGCCATAATAGATAATCATAGAACTAAATGCTTTCCCAATAAAATTATAAAGTTCAATAAACAAAATAGTTGGATAAGTATTGGTATTTTAAAATCCATCAAATTTCGAAATGATTTATATAGAAGAATGCGGATAAGCCCACCGGATGGTGAGGCACATAATATAATTGCAGTTAATTTACATACTTATAATAAAATATTAAGAAGAACTATTAGACTTGCTAAACGCAACTATTATCATAATTTATTTCAAAAGTATAGTAACAATATAAAACAAACCTGGACGGAAATAAATAATATGCTGAATAAAGCCAGAAAAAAAGTAAAAATTCCAGACTACTTTAAATTGGACGGAAAGAAGATATATGATAAACGAGAGACAGCCAATAAATTCAATTCATTTTTTACAAATATAGGTCCTAGCCTTGCAAATAATATAAAAAAGGTCACCGATAAACGCTACAGTGATTACTTAATTTTGAAACCAGAAGTAAACCTAAATTTTAAACCTATTACAGGAACAGTTGTTGGCAAAATCATAACCAACTTAAACAGCAAAACTAGCTTTGGACATGATGGTATATCTACTTTGGTATTTAAATCAATTAAAAATATTATTATTAAGCCATTAACCATAATAATCAATCAAACCCTCAAAAAAGGAATTTTTCCCAAAAAATTGAAAATAGCCAAAGTAGTACCGATTTACAAAGCAGGTGATAATACTATGTTCACTAATTACCGTCCCATATCACTTCTTCCAGCTGCTTCTAAGGTTTTTGAAAGGGCTATACACGACCAACTATATTCTTATTCTGAAGACAACCATTTATTTAGCAAAAGTCAATATGGATTTAGAAAAAGACATTCAACGGAATTAGCTTGTTTAGAATTAACTGACAATTTATATGGATTAATGGATAAAAGTAAAATACCTATTGGAATATTTCTGGATCTTTCAAAAGCTTTTGTTACATTAAATCACCAAATTTTAATTAAAAAATTAGATTTTTATGGGGTATCAAGACAGGCCAACAAATTATTAACAAATTATCTATCCGATAGAACCCAATATGTAGATTTTGATAACTGTAAATCTGATATACTAAACGTTACCACTGGCGTTTCACAAGGGTCAATTTTAGGGCCATTGCTTTTTATAATCTACATGAATGACATTATTAACTCTAGTAAATTCTTTGAATTCATTTTGTTTGCCGATGATACTACTTTAATTACTACAATTGATAGCTATGATACAGAATTTGAAAAAAATAATAAATAAAGAGTTAGGAAAAATTACATTATGGCTAAAATTAAACAAACTATCTTTAAATGTTACGAAGTCAAATTTTGTAGTTTTTCACCAGCCAAAAAAGAAAATATTTATTCCAACAATACAAATAGAAGATACTAAAATAAACTGTGCAAAAATTGTGACTTTTTTAGGATTTAAAATAAACCAAAATCTTACCTGGAATGATCACATAGAAAAGGTTGCTTGTAAAATAACAAAAGTAACTGGCATTATCCACAGAATAAAATTATATGTACCTAAGATGATATTAATTCAACTATATAAAACATTAATCCTTCCGCATATTAATTATGGTATTTTAATTTGGGGTCACCAGCATGACAAAATTACGCAGTTACAAAAAAGAGCAATTAGATCTATTACATTAAGCAGATATTTAGCTCATTCTGAACCTATAATTAAAAGTTTAAATATTCTAAAAGTAACGGATATGTTTAAATTGTGTCAGATTAAATTTTACTATAAATACATTAGTCAAAATTTACCAGAATATTTCCGAGGATTAAATTTTGCCAGAAAATGTCAAAGATACAACATGAGAAATATCAATGACCTGAATATAATAACCGTTAAACATATATTTGCTACTAAATGTATCTTGTACAGTATCCCAAAATGTATTAATTCATTACCGCCTCTTATCAAAGATAAATTGTTAACACATAGTTACTCAGAAGTTATATTTTATACACGTAATTATTTTATAAATTGTTATCAATCGCAGTGTTTTGTTTCAAATTGTTATGTTTGCAATCGATAATTTTTCATTAAATTTGATTGTTATTCTTTAATGTACTTTTAAAGATGATTTGTCATAACGCGAACAGTAGACATGACTCATGTTTTGTTATACTCTCTTTCTCTTTTTTGTTTAACAATAACTATATTAATATTTATCTGCACTGCGGTGTGGGGCGGTACCTGCTTACTTCCAAAGTAAGCAGTTACTGCCTTTTGGCTTTGCAGGGCAGAGTAACTCTACTATTTTGAAGTTATATTCTGTGCATCAGCTCTCTATAGGATGCGTCCTCTTGTGTATTGCGCGATGATCCTTATTATTGTTTTTGTTTATAACTGGTGGCCTGCATGATAGCGATCAACATTGATCTTAATGCAGGTCTCCTGATCCGCACAACATATATTATAATGTATTTGTATATTTTGGTTACATGTGTATGGGTTTTTTGTTGTTGTGTGACAAATAAATTGTTCTGAGTCTGAGTCTGCAGATGCCACACAAGTGTACCTAAATTTCAATGTCACCAACACAAATGATTAGAAAATGGCTCTGAAGAAAATAGAGGCCTGTGTTGAGGAAATACGCATATGGATGATCCAACATAGGCTGATGATGAACGACAACAATACAAAGTTCATTGTGATTATTTCCATTGGCAATTCCAACAAGGTCAGTGTTGATAGTATTACCATCGTAGAATCTAATGTCCCACCTGCCCCCTCAGCTCGCTATATCGGCGTCATTTTCGACCAGTCATTTTCGTTTAATGATCATATCAGTAAATTATGTCAGTCAGGCTATTTTTGGCTACGAAACATTCGCCGTGTCAGACGCTGCCTTACTTTGACTGCTACACAGCTGCTTGTCCAGGCTCTCGTTTTGTCTCGGCTGGATTATTGTAATTCCCTGCTTCTAGGCCTCCCACAAGGACAAATTTCAAGGTTGCAGCGTGTGCAAAATTCGGCCGCTCGGTTAGTGACATGTACCCCATGGCGAGAGCACATATCCCCTGTTATAATGCAACTTCACTGGCTGCCTATAGCGCAGCGCATGGAGTACAAGACACTAACACTTGCATTTCAGGCTGTGTACTGCACAGCCCCCAGCTACTTGTGTACTCTGGTGGATCGTTACAGATAAAAAAGGGAACTCCGCTCGGGCAGAGGAGCCATCCTGCTGCAACAACCTCGATTCAAGTCGACATCTGGGAATCGGGCTTTTACAATAGCTGTCCCAAAACTGTGGAACTCTCTCCCCGAAGAATTCAGAATGATATCAGACTACACTGAATTCAGGAAAAAAATAAAAACGCACTTGTTCCGCAAAGCCTACCAACATTTGTTATAAAATTTGAAATTCATTGTGATTGGATAAGAGCGCCTTTGAGTCATTTGAGAATTGGCGCTTTATAAATACACCATAACCATAACTATAACCATAACTATAACTATACACGTGGTATTGGGACCTCTGGGTGGCGGTAAGTGATCCGTGCTGGGTCGGTATCTGCTGCAGAGTTTAGGTGGCCATTCAATCTGACCGCAGATCTCGGTACATTCCAGGGGAGCACCGCTCCTCCCTATCACGTTAGGGACGCACCATTTGATTTCTGGGGGGGGGGCTAGACTATTTTTGAAAAAAATGTTTGTTTTCAAATTTCTGTAAAAAAAATATATGCTGAAAACTTGTACATAAAAAAATATGTTGAAAGATTGTGCCAAAAAAAATTGTTGATAATTTTAATTGTTGATAATTTTTGAAGAGGCTCATCAAAGTGGAATTTAAAATAAACGACTTACAAGGAATAATTGGAGCGCAAAATATTTCTAGGAAAATTCTCAAGATCGCTACAAGTTATTATTTAACAGTGAAATTGGACGCGGCTTTACTGATGTATTTTTTGTTTGTTTCTGGTCGGCTCTTTGTCTATTAAAGAATGTGATATTTTTCTATTTTTTTGCGAATGTTTAGAGCGGGTTCGAGTATTTCCGAACACCTAAGCCTCTGCACTTGATGTCTGGTGTCCCCATTAGTCTATCAGCTCCCCACGTGACATCAGTTGATGAATGAAACTATGATTGATGACGTAATTAACCACGTGCACGGCCATTCATGAATCTGAAAGTTGTACAGGAAGTTGTAGTACCCAAGGTAACGGCGGGTATACTCGAAATAGAGGGGGTAATGTCGAACACCAAGTAGGGTATAATCGAACACCCACCCATTTTTTTAATCTAAAAAGAAAATAACCAGTCTAGAAGCAGGAACATGCGCAGTATACACAAATATGATACAAATAGAATCAATGGCAATTGTAATTCGTCCACAAAAAAAAATATAAAACAAAAAAATATTAGGAAATGCCACTGTTCGAGATTACCCGAATCTATTGAAATCTGAGATTTTTTTCAGTTTTCTTCATATTACTATTAAACTCGCATAGTAACGTCACAACCGCTTGCAGGCCTACAAATCGCTCCATTGGTGTATTTCCTTTCGAAATGAGGCATTTGCTGTGAAACTGTGGTGTAGGCCCTATAGGCCTAGTGTTCGTAATTAGATGAAACCAAATTAATTGATGGGTCTATTTCCGAACACGTCCCAAATGATAAGGCTATCATGACCATAGATTTCCCCTATGATCATGACCATTGCCTGGCGAGCCCTGCCAATTTCATTTATGGCCGGGTATTGGCCAAGGTTCTTAGTCACGTGACCATCTTGCCTGTGCTATTGAGGCCAGTGAATAATTTTCTGGTTCAAGTCATAGGAAATGCGTCAAAGGGGAAATACAATACTGTGAACAACTCTTCATCCGGGGAAGTGACCTTTCAAAAATGCCTGAAATCGGGGATTACCCTATTTTCATCTAAAAATAGCAGCAGGTCACAAACATTCGCCACTGGGGCATACCAGAGGCTACATGAAGCTCGGCCACGCCGCGTAGTGTGGCTCTGGGAACCAGAGTATCATGACCAAAAATTGTTTTTTGATGTTTTTATATCTAGAAGGTGCATTGCAAGGTACATTTTCCCATATAAATAATAATTCCAGGATTGATAATACATATCATAAATAGACTATTACCTTCCGTGTAGGCCCCTAATTACCTTAATTTTTAATGACTTGTCTACTTTACGACATTTTGAAAGTGACTTTTTAAAAAAAGCAAAATTAATGGATATGAAATTGGTCCATAATAACGGTGCGTGACAGAACAGTCACGCACAACGGGCAGCTCTGCCTGACACAATTTATTCATGTCTAGCCAGCAACGGGATGAAATATATTAGCAATGTTCGGAAATACCCCCCCCCCCCCGTTCGGAAATACCCGAACCCGCTCTACCACATAGTATTCAAGTCATAGTTGCTTGCGTCCTAGTTTGAAGACAACAGATCGTCAAATGATGCGTACAGATTATGCTGCTTCTAGAATGAAAGGTGAGTCAAAATAAATATTTATTAAGTAGACCTATTTGGTTATCAAAGCTTCACAGAAGGTATACCGTATTTAAGGTCATGAGTATGAGTAGGCCTACCACTTACACTGGTATCCGGTACTAGGTTTCAGGAGAGTATTAAATTTCAAACACTAGTATAAACGGCATGTTGCACATTAAAAAAAAATCACCATGACTACTAGATCCTTGTATATCACCAACAATTCTCAGGGCTGAAGAAGCAGGTCAGGCCGGTGTGTCCCCTTTAATACAGCCGCAGTTACTGTATGTATGTCAGAGACTGACCTTCATCAAGGTCAGTGCATGACATTTGTCAACATACTTGATTAAATATGAACTGTCACAAATTTTTTTCTTCCAGGGACAAAAAAAATGTTTGTTTCAAGGTCGGTGCTAAAAAAAAACATAACTGAAAGTAATAATCTAGGCCTCCCCCCCCCCCCAGAAATCAAATGATGCGTCCCTTAGGACCTCTAGGGGCAGGTAACCGGGCAGGGATGGGAAGAGATCTCGTGTAGAACACAACGGGCACAGGCCTGTGTGTCCAGCCACATTGTATGTACTGGTCACAGTCTCAGATCACAGCACATTCACGTGCTATGTGGCTACCAGCTGGGCATGTAATGCACATCCTGTACAGGACCGTCACGCAGAGTGTAGATCCAGCGCAACTCACTTGAAGTTGATAGTTGAACTTGCAGTTACTCACACCAAGAAATCATTGCTCACACATTTTAGGACCAACGACAAGATGGCTAGATCCAGGACTAAAATAAGGCCTACTTCTTGGTCGAGTTCCCTTCATCGGTAGTCACTGTCTCCTCCCTGCATGTCAGCCATCTTATGGAGGCCTATTAAAGTAGAGTCCATGCAGGTCATGTAGATCCCCTCAACGTTAAGGGCTTTCACAATTTTATTTACATCCTTCTTCATTCCACTCCAAGTACAATCATAATGGCCGAGTGACCCCTCTGGTCCACTCTGCCCAACAACAGCATGCAGGCCAACAGCATGACAAGTTAGCCTCAATCCCATTTATCATGTTTATCTCTGGATCCAAAGGAATCCCACATATACTATGGTATTCACCAGGTGGCGCATCAGTGCCAAATAACAGTGAATCCTCAACAAAGACCATGAACTGCTTCTCCAGCTAGAGGAGTCGTTCAGCCAATGTTGGTTTAATGTTGGGCCAGTGTAATAGACGTCAAGACAATATTTAATATACATTGTGGAGTGCCTGACATTTTTGGAGTGGTGACTGACCAGTGACGATGCACTCAGTCATGTTGATGTCATCACAGGATGTGTTGATATTCTCGTAGCTCTACCGTATATTGCCGGCTAGTTACTGCCTTTTAACACTGGAAATATGTCAAGTATAATAGCTTTAAAAAATCGAAACTTAAGGTGCGGTTCATAACCAGACATTCTGTGTGAGCCATGACGATTTCGGGTAAAATAGGAGTGTTTGCCGGGTCAGGCAACCAACTGACAGACCGGGTAGGCCTATCGTCACCTGCGTTGGTGTCAGCTTTGTAGCTTGACTATGAAGTCAAATAACCATCTGCGTCCCAATGTGAATAATAACAATATGGACTATATGCAAGCAAATTAAACTAATGTAAATCATGTCAATTGCAACATATTTGTCGGCTGAAAGCAGAAATAATTAGTTTTAAATGTTAATGTTAATGAAATTTCACGATGGTAGATGCTTTTGAACGTCACATGTAATAGAAATATCACGGTATTGTTATTGTCCAAATAGGGCTTAGATCGTCGTCATGACAGTCTAATTGGAGCTGTAGAAGTACAAAGACAAGGGCGGAGATAGTGCCGTGGAAAACTAATAGCCAATAACTTTTTCACTTGTGATCACTTGTAGTTACTGCCTTTTGGCTTTGTAAGACGTTATATAACTACAGTTGTCTACCAGGTGCTGTCCTCTCGGTAGACACAGCCGGCCGTTATTTGGTTACCTTCATAACCCCCTTATCCCATTAGATGGTAACCAAATAGCTCGCAAGGTCGCCAGTCACAGCTCGAAAATGGAAACGAAGTGTCAGACAGGCTAGTAACCAAATATTTATACTTCAAGTAGGCCTAAGAGGCCCTATATATATCCGGAAGTTCCCACGTTCAAAAGTTCCCACGTTCCGAGAACTTCAAGTCACCATGCATATGAGACCCACTGCAGGCAGTTAAATCAATTTATTATATAAATATTGTCAACCAAACTGTTAGGGGGGCACTATTTAATCTCCAGGGTGGGGGGCTGGATTATTTATCCCAGCATAATTTCAACACGTACGGCTCGGTGACGCGTGGAAAAAAAATGATTAGGCCAGCTAGTCCAGGTCTTGAAATATATTATTTATTTCATAAAGAGTGTGTCTGGGGTTTTATTTAAAAATACTGCACTCTCCCCCCCCCCCGCCGATTAAATGGTGCATGGCCCTTTAGAAAAGTAGGCCTACTCGGTGAAAAGAATGCTACACAAGACCCCCTCCCCCATACTTCATTGTATCAGCTACATGTAGCTCGGTGAGTGTGTGCTATTTATAGATTATGACCCCAGTGTCCGGAACATGTGCGCTGTAGCGGGTATCAAAACCAACACATGTTCTGGGTAGACGCCGTAGACGATGAGCCAAAATTGAACCAGCATTGGGTCAACGTCTCGCGTGGGTCTGCAGTGCGGCACTGTGTATTGGCGCTGGTTATACTTTCATGTAGTCTGGTGTTTGATGATTGCAGTTGTAAGTACAAGGATTAAGTTGTTGTGTTTATTGAAGCGTGTTGAACCCTGCTTATAGAGGCTTGGTAGTCAGTGGCGGATCCAGCATAGGGTTTACCCGGCGTACGCCCCCGCCCCCCTTATTGGTGAAAATATTGCATTTTCATGCATTTTTTTCAAAAAAGTGAAGCTAACACCCCCTTTTTCAGCCAAAATGTGGCTAACGCCCCCTCCTCTTGCACATTCTGATCCGCCACTGGGTAGTTATCCTATGAATAATATAATATCGGTGATAATTATAATATCTTATAACACGATTTATTAAAAAAAACATCATATAAGTTTGTTTTATAATATTTATGACACGATTTTTAAGACAAGTCACTACATCCGGGACGAGGTGTTAGGAGTGCTTGCACAGTATTTTAATATACTGCTATCATTTGAACTAACAAAGAAAACATCTTGCACTTGTGCATCTAATTATTTTTAAGCAAGTTTTTGCAATCTAAAGTAGTTATTGGCGGAATATATATATTTGTTTTGATTACAGTTTTACATGCATGGCCCATTGTTTTAACATCAACTTCAGTCTGATGCAAAAAATAACTTTCAATAATGTTCAGAACCGCAGGGTTCTTGTTTATGACTTTGGTAAGTTTGATTGTACTTGTACCCAGCATGTAGACGACTGGGGAATATTGTTAGTAACAATTTGTTACACACTATTAGTTATCATTTTAGTGAGACGTAATGGCAAGCACATTTCCCACATGCAAAAAATATTAAAACGTGACGAAGAGTGACGTCTCAGTAAAAAGTGGAACAGCTTATAGGAAGTGGGAAAGTTTCATATATTTTTTTAGATCCATCTATACTAGCAATAAATGGAATTGTGAACAGGTGTAAATGATTGAAACAGTATATGAACACATTTACACAATAATATCCAGTTTATGAAGAAGTACCGGAGTCGTACGTGGAGAAGTTGGACACTAACGAAGACAAAATTTCACCCGATGCCTATCACTACTTATTGCCCCCGTTCTCCCTGTGCCTCCTAAATTTATAATACATTCACTTACTCAATAAACACCACTATAATAATGTGAGAAACATTTAAAATATACATACAGATAAAAAAGGTAGCAAGGGTGCTCTAAACACAATAAATATGATATACTATACACTGTATAGTAGGGCCTATACAGTCATATTAAACTTGCTTTACATAATATAGCCTCTGCGGACATCCCACTCAACACACGGCGTTGTTGCGTATTGAATCTATGTCAGTGACGTTGATTCAACGTCGCAACAACTTTGTGTGGGGTAATATACCGCTACAAACACTTCAACAACCATTGCCCCTACTCTGATATAGATAATTAAACACAGACCTGGTCAAAATTTACAGTTAAATTAAATATATCTCTTCAAATGACCTTTGTTAGTGACCTTCAATAACCTCTGGTGTCCAATCCCAGCACTGCCAGCATCCCAATGTCCATATGTCAGAATCCCACGGGCCAGATAGCTAACCTTCCCAATGATACCAGACACAAACTTGCTCAAAGTTTTTAGTTAAATCACTCTTATATTTTGCAATAATCTTGGATGATGACCTCTGGTGACCTTTTCCACCACTACAGGTAGCCGGCCAGCTTGCATTTTCTATACTCTCAGATAGATAACCTTACGAAACACACAAGGTCAACTGGTTTAGTGAAATCACCTTTAGCTTGATTTGAAAGTTATGATGAAAAAACACGATTTCTCAGCAATTTTGGCGGCCGTCTGGAATTTGTACAATTTATCTGAGCAATAAAGTGAAAATTGTGCCGGCAATAAATTCTGCACCAACAGATTACTAATATTATAGCGTTTGAATGTATTTTAGGCCGGCTATTATGATTTTATCCTTTTACATCAACTTTATGGCGGCCATTTTGAAAATGGCTAATTTGACGGTGATCGGACCATAATTCAGCTTGGAGACAGTGATTTTCGCATTCTACGGGAAACTTCCTATAAGAATGAGGATGTCTCCATATTCTACTCATAATGTTCGCCTGGAGTCTCGACTACGGAGTTTTCCGTGTATGGTAACCTTGACCCATGCATCCCAACCACGTACTACATAACATCTATTACTTTGGTTAATAAAACCATCTATAGATATAACGATGTATGGGCCTATACACTCGCGAGATATGATGACATCTTGTGCTCCGTGAAGCGACTCCATGTGTAGTGAACAGGTTGAAGTACGACGTTAGGCCAGAATGTCAGTTGGAAAGGATCTACACCGACCCTATGCAAGCAATGGGATCACACAAGGTGTGGTTAGAGTAGTAGAATAGACGTTTTAATAGCAAATACGCTGCTCTATTTCGTGCAAAAAATTAGGGGTATTCTTTAAACTGCTTGACAGGGTGGGCATTTTGCCGTAATCACCGGTATTGTGTTCACAGATTAGAATAGGCTGTAAGCCTAGCCTATTTGTTGCATAATTCGCCGTCACAATGGGAGACCTGTTAAGCTCCAGTATAGCTCTACTGTTAACAGGTTAATGTTGGCCTACACAGACGGCCGGGCCAGACAGTTCACCCAGCAAGCTTAATAGCACGACACGCTCAAACAATTAGGCCTATGTTTTAATGTTTGGGGATCGTCACAGACGTTGTGCCAACAATAAAACAGCATTGTTTCAACGTGTCATGCTTGCTGGATTGTGCCAGCGGTGATTAAAAAGAGAAAATGAGTAAGTGTGTTACATATCGTATTAGTTAGGTTGACTGGTGATTATATATGGAGGAATTGTTCATCTAATGATAAAAACATGAAATTGTACATGCTGTAAGAGAAAATCCTTAAGAATGTTTTTAGCTATAGGGCCATCCAAAAAATGACCTGTGATCTCGCTGGCGGCCATTTTACAAAATGGCCACCAAAATGTATATTAGTGTCAATATCTCAGCGCCTAATCCACTTATAATCAAAATATTTTAATCTAAATATACATTTTCAGGGGTACTGATAATAAATAAAGTATTTTTAAACACTTTAATCCAACACAGAGCATTTTAATGACATTAATGGCAGCTATTTTACAGAATGGCTGACCAAATATTATGATAAGTGTCTATAATTTTTATGTCAGCTTCTAATCCACAAATATTCTGAATATCTATGTCTAAATGTATATTTTGAAGGCCACTTGTAACAAAACAAAACATTTTTAAGCGATTAAAAAAATGACTTTAGTGGTGGCCATTTTAAAAATGACCGACAAAATCCACATACGACGCGTGTCAATATCTCAGCTTCTAATCCACCTAAAATCGAAATATTTTTATCTAAATATACATTTTCAGGGGTACTGATCAATAAGGAATAAGGTATTTTTAAACACATTAATCCAACAGAATGACAAAAAATTTACTGACTTTAGTGGTGGCCATTTTCCAAAATGGCCAACCAAATCTGAGTACGTATCAATGTCTCAGCTTCTAATCAACCTCAAATCGATTTTTTTAAATTTAAATATACTTTTTTAGCGGTACTGATACTAAAACAAGAGGCCGCCCAGGGGCCTTGACGCTTGTCAACAGCATTGCAAAATAGCAGCTACAGATGTGTCAGAAAATGTATATCTATGCTCTAAAATACATTATCATGCATTATCATTAGGCGTATACCCGGTGGTATGTATTTATATCCTCTCCATGATTGAAATTTATATTATATGCTTGATTCCCATCATATATTTAGCTAATTTTACACACATTCTGAAGTAGGGCCCACTGCACCTAATGAATACCATCATATATTTAGCTAA
Source organism: Flabesymbios commensalis (assembly GCA_964017125.1). Lineage (NCBI taxonomy): Eukaryota > Metazoa > Annelida > Polychaeta > Terebellida > Flabelligeridae > Flabesymbios > Flabesymbios commensalis. Next base: position 56,358,393 of record OZ024904.1, on the reverse strand, counting down.
TTTTATACACAAGGCCCACTGCACCTAATGAATAATGCTTAACAAAAAATCATGTTACAGGACTACAGTGTTAATATTACAAAAGTAGAAGTGTAATTATTATTTATTCTGGGATTTTTAATAAGCTCCAGCTAGCCAGGAATTTTCACGAAGTCTTGAATTTTTAATCTTCCGACTAAAATAGGCATAACAAAATTGTATAGATTTATAAAATATAAGCTTTTAATATTTCATCTTCAGCCGTGAAATCTACAACAACCCTAATCCAACAATATCACATGTATACGTAATGCACTTTCACTGCACCCTCTTATGTAATGCCAATTACGGAAATACACACAGTAGATTTAAAGATAAAGACACATTAAGGCTTTCTCAACGCACAAGATCTTTCCTGAAATGTTGCTGTAATGTTATCAGGCCAACGTTGCATCAAGTGGTATCAGATGCATCACCACTATTTCGTCATTCAAGAAACGTCTCAAAACCCACTTGTTTAACGAAGGATATAAACAGCTTCAATAATATTTTTCAACAGCAATGAACATGCTCTTATGAATCACTTGAGTTTAGGCGCAATATGAATTTTAGTAATAGTAATAGTAATAGGTGTTAGTTGGCTGTATTAAATGTAATAAAAGAATGGGGTTTTATGCCACATTTGTGCATAGGGCCTATATAGGCTAAACTGGGCCAGGACAAACTTCTGAGGATGGTGATAATAATAAGGTGACACTGCCCTCTGGACACAGGTTTCGAAATTGAGCCCTGTTAGTCAGCAGCCATGCACGCTAACTCTCGGTCACGAAGGCTGCCCACAATATTCAATATTCACGATTGAACAGAGAGGAAATATTTTGTTTCTTTGAAACTTGCATGCCAGGGCAGGAGACGAGCCGGCGATTTCTGACTTTCCAAGCAGGCACTAGGGCTCCATTCCTTTGGTATTGTTGTTAAATATAACGTGGGCAAACACATTACCTGATTACTGATATCAAGATGATGTGCTATGTATTCTTGCTGGTATATATAAGCTTCTTAGCAGAACAGTTCCAATTATTGATTTTTATGACATTGATGATGTACTATATTGGTTTAAATATAAATTGTTTTTTTTTTAGTTTTCATATCCTGTCACACTGGACGCAGATAAACCAACGTTGAGTTGACATACATTGTATCAGTGGCATGTGCTACGAAAAACCAGCCTAGCATTGTATTGATGTCTGGGACATAGGCCACAAATGAATCCGCATTGTACCGGTACTTCTGTGTTGAACAAATACAGGACTGACCGCGATCTGAGTATGCACAACAAACACATGGCGATGAACCAATGCTGGCTCAATGTTGTATCAACGTCGTGACGGTGGACTGGCATTGAACCTGCATTGGGTAATTGTCCTGTGGTCGCTGTGTGGTGTGTACATTCAGGTATTATAGTCTGCGGCTGTACAGTTTGGCTGTCTAGACATCCCATCTTCCCACACAAGGCTCGCTGCTCCCAAAGTTGTAGACCGAGGCCTTGCTGAATCAGTGTTTGAACCATCTATTGGAGTGGGGACTTTCAAGAAAGATTTTTTTCTGTTTGACCCAAGTTTGACCTTTGGCATGAGTGCTGCTTTAATGCAGGGCCACTGTCTACGACGCCGGCCCGACATTAAACGACACATGTCATGGTTGCCGAGAATATCACAGGAGGTATCACAGACAGCTCCCACCACATATCACCAAACACGAGCCGTTACATGCGCCAGGGTTGGATTAATGTTCAGCCAACGTCGCAGACAGTGGGCCAACATTAAGTTGGCATTTTGTTGGAAAATTAATGAATATTCAATATCTAAATCGTCCTCCCTACCCCAATAGGTGAATGGAAACACTGATTCAGTAAGGTCTCGGTCTGCGACCTCAGGAGCAGCAGGCCTTGCTGTCAGGAAGATTAGAATAAGGCGATCCTGTAATTCTAGGAGCGTCCGCAACGAATATCAAGAAACTTAAAATAATTCAAAACAAGGCAATAAGAATAGCCTACAAATTGGATTCACTTTCGCACACTGAAGATATTCATGATATTGCAATTAAGATCCTTCTGATCAAAGAAGGATTCTAAGATTTAACATATATTTTTTTGTTCATTCGCTCCACGAGCATTCAGATCTTTTCAAACTATACAAAATGAATTAAGAGTGTCAAGAATTAGGAGACGGCGTAACACACATCTGGACAAATTAATATCAGAATATGCCATAATTTACGACCAAAATTGTGACTGTTGTGAGAAGGCGTCTAGAGCTGTGCCAGTGTCGGTCCAGCAAGTAAGAGTGATTATTGAAACAACGAGTGTTGTCACAGTGTGGCTACCGCAGTGCCAATGTCAGTCCAGCGCTAACAGCCCTGAGCCAGCATTGGTGCAACGCTGGCGGCACTGGCAGTACTCGAGAGTGCGACAACAGCGATGACGCGTCGACGGGCCAACACTTTAGTGTTGACCAGTCACCACGGCACGTTGTCACTCACCAGTGTGTCACCGAGATGTTAAAATGTGCACTTTTGTGCACATACAGGCTAAATCGGGCCAGGAGAACCTCCTGAGGATGGTGAGATGAGTGGGATGACACTGCTCTCCAGACACAGGATTCGAAATTCGAACCAAGGAGGTCTGCAGCCAAGCACACTACCTCTCGGTCACGGAGGCTCCCCGCAATATTGTGTTTTACCGGTGGATGGGGAAGAAACATTTTTGTTCCATTCAAACCGCCGAGACCGGGAAACGAACCCCGAACTCTAGCGTGAAAGACAGTGGGGCTAACCACTACCCTAGGGCCCCGCCCCACCGAGATGGTGAGTAAGTGACACTATTTCACAAACTATGTCACACATACACAAAACTCTTATAAACAATAGAACAGATTACTAACTCACACCTACAAACAAAAATGCACAAAACATCAAGAAAACATGCATAAACTCAAATACACAACTCACAAACCATCAAAACAACAAGACAAAATAACAAACAGGATTCAAACATCTCAATGAATCCTGGAAGGTTTAAAGCCCCTGATGGCTCTGAAAAGAGACAATTCAGAACAAGCAAACTTTCTTAATTTCACAAATTAAGATGAGACGCTATAGCTTCTAGGAACTTTCTTTTTTCCAAACTATCAACTTCAGACACTTTTAGACATTCCACCCAAATTCAATCAATATTACATAACTCTGACGTTTTTCTCTGGGTATGCTGGAGTATGGCGAAGGCACACAGACAGTCGGGCAAACAACACGAGGTAAATTGATCACATTTGATCCAAAATTTAATGAGTAAGGAAGCATGGTGTCTCTACTGTCCACATGGCACAAATTATGCACACAGGGCGACATTGGCGCACCGCAATATAAGTCATAGTGTCTCAAGTGTTGATTTATTTGGACCACGTATGACAACTCAACCCAAAATACACATTCAAAAAAATTAGCGACACAGCATGTACTGTATTGTCCACTCTAAGCTATCAGCACTGAGTGTAGAGTAAACAGGTCACATGCTGGACAGCGAAGGGCAGAGCGCAATTTTAAGTATGTTAACATACTAAGTGAATTTAAATATGCACGAGGGACATACCTGTAGGTTTAATGAAAGAAATGTCTCAAATGTAAATTTAAAGCCACATGTATATCATTGTGTAGGCCTACAGTATGTAGGCCTATGATCATCGTCCGCACAGTGTCACTAATAGATCAACCCTTCCGTCTTTTTGATTTAAACAAGAGTCACTATTAAAGTCTACAAACTACATGTAGGCTTATAGGCCATGTAAAAAAGGAACAAAATGATAGCGTCTTCACTAATCCTCCCGTCACAGACCGCCATTATGTCATGACGCGACACACTGTTTGTTCTGCGTTAGTGAACAGACTTTTTTACCCAGTGTTGGTTAACTTCTATATCAACGTGCAATGTTGTGATAACCCGTGCTGTGATGAAAATAAATAGGCCTACCAGTCTTAGCTAGGTGTCTGACCGGACCAATGGATGCCACTGGTGGCTTCGTCACTTCGTCTCGTGTTTGCTGGGTCATCACCACTTAACTAGACATAGTAAAGATCAACGTTGACATCAAGACATCTATCATTAAACCCCTTCATGACTGCTGGGTAATAGCAGTCATCGAATAAATCAAACAGAAAACATACGTATTATCAAGGCCTTTATACAAGCAGGTTTAGACTAAAATTGGAATAAAATAAAAAATATTGGTATCAAATTATGTTTTTTGCCATAATAAATATATATTTCATATGTTGTCATTCAGCCGTTGTCATTCAGTCATTTAAATATAAGTCCTGGGACTTAAACGTTCACAAGTTAGCGTGACCATCGCACAAATGGATTACATAACCACGGTTGACTGCACAGCGTCAGTCACACCCTTTAAAACCAACTCCCCAGATTCACGAAACACTAATGTGGTGAACAATATTTCGCTTTGAATATGATTTCGCGCTCACAGTCCTTGCGTGAAATGCGCGAAAATTAATTCCACGCGAAATAAAAGTATATAACAGTACTTGATTTACAAGTGAGCAAATACGACCTTTTGACAGCGCTGTGGCAGGAAGAGCTAGTTAAGAAGCAGTAAATGCCTAGTTTACTAGGGAGCAGATAATGCTTTTTGACTTTGCACAGGCAGAACAGATATAAACTGGAAGTTAACGACAGACGTTTTCCCTGAAAGGCAAACTAAAAACTTGGAGACTGTCGCCAAGCTAAAAAAGTATTTTTAGACACATTAATCCAGCAATTTTTTTTTTACTGACTCCAGTGGTGGGCATTGTATAAGCTGGCCCGAACAAATCTACATGTATACGTGTCAATATCTCAACTTATAATTCACGTAGAATCGGAATATTTGTATCTGAATATACATTTTCAGAGGAGCTGATAAAAAAGTATTTTTTTGAAATTTTAATCCAACAAAAAAACATTTTTCTGAATTAAATGGCAGCCTGCAGTTTACAAAATGCCGGCCGAATATATTTAGGTGTTAATATCTTGGCTAATTATGCATTTATAAGCGAAAAATGTGCATCTTTATATAGGCCTACATTTTCAGGGGCAGTGATAGCAACAAAAAATGTTTAAACATTTTAATACAACAAAAAACATTTTACAAACCCCAACTGCGGCCATTTAAAAACAAATAGTTATTTCAATAGATATATGTTTAAACACTGTCTCATACTCGAGGGCAAGGATTACAAAAAATAGACCCTCAACACTTTCATTCCACAGAAGAATTCAATGGCTGTCATATAATTGTCGGTCGAAAATATATAAAATAAAAGTAGATCAATGTATTAGATTTCCTGGTAATTTTTAGTTATATAGTCCAGTTACTGGTGACGTGCTCTCTAAAGAACCCTTGTAGTTATTCGATAAAAGTAGGACATAAGGCTTCCTTCAGTCGCGATATTGCCATGAATGTAAACTATATTCACCCGTAATCCAGTCACAATCTAATTGTTGTGTCTAAATATAATTTGTTAGTGGAAGGGATTGAACTATATATTTAAAAAAATTCTTCATCCAACAAAAAAACGCATATTAAAGAGTAACTTCAATATCTTTAAATCCACTTAGATTGAAATATATAGCCTTAAAATATATATATTTTAAAGTACTTTTATGAATCTTGAATATAAAATGATTTAAAAAACGGCATCTTTATAATTCAGACTAATTATATTGGTAGAAAGCTCATTTTACATAGTTATTATTAGAATCAAACATTTTTACCATTGAAACCTTCTGTTTAATACGAAATTATAAATAGTTTTTAACCTGTTCTTGCTACACATAAAATAGTTTATAGATCAAAGCGCTTTGCTCTTGGCTACTCCACTTCTCAGCTTCCATTGCCTGTTGGCAGTCACCCTAATTCACAATATCCAAACTGACCAGATATTACTATATGTTACAGTCAGGTTTGTTTTTACCTTTGATAATTACGTATTTGTGCATTATGAATACACATGCTATTTGCATAAATTCTCCCTCATTAATAGCGTCGGGTATGAAATTACAGTCTGACTTATTAGGTCCAGCAAACATGAGAAGCCGGAAACCCCCCTCCCCCTCACCCCGGTTAATTGGTGGAGTGTATGACTGTTGTAGCTTGTCTAAAACTCTTCCATAGATAAAATGATCACTGTTCAGAATATTATGGTCAAAAAGATCGATGGCTACCAGGGTGTTTGGCCTTGAGCTCTGGTGCATATGTGGGGACAAGCATCGGTTTCGGCGCCGTTCGCTAGGGTTCAGCATCTGACGAAACCATCCGGCCAAGCACGCTCCACTCATTCACTTGCGACTCAGCCAGCGGGGCAGGCAGACGTGTCTGCCTTACCCCCGCAGAGCAAGCCATGAGGCTGCCGCAGTGTTCAACATTCCATCACTATCCATCTGAGCCAGTGCACAGTGTTATGAATTATTATCAAAAAAGCATCAAGAACATTATGGAGTCAATGTCGATTTATTTATGTACCGTCGCCCAGACGGGAATTGAAATAAGATGAGAGAACGACGACTTAAATTACTTGTCCTATTACATATACAGCTTGATCTGTCACTGCGCCAAAGTTGCCGTCTCCAGCATAAGTCGGGGACAGATGATGCAGCGCTTTCTAGCACAGTCGGTTATAATCTTGCCCCGATGGCGTGCCTGTTATCACACACAGGCTCGCCCGGAGACGTCACCGATGAGGTAACGCAAGGACGTCGTCGGTCGCAGGCGGTCCCGCCATAGGCGGACTGTATGTGGCTTCCGATGATGCCTACATTGAGATTTGTGTTCATATACGCCAGGTGGTAGCACTGTGATTCACTCCGCCATTGACACGATTGAAAGAATAAAATATATCCCAGTTGAGCGTATAAAGTGATGCATGGATAACCGATGAACAGTTTTATCAAAAGGCTTATAGCCTACTTTAACCTGTTCAGTTTAATGTGACTATCAAGCTTTTGGCAACACTTCTTTAAAGCTATGAAAACAATAATAAATGTGCGGGTGCAGATCTCCTATAGCATCAAGTGTAAATATTCACTAGTCTAATGTTGACACATGGAGTATTTTTCATTCATTAAAAACTGTAAATTGCACTAACAAATAATCACCAGTTGCCCATAAAATGAAATAAATATTGGGTTTAGGCCACATTTGTGCACATATAGCTGGGCCAGGAGACTCTCCTGAGGATGCTGAGATAAATGAGATGACATTGCCCACCAGACACATGATTTGAAATTCGAGGCCTGGTGGTCTGAGGCTGAGCACGCTACCTCTTAGTCACGTATTTTCCCCACAATATTAAATCATTACGAGTGAGCGGGCAAGAAATATATTGTTCCTTTGAAACTTGGAAGGCCAGAGTGGGGATCGAACCCGCGATCACTGACTTTTCAAAGAGGCAGCTTTAACCACTGCACCAGGGCCACTGCCTGACCTTAGTTGCCCATAAAGTAAAAATATCTGGCAGCTAGTAAACAATTATTAATTGTAGGACAAAAACATGTTTTCGGGCAAGTAAATGATGAAGTCAGGTCAAAAGGAGAATATTGTTCTCAGCTTGGTAAAATTATCAAGTGTTATACAATTAAAGTGAGTATTGAATTTGAATTGATTGATAAATAAATATATTTAAACATATTTATTTAACGAGGATTACTACAGAGTATTAAACTATTGAAATGCTCTTCTCAATGATAAATAATTAGGTTGTATTACCATGATACAATGAATGTAATATAAACCCCGGTTATATATAGGCATATCAAGTATTAAATTAAAACTTATTATGCAATGTAGGTATAGTTAATATATATTTTTCATTTGATGTTGTTATGTAGGCAGGAGCCTACATGGCATGCGATATAAATTGTTATTATTTTGTCCCAGCAAATACGAGACGGCAGCCAAATGAACACACGACGTTGTATATGAGCATCTGGAGAGAGAGTAAGCGAGGCGAGGGAGTGTCCGAGTGATGCTCGTGGCTTCTGATGCAGCTGGCCCCAAGCTCTATATTATCTACTTACACACACACTGACCCCCGCTTATATAACATCAGATCGACACAGATCTCCATGTGATAATAAACAGGGTGAAGTCATCGTAGACAACAAACAACTGTTGTATGTCTGCTGCCAATACCACAACCAAAGTATTCTACCGTAATTAGATATAATAGTAACTTACAAAAAATATACAAATATATTTTTCATTTGATGTTGTTATGTAAGCAGGAGCCTACATGGCATGCGATATAAATTGTTATTATTTTGTCCCAGCAAATACGAGACGTGTGTAGGTTGGTTTTATGATAGGACAGCGTCGCGCGTGGTGAGCCAGCATTGTACCAACATTGGTCTAACCAATAATACTGGGGTGGATCGATGAGGTAAACTACTCAAAAACACGAAACATTCAGTCAATGCTGGGCACGACTGCGACGGGGCCACAGCATTAGCCCAACATTGGCTGGATGCATTTGGTTTGCTGAGAAAGACGGAGGAGCAGGGCGATGCTGATTTAGTTAAACCTACGTCCAGTGTCATGGATACATGACAACACAGTAATGCTATTGTTCCAATTAATGCTTCCCATACAAATACAATAGCTATGACATAACAATAGCCATTATCACATATTATACAATAATAACACATCAATATTACGTAATTATTATGCAATCGTTACATAACAATAAACGTACCAAAAAAGCACCAAACAGAAACTGGAGGCTGGCTATACGGACATTGTCCATATAGCCAGTAAGTAATAAAGTCATTACTGAGGTCATGACCCCATTCACTGGACTACGATTTAGTTAAACCTACGTCCAGTGTCATGGATACATGACACCACAGTAATGCTAAAATGGAGAGAAAAGAGTTATTATAACTTCATAAGTGTCTAATAACAGTACATATAAGAAATATTAATGGTGATCAAGAAGAGATTGTGTATAGTTTACATTGGTTCTGCTATGTACATGGTGTTCGAAGAAAACTGATTCGGTTTTCCACCGACCCAAACGCTGTACAACTTTAGGATCGCATCCAATGTCAATTGCACTAGTAGCTCCAGTAGGCCTGAAACTCTTAGCCGAAAAGCCGTGTCCATGTAGGCCAGCCAACGATATGGCCTCTACTAAAATGTTAGCAATAGTGTTAGCTGACAAGACCTTGTAAGGTCGACATAATGATATAAAAACAGGACATGTATAAATGGGCCGTATTGGCTGTGTTCTGGCTATATACGCATGTAATGCCCTGACAGGGTCAATATGTGGATCCACAGCGGGGAGCAAATGAGCTGTAAACCCTGCACGGTCTGTGTCCTGTTTAATGCCATGAAAAGATATATCACAGCTGCCGTCACTATTAAAAACCACCATATCTGTGCTGAACATACGTCCCGTTTGAGACCTAGTCACAGTGTCAAAACACACAGACCGAGGGGCAATATCTGAAAGTCTTAACATTAAACGCAATGACAATAAAACAAGTGTCTTCAAACGTAGACGAGCTATATCCAGCATCAAATTGTCTGGCCACGACTTAAACAGGTTCACAAAGGGTGTAATGGGCATCACTAGTGACTTCAATCTGACCTTACGTGTCCCAGATTTTACTAAGGCCGACTGAAGTAAGGACAGGTCAGGCGATTTAGTCACATCTTGACGCCCTGTCACATGGTAGAGATGTGAGAGAGCGGCAATAATTGATCTTAGTAGAGATGCTGGCCGTTCAGATCTGTCTGCCACGGCACACATGTAGTCTGCGACAGAGGCTGAAGTTGAAGGGGGGAATTCACACCCCACCTGTACACAGAAGCTGAGAAAATCTGTGAGAGTTCTGCCGTATGAATGCAGGATGGATGGAGCCCATGCCAGGCGTAGCTGTGACGCTGCCCGAGTCTACAGCTCGTAGCTTGTCATACCACATACCTGCCAGGCGTACAGGGCCCACTTGGGGTTCTTCAGAGGTTCTGGTACCCCACGGTGTGGCATAAGTGTCCGCCGTGACGCTGGCAGACGAAGCGGGGCTCGCGTACTCAGCTTCATCAGGGTTTGTGCCCAAGGCTGCGCTGGCCACCAAGGCGCGATTATTGTCGCGCTGGCTTCTTGTGACTTTTTGCAATATCCGTGGTAATAGCCTGAAAGGGGCGTTGACGAAGTTGTTGTGCTGCGCCCAGTCTGACTGGGCCAGGGCGTCCACGCCGTGGCTGTATGGATCTGCTTTGTAGCTGTTGTAGAGCCGTGGCTGGGTGTTGCACATCGTTGCAAAGCGATCTATGGTGAAGGGTCCACATGTCCTGTCTAGCCATTGGAATAGTGCAGGGTGTATCTGCCACTCGTACTGTGGGGACAGACGACTTAGCGTATCTGCTCGCGTATTGTCGGAGCCAGCCAGGTAAGCCGCTGACAGCTCGATGTCGCACTGGTGGGTTGTAATCCATAATGATGTGGCTAGTTCTGACAAATCAGACGAAGGTCCAGCCAGGTGATTAATATACGCCACGGCAGAGATATTGTCAGACAAAACTTGAACACGTCTCCCAGACAGTTCATGTTGAAAACTTTCTAATATCAGAAGCACTGCCAGTAACTCACGATAGTTGATGGACTTGGTCGTCATAGACCAGGTCCAGTATCCAGCAGCCTGCTGTCCATTCATATATCCACCCCAGTCGCTATCACTGGCGTCTGTCTCTATCTGAACATCAATGGGGCGTATTGAGATATCCCTACCATTCCACCCATTAGGGCCTAGGGCTGACTCCCACCATGATAAGTCACTGCGTGTGGCGCCATCTAGTGTCAGTTTGTCATTCCAGGAAGTTCTACTGCTGAGCAGTCTGTATGCGTTACGCAACAGTAACTTGCCTGTAGCAACCGCTCCGGTCATTGCCACATACTGACCACATACTCGTGCTAGAAGGCGTGCTGATATAAGGTCCTCTTTCATCACCCGCCTGATATCCTTGCGTAGCCTGTATATCCTATCTGCTGGAATGCTGATATAGGGATGGTCACCTTCAGTACACAGTATATAGCCAATAAACTGACATGTGGTGGCCGGGGTCAACTGTGACTTCTCCCAGTTTATAGTCCAACCTAGCTGGGTTAATGTTTTTATGACTATGTCCTTGTGCCCTTTCATCTGCTCCGGACTTGCCATTAGCAGGATATCATCACTATAGCACACGATCCGAATTCCCAGAGACCTCAAGTATGCAATAGCTGGTCCTTTACCTTAGTGTGGTAATAAGGGGAGCATCCCCAGCCAAATGGTAAAGTGCACCACCTGTATACTCGACCTTTGAACTGGAATCCGAAATAGTCTCGGTCTTTTTCCCTGATAGGCACATGATGGAAGGCTCTTTTGAGGTCTAAAACGACTGATCATCGGGTCGAATTTGGTCGATGACTGTTTTGATATCCTCATATTGAAAAGTTTTTGAAGCACAGCTGTCATTCAGGAATCGTAAATCTGTGATCAGTCGAAATTTATCTTTCCCTTTCTTTTAAACAGTTTTGATAGGTGAAATACAGGATGGTATATAAAAAATTTGCTCTATAATTCCTAAAGATAACAGGTCCGAAAGTTCTTGGCGCACAAAGTGTTTCTCCGTAGGGTTGAATTTTGGGTTAGTCCTATTAAAACAAGGGGGCGTCTCATCGTTGATTAGTCTCACCGGAACACCGCCGACAATCCAATCTTTGACAGTGTCAGATGCCCCGATCTCTGCCCACTTGTCCACACATCTGGTGAGGGGGTTTATGGGGGCCATAATGCCATGAATGGATCACTGATCCTGGTGAGTACCGTCTTCGTTATTACGCCTGGATGGCACCCCACGGCTTGTAAAGTTGCCGTATACACTGTCCCTGTTGCTCTGCCACTGGGTGACCTGGCCACGACCTCTGCCGTTTTGAAAACGGAATCCACGTTCCGAGCTACGTCCTTGTCGTTGAGGTTGATATTGCTGGCTGTTTTGTTGAGGCTGCATTGCAGCTGCTACCTGTGACGCGTTTCTCAGGTCGTCAATTGCATCCTCTGTCAATCCAGACGTATTACGTCTAAATGACCTGAATAAACGTCCAATGTCTTTTGAACATGTGCCCTGCACAACTGAGGCACTATATTCGTCCTGCAGGTATCTGACTTGTGCTAAACCACACAAGGCGAGATTCTCCAAATCTTGTTGGGTTACTCCCCCAGCTTGCTGAATGTTATTGAGTACTTTCAGGGACGTCTCCACGTATCTGGCCACTTTCACCAGGACGTTATATGCGCCTTGATCCTCACGCTTAATACCAGTCCTTGAATCATTTACGCATAAGTCCGAATGTAGGCGTACCTTCACCAACGAATTTTTAAGTGCCTTGAAATCACACTGGATGTCGCTTTCTGGCCTTGCTGCACGACGGGGTAAGACCGGCGTGGGACTAGGCTGGCTGATATAGCCGCTGATGGGGGCAACGTAATGCCCGTTCAAACTGCCGGCCTGGTATGGCGGGACAATGCTGGCATGTTGTGGCAACGGTACAAACTGCTGATTTTGCTGTAATTGTTGTTGATGATGATGCGGTGTAGGTTGTTGTTGTGGTTGATCTTGAGATGATGCAGATGTATCGGCTGTCTTGGTGTTGTTATTATCCTGAGGGGCAGACGATGGTCCTGCTTGCGGCTGATCTGCACCCTCCAAGGCTGTGAGATGTTGAGATGTCTCACGATGATTCAAATCCACCTTCTCTGTCAAATCCTGGACAGCCTTGATAAGGGTTGCAAGTTCGTGACCTTGTTCAGTCATTCCGACAACTTGAATGATACATATACTACTAATAACTATAATGATTTTGACGAATTCTATATCAAGTACTTAAGCTGAATATCACACACGTTAAGGCTGTGTAAGCTGTGGTGACCGCTGGCGGAAAACACCAAACAGAAACTGGAGGCTGGCTATACGGACATAGTCCATATAGCCAGTAAGTAATAAAGTCATTACTGAGGTCATGACCCCATTCACTGGACTCCGATCAGCCAACTGAACACATGACGTTGTATCTGAGCATCTGGAGAGAGAGTAAGCGAGGCGAGGGAGTGTCCGAGTGATGCTCGTGGCTTCTGATGGAGCTGGCCCCAAGCTCTATATTATCTACTTACACACACACTGACCCCCGCTTATATAACATCAGATCGACACAGATCTCCATGTGATAATAAACAGGGTGAAGTCATCGTAGACAACAAACAACTGTTGTATGTCTGCTGCCAATACCACAACCAAAGTATTCTACCGTAATTAGATAAAATAGTAACTAACAAAAAATATCAGTAACTCACAATAACATCATACCAAATAATTGAATTATTTGAGCAGTAGTCAATTTAAATTAAAAATATGTGTGGCGATTATCGATATGTGAAACAGATGAGGTGAGATATCATGAACGCTTAACACTTGTATTCAGAAGTGTTAACAAATTCAACGTGATGATGTTGACAAAATTAAAACAACTATCAGATCAAATGTAATTTTAAAATACATGGCATAACTATATAAATAAAGAACTGCATGGTATCTTCTTTTGCGCACATAAAAGGGAGAATAAGCCCCAAATAACATAATGTATCTTTTTCCAACAATTATAATATAAGCTGGGTCGTTATGCTTCACTGAGCCATAATATCGTTGAGATGGACAGATAAGTATAATTTTGACAGACAAACAGAAATGTTTATTATACGAAATTGCATGGCTGGGGGACTCCAGCTAATAGCATCTATCGTGAGGGCCACCCACAATTTCAATAAACGCGAAACGCTGACCCAAAGCTTGCCCGATGACGGTCCAGCGCCTATGACATCGGACGAACATTAAACCACCACAGGCCGTACGTCTAGCGCCCGCTAAGAATATGCATTTATAAAGTAGTAGTTATTGCCATCAGCAAGACAACAACTGACAAACATGATAACTACGGCGAACACCTACAATCACTAGCAAATATTAAACATATATTTTATTGACATTTGGGAATTGAACGAAATTTTTCAGTGATTGCATAATGAACGCACGGTATATCTAAATTAGTATTAAAATCATATTGCTCGAGACGAAGCAATGTTTAAATCTAAGGTCTTTCAAAGGCATCTAAATAATTTGGATTGGACTAAAATATGTGTACATAAAATATGCCATTTTGCCTCATAGAGGGACTGCGCATGCGGGTATAGACGTATGGTGTGATGGAGAGCCCCTCGCCCCGAAAGTACCTGTAAGTGACCGTCGGAGTCTCTAGTGTGGGGTCACAATGGCGAACGAAGGAATCTGCCAAATCTTCACCATTTCAACTCAAACTTCCTTCCTCGTCGAGTCGACGGTTCCAAACAAATCATAAAACTCTTTCTCCACTTGTCATGTTTATTCGTTTGACATTTGGCAACAACAAAGCACAACCTCCGCGCATGGCACGTCCTATCTGACTTAGTGAGAGCGAACTACGGCACGTCCGTGGTCGCCGAGTGTAACGCCTGAAGTGCGGTTAAAAGTACCAAAGCCGCACGGCTGCAATTGTGTGCACCCGTCACCAAGGTACGGAAACGAGGCGGTCGTCCACAGCCTCCCGCGTCCGAGAAGCCGGGGATAACTGCCACCTTAACTGAACGAAGTCAGGATCCTACATTACCCCCGGGTGAGTGATAACGTAGGACCCAACTGACGTGTAGGAGACTGCTTCGTGCAAGTAGCGGGGTTGTAAAAATATGTAACCTCTTATAACTAAGCATAGTTTGAAAAAAATATAGCGAGTGTGGTTACAGAGTGGGTGGTTGAAATCGCAGCATTATACATGAATTGTCCCATCCTCTTAACACCAACTGTCCTTTATGTATGTATTCATTTGCTGCAAGCTGCGATCAACCCATTCATTTAATTAACATAAATTTCTATTCTTATTTTATCAATTACTTTGCTAAAAAAAAATGTCTTTACATTTATATATCTGTACACAATGCTGCCAGGCCTGGCATATTCATTTACAATTTAAAAACATTGTTAATACGATGCATGCGGTTAGGCCCGCCATATATATCGTTGGGCGCCACTATGGCGTGAACCATCTGCACGAACCGGGCAGGAGTCTGGATTATTCGTCCGACTCTAGTTTTTCGCACTGTTTGGTCGGTCGAAATTTTTTCGCGATTAGCGATATTCGCATGGTTGCTTTTGGTCGAGTCGATTACGGCGTCAGCAGCACCCGGGGTTTTACCCCATAGATGTAAAGGTATGCGGGAATACGTTCGTAAACCACCGCCGTTCCCGTTAGCGCGGGATACGGCGGGGGCTCGCGAATGCGGCGCTACATAAGTATTGTCTCTGTTAGACAAGTTGACTTTAACATCTATTTGCTTTGGGACTGTGGCCGATTTTTGACTGCTTCTGACTGCCGTCGACTTTTTCGTTTCAACTCTCGTCCCGTTGGACGTCGGAGTGTCCGCACTACCAGTTCTAGGTGGACCCTGTGGATTCCTACTAGATGTCCTGGTAGCCGTCGATCTCCGTGGTTTGCTTGGCGTTTTACGCTGTATTGTCGTACCTGTCGTAGGCTCGCACTCAAGATGTGCGGGTTTAACGCGATCTAAAGAGACCGTCTCAACCTTGCCTTTAACTAGGATTTTCATTACTCTGCCACTCCTCGCGACGACCTTATATGGTCTGTCGTAAGGGGCGGTCAGAGGCGGTGCAATTGCGATTCGGCGCAAGAATACATGAGTACATGTAGCTATTTTCTTGAATTGGAAAATGTTGTGTTGTTGTGTGTCACGTGGCGGACATAGACGGAGACGCGACATGGCCACGCGCAGCTTGTCTGAATAATTCTCCAAATCAGTGTTAGCGTCGACGGTGTACTGTTTAGTAAACTCTCCTGGGAGTCTAAGGGTTGTCCCGTAAATTATCTCGGCAGCCGACCTGCCTAATCTCTCTTTAACTGAGGAACGAACTCCCAAAAGCACAGCGGGTAACGTGATAGTCCACGGGTTCGGTGACTTGTGCGCCATAATGGCGGCTTTCAATTGACGGTGGAAACGTTCGACCATGCCATTCGACTGAGGGTGATAACTCGTGGTACGATTCCGAATAATCCCGAATTGATTACACAAACTATCCCACAATTTGGACTCGAATTGAGCGCCCCTATCAGTGGTGATAGTGGCTGGAGTACCATAACGTGCTATCCACCCGCTGAAGAAGGCATCGGCTCTAATAACCACCATAGGTATAGCTTCGGGCCAACGTGTAAAACGGTCGACGCAAGTCAGTAGATATCTAAAGCCATCAGCATAAGGTAAAGGTCCGACTATGTCTACGTGGCCATGATCGAATCGCTCGGTAGGTTCAGTGAACTTTCCGAAAACTGGGGTGTTGTGACGTGAAACTTTAGCAGTCTGGCAACCCTTACAGGTACAACACCATCCAGCAATATCTATATTCATGCCGTGCCATACAAATCGGGTATCAATCAAAGGTTTGGTAGCTCTATGCGATGGATGGCCTAAACCGTGTAAGTTTGAAAAAACTTTTCGGCGAAATTTCGCGGTAAGGTACGGCCGGTTGTGTCCCGTGGACACATCACACCAGATCAATTGATTATCGAACGATTTTAATAGTTTGAGCTTCATAGTGGATGTAGTCGAGTGTCTCAAACGCATGAATTCCGCGTCATTAGCTTGGTCGAGACTTAACTCTTTATAGTCTATCGCTGGTCCATCATGTATCGCTGACACTGATGGTCGTGACAGCGCATCAGCGACGAAATTTGTCTCTTCTTTTACATATCTAATATCGGTGGTGAATTCAGCGATGAAAGCTAAATGACGTGTTTGTCGTAGGGACGCGCGCTCAGTAGCGGATGACATTACGAATGTCAACGGTTTGTGATCTGTATTAACGAAGAAATTTCGTCCTTCTAAATTGTGTCTGAAATGTTTAATTGTAGCGTATACTGCCAAAAGCTCACGAGAGAACGCGCTGTAGCGTGTCTCTGCTGGGTTCAGCTTCTTGCTGAAAAACGAAAGTGGCTGCCACATACCGTTTAAAAATTGCTGCGAAACGCCACCGACGGCGACATCACTAGCGTCGCACGTGATGTTAGTCTGAGCCGTAGAATCTGGGTGCACCAGAAGCGTAGCGTTTGCCAATATCTGTTTTGACTCAGAAAATGCTGACTCTGCATTTTTATTCCACTTCAAATCGAAATTTGACTTCGGTGACAGTCTGGTATGTCCTTCGTTGGCAGCTGTCAGTAGATTATTGAGTGGTGTCAACTTCGCGGCGCAATGCGGTATGAAACGGTGGTCGTAATTCACCATTCCCAGATATCTACGCAGTGCTCGTTGCTTTTCGGGTTTAACAACATTAACAATCGCGTCAACGGCGCTGGGTAACAGCGAAATTCCTTCGGCGCAAACGTGGTGACCTAAAAAACTTAATTCAGTTGTACCAAACTGACACTTTTCAGGACCAATGATAATCCCGTATTCAGATAGTCGAGCAAAAAGAATACTTAGATGTTTCTTATGCGTTTTATGATCTGGGCTGGTTACCAGTAGGTCATCCAAATAAACAAAAATGAAATCAAGTCCGCGTGTAACGTGGTCTATAAAGCGCTGAAACGTTTTACCGGAATTTCTTAGACCAAACGGTGTTCTAGTGAAATTAAACAAGCCAAAAGGTGTAGTAACGGCAGTCTTGTGTACGTCGGACGGTTCCACCGGAATTTGGTAATAAGCCCTGACCAAGTCGATCTTCGAAAAAATTTTCGATCCGGCTAAACGCTGCGTGAAATCTTGTATATGAGGAATCGGATAACGGTCCGGTACGGTCTGTGCATTCAAACTACGGTAGTCCCCGCATGGTCTCCAATCGCCGTTTTTCTTTGGCACCATGTGGAGCGCTGAGGACCACTCACTGTCGCTGGGTTTCAATGACCCCTAGTTTTATCATCTCATCAAACTCGCGTTTTGCGGTAACCAGCTTATCGGGTGCTAAACGTCGTGGTCGTGCAAACACCGGGTGTCCTTTAGTCACTATCTTGTGTGCTATACCGTGTTTAACGGTCTCACCCTTTGTCGTAGGGCGTGTCAGTTCCTGGAACTGGCCGAGGAGTTTTGTGTACTCATTCTGAACGGTGTCTACTCTGTTCAATGACAGAGGTTTAATCGATGACAGTGAAGCGGCAATAGCTAGACCTGTACGCATGTCCCGGAGACATCTGCTTCTCAAGTCTACGAGCAAATTATAGTGGATTAAAAAATCAGCCCCGATTATGGGTTGCTGCACATCTGCCACTATGAACGTCCACGGATATTCGCGCTTTAAGCCGACACCGACGACGCATTTACAGGTGCCGTAAGTATGTATAGTACTGTTATTAGCTGCCACCAGGGGGAGACTGTCAGCGTCTGAAATCTCGTTAGCGCAAGATTTCGGCAAAACACTGACAGCTGCGCCCGTGTCAATTAAATATCTGCATTTATGTCCTTTATCTGCGACATATAATAACTTAGAGTGAGATAACTTTGGAGAACTAGCGTCCGCGGAGTCATGTCGCGTCTCAGTTATACCGCCAGATGCAAGAGTCGCTACCTTGCTCTGGCTTAGCAGTTTAAAGAAAAAGCGCAAGGGCTCCTGCACATGCGTGCCTTATCACCGAAAGTCTGGTGAAAATAGCAGACAGGTGCATTAGCCGAATCTAATGTCTTAGCGGCATCATTTCGCTGTGGGTTCGGCGGCGGGACGAAAGGTCGAGCAAGTGGTTGCAAATTCGTCGGCGGGACGAAAGGTCGAGCATTATCCTGTTCATTTGTATACTGACTAGGTTGGTTGCTAACAAAACCTGAGGCCTGAAGATTAGGAGCAAATGCAGGCGCAGGGCATAGTTATTATTTGCTCGTCCACGTCCTTCATTTCTTTTCCTCTCTGATGTTGTCACGGTTTCTAGTTTCTTAATTCGCCTAGACAAATCCTCCAACAAACCAGCTAGTTTGGTGGTTTCTTCTACCTTAATCTCTGCGACCCCCGGCTTACTCTCTTTGACGTCCTCTTCGGCTGCCAGTGCCCGGTCGGCCAAAACGGCCAAACTTTCGAGGGTGGCACTGTCGGGTTGAGTCGCCAAATGGGTTCTGATGGAAGCGGGCATCTGGCGGATGAATGCTTGACGAATTACTGCTTTCCCCACCACAGCTTTGGTGCCGAAACCTGCAGTCTTCTGCAGACGCCGCAGGAAACGCGAGGGAATGTCATTACCAATCCTTTCACCAGAGATCACTTTGTTAACCCTTTCGGGTGTGGTCAAACCTCGTCTCTCTATCAAGATCGCTTTCAGGCTTTCGTATTTATTGGACCTGAAAGGCTGAAGTAGCACGTCCCTCACATCCGATGCGACCTCGCCCGAAAGTGCAGCGCAGGTTAAGCTGTACCTCTCATCATCATCGTTGATCTGGTGAAGAGCAAACTGAGTCTCTATTTGGTTGAACCAGAGTTCAACATCCGAAGCGTAGAAAGTGGCAATTCTGAACTTGGGTAAGTTCGCAGCACGTCTATGAGACTGTCTACCGAGCGGTGAAGTACTCCTTGAGGAGTCGCTCCTAGAGTGAGAAGTCATACGTTTAGCTCGGGCAATTCGAGCGAAATCAGCTTTGAGGCGTTGATATTCTTCATCTGCCTCTCGGAATCGAACCTCATTGTCCTCACTGTCTTGACGATAATCATCTTTAGGTCTAACACCCGCACCTTCTAGGGGCGTTGACATGAAGCCTTCACTGTCGTACTGCTTCGACATTATGAAGTAGTGTTTTTAAATTATCTAACTAGTGAAGCATTTGAGATAGCTGGCCTATTAGCTCTATGTCTATCTCAAATGTGTTTAAAATGGCATGTCGTATTAACACATGCCAACTATTTTGACGCGCCGTGCGTGGATAGGTTGTGCGTTGCCGTGTAAATCAGATGAAAAATGTCTGTAATATGCTGAATCTTAGAATTGTAGACTGTAGAAAATGTTCATGCTATGTCGCATGTTGCGAGAAACAGGGGTTGCAGATTAGTTGAAAATGCGTCGCTGAGGTTGCACCTAAATGCTGTGCACTAATTCACAAAGGTATATATTGATTGAAGTGAAAACTGAAGGTCTATATTTGACATAAAACGTTTTCACTTATTCACACACATGCATAATGGTATAGTGAAAACCGTAGGTCGAAATCGTACATAAAAAAAAAATATATGCCAGATACAATTATGACATGCTATGCTAAGCTAGGATAATAGTATTTTGTAAATCGACCTGGGTGAATTTTTTTTTTTTTACGCAAGTCGAAAAACACATTCAAATATTTGCAATGTTTCGCTATTCGCAACTGTCAAATCGAATATTTCTGTATTTATGAAAAATTTAAACTTCAGAAATAAACTATCGTGAGAAAATTTCGTTCTCAAACTGATAGACTAAATGTGACTGCGAAGAAAAACAGTTACATTTATGATTTTAGAATAATATTTAAAACGTGACTGACAGTAGTCTATGCTGATTAATGATATAGTATATCATTTCGCTGAAAAATGATGTCTGTGATGAACATTTTTTTAAAATGGTACGTTCATCACCGAGTCATTCTCATAAATGTCCGAATCAATAGCTCGCATTGATTCATTGATTGACGTATAAACCGACTGTCGTCGTAGCGGTTGTGTTTATGTCGTCTGTGGTGGGTGTGTGTATGATGTATTGTCGGTGCTTCCAACCTGTGCGGCAGGCAGCATGTGGCTTACTGTCTGTGACGGCATGCGTGGAACGGTGTGTACATAATATATGGTCAGCATCCCCGTCTCGCCTCACATTAGCATATTCATTACCTACTGCGTGCCTAAATAAGGCGCTAAATAGGCTAGAACGATTACAAACACCGAAGGGCGTTTCAAAGTGAACAAAAATCTCACACAATTAGTGGTACAATTTTGTTTTCGAAACAACTTATTTATATTTCCTCTCCTTCAATCGTTTTGAAAAAGAAAATTTATAAACAATTAAAAAAAAATTATTATAACCAGTCCGTGTAAAATTTTGAACACGTGAGAAATGAGCTCCACCAAATCAAAATGGCGGCCTAATTTATGCTTATGTGATGTGGCGACACAGGTTCACTGTCCAGATGCATGCCGGTTATGGCGGAACACGTGTGTGCCCACGGCGGGCGAGCAGCTAAGTGAGGGACACCAGCGTCCAAAATGGCACACACCTACCAAATACATGTAAAATATTCAGCATTCTCTGAAATAATATATGATAATAGTACAAAAAATTGACCTACGGTCCTGGGAATATCTTAAACAGACCAAATAAGACCGTTTATTGACATTCATTTAGGGAAACAATTTTATTTTGGCCCTAAACCTATTAATGGTTACCCGAGTCGAAGCGATATTTATAATTTCTGTCGATTTTGCTGAAAAAATCGGAAAAATGACGAGACTTCGTCTATGGACTTTAAAATCGAGTCACCCAATTATGGTAATCAACGATAAAAAATGAGTTACCGAAAATACCCACTTCCTACTCGCTTACAGTGGCATTAATAGGATGAAGGCATTAAATAAACTCTTACATTTAACAAATGATAGACTAAGTCTATGAGAATAATTTTCTGGATTCTTCTAGAGAAACCGACATGGTCGCCATCTTGAAAAAGCGCCAAACACGTGGGATTTCGTCCAAAATTTAGAAATTTACGCCGTTTTCGACGTAAAGAAACGTGCTACTCCTCTGATAACTCTTTCTGACTAATTTAAACTGGCATATAAATAATGACCTACAGTTTTCACGTACCTGATGAAAAAAATGCTATTGATTTTTTTCAAAAAATCCCTTAAAATTAATCAAAACTATCCTTGAAAACAGTGGTTTTCAACTTGCGTCTAGGTGAAAACACTGTTGCGTAGACGATCAGTCGTCAGGGGTCACCAGTATGGTGTGATGGAGAGCCCCTCGCGCCGAAAGTACCTGTAAGTGACAGTCGGAGTCTCTAGTGTGGGGTCACAATGGCGGACGAGGGAATCTGCCCAATCTTCACCATTTCAACTCAAACTTCCTTCCCCGTCGAGTCGACGGTTCCAAACAAATCATAAAACTCTTTCTCCACTTGTCATGTTTATTCGTTTGACATTTGGCAACAACAAAGCACAACCTCCGCGCACGGCACGTCCTATCTGACTTGGCGAGAGCGAACTACGGCACGTCCGTAGTCGCCGAGTGTAACGCCTGAAGTGCGGGAAAAAGTACCAAAGCCTCACGGCTGCAATTGTGTGCACCCGTCACCAAGGTACGGAAACGAGGCGGTCGTCCACAGCCTCCCGCGTCCGAGAAGCCAGGGATAACTGCCACCTTAACTGAACAAAGTCAGGATCCTACAGACCAACACTTTTCACTTAGCGAGTCATGACAACGCAGTACTTCAAGAAATTCGCAAGAGCCTAACACAGTGAAAGGTGGAGCTGTGCTTCGTCTGGATGGAATTAAGATGTTACGTTACAGGGCACATCTAGTGACCAAGCCATATCAGATGAAAATGTTTGCAGTGATGTAATATCAAAAGAGCCCCCATGCTGGCATCTGAAAAATCTTTGAAGAGACGACTAATTTCAAATTCAAGATAAAGCCGGAATTAAATTATATTTCTTTGGGTCGGGATCTTCATACTGGTAATTAACAGGAAAACATATTTAATTGAAGCCACGCAATTTAATCGGATTATATTTTTTCAACCCTACACTTTGTTGTATAAGTTTAATGCAACAAAACTACAAATATCCATGGTTGATATCCACGCCACTGCACACTTTCATAATACATCATAATAATATGACTATATTCATAAATTGGGATCTTATATTTGTTATCTATAAATTAGCCTATAGCCTGACAGCTAATATATATTTAAAGATGGTCAGCATAATTCCATTATTTTTTTTTTACTGACATTTAAATCGCTGCTAAAATTAATGACGTGACATCCAGGCAGAATTTTGTGATCCTACGAGTTATCCTACGTTTTATGTATTTTATTAGGAAGTTTTTAAAACAACAACTTTCTAATGTCATCAAAATTTTAAAAAATACTTTGCAGTCGATTTGAAAAATGTTAAATATTTTTGCAATCTTTCACACAACGAGACCCAACTTCAGACTGGTGCATAGTTCAATTAGAATTTGGTGCACAAATATAAATTATTCAAGTGTCCTATAAGATCAGTTTGATAATATGAAGCAATAGTTTTGTTGTCTGAAAAAAATTATGACAACAACATTCAATACCTTCCAACGGTTCAGAAGAGCACACAAATTACTGTCACTTTCTCATTCATCAATTCGCATAATTATTATCGAGAGAGATAGACTTGCATAATTTGTCAACTTGCAAACAAACAAATAAATTCATTTAGCCTATTCAGCATAATTCAGCCTACATGTATCATTAATAAATATTTTTCCAGAATGAGAAAAGATATAAAACAAATTTTGGACTAATTAGCCGATTACTAGAATATAAATTATTATTTCAATTATGAACACAATTGCTTCTACACAGTCCAGATAAATTGTTTTCATTATTGGTGAGTCTATGCCGCAGACATTGTCCAGTTTTCAATGAACAGTGTCATGGGGGGGGGGGGGGGGCTACTCCCCCGACTCATCCAAGGTGGGCGGAGGCGTTAACACCAGCCATAACATAACTGCCATGTAAGCGTTAAATCTTTGTTGTTTTTATGTTAGGCCGGCGTCGCAGATGATGAAACAGCATTAGGCCAACTCGTATTTGCAGGGATTAAAGGTGTGGTCAACTGTCAAAATTGGCGGGACAAGGGTCCCCCAGAAGGCAATAGTGCCCGTGGGTAGGCCAAGGCCCTATTCCATAATAATACTAAATATGCGTTTCATACCAAAAGCCTCATTAAGAGCAAGTTCTCAAATCACAGCAAGTTCATATATACTTGAGAGACATCTATGAGTTAATAATTTAAAGCACTTTGCCCTTGCCCCTACTTAGTCGCTGACTTGCAAACAAACTGACTGTATTACTGCTGGGATTTGGAAACTGCTTGACCCCAAAAGCTTGTATTGACACTCAGTAAACACAAAACATTTGTATGACTTCGTGCGATGTTGGACCAACGACGAAAACGTTGGGCCGACGTTGTATAAATGTTATACAAATGGCTTGTGTTTGCTGGGCTGCAAGAGGACTTTCTCTCAAACATTGTACATTTATTCAATGTTGGTTCAATGTTGGGCCAGCGTCGTAGACGTTGACCTAGCATTAAAACAGCATTGGATCAATGTCTCGTTTAAGTAGTATCTTGTAATCAGTTCAGTGGCTATATTAATGCCGTCAATCTGTACTCAATAGGCAACTGTTGGTCTACACTTGACCGTCCCAGGCATGCACATTTTGCAGTTGAACACTAGTTTAAGAATAAGGACATCACAGACACACTAAAACAGGCAATGATTAACATTACGTGATTCTTTATAAATGAACTCTATTATGGCCAGCCTAGTTTACGGAATTACGGAATCACATTAATATAATATATTTATTTCGTACTCGGGGTACATGTAAATGCAATTGAACATGCAATTGACTGCCGTTATAACCTGATAACTTTGCCGTACGAATAGATGATTATACTCCATTGAAAATGTCACCTGTCCAACAATGACAATGCCTTAAAAATAATGCACACACGTATAACACCGCCCGGTATTAAAACACCCCCTAATGAGGTTCTCCTGGCCCAGTTTAGCCTACATGTGCACAAAGGTGGCCTAAAACCCTGTTCATCTCATTTCATTTCATGTAAACACCGGGTAACTAAACTGGTAGCCACAGAACACACACCTGACCGACTGTGTCCGGGATCTCTGTAATATATACATAGTAGCAAAGGAAATATAATCAGATGGTTCTATTTTCCAGGATTGTAGCAAAGCAACGTATAGTAACTCAGATATATAATAGCATAGTATTTAAGTAGGACATATGAACATATGCTTCTATGTTATAAAAAATATAACAAGAAACAAAAACAGATATTCCAAAATCTAGCTTATTAAATAATGTCCCCAACCAGATATATTATAATAGTAATAATTGTATGTAAACATCGTTTGCGACAATTAACTTTATTATAAGACATAACGACAATTTATATAATATAGTTAGTAGAATTAATATTGAGATTTTCTCTTCCGTTATGTCACGTTTGCGAAGTATTCAATCACACATAATATTTTCTTTACAATATCTCAAAAATAATAAGGAAACAGGTGCCTATTTTGTTAAATAGCAATAATATATTATTGTGAAGAGCCCTCTGGTGAATGCCGGCGATATGAAAATGTATTACTTTGCTGCATAATCAGTCTTCCGTGTTTTATCCGACTGTGAGCCACAAGCTGTAGCCATAACCAGGCCCCGATTCTTTCCCCGATGACGGCACTCATAGTGCACATAATCAGACGCATATGGTGTTCGCCTGCTTACCGTTTCTCTGGACAGTGGGGACCGATTATCCGGCATATTACACGTAGTCGGTCACAAACGGCAATCTACTGTGTTACAGACGACCCTATTTGGCGCAGTGTGTGTTGTTGCCTAACCTTGTACAACTTTTTATGACACTAGCATTATGATAATACACAGTGCCAGTTTTAAATAGAGCCTCAATCAGTTCTTTATCTTGTTGTGGATCAGCACTACAGTGATGTCTCCTTTTTTCGTCAAGTTATCTCCCTTTCTTGTCTGGCGCGGTTGTAGAGATTCATTTACCATGTTCACAAGACACCAATATGGTACTTGGCCTTCTAAATAATAACATCATCTTTGTATAGTTTAGCCAGCATACTTGCATCTTGTAGGTGACCAGAGCATCAAGATCAAGCGTATGGTACAATAGTTCTGTGTCTGTTGCTGATTCCATGCAAAAAACAGATCTGTCATGCGACTATTTTGACGAAAATAGGGCCTATAGGCCCTACCTTTCGAAAACGTAATGTAATGTCTGCTAATGCTGTTTTTTCTCTTGTCAGTTTATTCAAACTTAGCTTTGTTAGATTGTAAATAAAATAAAATACATTTGCCTTTTTGGTATTAAACGTTCCGCCTAGTCAACTAGCTGTAGACAGGAAATAATATTTGATGGCAAATATCATTTTTAATGCTACCGATCACAGCCTGTATCAACCAAAACGCATTACCATGCATATCTTATCTGCATTTCTATTAATGTTGCCATGAGTTGTAAATAAATCAATAGAACGATAATACAAGTATTTATTAGATCATTTAGATAGGTATTTCAGATTATTCTCCCTAATCCTTTGTCTTGGTTCTGAAAATGTATATTATGAGCATAACTCCTAATATGAGCATAGCTGGAATTTCAATGAAATATAGTAACTAGGTGGTGTATTTTGCCTTCTTCTGCGAGGACAATGTCCTGGCTTCTAATTGAGATTAGTTTTTATTAGCATCAAATAGATCAGAACACATTAACTGATTTCAACTGATGTTTTTTAAACGAGTTTAATTTCGTATAAGCTTTAAACTAGTGTTCATTTGCAAAATGCGCATGCCTGGGACGGTCAAGTGTAGGCCAGCAGTTGCCTATCGAGTACAGATTGACGGCATCAATATAGCCACTGAACTGATTACAAGATACTACTTAAACGAGACATTGATCCAATGCTGTTTTAATGCTAGGCCAATGTCTGCGACGCTGGCCCAACATTAAATAAATGTACAATGTTTGGGAAAAAGTCCTCCTGCAGCCCAGCAAACATGTTACGACCCCAAGGACCCCAAAGACCCCCAAGGTCGAACAAATACTGCTGCTAATTCACAACCATAACATCACTTTACTTTAAACAAAATTTACTGTCTCAAACTGTACATATTAGTGCGAAGGTGCAAAGTGCAGTGCAGTCAGTAGCGAGATCAAAATGAGGACATTGCATTTAGGCACTTTGTCCTTTCATATTTAACACTAACGTTACGACTGATTACGTGATTGACAGGATTGTGAGATGGTTAATCTCATATCACTAACATAACAATTAAAGAATCATTCAGCTTCAAAACGGGCATGCCTGGGACGGTCAAGTGTAGGCCAACAGTAGCCTATTGAGTACAGATTGACGGCATTAATATAGCCACTGAACTGATTACAAGATACTACTCAAACGAGACATTGATCCAATGCTGTTTTAATGTTAGGCCAACGTCTGCGCCGCTGTCCCAACATTGAACCAACATTAGATAAATGTACAATGTTTGAGAGAAAGTCCTCCTGCCCAGCAAATGCAAGACATTTGTATGACATTTATGCAATGTCGGCCCAACGTCTTCGACGTTGGTCCAACATTGCATAAAGTCATACAAATGTTTGTGTTTACTGGGTGACAATACAAACTTGGGGGTCAAGCAGTTTCCAAATCCCCGCAGTAATACAGTCAGTTTGTTTGCAAGTAGGCGACCAAGTAGGGGCAAAAGACAAGGGCTTTGAATTATTACCTCATAGATGTCGCTCAAGTATATATGAACTTGCTGTGATTTGAGAACTTGCTCTTAATAAGGCTTTGGGTATGAAACGCATATTTAGTAGGGCCTATTATTATGGAATAGGGCCTTGGCTTACCCACGGGCACTATTGCCTTCTGGGGGACCCTTGTCCCGCGAATTTTGACAGTTGACTACACCTTTAAGCTTGAACGGTTAAAACGGGTTTGACTTGGAGTGTTCATTGTGAACGCCACACAACGTTATTAGAGCATATGGGAGAAGTGGATCACTGAGGATAGACAGGGTAGCATCCCGTGTCGGCACAATGTTGGGCCGGCGTCTTAGTCTAGTGTGCTTTGCGCCACAGTAGGGCCTACTAGGCTTAACTGAAGTTTCATTCATAGTGTTCATTGTTAATGTTCACAACGTTGAAACAGTGTTGGGCAGACGTTGAACATCAAAGATAGGCAAAATATTGTATATTTTGCCACAGCAAAAACGGAGAATTTCACTTAGCTGTTGAAATGTTTATCTGGTCGTTGGAGATCATTTTTCACATGCCCCATGATTACAGTAGCACACATCAACTAGTAAACGTTCATGACAGACTTAAAAAACACGTCCATGTCGCTGGCTGTTCATTGACCTAGAGAAAGATCAACCTGCATTCAGTGAACACCGCAATGCACACCCCAGTGTACATTCTTATTGTTCATTCATAGCTGTGCACTGGTCAACGAGGCTCCACACGGCGGGTACACATGAGTTCACACATTTTAATAACATTATTAAGTCAGCGAGGCTTCACACAATTATCAGTCTATTCGTAACAACACAAGACATTTGTATAACATTTATACAACGTCGGACCAACGTTTTCGACGTTGGTCCAACATTGCATGAAGTCATACAAATGTTTTGTGTTTACTTAGTGCCAATACAAGCTTTTGGGGTCAAGCAGTTTCCAAATCCCGGCAGTAACGTAGTGTGCCCTATTTCGGTCATAGCCCTAATTCGGTCATAGTAACTTTGGGATCCCTTTACCACGTGCTTGGCGCCTTTAGCAGACAGATAAACAACGAAACGAAAACAAAGACCATATTACAGCATAATGCCGGCATTTAAAGCTTTTTTTATACATTTTATTTAATAGAAGTAGCCATTTGAAAATGGGTAGTACCAAATCGTATACTTAGCATATGTACTACATAAAAATATTGTACCCTTGCACGCCTTAGAAAAATACTTTGTGATCGATATTACACCTCAATATGAACGCTAATTAGTTCTCAATAGATCGCCAGAAGGCCTACTAACGCTGTGAAGCCGAGAGAAGTCATTTTATTCACTTTTATTCACTTATTCACTTCACATCAGCTTCAAACCAGCTAGAAGAACTTTGTAGCCTACCAGAGTACCAGTTTAACCATGCACGAAGGTTAAAAAGACCTCCTGGGTTTAACAGACAGCGGACTGAATGACATGGAATCGGTGTTTTTTTTATCTCATAGGCTTACTTATGTGGTATCCCCCTCTGTCATCCCTGCTTGTTCAGTAGTTGTAACTGTTGGAATATTGAATATTTCGTGTATACACCTACTGGAATATTAAATATTTCGTGTGGACGTTGTCCGCAATTGTGACACTTCAAGCTGTGCAAAGGCCTTAGCTAAAAAAAATCAACTTTTCTGATGATAGACGCGAAAAGTCGTGTTGGTGATAACTACCCTGTGTAGGCCTGTACGCAACATGGAGTTTTTTCAAATAGTCCATGGGCCATAAGGTTAATCAGTAGGCCCTACCAAAAAAATTGAAATTTTCTAATCATAATGACCATGTGAGTATGTGTATTGTGATACATTTTCAGTATGATAAACATTTCAGATGAGTAGCTTAACAAAGATGGCGATAAATTTCAAAATGGCGCGAATCTAAGCTAAATTGCATGTGTTTACATGCTTGAAGAGTTAATCATACAAATCAAATGTATATACATAATCATTGGTGTATTAGAAACAGGATACCACTATGTTAAAATACCGTTTACAACTATCATAGCTGACTTTGAAATCGGTAAATCTTGCTATGGTTTACTTATATGTCGATCACAATATATTTGATCCCAGCTGACAAGTATCACGTCCCCCATATCGTTTTTTTAGCCCGCTAATTGATGCATTGTTTGATGATGGGCCTAATCAGGGGAAATCTATTAAGTTAATGAAAATTTTAAAACCTATTGCCAATCCTCTATGTCAAGGCCTAAATGATTTAGCAAAATATTAATTTGATCCATCAATGACAAATTGGTCTGTATAACCATGAAAAAACAAACATAATTTTTTTTTGGGTTATTGTGGTGTAACAGATGACAAGATATACTTTGTTGTTCCAGTTTCAAAATATGTTTTCCTTGCAACTCATAGAGATGCAGTGTTGTGTATGTGTGTGTGTGAGTGGGGGGGGGGGGGGGTAGGGAGGTTGGGGCGGGGCGGGGCGGGGTTTCTGTGACCGAGACCAGGCGTGTTTGCCTCAGATCGTCAAAGCTCAAATTCCAAACCCTGTGCCTGTAGTGCAGTGTCATCTGATTCATATCACCATCCTGTTCAGTCTGTATGTGCACAAATAGTTTTAAACATATTATTACAATGAAACAGCGCTCTGCAAAAGTATTATTTCAGGGTGGTATACTCCCAGACCCTCCGAGCAGGGCGCTTGCTGGCGGCGAGCGTAGGTTCTTGGCTGGAAACATAAATCGCACTTTTTTCATTTAATTTAACTTAGCATCTCTGGGATAATCATGTTGAGTTCCGCAATAGAATGGTTCACGAAATATTAATGCATGACGTCAGCCTTCACCTCGATGAAAGTTATTGGGCTGTGGAATAACAAAAACTCGGAAAATCAACATCTAAGATATCAACATAATTATGCATGCCAATTCTCACCAGGGTTTGAGACAGGGACACAAATTAAATCTGCAGAGATTTAACAGCAATACGAGAAATAAGTTATAAGTATAGTCCAATTAAATGATTAGGTACACATATGTGTGGCGCTGTTCGTACACAGTGGACTAACGTTACTCCTCTAAGTTTGATTTCCAGTAGAAGAACATGATGTGCATCGAAAAATATGCTAATTCTAAAACAGGGGGAATATGGATTCAATGACAGTCCTGCTTACGTTGGACACAACAGCATTGTAGGCCTACAGTAGTTGTAATTTTAGGAGGCCACCATTCAACTAGCAGGGGAAGGGGGAGCTGAAATACTTTTTTTTAAATACATATTCTCAGGCTAAATGTTCGTGAAATAAATAATTGTCTGAAGGACATGTTGTAAAGAAATATTTAACTTTAAACTAAATATAAAATAAATAATTATATAAACTCCTGAGCATCAGTTTAATGGCCGTTAAAGCAATTTTGATTGACTGAACCTTAAATGTGTGCAGCAGAGCGCACCGGAAAATCAATACTACGCCTAATTTGGCATCTAAATTTATAGACAGGAAAGTTTTAAGGAAGTGAAATAAATATTTGTCTCCACACACAAATGGAAAGAGATATTTTGCTTCAGGCGGAGTGTGAAAGTCTGAAAGATTGAAAATGAAATAAATAAATATGTGCGAATAAAAAAACTCCATCCCCCCCTCCCCTAGAAATTAAAGGGTGGCTCCTTTATCGTGTGTATTTAGGATACAATATTATTATTGTCAATAATAAAGGTAAAATATGTACACTGACCGAATTAAGACACCATGACCACTTTAGGTCGCCAACTATGACTTATTTGGGACACCAGGTCCCTATTCAGTCACAACAGATTTATTTTTTACAAACGTTGATAATTTTTGCTTTTTTTACCATTTTCTCTCATTTTCAAAAGAAATGTTGATACAATGATGAAAATTTCAATTTAAAAACATTTGTTTTCGTTGCTAATGCACTGTGAACTAGGGATATTTGAAATTGTGAAAAGTATGACTGAATAAGGGCACCTTACGTTAATACAGTCAGTTTGTTTGCAAGCCAGCGACAAAGTAGGGGTAGGCCTAAGGGCAAAGGTCTTTGAATTATTAACCCATAGATGTCGCTCAAGTATAATATGAACTTGCTGTGATTTCAGAACTTGCTCTTAACGAGGCTTTGGGTATGAAACGCATATTTAGTGTTATTATGGAATAGGGCCTTGGCCTACCCACGGACACTATTGCCTTCTGGGGGACCCTTATCCTGCGAATTTTGACAGTTGACCACACCTTTAAGTGTATGGTGATCCTGTAGAAGAACAAATAAAGATGTCAAGTTTGTTTCATGTCATTGATCATAACCTTGTTTCTGATATGTGGGCGATAAAAAGAGTAACTACCTCGTGTTATTTGCATTGGTAAATTATTATAGCCATGCTCAATTGCCCTATTATGAGCATAGGCCTACCAGATGTTCTGTTTATGAGCATATGCTCATGTTGGGAGCACCAATGTGCTCATATTAGGGGCATTCTTGGCAGTGAGTAAGGGTGTTCTACTACACACCATAATTTGTTTGTGTAAATTAAAAATAATAAACAATTACTTGAAATGAATAGTTCTGCATTACCACATGGTATTTTTATGTGATAGTGGCATTGTTGAAATTTGCCACGTTCAAATGATTGAGAAATACCCCCAACGTTTCAAAACTAGTCTACTGAATATCATTTACAAAGTGTGCTTTGTATTGTTTGACTTTCAGCTCTATATTTAGGTTGAGAATAAACAGTTCGTCTGTTTCTACAATCCAATTAAACTTCCATGCATTGAAATAATCAGAGACAACTCCCTCTTGTATTTTTTTCGATTATGGCACTTCAACGAATTTCCCACAGAACCTACATAATTTTTTTTCTATATCACCTATGTAAAATGCCTTTTCCGATAGAATTTAAAAGGCCGTAATTACAAATAATCTTTATTGCGATGAGCGAGTAATTTTTAAATCTTCAGTCATGATAGGTAGACATAAGACGAAACGTCCATGACGTCATTTTGATAAATTATATTGGGGGGGGGGGGGGGGGTTTCATAGGTCAATAAATTACCATGCTGTATTTGCCACGCCAAATCGTCACAATCGTTAACATTTTAACAAAAATAACAATGTCTTTGGAATTCAAGAGTTGTTTTGAGGTTGTTAATTTAGATAAAATAATTTCATAGCCTTACGGATTCAGTGGCGGACCAAAATTTTAACACAAAGTTACACACAACAGCTTGTATTTCAGCTTCTTCCATGGTCTACAGGGGTCCGGGGCATGCTCTCACGGGGAATTTTGTGATCTAAGGCTTTAAATGGTGCTTATTAAAGCTTGAACGGAGGCAGGGCGCACCCCAATGGATCCGCACTGGGTTACTCTACTGAATTAGCTAAGTGCACTATTTTTGGACAAAGGTTATTTAACTGATCATTCCTTGGATACATCTATAATAATTATTTATTAAGTTCTAGTATTGTGACGATATAGGGCTAATTAAGTTTTACAGCAAGTTCCAGACATTCCGCCTCCAGGGCTGCTTAATAGTGTCAGCAAGGATGATAATCTGGTGAAATCGCTCATCAATTTGATTTCAAATCTCTACAATTATTGGGATGTGGATTCCCCTGAAGCTATTTATTTTCCTCACCGCAAAATGACCCGGATTTTTATTTACATACAGTATATACATAAGCTATAGACCAAGATCAGCAGGCGTATTGCTTTATAATATAAAATAACAAAAATTACATGCCAGGTTTCCTGGAGGCACTTTTAGGGAGGAGTCTCCCCTCTAAAACTGGCCACACGCTCAATTCCCCCCCCCCAAAAAAAAACCCCCCGCAAATCCTCCAGTAAACCCTACATGAACTAGAAACTTTAGTGTATCTGACATTATTTCCATGGATAAATAAGTAAATAAATAAGTGAAATAGTTGCTAAATGTCACTTTTCAAAAGTGGTCAGTAAGCAATATTTAAAAAAACAGTGCAAACATATTAATAAAAAATGAAACTGTATATGTACATATGAGGGTGGGGTGGTTGGGCATCGTTGGTTATTGAGGTTGTTTCCCTTCACTCACCCGTTTTGGGCATGCCTGGGGGGTTTACGCTCATACATGCGAAGACGTCCATATGTGAAATATATGTTTGCTCAGCTCGGCTATCATTTGGTCGCATAGTCCCCAGAGTAACACCAGTTGATGGGTAAATGCATTCATCCGATTGACCCAATGTCAAACACTCTATTGCCGGTTGCCACTGTAGTTTAAGATTCTACAGCGGCCGGACCAGTAATATAATCACTGATGTGAGATCTGCTGGAGAAACAGACGTCGGAGGTTATGGTACAATGATGGCGATACGTCTACCAAGATTATGGCCAGACTCTAAGAGGCTGCAGCTTCTCTTGGATAGTTCTTGTAGAATAGTCACTCCGTACTATGCTATAAACATGTAGCAGACCAAGGAAAATAGAACCACAGAACAAAATTAATTTATAATGAGCTGCACACATGGGGTTGAAAATAGTCGGTACTACTATCAAATTAAAAGTACTAGTACTAGCAACTATTCTAGTTCCCTCGCAAGTGTATTTTGTATCTTTCATTCGCCACTCAACTCATACTAATTTGAAAATAGTTATTTTTTTGGAAACATGTATCTTGAAAATTTTTGTTCGTAGAACGAGTTTTACATTTGAGAAAAGTTATACAATAAATCAGGGATAAAATATACCTTAAAAACACACTGCACCTTATATGAGCATAGGGGATCCTTTATGAGCAGACCTGCTCAAATTTGAAACACCTATAACTGTATTCACAAATAAATAACAGCCTTTGATTCTTCAAGTGTTTTAAATAATCATTGAGCCAGCATTATAGAAAAAGGTCATATTCGTGTAATGATTGAAATATTCTTTAAAATTATCTTCGAACAAAACATTTAGCTCAATTCTGATAAAAGTGACAGTGTCGTGTTAAATAGACAATGTTTCTAATATGAGCATGATAGTTCCTTCATGAGCATGCCTGCTCATTAAAGGTACTGGCCATGCTCATCTTATGAAAATCATACATATGTATATTTTATTAAGTTTAGTTGTCATTGCCCTACTATTACCGCTCATAGGACACTGTTTCCATACTATGCTCATAATAGGCACCTCTCCCCTATACCTAATCACCTGCTAAAGGACGTTTGAATGTTCCTACAGCATTGGGCCACATGTTGATGCCGTGGGCCCAGCGTTGAGCAGTTATTCGGTGCTGCGGGGGAACCACCAAAATCAACCCGTTCCCACAGCAATTAAGGGCGGCAGCTATTAATGTAACTATGTGGTTACTTTGCTCATGCCGTCTGAGATGGTCAGTATTTGCCGTCGCTATTGTGGTATGCTGTAAACAAACTTGTTTACATGACAGCAGGCCTATATACCGGTACGTCTTTAAAATAGAGCTTGTTTCGTCTTTTACATTGCTTTAAAACTAGTTATTTTACTTAGAAGTATTTTCGTCTCTTTTAAAAGTTGTTAAAGCTGCTCCTTGGGGTGATAATTTTCAATTGTGTCAATTTTGAAAGTTTAATTTATATGAAGCTATATAACCTACTAATTTTAAATGAAATACAAAAATGTAACGTCAATAAACATATTATCATATATATATATCACAATAAATAATATATCACTGGAGCCGATTTTTAATTTTTTTCAATTCAACTATTTACAATAGTTTGGTAAATTTCGCTTTATTGTAGGCCTACTGGGTATAATTTTATCGCCAGAATTTGCATGACAATGAATAAGATTCACCATGAATAAACACTACTGCATGGTCCACTCGGAAAGCAGCTCTTGGGCCAGCGTCGCAGTTGGTGGCCCAACAGTTGGCCAATATTGGATCAGCATCTGGTGTTTTGAAGAAGGTATAGATATTATATAATAGGAGGGACGCTCCTCAAGATGGTCAACTATTTGCACAGCAATGAGGAGCGACTGCTAATTGCAGCTGCGATTCATGATTGGTGTTACCCACCCTACACACGTTTTAACGACAAGCTTGATCTTATCTGCCAAGTGGTCAAAAACCGTTATTATATGTGTATACATATCTAATTTTGCTCTTTTGAATCGACATTCTTGAACACAATACGAATAAATAAAACAAAGTGTATTTCAATTGCAGTTGTTGTTATTTATAGTTTGTTATAGCATGTCATTATTAATAATAACAATTTCTAAGATAATTTTATAATCATCCGTAATCGTGACTGTAATCACGTAATATGATTTATGTAATCGTTATCATAATCGTAATCAAAAATATAGTGTAATCATAATCGTAAACGATAATTATAAATCGTGATCATAATCGATAAATAAAAATGACATGTAATCATAACCGTAATCACCAATTGTAATCGACCTCAACCCTATGGTGCCCGTTGGAAATTACTGCTATATCGCTAAATGGTATGCATTTATACACTAAAATATAAATTACATGTGGATGATTTTTTATAAACACCAGACAAAGAGTAAGTCTAAATCCCCTACTGTTCTCCAGGAGACTGGGACACAAAAAGAGCCAATGGGCTACAAATTTAATACATTAACTAGTATCGTTGTATACCGTGGACAAAAACATTTCTATTTTTGAACAATAAAGTTAAAGATTTTCACACATTCTCAACTAGATAAATATAATCATATGAATTACATGAAGTTTATTTTCATTTGTATTCTTTTACAATTCTTAATTGCACATCAGGTATATCTTCAAGGTGGGTCATATATGCTATTTAACATGATTGATTCCCTAACAATGTACCATAATCGACAGGTATCCCTATCCATTTTATTAGGCTATGTTCAAATGTATATTGATAATAGTTATAGGAACTAGAAACATTAATTCGCTATTTTTTCCCACCCCATAGCCATCCCTTAACAAGTCCTGTTATACCACTTTGTACTTTCTGCTCCACTCGATCATCAAGAGAAGGGAATTGTACCAAACTCAAAGCTAGGTCAAAAAAGAGAGGTTTACATGGAACAGGCTGGAAATCAGGTGGGAAGTGCGTGAAAGCTGCTCGTTTACTGGCCAGTGTTGAATCTTCAAAGTAATCTTCTAGACGGTCCACCAGGAGCTGAAACAAGAATAAAGTATTTCAACATCATGAATACTGATGAACATAAGGTAACAAGTTTTTTCTTTGCAAAAGAACTATAGGTCGCAGTTCTACAGAACACTAGTGCAAGAATATTTACGGTCAGACATTATACCAAAAAATACACAAAAAGACTAGAATATATAGAAACACATTGTAATGTATTACCAATGGACAGTTTGACACGAAATGACAGGTACGGTAACCGAATATAGAAACACATTATTTAATATTGTACTGTATTCAGGACATTATATAGTATTTAAAAAATTAGCAAACAAAAAAATATAATTATTTGCTATAATTTAATTTAAGCAGCTACTTGGGATTTCGTTTTTAGTTTTGTAATTAAGTAGTGTATCCCCAAGATCATGATTGATTTTTTATATT
The DNA here is from genome assembly GCA_964017125.1 of Flabesymbios commensalis. Taxonomy (NCBI): domain Eukaryota; kingdom Metazoa; phylum Annelida; class Polychaeta; order Terebellida; family Flabelligeridae; genus Flabesymbios; species Flabesymbios commensalis. The sequence continues at coordinate 56,321,116 of OZ024904.1, read as the reverse complement.
TAAAAAAATATTTTTTATCAACATTTCTATGAATCCACTTAAAAACCAAACAAACATTTTGTATACCTAACCACTTGCTAAAGGACGGTTGAATGTTCCTACAGCATTGGGCCACATGTTGATGCCGTCGGCCAAGCGTTGGGCAGACTATCAGTGTTGCAGGTGTATCCCCCCATGTCCTGACTATAAGACACCAAGTAGCGGCGATTGCTTTCATCTGACCGTCCAAGACGTGGGAATATTTGGTGTAAAGTGCTGTATATTGCCGTCTTGTTTTGTTTACATGGCAATATACGACCTAGAAATATAACTATATAACTCTTTTTTGGTGCCTTAAAATGGTTTTTTGACTTTTTCGTATTTTTAGTGAAGATCAGTAGGCTATTTAGCTTCATATCAATTAAATTATCAAAATTTTCAAAATTGAAAATGTCTCATCCCACGGGGTCCCTTTGAGGCTCGTTTTTCATTTAAAATCAAATTAGGAGTGATATATGGAGTCATTCCAATAAACTACAAGAGCGAAAAACATTTTCTTTCATTGTATTCAAAGGATCGTGCTAGTTTAGAAAGATCATTGGTGATTGATAAATCATGATTAATCCTATGTAACAGTAAATTTAGAGGATATAATATATATATATATATCCTTGCTTAAAAAAGTCCGGTTCGATATGCGAATTTAATGTAGGAAATTAGAATGTAATTGCTGTACTTTGTTTTATGATTTTGACTAATAGTTTGTAAGTCCTCTAGGATCGCAAGGGTGTTATCACGCTACCCGGTAATAATCTCATGTGAAAGATTCGGGCATCTTCTATTTAGCCTACTTTCCTTGTGATCACTCTCTAGCCTGAACCGATTTGTTAGATAATATGTTTGAATCAAAGGATAAACAATACCCTGGCTGAATTTGGAGCAAGCTGATTATACAGAAAATCTGTGAACAAAAAGGGATTATTAGGAAACAAACTTGGGAGGGAGGGGTATACATTTTTTTGGTGTAGCCCACTTTGGGGCATTTTATTTTTAAAGGGGGGGGCAGGCATGGTCTTAGCCAGCGACCGGTGCACATGTCATCTGGACAGAAATATAATGTCAAAATGACGGGCAAATGTACAGTTTTTTGGCAAAATATGTAATCCCAACCAAGTCTTTAGCAACCGGGCTTAACTTCCAAGGAGTGTTACAAGCACCTGGACCAGACCCGCTGTTGTTTTCTGAAAGCTACAACGCACTGCCCAGAAAATTGATACATTCATGCCATGTTGTTTTAGCACTTCCATATTTTACTTGACTCTTCAGGGTAATGAACGGATACAAAAAAAAATACCTAAAAAAATTAACTTTAATTTATTACTGTTATTTATCTTTACTGAACAAGACCTTTGTTTCTGGTGGCCCACGTGCTAGCGATACAGAATGTATCTTAACGTGGGACTCCTGCTTTCCGGGTATAATTATACATTGTAACTTGAAATATGTATTTTACAAAATGTCAAATAAACGTTTTGATTTAATGTCACACCAAAGAGGCAGTGTAGAAAAAAAGACAAGCTTTACACCGCCGCATTAGGTCTGTTCCGAACATTCGACAACATCTTAAAATAGCCAAGTGGCCTAACGATGGTGTTTTCTGTCATTCAGTCACTTGACGACCAGTCACCATATAATTAGGCATAATTATCCCATGAAAATGATCTCAATTATTGAGACACCGGCCGTGTAGCAGCGAATTTAATAGTAGGCTTATCAGATGTAGGGCCTACACCACACAGCAGAACAGCACTGGCCATGATTTCATGAGAAGGTTCACATATACGACAAGGTTATTTATGTGTGACCAAGTGACCAGTGGGGGTCGTTCGGCGGTTGCTGCATCAATTTGTATTTTCCGGCGGTGTTCTCATTTTTTTCTTCCTGTTACCAACAACGAAAATTATTTTCTTAGAAAAGAATATTAAAGAATTCTTTTTTTTTCGTTATTAAAAACGAAAATAAAATAACTTTTTCTTTACCGCTTTAATGGAAAGGAAAAATAATTTTGTTTTATTTCGAAAAAGAAAATAATTCTTTTTAATTCTTAACGAATTTTTGCAGGGGAAGTTTATTATGCACTGTAGTGTATGGCGTCAGGTGATCAAGGGCAAGATATTCAAAGGAAATATATATTATTGCAAAATATGCTATCGATATAATAATAGATATGCTTTTAAAAGCCTCTAGGCTTCCAACTCTCATTTTGTTCAATTCATCACATTATATTGAAATATAAATTAATCACAGGGAGTCATTGCTCTCAGCGAGGGCTGTGTTGAATGGCTCTACACACAGCTCAAAACCCAGAAACCCTAACTTTCGTAATAACATAATAACTGAACATATACAGAACTTAATGCTAATTCAGAAACACCATTTGATGGGCCTACTATGGGCTATGTGATGACAGAAAAATGAATCTATGTGTGTTGCCATTCTTCGACAAGACGTCAGTGAAAGCCATTGTCTTTTTTAAATACATGTACTTCATCCCGCTGTATAAAATAAAATACCACAAGTGCTGGCTTATCATGTTTATAGTGATTGGTTTTAAAAATGACTTCATTGTAAACATGGGACGTTGATTCATTGTTCGTTAAATGATGATCTAATGGCGTAATTATGATACGAAGTAATTAGGTGAATATTTAAAAAAACATAATTTGTTAATATATGGCAAAAACGTATAATCTATTTCATTGATTCACTGATCATGCAAATAATTAGTCTTTTCATTTACTATTGTTTTAGCTATTATTTTAATTATGGCACACAGACTATACGCTACAACAAATATACAAAGATTATATAAAATATCTAATGTAATGACCAAGAATTTACCACGAAGCTATACTTTATTAAAATACATGTCACAATAATCTGATTGATTTACTACAGTATAATTGTTCACATTATAAAAATAAAGATACTATTTATCGTTTAATTGATAATTTCCTAAGTTATTAAATAATACAAAAAATGCATTAATTAGGCATTTCTGATAAAACAGATATTTATTACAGGTATATATCGTTTGGCTCTAGATGATGAACATGAAATGTTTTTTATAACACAATGCAGTATCAGTAATTTAATCGGTAATTATGATGAAATATAGGCCTACATGAAACATTGTAATATTGAATGATTTTAGGTTTTTCACACATCCTTGGGGTAAAAGGGGAAATAACTAGAAAACTAATTATTAATAATATTATTATTATTATTATGATACATAATTCAATTTATTGTAAGGACATCGATTTTTAGGCCTAAACATACTATGCTGATGCAAAGATGGCCAAGACGACAGAGTCACTCATAAAAGTAATTGAATGGGGACTACACACTTTCAATTATTAAATAATAATATAACATCTTCAATATTTATATACTAATTATATATTTTTTTGGTAAAATACTCTTAGGAACTAGTTGTTCTACACACATATGTGCGGTTTTCGGTACTTACAGGGTGGTTTTTAGTGTTTAAGCAAGAGGACTGAAGTCCTATATCATCCCCCGCCATCAATTAGGTTAGACTTTTTGCGGTCACAAATATTTAAAAAGTTGATTTGTGGGGACCATTTTAAATTTCAGTAAAATCACATGCACATTTCCAAATGGGGGGTAATGTGATTGTACAATGTGAATTATTACTGATTTAAATTTTTCAGTTTTTGCGCCCACAAGAAAATATGAAGTTTATCCATGGCGGCCATTTTGAATTTCAGTAAAACCTTGAAAAAGTCACCTGCACATCTCCATATCGTAAGGAAAGTGATAGTAAAATTTGAATAATTTCTAACCTCAAGTTTTAGAGTTTTTGCGCCAAGAAAAAAATTTGCAGTTGACCTCTGGCGGCCATTTTAAAATTCGGTAGCATCTTAAAAAAACAAGCTTGCACATCCCAATGTTGCTAGGAATGTGATGTTAAAATTAAAAAAAATTGACCAAACAATTTTTTTAAGTTTTTCCCGCCCCCCAAAAAATTAAAGTTGATCTGTGTCATTTTGAATTTCAGTAAAACCTTGAAAAAGTCATCTGCACATCTCCATATCATGGGGAATGTGATAATAAAATTTGAATAATTTCTGACTTTAAATTTTAGAGTTTTTGAACCCACAAAAAATTTTAGAGTTGACCTCTGGCGGCTATTTTGAATTTTGGTACATCACTAAAAAATCACTTGCACATCCCCATGTTGCTAGGAATGTCATGTTAAAATTTCAAAAAGATTTGACCAGTAGTTTTTGCACCCACAAGAAAACGTGATGCCGGACGCCGGACAGAATCCTGGCGCGACTAAAATCCACCTTCCCCTACGGGCGGGGGATAAAAATGGTTTTCTGTATATCAAGTGATTTTCAGTATTTAGGACTGACTGATTTAACACCCCTGAAATACATTTTATTTTAGTTTAATTAATTTATTTACCATTTATGAATCCCCTGAGCTGACATTGAAACATTCTATTATTTATTTATCATGTGAGAGCATTTTTAAAACACTTCCCGAGAAATATTTTGGCTAATGTAAAACCATTTATGATGATATGAGTATCCTACGCTTCAGATACATGCTGCGTTCTAATTTGAAACATAGTGGAGGGCGGGATCTTTCTGGGCAGTCCAAATCCACAGTAGTGGGCGCCTGTGCTGTAGGCCTAATGCATAAATGGAAAATCCATCGTAAATTATAATCGCATTGTTTCTATATTAACAAGAGCACACTCGACAATAGCCCGCCGCCATTATTGAAATTGAAGTTATTATTGCGGCCACAAGGTCAAATTATTGACGTAAAATGAATAAAATCACAATAAATCGGCCATTATGAAATTTTTCACAGCCATTATTAAAACTGTCCGAGAACTATTTATTAGTACCATGCATAACAAATTTGAAGACGATACATGAAAAACTTTTCAAGTCATTGCGCCCACAAGGTCAAATTATAGACATAAAAGGCGAAAAATCGCAATAAGTCGGCCATTTTAAACTTTTTTCAGCCAGTATTGAACTTGTCCAATAACTGGACATTAGTAACATGCATAACAAATTTGGGGAGGATAGATGAAAAACTATCGCGCCCACAAGTAAATGTTAACGCCGCGATGCCAAACTTCAATTGCAATAGCCCACCTTTTTAAAAAAAAATTAAAAGGCGGGCTGAAAATGACATGAAAGCTGTAGACCTCGGGATTTTTATTATTTTCATATTCCCCCCTTTCACAAAAATCCGTGGAGGCGGTGAATCAAAACTATTTGAGCCATGAGTGAATTACGGGGACTGTGGTGCTGAAAAACTCCGGAAATTCAGGCTCTGTGGTGGCCCAAGATTTCCGGGAGGGGTGGGGGTAGTTTTACAATTGGCATCCATGGGCGGAATCCGGATTTTTACTGGAACAGCTCTAAACATTAAATTGAAAAAAAAAGTTTGTATATTCACAAAACTGATAATATTTTCTTAAACTACACAGTTCAAATGAATAAAAACATCTTATTTTTTTTATTTTAGGTTGTTTTCATGATTTTTTTTCAATTAACAAGACTACATAAGTCCAGGAGCTCCCGCTCCGAATTAGAATTTGATTTAAGCAATTTTGTATAGGGTTATTAATGTAGTCCTAGTCTAGGTCAAAAATCAAGACGCAAGACAATCAGGTCTAAGAAGCCCAGTCTAAGAGTAAGATAAGAACTAGACAGTCTGTCAGAGATTGCAAACCTCCATTGAAATTAATGATCCTAATCAGTATCCCAGTAATGGTCTACCTATCTGGCATGGTTTACCCGATATCAGGCCAATCGAGTTAACTAATAGCTGATTTACGGTCATTTTGAATTCGATATAAATTAGTTGAAAACTTAGGGTGCATCCTCCCCCGAAACCTCAAATTTAGTTTTAAAGTAATGGACTAACATTTAACACAGTTTGCAAAATATTGGGCATGTGAAAGTGAATAACGGCCGATAGAGGGCCATTTTGAATTTGATCAAGTCAAAATTTTCCAAGATGCATCCTCAGCTGAAATCTCACATTTCATTCTATAGTAATGGTCTAGCCATCTAGCACGGTTTACCAAATATCGCCCATGTGAAAGTGAATAATGGCCGATAGGAGGCCATTTTGAATTTGATCAAGTCAAAATTTTTCAAGATGCATCCTCTCCTGAAATCTCACATTTTGTTTTATAGTAATGGTCTAGCCATCTAGTACGGTTACTAAAAACCGGCTATGTGAAAGTAAATAATGGCCGATAGGTGGCCATTTTGAATTTGATCGAGTCAATTTTTTTCAAGATGCATCCTCTCTTGTAATCTCACATTTTGTTTTATAGTAATGGTCCAGCTATCTAACACGGTTTACCAAATATCAGCAATGTGAAAGTAAATAGTGGCCGATAGGCGGCCATTTTGAATTCGATTGAGTCGAAAGTTTTTTAAAGGCATCCTCTCTCTAAACGTCACATTTTGTTTTATAGTAATGGTCTAGCTATCTAGCACGGTTTACCTGATATCAGGCCTATCGAGGTAAATAATGCTGATTGTCGGCCATTTTGAATTCGTAAGTTAAAAATTTTCAGGGTGCATCCTCCCCCGAAAACTCACACTTTGTTTTATAGTAATCAGGTAATGGTCTAGCCATCTAGCACGGTTAACCAAATATCAGCCATGTGAAAATGAATAATGGCCGAAAAGGCGGCCATTTTAAATTTGATCAAGTCAATTTTTTTCAAGATGCATCCTCATCTGAAATCTCACATTTCGTTTTACAGTAATGGTCTAGCCATCTAGCACGGTTGACCAAATAACGGCCATGTGAAAGTGAATAATGGCCGATAAGCGGCCATTTTGAATTTTATCGAGTCTAATTTTTTCAAGATGCATCCTCTCCTGAAATCACACATTTTGTTTTATAGTAATGGTCTAGCCATCTAGCACGGTTTACCAAATAACGGCCATGTGAAAGTGAATGAAGACCGATAAGCGGCCATTTTGAATTTTATCGAGTCAAATTTTTTCAAGATGCATCCTCTCCTGAAATCACACATTTTGCTTTATAGTAATGGTCTAGCCATCTAGCACGGTTTACCAAATAACGGCCATGTGAAAGTGAATAATGGCCGATAAGCGGCCATTTTGAATTTTATCGAGTCGAATTTTTTCAAGATGCATCCTCTCCTGAAATCACACATTTTGTTTTATAGTAATGGTCTAGCCATCTAGCACGGTTTACCAAATAACGGCCATGTGAAAGTGAACAATGGCCGATTGGCGGCCATTTTGAACTTTGACAAAATGATTTTTTTCAAAATACATCCTCTCCTGAAGCCTTACAATTTGTTTTATAGTAATGGTGTAGATCTCTTGAGCGGTTTTCATGATATTCCACAATATCAGGCCTGTCGAGGTGAATAATGGCTGATAGGCGGCCATTTTGAATTTTATCAACTTCAAATTTTTCAGGATGCATCCTCTCCTGAAACCTTACAATTTATTTGATATTAATGGTGTAGCTATCTTGAGCGGTTTTCATGATATTCCGCAATATCAGGCCTGTCGAGGTGAATAATGGCCGATAGGCGGCCATTTTTAATTTTATCGACTTGAAATTTTTCAAGATGCATCCTCTCCTGAAACCTCACAATTTGTTTTATAGTAATGGTGTAGCTATCTTGAGCGGTTTTCATGATATTCCGCAAAATCTTTCAGTCGGATTTACCGACTGAAATATATCGCCCAAATATCGCCCATGTGAAAGTGAATAATGGCCGATAGGAGGCCATTTTGAATTTGATCAAGTCAAAATTTTTCAAGATGCATCCTCTCCTGAAATCTCACATTTTGTTTTATAGTAATGGTCTAGCCATCTAGTACGGTTACTAAAAACCGGCTATGTGAAAGTAAATAATGGCCGATAGGTGGCCATTTTGAATTTGATCGAGTCAATTTTTTTCAAGATGCATCCTCTCTTGTAATCTCACATTTTGTTTTATAGTAATGGTCCAGCTATCTAACACGGTTTACCAAATATCAGCAATGTGAAAGTAAATAGTGGCCGATAGGCGGCCATTTTGAATTCGATTGAGTCGAAAGTTTTTTAAAGGCATCCTCTCTCTAAACGTCACATTTTGTTTTATAGTAATGGTCTAGCTATCTAGCACGGTTTACCTGATATCAGGCCTATCGAGGTAAATAATGCTGATTGTCGGCCATTTTGAATTCGTAAGTTAAAAATTTTCAGGGTGCATCCTCCCCCGAAAACTCACACTTTGTTTTATAGTAATCAGGTAATGGTCTAGCCATCTAGCACGGTTAACCAAATATCAGCCATGTGAAAATGAATAATGGCCGAAAAGGCGGCCATTTTAAATTTGATCAAGTCAATTTTTTTCAAGATGCATCCTCATCTGAAATCTCACATTTCGTTTTACAGTAATGGTCTAGCCATCTAGCACGGTTGACCAAATAACGGCCATGTGAAAGTGAATAATGGCCGATAAGCGGCCATTTTTGAATTTTATCGAGTCTAATTTTTTCAAGATGCATCCTCTCCTGAAATCACACATTTTGTTTTATAGTAATGGTCTAGCCATCTAGCACGGTTTACCAAATAACGGCCATGTGAAAGTGAATGAAGACCGATAAGCGGCCATTTTGAATTTTATCGAGTCAAATTTTTTCAAGATGCATCCTTTCCTGAAATCACACATTTTGCTTTATAGTAATGGTCTAGCCATCTAGCACGGTTTACCAAATAACGGCCATGTGAAAGTGAATAATGGCCGATAAGCGGCCATTTTGAATTTTATCGAGTCGAATTTTTTCAAGATGCATCCTCTCCTGAAATCACACATTTTGTTTTATAGTAATGGTCTAGCCATCTAGCACGGTTTACCAAATAACGGCCATGTGAAAGTGAACAATGGCCGATTGGCGGCCATTTTGAACTTTGACAAAATGATTTTTTTCAAAATACATCCTCTCCTGAAGCCTTACAATTTGTTTTATAGTAATGGTGTAGATCTCTTGAGCGGTTTTCATGATATTCCACAATATCAGGCCTGTCGAGGTGAATAATGGCTGATAGGCGGCCATTTTGAATTTTATCAACTTCAAATTTTTCAGGATGCATCCTCTCCTGAAACCTTACAATTTATTTGATATTAATGGTGTAGCTATCTTGAGCGGTTTTCATGATATTCCGCAATATCAGGCCTGTCGAGGTGAATAATGGCCGATAGGCGGCCATTTTTAATTTTATCGACTTGAAATTTTTCAAGATGCATCCTCTCCTGAAACCTCACAATTTGTTTTATAGTAATGGTGTAGCTATCTTGAGCGGTTTTCATGATATTCCGCAAAATCTTTCAGTCGGATTTACCGATGTTATAAATTAGGTCAAAGTGCTGGGTCAACTTCAAGGTCAAGGTCCAAAAACCTGAAAAGGCACAACATGTATGTGCAATATGACTGTCATCGGCCCAGTACTTTTCGAGATCTGCTCCGGAAACGAAGTGCGCGTCAAAACGTCTAAATAGGTCATAGTTCTGAACCAGAAGTAGGTCAAAGTTCAAATACCCCAAAAGGCACAACTAGACCCCCTAGGGGTGTTGTGTGTAAAATTTGAAGACAATCGGACAAGTACTTTCAGAGATATGCTCCGGAAACGAATTGTTTACGGACGGCCCAACGCCGTCACATCATCATTTTCTCCTCTGCAACCTTGCGTATTGAATTCAGAATAAAAATATTTTAACCCGTCCATTAGCCACCTGGAAGTAGCCCACATACCAAAAATTGTTATCCTAGCTTATTTTCTCACAAAGTTATAGGCAAAAGAAGAGGCCAAAAAAAAACGGAGGTAGAATCCATAGCTCCCTTCGCTCACCTACGGTGACGGCGGGAGCTAATTACTCATGGCCATTCAAAGCCCATTTTCTTAAGTAAAATTCAAGTAGAAAGAAGATCTGGTGACCCGAGTTAAATTGTATATGTTCTGGATGTGAAAATTGAATAGAGATACCCAATGCCTGGTTGTATTGGGCCAAAAAATTAAAAGGCGGGCTGAAAATGACATGAAAGCTGTAGACCTCGGGATTTTTATTAGTTTCATATTCCCCCCTTTCACAAAAATCTGTGGAGGCGGTGAATCAAAACTATTTGAGCCATGAGTGAATTACGGGGACTGTGGTGCTGAAAAACTCCGGAAATTCAGGCTCTGTGGTGGCCCAAGATTTCCGGGAGGGGTGGGGGTAGTTTTACAATTGGCATCCATGGGCGGAATCCGGATTTTTACTGGAACAGCTCTAAACATTAAATTGAAAAAAAAAGTTTGTATATTCACAAAACTGATAATATTTTCTTAAACTACACAGTTCAAATGAATAAAAAACATCTAATTTTTTTTATTTTAGGTTGTTTTCATGATTTTTTTTAAATTAATTACTCATGGCCATTCAAAGCCCATTTTCTTAAGTAAAATTCAAGTAGAAAGAAGATCTGGTGACCCGAGTTAAATTGTATATGTTCTGGATGTGAAAATTGAATAGAGATACCCAATGCCTGGTTGTATTGGGCCAATGCATAAGAATACCTAGAAATCAATCCTAATAATATTTTCACTTAATAAAAATATTGAATGGGAAGTTACGTCAGCTACGATGGAATTAAAGAAAGTTACTGCTGTCTCTCATTAATTTGTAGTTTGTACACAGGGAAGCTTGGTAGTGGGATGCTCAACAAATCAGATTTACTACTTTCAAGTATTTGGTACAGTCTTAAAGGCAAAAAGTATGTAACTGAGAGAACAAGAAAATGTGTAACTGATGTAACACTTTATTTGAAAAATTGGATACTGGTAATTCAATACCTGGGACGTTACGGATGTTACATTTGGAAAAAATTTCGATCAATTTCATCTTTCTCAAATGGTGAATACTGAAGTTACTTCATCAGACTAAATTGATTGATTACTTTTATTACAGTACTATGGCCTAATTAGATATTTTGACATTCACTTTGTTTCCTGAGCGAATCTCTAAAGCTACTGGGTGGATTACAGCCATACTTCACATTTAATTGAAATCGAAGGCACCTTGTTGTTCCTCAATTGTTACTGACACCTTGACCTAGTAGGTGTTGATTCAAGCATTTTTCCCTAATTTATAACTACTTGAAATATATTCAAATAAAACATTTTGAGGAATATCATGAAAACCGTTAGGTGATATCTATACCATTAGGTAGTATAAATAACAAAATGTGAGGTTTCAACAAGCGATGTACCCTGAAAAATTTGAAAACGCGGACTATCTGTCAATTGTTATTTATTGTAATATATATGTATATGTGTATACGTAATAAATGCATATATGGGCAACTCCTGCCAGACAGCTAGACCATTACTATAAAACAAAATTTAAAGTTTCAGGGAGCGATATGCACTGAAAAATTCAACTCTTCAAAATATAGACAGAAAAATTGTCAAGAGAAGTGTAAAGAATTTGTTCAAATGTTACGTCAGTCACAATGGAATTGCCCTTCTTGTTTTATAGTAATGGTCTAGCTATCTGGCACAGTTTTCCATATATGAGCAATATTGAAATAAGTTCGAAAGTTGGTTTAAAAAAATTTATGTCAGTTACAGGGACTTTGGTTTAATATGTTGGGTGTAAATAGCTACTTTTACAATTTTCCACAAGCTTAACTCAAATATTTGTCAAAAAAACACAGGAAAAGAAAATTCACTATTAAAAAGACAGAAAAATTGTCAAGAGAAGTGTAAAGAATTTGTTCAAATGTTACTTTAGTCAGCATGGAGTTGCCCTTCTTGTTTTATAGTAATGGTCTAGCTATCTGGCACAGTTTTTCATATATGAGCAATATTAAAATAAATGGAACTATTTTGGCCAAGAGATATAGGTCAAAAAATAGGGCAAGGGCCAAAACTCCCAAAAGGCACATCTACACCTCGTAAGGGATGTGTGTGTGGGAGATGAAAGAAATCCCCCCATGGGTTTCCAACATCTGCTCCAGAAACGAAAATTCAAAGGGTCAGATGGACAGCCAGACATCTGAGGCTTTGTGTTCCACAGATGTAGAGCTTGACGGAGCTATATCGTGCTACAGCTGCTATAAGATATTCACACTGTACATTGTTACTCATCAATGGCCCATTTAAACAAAAGCTATTTTTTGAATGAATAAAGTATAATGTATGCATCAATTGGTAATTTTCTCTGAAGAAATCACAGTGATTTAATGTTCAATACCGTGTTCCTTGATACCTTATTGTTCTTTAGCGAAACATTTCCCATTGCACGTGTTATATCATCTGTATCTAGAAGACTGGAAGACCGACAGGAGTATTTCAGTCCATCAACTTCCTTGATTAAGATTTCCAGACACGAAATATCCTGTAGGATCAGAATATAAAACATTAAAAGAAAAACTCTGATGCAAGATAGTGAAATACAATAGATATGGGTGAGAGTTAACCTAAGTATGATCGGTATACACTACATTTACTTTTCAATTTTCAGTGATATTCTATATAGCTAGGGTTGCCACAGATTCCCAAGTTCGAAATTCCCTGACTTTTCCTGGCCAAAAACCTGGCTTTTCATTGTCATGTGCAGACTAGAAGATAGCAGCTCAGAGTCCAAATCTTCAACCTTCTGCATTGTTTACAATACATGACAGTGGGGAAAAATCAAACCAACACATTCACTACATTTTAGATTATAATATACAAAATTTAAATTTTTATGTCAATATATAGCATATTTATTCTAATAAATGCCCATTTTCCAATAAACGCCCCCGCCCCCCCCCCCTGATTTGAAAGTAAACCCCACAATCTGTGCACTTTTTTATCCCTAAGAAACTACTCTGATAAGCGCCCATCCCCCCTGTAATCTCAGGGGGTATTCTAATTAACGCCCCATGCGTTTATCAGAATAAATACGGCAGTTACTACTACATGTATTTCAAAATGCAAAAAAAGTTGTCAAAGACTTTTTAAAATTTCTCTAACAAATTGGTCATATAGCCTATATGTGAAAAAATCACCGTAATAAAATAAGCACCCGATAGTAGTGATGAGAATTGGTTGGAATTTTGTAGTCGATGATGGGTCGGAATTACAGTGCTATGAGCAGCCACCATTGTGACACAGGAAAAGTGGCCTTTTAATGCAGATTCATAAGGCTTAAAACCATTTTTTCTTTGACAATCATCCATATAAAGAAGAGGATGTGCACTTTGGTAGAACACCTTACTGCCTCGCCAGTCATACATGGGTCCAGGGTTTGAACCCCGCTGATCCATTGTGGGGTTTTCAGAGAAATATAATTGTTTCTCTCTTCTTAATGTGATTAGGCGATCACATCATTTCGCGCAGGGCGAAGCACTCCAGGCTCCTTCACAATCATACATCCAGCCCTAAACAGCTGATATCGTCACCAATACCTTTATAGACTATCATGTACAACTGACACAAAACAATGTTCATCATCTATTCTTTCATTGAATAAAGAGTAATTCATTGGAGATGTTCAAAGTAAAAAAGGGCATTGATTTGATAATCCTGAAAAAGATGCCCTTAAGCTCAAGCATTGACAAAGGCAACATAAGTTTACCGTATTACTGACAGAAAATACTGTGTGGGAAACGGTCTTGAAATTGTATACAGATGTGCCCCTAACAAATGGTCAAGTTCATACATTACTGCCAATAAAAACTACCAATAATACAAACTGTCAGGAATTGACTGAACCTATGAAAAAAAAGGGGCTGCAATAAGTTTAAGTGACCAATGTTTGGTTCAATACATTGGATAAAGGTTAAAAAATAATTTGGATTTCCAATACTGTATGTTACTTGTCACAGCAATAATTTATTACGATTGTTTTGTAGATATACTAGAACTGAAATTAACATTTTCTAATTGTTTTCAGTCACATTTTTGAGACTTTTACATAGATATACATTTTACCTTGGCAACAGGTATAGGTGATCCTCTCACTGCTTTATAACTTTTGATAGCTTCATCCACATAGCTGAGAACTCGCTCATATAAAGCAGTTGCTTCACGCCATTTTTTAGCTGCTTCATAAGTTTTAGCTATGAAAAAACACCTGCAACAAATTTTGAATGGTGATATGGATGTCATATATGGGAGTCCAGATTGTTAATAAACATAAATGTAAGCAGGCTTTTCACAAGGATAAGCCAGTAATTTGCAACTAATAAAATGTGGCAAGATCAATATTACTTGAAAATTGTAGAACACAATCTTAGCACTTGAATTAGGGCCAATGATACTCTGTATAATGTGTATAATGCAAGGCTAAAGTGACTGGGGACTGATAGTACAATCAATACCGCCGCGTAATTATTGTGTAATTGATGATGTATTGGTTTGTCAATTTAGTATTATGAATAATGGTTATAATAAATGAAAAACTAATGTTTTTTGTGTTCTGTTCTCTTGATGATTGGCAATCAACAATTGTGTTATTATTCAATTACAGATCTGAGTTACTTGTAGCACACTCAGTCACTGTAGTCACAAATTTTAGTCAACAATCTGTGAAAATCGTGCCGAAACAGAATGAAATGGAATTTACCAAAATGTAAAATAGAAAATCATTATTTTTTAAACGAACAAGACTACATAAGCATAGGAGCTTAGAATTTGATTCTAAGCAATTTTGTGTAGGGTTATTCATGTAGTCCTAGGGTAGGTAAAAAATCAACACGCAAGACAACTAGGTCTAAGAGACTCAGTCTAAGAGGAAGATAAAAACTAGACAGTCTGTCAGAGATTGCAAACCTCCATTGAAATTAATGATCCTAATCAGTATCCCGGTAATGGTCTACCTATCTGGCACGGTTTACCCGATATCAGGCCAATCGAGGTAAATAATGACTGAATTACGGTCATTTTGAACTCGATAGAGACTAGTTAACAAATTTCAGGGTGCATCGTCCCCCGAAACAGCGGCTATTTTGAATTTGATTGATTCTAAATTTTTAAAGATGCATCCTCTCCTGAAATATCACATTTTTTTTTATAGTAATGGTCTAGCCATCTAGCACGGTTTACCAAATAACGGCCATGCGAAAGTGAATAATGGCCTAAAGGCAGCCATTTTGAATTTGATCAAGTCGAAATTTTTCCAGATGCATCCTCTCCTGAAATCTCACATTTTGTTTTATAGTAATGGTCTAGCTATCTAACACGGTTTACCAAATATCAGCAATGTGAAAGTGAATAGTGGCCGATAGTCGGCCATTTTGAATTTGATTGAGTCGAGAGTTTTTAAAAGGCATCCTCTCCGGAAACGTCACATTTTGTTTAATAGTAATGGTCTAGCTATCTAGCACAGTTTACCTGATATCAGGCCTATTGAGGTAAATAATGCTGATTTTCGGCCATTTTGAATTCGTAAGTTAAAAAATTTCAGGGTGCATCCTCCCCCGAAAATCTAGCACGGTTTACCAAATATCGGCCATGTGAAAATGAATAATGGCCGAAAAGGCGGCAATTTTGAATTTGAATAAGTCAACATTTTTCCAAGGTGCATCCTCATCTGAAATCTCAGATTTTGTTTTATAGTAGGTCTAGCCATCTAGCACGGTTTACCAAATAACGGCCATGTGAAAGTGAATAATGGCCGAAAGGCTGCCACTTTGAATTTGCTCAAGTGGAATTTTTTCAAGATGCATCTTCTCCTGAAATCTTACATTTTGTTTTATAGTAATGGTTTGGCTATCCAGCATGGTTTACCCGATATCAGGCCTGTCTAGGTGAATAATGGCCAATAGGCGGCCATTTTGAACTTGATCAAGTTGAAATTTTTCAAAATGCATCCTCTCTTGAAACCTTACAATTTGTTTTATAGTAATGGTGCAGCTATCTTGAGCGGTTTTCATGATATTCCGCAATATGAGGCCTGTCGAGGTGAATAATGGCCGATAGGTGGCCATATTAAATTTTATCAACTTGAATTTTTTTAAGATGCATCCTCTCCTGAAAGCTTACAATATGATTATAGTAATGGTGTAGCTATCTTGAGCGGTTTTCATGATATTGCGCAATATCAGGCCTGTCGAGTCGAATAATGGCCGATGAGCGGCCATTTTGAATTTAATCAACTTGAAATTTTTCAAGATGCATCCTCTCCTGAAACCTTACAATTTGTTTTATAGTAATGGTGTAGATATCTTGAGCGGTTTTTATGATATTCCGCAAAATATTTCAGTCGGATTTACCGATGTTATAAATTAGGTCAAAGTGCTGGGTCAACTTTGAGGTCAAGGTCCAAAAACCTGAAAAGGCACAACTAGGGACCTTAGAGAACATGTATGTGCAATATGACTGTAATCAGCCTAGTACTTTTCGAGATGCTCTGGAACAAAGTGTGTGTCAAAACGTCTAAATAGGTCATAGTTCTGAACCAAAAGTAGGTCAAAGTTTATATACCCCCAAAAGGCACAACTAGACCCCCTAGAGGTGCTGTGTGTAAAATTTGCAGACAATCTGACAAGTACTTTCAGAGATATGCTCTGGAAACGAAATGTTCACGGACGGCCCAAAGCCGTAACATCATCATTTTCTCCTCTGCGACCTTGCATATTGAATTTTGATTAGAAATATTTTAACCTGTCTATTATCCACCTGGAAGTAACCCACATAACAAAAATTGTTATCCTAGCTTATTTTCTTGCAAAGTTATAGGCAAAAGAATAGGTAAAAAACGGAGGTAGAATCCATAGCTCCCTCCATCTCACCTACGGTGACGGCGGGAGCTAAAAATCATTGGCCCTACTGAATGATAGTGACTTTATCTGTTGTTCAAACTAATAAGCTGCAGAATATGACAAACCTATAAGCTTTGTATCCTGCCGCCTGTGCATCTATTTCTTCCTTGATAGTCTCATCTTCTTCTAAACCTGGCAAGTTTGGAATTTCCACTAAATTCTGAAACAATAGTAAAGAATTATAAAATTACATGTATTACATGTATTATACTATATAAATAAATTTCAATGGGAATAACCTGGATAGCAAAAAAAAGTTTATTTAGTGAAGATGTCAACTGCAGGTAACTGCAGGTGGGTTAAGGAATTAGTTGAAAAACAAAATAAATAATAATACAAATTGAATCGGCTGTACACCCGGGGCCCAAGTCATTAAACATCCTACCTTTGATCTTATCCTAACTTTCTCTAATATCCAATAGAAAAGGTAGGATTGATCCCTCCCAACTTTTCTAAAGGAAATAAGAGAAAGTTGGGATAAAATTAAAATTAGAATTTTTAGTAAGATAGACCCAGAGCTACCGGTAGTCTATTCACCTTAATTTACACTGATCAGACAGACCAAGACAATATTTGATATTCGCGAAGTTATCACCAATAACATTTAAAAAACTCGATTTATAACCATTTTAATCAGATCACCATCATCTTCAAACTTTTCTGTTCGGTCAATAGACCAAAAGCTAAAAATAAGCACTCAAACACACCTTGGTTGATGTAGTGACTCAAAATGGCTAAAAATCTGACACAACTGCTGCCAATACGCTATGCCAATACACCAAAACCACAAAACGTATATATATATTTAATCTATACATGTACCGCGTATCTATATACAAGGTGTCAAGGTATTAACCAATAAATTTTCTTGAATCTTTGACTTTGTTAAATATATAATAGTAATGGTCTAGCCATCCGGCACGGTTTTCTAGATATTACACAATAAATGCCGCAAGTCAATCATTTTGAATTTCAACCAGTTGAAATTTTTAAGGGTATATCAACACCTGAAACTGCACAGCTTGTTCTATAGTGATAGTCTAGCTATCGGGCAGTTTTCCAGATATTTATAGGCATATTAAAAAAATAATTGCAGATAGTCTGATGTACGGACAACCCGAAAATATAATGCCTTTGCTCGCTAATTGAAGAGATCAAATAATTCTTTTTCAAGCTATCATGCTAACAAACAAATTGGTTTAACATTGTCCTTGACCTTTGACATTGAACTTCAGTAAAAACCAGACAGGTGTATCGATTAAGGCGTCGATGACTATGCCTCCGTTGTTAACAGCCTCCCCCCTACTTTTTTAAAGACAGTCAAAACAAAATATTCCTTTGACCGTACCTCCCCCCCCAACCCAAAATAATTGAAACCAAATAATTATGCATTATATTTTTTAAGAAATAAAATTATCCTTTTGACCTAGCTGCTCCCCCACCAAAAAAAATTAAATCTGAAGATGCTTTTTAAAAAAACAATTAAAATAATAAAAGTAAATTAATATATCCGTTTGACCCACCTGCCCCCCTCCACCTGAAAATAATTAAATCTGAAGAGGCAATTGAAAAAAAGAAATTGTAAAAAAATTGCCTTTACCCCCTCTGCTTATTTGTTCAAATTTAATGCAAAGAAATGTAATCCAGAAAGGCTACTGCGTTAAATGAAAAAAATGTTCAAATTTTTATTTTTTACACCCTGCCGCCCCCCCCCCCCCCCCAACCAAGGCAAAAAAAAATCAAATTGGCCTTGACCCCGGCCTGACCCTCCCCAACCGTAAAGAAATGTAATACAGAGAGGCTACTGCGTTAAATAAAAAATTAAAATAAACATTTGTTAACACCCCCCCCCCCATGTGCCCACCCTGCCTGATTTGTTTTTAATTGGCCTTGATCACCACCCGTCCTGCCTCACCATCCCATTCGAACAAGACTACATAAGTCCAGGAGCTCCCGCTCCGAATTAGAAATTGATTTAAGCAATTTTGTATAGGGTTATTAATGTAGTCCTAGTCTAGGTAAAAAATCAAGACGCAAGACAACTAGGTCTAAGAAGCCCAGTCTAAGAGTAAGATAAGAACCAGACAGTCTGTCAGAGATTGCAAACCTCCATTGAAATTAATGATCCTAATCAGTATCCCAGTAATGGTCTACCTATCTGGCATGGTTTACCCGATATCAGGCCAATCGAGTTAACTAATAGCTGATTTACGGTCATTTTGAATTCGATATAAATTAGTTAAAAACTTAGGGTGCATCCTCCCCAGAAACCTCAAATTTTGTTTTATAGTAATGGACTAACATCTAACACAGTTTGCAAAATATTGGGCATGTGAAAATAAATAATGGCCGATAGAGGGCCATTTTGAATTTGATAAAGTCAAAATTTTCCAAGATGCATCCTCAGCTGAAATCTCACATTTCATTCTATAGCAATGGTCTAGCCATCTAGCACGGTTTACCAAATATCGCCCATGTGAAAGTGAATAATGGCCGATAGGAGGCCATTTTGAATTTGATCAAGTCAAAAATTTTCAAGATGCATCCTCTCCTGAAATCTCACATTTTGTTTTATAGTAATGGTCTAGCCATCTAGTACGGTTACTAAAAACCGGCTATGTGAAAGTAAATAATGGCCGATAGGCGGCCATTTTGAATTTGATCGAGTCAATTTTTTTCAAGATGCATCCTCTCTTGTAATCTCACATCTTGTTTTATAGTAATGGTCCAGCTATCTAACACGGTTTACCAAATATCAGCAATGTGAAAGTAAATAGTGGCCGATAGGCGGCCATTTTGAATTCAATTGAGTCGAAAGTTTTTTAAAGGCATCCTCTCTCTAAACGTCACATTTTGTTTTATAGTAATGGTCTAGCTATCTAGCACGGTTTACCTGATATCAGGCCTATCGAGGTAAATAATGCTGATTGTCGGCCATTTTGAATTCATAAGTTAAAAATTTTCAGGGTGCTTCCTCCCCCAAAAACTCACACTTTGTTTTATAGTAATCAAGTAATGGTCTAGCCATCTAGCACGGTTTACCAAATATCAGCCATGTGAAAATGAATAATGGCCGAAAAGGCGGCCATTTTAAATTTGATCAAGTCAATTTTTTTCAAGATGTATCCTCATCTGAAATCTCACATTTCGTTTTACAGTAATGGTCTAGCCATCTAGCACGGTTGACCAAATAACGGCCATGTGAAAGTAAATAATGGCCGATAAGCGGCCATTTTGAATTTTATCGAGTCTAATTTTTTCAAGATGCATCCTCTCCTGAAATCACACATTTTGTTTTATAGTAATGGTCTAGCCATCTAGCACGATTTACCAAATAACGGCCATGTGAAAGTGAATAATGGCCGATAAGCGGCCATTTTGAATTTTATCGAGTCGAATTTTTTCAAGATGCATCCTCTCCTGAAATCACACATTTTGTTTTATAGTAATGGTCTAGCCATCTAGCACGGTTTACCAAATAACGGCCATGTGAAAGTGAATAATGGCCGATAAGCGGCCATTTTGAATTTTATCGAGTCGAATTTTTTCAAGATGCATCCTCTCCTGAAATCACACATTTTGTTTTATAGTAATGGTCTAGCCATCTAGCACGGTTTACCAAATAACGGCCATGTGAAAGTGAATAATGGCCGATTGGCGGCCATTTTGAACTTTGACAAAATGATTTTTTTCAAAATACACACTCTCCTGAAGCCTTACAATTTGTTTGATAGTAATGGTGTAGATATCTTGAGCGGTTTTCATGATATTCCACAATATCAGGCCTGTCGAGGTGAATAATGGCTGATAGGCGGCCATTTTGAATTTTATCAACTTCAAATTTTTCAGGATGCATCCTCTCCTGAAACCTTACAATTTATTTGATATTAATGGTGTAGCTATCTTGAGCGGTTTTCATGATATTCCGCAATATCAGGCCTGTCGAGGTGAATAATGGCCGATAGGCGGCCATTTTTAATTTTATCGACTTGAAATTTTTCAAGATGCATCCTCTCCTGAAACCTCACAATTTGTTTTATAGTAATGGTGTAGCTATCTTGAGCGGTTTTCATGATATTCCGCAAAATCTTTCAGTCGGATTTACCGATGTTATAAATTAGGTCAAAGTGCTGGGTCAACTTCAAGGTCAAGGTCCAAAAACCTGAAAAGGCACAACTAGGGACCTTAGAGAACATGTATGTGCAATATGACTGTCATCGGCCCAGTACTTTTCGAGATCTGCTCCGGAAACGAAGTGCGCGTCAAAACGTCTAAATAGGTCATAGTTCTGAACCAGAAGTAGGTCAAAGTTCAAATACCCCAAAAGGCACAACTAGACCCCCTAGGGGTGTTGTGTGTAAAATTTGAAGACAATCGGACAAGTACTTTCAGAGATATGCTCCGGAAACGAATTGTTTACGGACGGCCCAACAGCCCAACGCCGTCACATCATCATTTTCTCCTCTGCAACCTTGCGTATTGAATTCAGATTAAAAATATTTTAACCCGTCCATTAGCCACCTGGAAGTAACCCACATACCAAAAATTGTTATCCTAGCTTATTTTCTCACAAAGTTATAGGCAAAAGAAGAGGCCAAAAAAAACGGAGGTAGAATCCATAGCTCCCTTCGCTCACCTACGGTGACGGCGGGAGCTAAAAAATTAATTTGGAAGGACAGACGGACAACGCGAATAAATAATGCCTCCGGTCGCAGGCGAACGGAGGCATAAAAAATGCCGGAGGGGTTGAATGCTTGTATAGACAATGAATTTAATCTGCTGAACCATGTTGGAGCAGTACTTAGCCGAAACTGGCGGCGGGGACTGCGGGCGGCGGCAGCGCAGGAAGAGGATGATAATATCCTCTTGGGCCCAACGGGCAGAGGGGTGAAAACTGACCTGAACCACCACATCATACAATCTAGCTACATCTTGAGGCTTGACTTGCTTTCGTCCAGAAATTTGTGAGCTGGGTTGGGAGCCTTCAAGTTGGGCTCTCAAGGATTCGGCCATCAATAGATTACGACTGACAGTCTTTGTCAGTTTAAGGTATGTGAGGTATGTGTGCAGATAAACAGAGTTTGGCACCTTCCCCTCCACTTGTTGACCTCTAATAATAGCTTTAAATGTCTGAAAAATATGTCAATAAATAATAAATCAATATAATATTTCACTAATTAACTAATCTGTAAAGTACTGTATATCTCAACATATAATGTGATGCCATGTATAATACCAGTTAAGATTTGAAGACTCTTAATGACATAAAAAAAACATTTGCCCTGTGTATGATACGACTACAAATTTTGATAGTCAGCAGTCCATGTGCCATAGAAATATGTGAGGTATGAATACTATTTTGCTCTACTAGGAGCGGAGAGGCACAGGACATGTGCATACATAATGTGATATTTGCCATAGGAAATGTAATCAGTTATGTCTTTTTTAAATATTTATGTTTTGCGGAAGCATTTCTATCATTCTAATATGTCTAAATACAAACACCATATTTATATATTGTCATGACCAAATGATAACATTCCAAGATGAAATGCGATGGTAAATTACTTGCAGCCCAACAGCGTCGTCTAGCAGCCCGTGGGTTGAAGGAGGTGTCAGGCTGTATAAGCGGTTAGCCTGTATGAACGCACCTGCTACACGAGGTGCATTCTTGTGACATGCATAGTCAAGTAAAAAAGTCACATTATGCGTGGAGATATAGTGATAGAAAAAAATCTACTTGAAAATTGTGCTCATTACATTTATTATCTTATTCAACTAGAAATTAAATTGTTTGAGATAATAAATACAACTGACTGGATTATCCTTCAGTTCCTCTTTAAGTCCTTGCTGGGCTTCAATTAGTTCCTTGAGTAGACTTTCATAAATTGATAGTTTACTATCAATTGTATCAGCTTGGTTAAGCTGCTGTTCACTGTCCTGTATACTCAGCAGAAATACTCGTACCTACAACACAACATTGTTATCTCCTTGCACATTGCCACATGTCATAATAGTTTCATTTAGTTCTCTAATATGTTATTTTTTAAATTAAAAAAACCATGTTTATTTGTACTATATTACACAATAGATAATGGGTGCATGAAACAAAAGAAGACACAATAAGCGTTATCAGTTTTGCTTGGATACAAAAGGAATACAGCATAAATTATTGACTCAGAATCAGGAAAAGACAATGCTGTAATTAAAAATATAAGAAATTGATACACACATGCTCATTCTTGACGGGAACTGTTCGACCCCTCCATGTTACCTCTGATAACATGGCAGCTTGTTTTTCTCTGGTCTTCTCAATCAATTCCTTTAAAAAAAGGGGCACAGAAGATTCTGAATACGCATCTTTATAATGTATACCGGTACTCACATTTATTCAAATTAAATGTACATTAATACAGTTAACTGTAAATTATCTATCAAGTATATTCACAAAAACATGCCAAAACTAGATGGGGAATTTGAGAAATATGCATCAATTATATGCCTCTGCCGTCACATGGGGTCTTTGTATGACTACTCTATTTACTCTCCCCTGACCTAGAGTTTTCTGAGTTGTCGTGATGACAATGTTTGACAACAATAAAGCTCAAGGGCAAGGTCACCCATACTTGAACTTCATCATATGGACACAGGTATTAATATAGAATCAATACATACACTGTATTGTAGCTACGGAGATATCGTGAGGACAAACTTTTATCCTTTTCAGTCTCTATGACCTTGACAAATAGGTCAAAGTCACCACTCCTTGAACTTGAGTTACATCAGATGGATCACTGATATTATCATGGAAGAAATATGGAGTTCTCTGTAACCTTGACGAATAGGTCAAGATCACCAATCTTTGAACTTGAACTTGACTTGAGTTTATCGGAGATCTCAGGGTTTGATTGCATGAGATAACTATAACGTCATAAAAAAATCTTGTTCCAGAAACAGCGCAGTAGCATAAAAATCTCGTAGTCAACAGGTTAATATAAAAGTAACACAAATTGTAGGTGGGGATATATCGTAATAAAAAAATCATTTATTAACCTATGTGACCGCCATAGCCTCGTTTTCAGTCGCACATGAAAACAGACAATGCCAATAGACTCGCACACCCCAAAAACCTATACCGTAAAAGGTGGAAAATAACGCACACCTTTTTTCTGAATTATTTCTTAACGCTCGGTATAGACCAGAGCGCGTTGTATGTTTTTTTATTAACGCTTGACTTATCACTCCCGCCAGTCTTTATTGCACTGTTGCACATGTCCTGAGTGAGTTGTCAGTATAAGTACAGTGCTATATAGGCATACTACCCTGTTACCCAGTAAACACAAAACATTTGTATGACTTTATACAATGTTGGACGTTGTATAAATGTTATACAAATGTTTTGTGTTTGCTGGGTACTCCTAGCAGTGTATGGTCAGTATACATCTAGCTACAGCGTGAGGGTACAGCTTGAGGAGGGAGATTGGCGAGGGAGATTGAATATCGTATGTCATTATGTGTATGCTGTGAGCGTGTGTAGTACACGGCTGTCAATACATTAGGTTATCAGTACTATAAAGTCAGTCATCCACAGTGCCATGTGTATTGTCAATATAGCAGTGTGCGTTCAAGCTCTGGTGTGTGTGTATAGGCAGTCTGAGCCGCATGCCCCGGCCGCATGCATGCAACTTAGCCACTCTCATTGTAGTCATGGCAGCAAGCTACATAAGTAGGAGAATTCCCAGCAAATTTCAAACCAAAAATTAGGTATCCATAATATTTTCTAGTCATAAACTCATATATAATTTAGCGAATTTCGTAATTGAGCATATTATCTCTATTACTTATCACTTTATATGGACAGGTCTCTTTTTGTTTGTGAATGACGGACTGACCGGCGTCCCCCATAACTGATGTTGCCATTGTTGGTGAATGACTTGAGATTTTTGCGCTGCATAGAACGGTGAGTGGTATCTGATGATTTTACCCTCTGAAGGGTCGATTTTACCCCTCTGCGCGTTATACAATAGGGGGCGTTATTGTCCATCCTTTACGGTATATATCAAGTTTCAAGGCACTATTGTAAATTGTAAAAAAAAATAAGTTGAAAACAAATGTTGTCGCCAGCTGGCGGCTATTTTGTTTATTGGTGGAAAGCTGGAAATCTAATCATGTCATCTCTATACTCATCGGCAACTTCACATAAAAAACTTGAGAGCTTCAATAATAATTTTCAAAGTTTAACAAGACATTTTTCAAAATCTTTGCCCTTGACCTTTGGTAAAAAGAATTGCCAGAGGGGTTGAATGTTTGTATAAATTATGAATTTGATCTGTTCGACCATGTTAGCATAGTAGCCAAAGCTGGCGGCGTATGGCAAGCGTTTTTCCATTATCAGCTTGTCACCTTGGCAAATAGGTCAAGGTCACCCATCTTTGAAGCTAACCTAGAATTTCATGAGGTATATCACTGAAATATGAGGTATATCACACAAAATGGAACTGTTAGCTTCAGTTGTTATTTAAGTATTGTGATGAGAAGAATAACCCGCCGGACAGACGGCCGGAAGGACATACTACATGAAAACATAATACCATCGCGCTGCAGAGACATAAAAACAAAAACAAAGAATTATACACACATCAAGACGGAATGTTAGTGGATCTTCCCTTCCAGCCTTAGCTCTCATAACTTGTAAGTCCTTGATAGCTGATTCATCTCCAATATTATAGGCACAATAGCGGATGTTAGGTGAAATTTCCTCAACTTTTTGTATATAAATATCTTTCACTTCATCAACAAATGCCCCAGCCAGCTTTTCATATATAGTCCTGAGAAATGTTCATAAAATGAAAAGCAATAATTGATTTCAAATGTTTTGTCACCTTTTCTTACCAGTTACAGGAACAGCTGCTCGTGACCAGATAAATCCAAATATAATTAGGATTAAGTGTTTACATGGTAAACAACAAAAAAGACTACCCCACACTTTTCTATAAAAGAATTTTATTATTCATTAATTGTAATGTTACCAAATAATCAATTTATACATGTAAATATAGAGGTCCACAGAATACAAGGAATTAGGACTAGTGTTAAAATACTGTAGATCTGGTAATCCTTCCAAACTTTCTGAACAAGAGGTTAGCCGGTCACCATAATCGCCGCCCCACCTGCGTGATAGTAATTTTTCAGGACCATCATTCCCTGGACTCTCACATTTTCTTTTACAGAATAGTCTAGCTATCTAGCACAGTTCCCATGTATATACATATATTACAGCCAATGATAGCAGCAAGTCGGCCATTTTACATTAGATCAAGTTATTGGCAATTTTGCGCACATTGAAAAAAAATAAGATGGCATTTTTATCACCATTTACATGATGCCAAACAGTGAGATATAGTTATTAGCTGCGAGTGCAAATTTCATGCCCTCAGAAGCAAAAGTTTGTTTGCTTCAACTTACATAGCCATAGACAACCTTAAGTATCAAGGGTTGAAAATACAAGTACCCTGCGGTTCTGAACATTATTTGAGAGTTTTATTATGTAGCAAGATAAGGAGTGATCAAGTTATCATCTACCTTAAGATCTATTCAATTAGTTTCACTAATCTTGGAATATTTCTGGAACAGCAGTCTAAATTGGATAGCGTACACATCAAAACAGGTACAACTCTTTAACATGAGAAATAAAAGTTTTCAAATAATTATTTGCCTGAAAATTAAATGACAATGTAGAAAAAAAAACTGCGGTTTTGTAAGTTAGTGCATTAAAGCTAGTTGAATATACTAGAGCCTGACCGTACTGAAGTGGAGCTTGCGTCGACCTTCAGGGTTATTGTTCTACGGACAGCTAAAATGGAGCTGTCTCACAATAATTATTAAAACTGCTTAACTGTTTTGCTTATATTAATCAAAAGACCAAGTCATTTTAACTGTTTAAAGTATTAAAATCCCGTGGGTGTTTCTCTGAACTTTAAAGTCTGAAATTTGAAGTCCAAAAGTCTGAACTCTTTAAGTCCGAAGAAATCTGAAGTAGCCTATATTGTTCAAACTCTGAAATTCCAAGACGGAAGTTTAAAATCCGAAGGACTAGGTCTGTCAGAAGTATATCCAAAGTCTAAAATCCAAACTCTAAGTCTAAAGTTCAAAGTTTGAAGTTCGAATTCTGATGTCTGAAGTTCGAAGTTCGCCCAAAGTCTTAAATCTGAAGTGTGAACTTCAAAGTCAGAAGTCCAAAATCCGAAGTCTGATGTTTGAAGTCAACGAAATTTTGCTGGAGTTGTCCAGCAGCATAAACATAGGTTGATAGCTAATAGATGTATTGTTAATGGCTTTTGCCGCTACAGTTATTTGTTTTCAAGATAGCTACTAATCTATCAACTTCTGCTTCCTCATACTTCACATAGCCATCACATACCACTGGGGAATTGCTTTGGTGACATTTTGATCCCCATATTATCAACCCTCTAATTACTATGGCCACTAACGAAGAAATGCTTGTTAGCGCATTTCAGGAAAAAGTTGCCATCAGATCTTCTTTTAATTTGGCAAAAATGTTCAGCTATGTCAGCCAATGACCTGATTAACTTTTGGGATCAAACAATTTCAGCGGCTATTTTGAATTTTGTAATATTCACTTAACCCAAGAAATGCAAAATGACTGGACCATGAATATAAAACAAAATGTTATGTCTCACACAAGGATAACCCATGACAAATTTCACACTAAAAAATTCAAAATGGCTGCCAGTCGGCCATTTTTTTTATTATTATCACGGAAATCTTGCATGATAGCTGATCTAAGAATTTCTAACCTCATTAACTATTGGGAGCAAACAATTTAAAAATAGTGGTCGAGCGATAACAGAGGGCTGCTTTCATGTTCGTTTCCTAACAACTCTTTTTAGTTAATTACAATTACAATGTAATTGTATTTGTAATTGAAAAAATATGTGGCAGTGTGATCGTAATTGTATTTGTAATTGGAAATTTCATGGTCGTAATTGGGTCAATTACACTTCAATTACAGTGTTTTAGACATTTAAATTTCATAAAAACACATAATATCGAATGAGTTTATATGATCATAGACGAGGATACACTGTCCCCATTTAAACACTGTCGCGATACGCTGAAATTCCTGCCCGAGCGGCAGTTTCGTTTAAATGAAACAAGTTATCATTTCATACGGGGGGAGGGTGGTGGAAGGGGTCGGAGAAGGCCACTTGCAATCGGCATGAATCAGCACACGGTGTAGCAGTGTGTAGGCACACACACTGCTATGGAGTGTAAGACGAGGACTGCCAAAATTATTTACCTATATTTTAAAATAATTGAGCCTTGAATGGAATAACACACCCTCGGGTCAATAGCACATTTTTTTATTTTAGCCAAGATCACATTCTGTGGGATTGACAAGTAATCATTTTCTTATTCAACTAATTATATAATTATATATAATTATATTAACCTTTGTCCTGCTATGCCCGGATATATACGGGGTTAAGGATGTTTTAGATCAATAAAAATATCACCTAATTTTGATAATATAGTTTTTAGTAGATGCTTAGATGATCCAATAATTTAATTTGAGACATGTCTATTTTTTCATAAATCGTAATATTTCTCGTCATTGTATTTTTAGTCATTTGAAGCTGGAATTGCTAACGCAATTTCCAGCCTCAAATGACTAAAAATACAATTGAAACAATTCAGCAGGACAAGGGTTAAGGAGTCGAGCATAGTCAAGCATGAGGGTCAATACGTGATAGTAATCAATCCAATCTTGTCTTAATGTCACTTTATTGGACCGACGATTTCACACTATAAAATAATCTGTAATATATTACTATATTTATGAGGTTATATATGCTAGTTGAAATTGTGTATTTAAAATATATAGATACTTTTGATTATCTCACACCCATATGTTTATTTGTTTTTAAATGCAAAGTGTATGCAGCCACGTGGTATTATTATGGCAAGGACAACATCTCAGTGTCTCCTTGTGGTTGACAACATCTCAGCAGTTTATTGGTCTACGATAGATCAGTACAGACATCAGCGACTGGGGCGGGGTGCTGTAGGTGACTCCAATTCAACACTTACAGTATAACTTGTCTTGACCGGTCACCAGTTTGTACGGCCACCTCCTCTCAACGGTCACCATTTGGAGTTCCAAATGCATTTTCTGTATAAATGACCTCCAATGACCGGCCACCTCAATGACGGGGCCACGGCCAGTGATATTTTAGCAACCAGTCAATTTTTTACCTCCAATTTCCGGCCTACATATATCGGCGGCCACTTTTTGTCGGCCAATTTTATAAAATCGTCAGCTTAAAGAACAGACATTGCGGCGAAAAGATGATAAGTGCTGGCATAATTTTCGCATTGGTTGTTGTAATATTAGGACACGGCCAGTGAATATCCAGGACCAAGTCAATATTTGACCTCCAATTACCGGTAACTGGGCATGGGATATATATGTAGGTTGATTATTATATCATCAGCGGCAGCCACTGGCGTTAATTTTATACAGATTGTTAAACGCCCACAGCCAATAATAATCAGCTTCTGATCATAATATTACCGGCCACTATACATCGGTCAACAAATCACCTTTTGACTTTCAATTACCGGCCACTATATCGGCGGCCACTATAATAATGATAATACAGTATTTATAGTACATATGTCAGTATTAAGCGCTAACAATATCTCTGTTAATATAATAAAATCGTCAGCGTGAATGCCAAACATCACAGCAAAACAGTGCTGGCGTAATTATAATTATTTTTTCATATTTCTGAATGAAATAATACCGACTCTATGTCGATCAATATAATACAATGTTCAGCATGAATCGCGGAAATCACGGCAAAACATTTTTACGTTTTCTTCAAACTACTGAACTTCAATTACCGGCCACTGTGGACTGCCATTGGCCGTTTGTATGAATAGTCACTCTTGTCACTTATGCTCGCGATGTAGGTGTTAAAGACGACTGCAACTGCTCTGGACTGACCCTATGAACGCTGCGGCATCCAAATCCACTGCTGTATTCCATGTGGAAAAAATCACATATTTCATTTTGACTATTTATGCCTAATGTGGGAGCGCTGATACAGTATGATAGTTTGAGTAAGGTGATTAATTAGATGTTAAATATTACGCATGTATGCATAGGCAAACACGTGATATTATCCCAATGATGAATAAATGCCGGCTCAGCGTTGTAGACGGCGGAATGACATTAATACAAGAATGCAGCGATGTCCCGTGATGACGGGAATGCCACACGTAAAATCTCGCAACATATCGCTACATGTGCGGTGAACGACGAGACGTGACGATGACCTGTGGGCGGGTGTTCTCAATCGATCACAGTGAGCCTTCAAATGATTGACAGCTCAACCAACAGTGACAGCATGTATATGATCAGACGTTCAACCAGACAGCCGTTGTGTTTTATTATATTTTCTCGCTTCTTGGCGCTAAACAGTCAAGTTGTGTGTGTCACCAACACACACCCTTAACCGGCCATGAATATATTATTGATAAAGAACTATTATTACGGGTGGTGATTAGCAACTTGCATCAACTGGCCTTAGTACTAAATCCATATATAGGATAATACATATTACTTAAAATAATTATAGTGTATTAATGTAATAAACATCATTTTTGTATACATCAGTATTTGATAATTATCATGATTAGCAAATCGCATCAACTGGCCAAAGTACTAAATCCATATATAATACATATTATTTAAAATATATTGTATTAATGTAATTAAACACAATTTATAAATACATCAGTATTTAATTTCATGATTAGCAAATCGCATCAACTGGCCAAAGTACTATATATACCATGTATACAGCCATATATTATTTGAGATATATTTTAATAAAAATTTATTAACAAAACACTTATCAAGAAAAGATGAAACAGATGTTTGCAAAATTGTAACTGTAAGCAATGATTCTTTTGATTTTGTAACATGAAAAAATCCATAGAAAACGGAGAATTCTCCGTTGAGACTTAAAATCTAGTGGCGTTCAAAGTGTCAATTAGCCCTGTCTGACGGGAAGTTACTCTATTACTGCAATAAACAGGAGACTCCAATCCAATGCTGAATCAATGGTGGCTCGCCATCTGCGACATCGAACCAGCAGCAAACCAATAGTGGGTCAACGTGCCGCGTTCAATGAAGAGGCAGTTGAGCATCGCTGTGCCAATGCCGGGTCAACAGCTCACGATGCTGGTCCAGCTTTGACACAGCGTTGTTATTCTTCTCTCCCCTGTTATCTTGGAACGGCGAGCACACCTTTTACTGCTTGGCCAGCGAATAGTCAAATTTATTTTTCGCTTGAAACATATATTTTTTACTCTGGAAATTTAACTACACATTTTTTTTGGAAGGCAATATATTAATATATATTACAATAATTTGTTGGCAATTTAATTCGCATACCGCCTTGTAACGTAAAATTAAATTTAAAAAGATTAAATATATATTTTATATACACCTAATGATTTATATACACCTAATATACCCTAAGGGGTGCCGATTACCGGTCACTAGGACACACTCATACTGATATGTAGAGTCAAAAGGCAGTATCTGCTTACCGGAAAAGTGAGCAGATGCTCTGCTCTGCAGCAGAGCAGCAGACAGATCTCCACGTGTCGTGCCCAGCAAACACGACACGTTGAAACAATGATGGTTTAATGTTGACCAATAATAAAACATCATTGTTTCAACATGTCGGTTTGCTGGGTGTTTACTATTTATGTATGTTTCTTAGTTTCTTAGTTTGCGTATACTATTATACTTTATGGCGGGCGGCGGCAAACGGCCGCGCTTGTTTCACGCCGCCTACCAGTACATAAAAACGTAAATTAAGCATTGCCAGCTTATCATTTTGAGTGCAAAAACATGTCTGTGGTATAAAAAATGACACTTCTGATGCCTTATCCGGCCACCTATGTCAAATCTCAAAAAAAAAAAAATTGAAAAAAACGAGGCCTCCTATGAGAGGCCACCTGTCTTGAACGGCCACTTTAGGCTTGCATTAGTGGTAGCTGCTTGAAAGAGGTTCTACCGAATTTCCATATGACCAAGCACAAAAACGTAATGGTTGGCTATATCCATGGGGACTACTAGCCCCGATTGTCTTAAAACTACTCTCAGCACCTTCGGCGTTAGGGTTCCATCAATCAATCAGACCTAGCACAATTAGATGTGAAAATCTTCATTAACAAATCGTTCAATGACAGCGAACCCTCCTGTCCAGGGACACGCCCCAAAATAAACTTACAAGGACAGGTTTACAGGGTTCCAACAAAAAATTGCTAAGTGAATTCAAGGACTTTTCAATGACTAAATGTATGTTTTCCAGGACTTAAATGCCACTATACCAGCTAGTAAAGGATCCCACCATTAATTACTGGGGGGGGGGGCAGGAGGAGGCCGCGGTTTTTTTATATAAACAAATTATTCGTTTCACTTCCTATCAGCAGAACTTTTTTTTTTCACACTGCCTCAAGAAAAAAATATTTATTTCACTTTAAAAAAACTCCTGTCCACAAAGTTTTATCCGAAACTAGCCTTAGTATTGAATTTAAAGGTTAAGGAGCCCAGCAAATTGAAAGGGTCGCTTAATTATGCCGAGCGAAGCGAGGCCCAAGTTTTTTATAAGGACCAATAAATATTTATTTACAGCATGTCCTTCAGAAAATTATTTATACACTGTATCACGAAAATTTGAGATGAAAAAAATTATTTCAAAAAAACTCCAGCCCCCACCCTCCATTGGTATTTGAATGGTGGTCGTCAGAGAAAAATATGTACTGAACTGGTGATTTCTGATGGGCCCATCTGTTGTATCAAATATTTCCTAATACATAACATCTTATAATTGTATTTATTCATATGGCCCCTTTCAGAATTCTAGTTTGTTAAGGACCTGTATAATGCATAAAAAATGAAGAATAGCTAACTGGTCATAGAAAACAAAATTCCATGGACCAAACGCATTCCAGGACTTTTCCAGAACATTTTAACCAGAATTCCACTGTTTCAGGACAATCAGAAAAATTGTGGTTTTTCCAGGACGTGTGGGAACCCTGGGTTTAATACACATCTGATAGGACTATTTATGGATAGTACAGGAGGCATCGGATTTAATGGATCATTATTATTTTAATTTTATTTTAATTTATGTGTATAAGTAGATGTACCAATATATAGTGCTTTAATCAAATAGTATTGATCAAATTTGTTGTTCTGTAAAATCAAGCTTTTTTGTGTAAATGCGTTCAGTGTTATACACCTATATATCATAGACTCGTTTATTCCCATGTAAATTTTTTTATATTAAGGATCGCTTGTGCAAAAGAAAATACTTCGACCACACATTTTAAAATTGATGCAAGAAAAATACTAGTCTCAACTCTGTTATAGTTGTTTGTTTGTATTCGGTGGCCATTTAGGAATTTATGTGTTTTGCAAATGCCACAGGTGGTATTCACGGCTACTTTTTTATGTTAATTTTGCTGGCATTAGTAATAATTGTCCAATAAAAGGTTTGCAAGAAATATATATAAAAAAAAAATATTTTTTCAGTTTTTCAGGGTCATTTATCGACATATTGTGTCATTAAAACAAAATAAATTGTTTTCTCTTTTTATAACATTTACATTCACACTAAGATATACGAGTTATTTGATGTCCATTATCCACCAATGTTATGGTCCAAATGAAAAAAAATGGTATTTAGTCCATTTCGCTTATCCGAAACTGGATTTTGGAACTTCCCCAAGGTGGGATTTTCGGGAACTTTTAAAAAAAAAATTTCAGGACTGAGTAATTCCTGAAAAAATCAGCTAGTTTCGAATTTATTCCACATCAAAACATAATTTTCCTGGACTAATAAACTTATCAGTGCATTAAACATAAATAATTCTTACGAAAATTGGACTTTGTTTTTGGATGAATTTATTCTGTTTGTGATACTAAATGACCAATATAAATAAATAACTACCGGTAGGTAAAATATAAAAATATTTATTCGTTCATCGCTGGATAGTTCCTATATTATTTTTGATTGTTAGTCTAGGCTTTGATTGTATTTTTAAATGACATAATAATACAGTATCGGGACGTTTAATCCAGCGTCATACATTCCAGAAAATATATAAGCGTTACCAAAGAAACCAGTGTTGTCGTCATTATGCATGAAACAGATAAAAAATAAACTGCTGCAATATGATTAACTCCGTATTGAAAACACATCTTCTCCTATTGCTTTGATATTTAAACGGGCTGAGGCTGTTGTTAACAAATATGTCTTTTATTACATCAATTTATTTGCATACATCCACCTATTATTTGTAGACCTGCCGACGACACATCCTGAATTATACCCTCATATACAGCAAAAAACCTGTCCAAACCGAACCCTGTCCAAACCGGAATAAAACTTTGTCTCCAAGGCATTCCGGCACAGTGTTAGCCAGCGACCCGTGCACCTGTTTTTTTGACGGGTATACAGTCAGAATGACGGGCAAAAATTGTCCAAATTTCACTATAAAGGAGGAAATACACGGGCAATTATACAAAAATTCGGAAAAAAACACAGGCAGTTGTCTAATCCTAGCTAAGACATTGCATTCCGGTATGTACAGGTTTTACTGTATCACAAAATTAAATGTGTTACTAAAATTTCGCTGACTTTTTTTATTACATACGTGGCATAGTCGCGGTATGAATAGAAATAGTGGCTTAAGATGTCATGAAAATTTGTTGAGAGTTTATTGAAAAATGATTTAAAGTCATGCAAAACAGAGCGTTTGTGAGCACTTCGAGGGAAAAAAAGGCTCAACACTGCTAATGAGAATGCTGTACTAGTGCAATGATAAAAAATATTCTTCTCATTTCTTATTATAATCCTATACTAAATACATGCAACATGGTATACAGTAAGTGTTACTCTACTGATGTCAGGATGAGTAGCGAAGTCCCATTTACTTTTTGCTAACATGGTTTCTACAAGTTTGACAATATACAGTAGTATAATATTACGTTGTGAAATCACAAGGACAGGGTGATATAAGAAATAATTCTAATCAAGCTGAAACTTCTTCACACTAGACTTGAAGATTAATTTTTGGCAGATTATGCTATAACGTTAATATACAGTAGCGCTCTATACATACCTTTTCAGGCCTACTTGATTTTCTATTTTATCATTCTAATTTTTAGTCTTTAAATCAGGCCTCACTCATGTTGAAACTCAATCTAGTTCTATTATAATGTTGATTTAATGTTGGCCAGCCATCGGCGATTCTGGTCTTTAATTAACGTGTCGGGTTTGATGTATTGAGCAATGTTGTGGTAATGTTGAAAGCGTGTCCTAGAAGGAGAATCAACATTAACTATTTATTTGAACGATTACTCAAAAACAAGACTACATAAGTCCAGGAGCTCCCGCTCCGAATTAGAATGTGATTTAAGGAATTTTGTGTAGGGTTATTAATGTAGTCGTAGGCTAGGTCAAAAATCAAGATGCAAGACAACTAGGTCTAAGAGGCTCAGTCTAAGAGTAACATAAAAACTAGACAGTCTGTCAGAGATTGCAAGCCTCTATTGAAATTAATGATCCTAATCAGTATCCCAGTAATCGTCTACCTATCTGGCACGGTTTACCCGATATCAGGCCAATCGAGGTAAATAATGGCTGATTTACGGTCATTTTGAATTCGATATAGACTAGTTAAAAAATTTCAGGGTGCATCTTCCCACGAAACCTCACATTTTGTTTTATAGTAATTATTTGTTTTATAGTAATGGACTAGCTATCTAGCACAGTTTATCTGATATCAGGCCTATCGAGGTAAATAATGCCGATTGTTGGCCATTTTGAATTCGATAAGAGGTGAAAATTTCCAGGGTGCATCCTCCCCCGAAAAATCACATTTTGTTTTATAGTAATGGTCTAGCCATCTAGCACGGATTACAAAATATCGGCCATGTGAAAGTGAATAATAGCCGATGGGCGGCCATTTTAAATTTGATCAAGTTTAAATTTTTCAACATGCATCCTCTCCTAAAATCTCATTTTGTTTTCTAGTACCGTATATCGCGGCGTATAGTAGGCTACTTTTTTCCTTTTTGGAGCCCGTTTTTGGCCTGGTGCTTATTATCCACCGATGCTTACAATATATTGATTTTGCTGAGATTTCTCACTCAAAATTTTGATAAATAAGCAGTCTCACGTCTCCTGAGCGAACTGTGATCTCCTTCCTAACTCCTTGTATTTTCGCCCAAAAATGGCAAATTACTTCAGCAGCTATAAATATATACTCTAATACACTTAAGATGTCTAGTGAAATGACAACCTAGAATTTATTTGTCTTTTAAATATCCGATAAAATCATTTATTAATGTTATTTAAATAATAATCTACTCGTCAGACATCGCTAGGCCTACTTCATCATGTGTATAAAACTGTATTGCGCTGATTGCGTGCCCAGTGTGAAGCTTCTATTCCATTCACCAGATGTCGCTGTCGGCGGCGACGTGATGTGCCTATCTTATACACTGTATACGGCTTGATTATTAGCAGGTTTTATTATTATAGGCCTACATATTTCACTGCATTATATATTTAAGTCAATGGTATTCTAAAATACAGACGAAATGTATCCTGGTAGAAGTTTGAATAATATTAGAACGCTAATACAATAGGTTTCACGACAAAAAATATAATATAATAATAAATAATAATAATTATTCTCTTGATATAATTGCCACACTCCTAAATCCATACATATACATGATAGACATTAAATGTATGCTTGTAATAAATCACCTTGACAGTGCTGTCACCAATACATACATGTGCCATTTCATTATTGTTACTCTAAATAAAAACTTGTACGTTGTTATACAAAAATGATTTTTATTTGTTGTATTTAAAAAAAAATTAGCTAGATTATTTCGCCGTTTCGGCCGTCATAAACGGTAGGCATCCCATTGAAGACTAGACTGTAAGCCTATTCACCGGATGGCGCTTTTCCCGTCATTTACCTGACTATAACTGCTTTCACCAGGTGGCGCTAATATGTTATATCGTGGTCAAATCAACACTAAAACAAAAATAAATATAATACTCAGATAGTTCTTCCTAATTTTATATTTTCATAGTGTTTATAATATTTCTTTTCATCAAATCCTTTCATTTTTTTTATATAATCTTTATTAGCGAATCAATTATATCCTTATGTCACCAGCTGAGTTGAACCACATTCTAAATGCCTTGAGTAATAAAGACATACCACACACACACACCCCAGACAGACTGTGTAGATACTCACCACCCTGGTGCTTAATATCCACCGGTGCGTACTATCTGTGTTTTTTGGTACAAATATTGGTACCTGCGTACTATACACAGGTGCGTACTATACCCCGCAAAATACGGTAATGGTGTGGCCATCTAGCACGGTTTACCAAATAACGGCCATGTGAAAGTGAATAATGGCCTGTAGGTGGCCATTTTGAATTTGATCAAGTCAAAATTTTTCAAGATGCATCCTCTCCTGGAATCTCACATTTTGCTTTATAGTAATGGTCTAGCCATCTAGTGCGGTTTACCAAATAACGGCCATGCGAAAGTGGATAATGGCCGATAGGCTGCCATTTTTAATTTGATCGAGTCAATTTTTTTTAAGAATCATCCTCTCCTGAAATCTCACATTTTATTTTATAGCAATGGTCTAGCTATCTAACACGGTTTACCAAATACAGTAGTTATTCGTTATAACACGATCGGTGGGGTCCATAAGTACGAATCGTGTTATAAGCCGATCGTGTTATACGAAATGGCCCGATTTTATCTAGTACTACTAGATACGATATGACTGGAGATACACGGGATGCGGTAATATAAATAACTGACACGGGACAATATACTAGCTTGTAGCATAACGTTGTTTCCAGGCCCTATTTACTGTAAGAAATATCGGAGTTTCAGAAGTTATATTAATTATTATTTG
This sequence comes from Flabesymbios commensalis, assembly GCA_964017125.1. Taxonomy (NCBI): domain Eukaryota; kingdom Metazoa; phylum Annelida; class Polychaeta; order Terebellida; family Flabelligeridae; genus Flabesymbios; species Flabesymbios commensalis. The sequence goes on along the minus strand of OZ024904.1, from coordinate 56,283,173 downwards.
TAAATAATAAAAATGTGAATTGGTTGAATGTGTCTAATATAAGCAGTAGAAGTAAAATTAGTTGAATCAGAAATACAGGACTCGTGCGTGAACAGAGTGACACTGTGTATACAAGTTCGTGTCATGTACAGTGTTTAATGACGTCATCGTTTCGAGAGTAGAGGTGTCAAAATCTCGTGTAATATCACTCTCAACGTGAGATCATACGATTAACATGTGACGTTGGCGGACAATTTCATGCTTAATTGTATGTTCAAATATTTATAACACGATTTTTCCAGAAAAATGGTAAAAAAGATAGTGTAAAATTTTGGGATCCATGGTTGCATCGTGTTATATCCGATTCGTGTAGTAACGATTCGTGCTATAACGGATAATTACTGTATCAGCAATGTGAAAGCACGGTTTACCTGATATCAGGCCTATCGAGGCAAATAATGCGATTGTCAGCCATTTTAAATTTGATAAGAGTTAAAAAATTTCAGAGTGCATCCTCCCCTGAGAACTCATATTTTGTTTTATAGTAATGGTCTAGACATCTAGCACGGTTTACCAAATATCGGCCATGTAAAAGTGAGAAATGGCTGATAAGCCGCCATTTTGAATTTGATCAAGTTGATTTTTTTCAAGATGCATCTTCTTCTGAAATCTCACATTTTGTTTTATAGTAATGGTTTAGCTATCTAGCACAGTTTACCTAATATCAGGCCTGTCGAGGTGAATAATGGCCGATAGGCGGCCATTTTGAATTTGATCAGGTTGAAATTTTTCAAAATGCATCCTCTCCTGAAACCTTACAATTTGTTTTATAGTAATGGTGTAGCTATCTTGAGCTGTTTTCATGATATTCAGCAATATCAGGCCTGTTGAGGTGAATACTGGCAGATAGATGGCCATTTTGAATTTTATCGACTTTAAATTTTTCAAGATGCATCCTCTCCTGAAACCTTACAATTTGTTTTATAGTAATGGTGTAGATATCTTGAGCGGTTTTCGTGATATTCCTCAATATTAGGCCTGTCGAGGTGAATAATGGCCGATGGGCGGCCATTTTGAATTTTATCAACTTGAAATTTTTCAAGATGCATCCTCTCCTGAAACCTTACAATTTGTTTTATAGTAATGGTGTAGATATCTTTAGCGGTTTTCATGATATTCCGCAAAATATTTCAGTCGGATTTACCTATGTCAACTTCAAGGTCAAGGTCCAAAAACCTGAAAAGGCACAACTAGGGACATTACAGAACATGCAAAATGACTGTAATCGGCCCAGTACTGTTTGAGATCTGCTCCGGAAACGAAGTGTGCGTCAAAACGTCCAAATAGGTCATAGTTCTGAACTAAAAGTAGGTCAAAGTTTATATACCCCAAAAGGCACAACTAGACCCCCTAGAGGTGTTGTGTGTAAAATTTGAAGACAATCTGACAAGTACTTTCAAAGATATGCTCCGGAAACGAAATGTTCACGGAAGGCCCAACCCGCCGTAACATCATCATTTCTCCTCTGCGACATTGCGTATTGAATTCAGATTGAAAATATTTTAACCTGTCTAATATCCACCTGGAAGTATTAAACCCACACAACAAAATTTTTTATCCTAGCTTATTTTCTGACAAAGCTATAGGCAAAAGAAGAAAACGGAGGCGGAATCCATAGCTCCCTCCATCTCACCTACGGTGACGGTGGGAGCTAATAAAGGTGCTGGTAGGTAAGCTATATAAACTGCTGTCCAGGGCTGAATGGTGATATCTGCATCACTCAGAATAAACAACAACATACTATATAACAACATACGGTCATTGTTTTGTGCTTGCTGTGAAGTTAATCGTCATTTAGTCGATGTTCGGGTTAGAGGAATATACAATATCAATCTAGGATAGTTCTAGCTGAAAAGAACAAATGTCATTTTTTAGATATTTAAAAATAAAATAGATTCAACCCACAGTGTAGAATATTACTTAATCGAAGGCAGTACAGCGAGATGTGGCGAAGTGACAGAAGGGATGGTGGGTATACACCTACATGTAAGGCTCAGCCAACGACAGGCTGTAGTACATTATCTGCTCTGCAAAGGCAAAAGGCGGTATCTGCTTACTTGTAAAGTGAGCAGATGCAGGCTTTGCTCGGCAGTTGTAGTTGAGTTCTAATGTACATGTAGGCATCGCGATATCATGTGGTTACTGACAGCCAATCAGCAGATGTTACAGAAAATGGGACACTTCAGCGATGTTGGCCCAGGATTGAAACAACACTGAATCAATGTCATTTGTTTACTGGTCTATGGTAAATGTTGAAAGGTCCAGAGATGTGACTGACCCAGATATTGTGTGTGTGATTGGTCACGGAAGACTATCTCGTCCAATGATGTGCCTATGATGTAGATCAGCCATGTTTTTACCACAATTGTGGCTATGGACTGCCAGTCTAATCAAAACAAAACTACCATCCCGGTTGTATCCCATCAGATATGAGTTAAGACCAAGGGTTAGATTTTCAAAGGCAATATATATTATTGCAAAATATTGTATCGATATCATAATAGATTTGCTTTGGAAAGTAGGACATCTGCTAGCTTGGGCCCACTATAGAGTATGTGATGACAGAAAACTGGATAAATACGTCCAATACGTTTTGACAACATGTAGGTGATAGCCATTTGGGACACACATCAGTGCTCAAATATCTGCTTTTTGAACCATTATAAAACATTATTGGAATGAGTTTCAATAATATAAAAATGCACAGGGTAGAACTGTGTGTCGGGCACGCAAAGCTACAAGGCGAGAGTAGGGCCTACCCTATTGGCACAGCAAAAAAGTGATATAAAAAAATATATTTTGTTTGATATACTGTATTTGTATTGGAATTTTTTTCAACAAATAAAACATGATTTTCGGGGTTCTTGTTTGTGAATTTTCAGGTTTATTTTAACCCTTTCACCACTGAAGCCCGTTTTTATGCAGTGGTGAAAGGATTAAGGACACTTAGATTTTTAAGTGAGCAACTAAAATATGTCAGTACCCTGATAGAACACTTTCCCAAATTTTGATTTAGAGCATTGATTATACATGTTTTGTAGTTTTTGGTTGACTTGACTGTCTATTATCTCCCACCACAGATTAAAGTGAGCAGATTTTATATTTACAAACACAATCTGAAAGCTAAATAAAAACAATACCATTAAAAATAAATTGTATGTACTTACTTTGCATTACTGAACATCTCCATAGCAGTTACCCATTTCTCTAATTCAAAATAATATGTTCCTTTCATCCAGGCACAATAAGCCTTTAAACAAAAATAAAGCATCAAAACCAGATCAATGCTATTATGTACATTATTGTCAAGATCCTATACCACATGACAATAATAAGTTCCAATTTTTTTTCATGAGTTTCCCTTAATTTTTTAATTCACTAATTATTCCTTGACTAGCAAACATGACTTTCCCTGACTTACCGAGTGAGTAGGCACTCTTGAAAAATTGTTAAACCTGTCATTACCAACAAAACATCACATGTATGCACTAAACATTATATATGCATGGGAAATACCATCCATGGGAGATTTCCACATTCCAACAATTAATTTATCAGGAGCGCAGTACAGACAAGGATATTTAATTTAATTATTATATGTATATTTACTGTAGCCTAATAGGTAATTTGTAATGCCTTTGGTCTAATAACTGTTACTGTTAAAATTTTTCAGTGCAGGGATAGACTTTTGAAATCAGAATCTTAACTCATTTTAGACAGTGCTCAAGATATCTCCAGATATCTCTGGCAAGCTACTTCGCCAGTACAAGATGGAGCCCGAGATAACTTGTGTTATGTGACGTCATAAAAAGTACATTTTTAAAAATGTCCCGTCCACAGAAACATGTATGTACTCAGAGTGCCGTCTTCAATGAGTTCAAAGTTTATATCCATGCTGAAAGATCCTGTATTTATAGTGGCCATAGACCTGAAAAAATATGTAGGGCCTAATAAACTAAGCCTTTGATGACCTTTTTAAAATGAGCAAATCTTTGGTCTTCATAGTACAGTGCAACCTGTACATACTGGATCCTGTGCAAACCGGAATCCTGTCTATACCGAAATAATTATTTGGTCCGGAATTAATTACACTCAAAACAATACTAATTAACCTTCTCCAAACCGGAACCTGTCTACTCCGAATACCGGATTCATTATTTTCCCCAAATGCATAAATTGTATTGTATTTCACCTGTCCAAACCGGAATCGATTTTTTCTGAAGATTTTTTAAAAATCGCATGCGGTGCACTAATGGTTAAACAGGGGGCGGCAAGGTGGCGTAACATCCTGCTTGTTATCTGGTTATGCAATGGGGAAGGTGCGAAGTTAGTGTTGGTAACACCCTTTGCGTAAGATTAGAGAACCTGTGAGCGCCTTTACTTTGAGATTGGTAAGATATTTTAACAACATAATGGATTAATAAAATAATTGGTGAGCAAAATATTGTAACAAAATGTTTGACTAATAAAATATTAAAAGTTGTATCAATTCATAAACAGATTAGTGCATTGAACATAAATAATTCTCACGAAAATTAGACTGTGTTTTTGAATAAATTTATTCTGTTTGTGATACTTTATGACCCATTAAATAAATGACTAACGGTAGGTAAAATACAAAAATATTTGACTTATTCTTTCATCGATGGATTATTGCTATAATATTTTGACTCCTAGTCAAGGCATTAATTGTATTAAATGACATAATTATACAGTAGCGGATCATTTAATGCAACGTCATACATTCCAGAAAAAAACAACCTGTAAATACATTGATAAATTATCACAATATGTATACCCACTACTAGTTTTACCGTTTATACTCAGTGCACAATTTGAGGCGAGTCCGTGTGGCCGATCGTGGTTTTAGAAGTGCAGGACACGCTGGCATTTCACCGGCCACGCTGCTTTTTCGGTGGTAAAATCTGCTGAGCAGCTCCCAGATTCCCACCAGGCGAGCCCGCCACATTCTGGCCTGTCACGGCGAAAGTATATGAATGGTCACGTGTAGTCTGATATTGAAAGAGAACACGAAGGGGGGAATGAAAGCCTATTTTCTGGAAACAAACCGGGTCAGGCCCTGTATGTCAGCGCCGCTTCCCTAGCAATCACAGGACTTTTTTGACCAGTGTTGTTTTTATGTTGTGCTAGCGTCGTAGTAGCGCCGTAGACAATGGGCCAACATCAAGGCAACGTTGGTTGGACGTCCCGTGTTTGCTGGGTTCACAGTCAAACTGGCAGATAACACAACGTCGGCCCAGCACTGTCTGAGTCTCTATTTTTACTCATCTTCCCTTGGCCAGGCTCACGCGAGTGCATACCGCAGGAGTCTGGCCGTATCGAGTAATACAATCAGTCATTCTGTCTACGTGGTCATCTTGGGGGTGTGTCTGAGAATCAAAGCTCATTGGATGTTTCAGATTTATAAATGTGTCATAGAAGGTCGCGAAGAATTGACCTCTTGTTCATCTCTCATACACAGTCACATGTTTTCGTTACTAGATGTACTATATAGACAAGTTGGGAATCTCTCATTTGGACAGTGACGTGTACCGCCATTCAGGGAGCTGGTAACACAATGACATCAGCGTGAGATTCCGAGCTTATCTACCTATCTGATCTATCATACCAACGGAAACAAGCAGGCTATGCTCTCAGTCAGCAGTCAACGCCTGGTCAAGGGCTCTCTGATTGGCCAGTCTTGCGACGCGCGACATTCAAGGTATCTGGCTATTTAAAATAGTTGGACTGTATGCTCGATAAAGCAAGGTATCGCACTGCGTGCTCGTAGGTAAGATAACTTGTTGTGGAAGATGTTTTTACTTAACATTGTGACGTCGCTCACCTTATCTAGCTAATGACTTGGCTATCGAAGTGGCGTGACATTGACAAAATCGATGTTGCTGTCTTGTTTTAATACTGGGCCAGCCTCGTAGACAATGGACCGACATTAAAGCAACGCTGGGTCAATCTATTGTGTCCGCTAGAAATACGCTGGTCCGCCGATCTTAAAGCAATGCTGGCTTAGCATAGGCCTACCGTTACAGTCATTTAGATTAGTTGGCTGTTCATTGATCATGTTTAAATGCTGCTCAATTAACATAACACTGTGTCAGCGCCTCGTGTTTGTTTGACGAATAACGGGCACGGTCCTTTACCCTTAGAGGGATGAAATATTTGTGTATAAACTATGAAGATCAAAGGTTATTTTCAACTTGAAATCATCAGGGTTCTGCCCATCACGGTGGGCGGCGCAGGCCTATGCCGCCCACCACAACAGTTGGAAAAACATGGAAAACTGAGTATTTTGAGTATAAAAACATGGCTGGACTATAAAAATGGTGTTTTTGATGCCAAGACAGCCCACCACTGTCCAATGTCTGGACAGGACCCTGGATCATATATGTCTTAGTTAGCTCTTTCTGCTTCATTTTAATACCTTTTAATGTTATGCGTCCACGGCAAATAGAAATAGGACTATTTTAATTCCTTCATTGCGGGGATCGTCAGAATCTGACGTCTAATGTCATGCTGCAAGGGTTAATCAATACACCTTTGTATAGCATGGACCGAGATATATAGGGGTCAGTGGAGGCCCAACGTTCATTCATCATTGGTTCAATGTGTCGTGCTCACTAGGTCCGCCCTTGCATGTTAAAAAAAAATCATTTCAAACAGGACTCTTTGGAACTGGACAGGACTCAAGGGTTTTTAAAGGAGAGAGTCCTTCTGCCACACTGGAAATTTGGCCTAAAATTGTGCACTGATACTACTTACTAGCTGTATTATGTGCTTTATATTTGAATTATGCTTGAAAAAATAATGTATGCATTGATTATTATATGCTTATTTTTTTAATATAATGAAACATCTTGAAAAAAAAAAGTCTTTTATTATATCAATTTATTTGCATTCATCATCATATCATTTGTATTCCGATGACACATCGTGAATTATAACACGCATGTCAATTGCGTCAGTTATCGTTGTTTGTTCCTCTCCAAAAGAAAAACCGTCTAAACCGGAACCTGTCCAAACTAGAATAAAACATTGTGCCCAAGGCATTCTGGTATGGACAGGTTTTACTGTATATATCAAAATACTACAGCACTGTAAGGAAGTGTCGCTCCAGACATTTCGAATATGTGAATGTATATTCTAGATAGGTAACATCTAATTTTGGAAAAGTGATGCACAGCGTTCTATGTTAAAATGAACAAAAAATATTAGAGATTGTAGAATGTTTTCTTGGAATTTTTAAAGAAAGTGCTGCGGCGGCTATCTTGTCGCCCTGTACATAGTTTAGGTTAACATTTATAGAATGCAGCCAGGCGGCAATATTCAATCGTGATGTATGCAACATCGTTGTGACACTAGTTTTGAACTTTAGCCTCTATCCTGTCAGTAAATATTTTTTTTTAAATACTTTCTATTCTGTCAAGTCAATGCCCTCAATTTATCTTAAAAAGTAGAATAATTTTTATGTTAGCTTCTTGTTTTTTCTGGAAACTGTTGATACAAGCGTGATGTATGCAACATATTTACCATGATGTATGCAACGGTCTGTCAACATGTCAAAAAGAAGGAGCAATTAAATTGGAAATGTAGAATATTTTCATGCACTTTTAATTTGAAATTATGATAATTATGAAGTTAAAACAGGAAACACTGCCACACATTTAGCACATGGTTATGTCATCATAACAACTATAGCACATTTCAAAATTATATAATATTATTATAGTATAACATAAATTTATATAAATGTTTACATAAATAAATGGCGAGATTCCCAATATTAATCTTCTGTGTTGTTAAATTGGTTAGAAATCAATGTCTCCTTTCAACATTCAAAGTATGTAAAATATTTGTAGGATCAATAGTAATGATAACTTTTAATGGAAATACATAGAGCTCTCTGTGATACCAGTTTAGACAATATCTAGAAGAGCTGTTAACTATCGGTTGCTGTTTAAATTACATATCACCCCTGCGAAAGAATTGTTAAAGATTTTCCGCCACCATCACACTCACAGACAGCAACAATCATGTTTGTGATGACAAGGATGAAATGTTCATGATAATTCTTCCCATCTGGTGTAATATAATACTTATAATACACACAGTTTATAGTTGGGTGCATTTCTTGCAACATATCGTATATCCCCGTGTATAATGCGATGTTTTTTTTTAGGTATTTATGTCACAAAAAGGCACCTCGTATTATACATAGATGTAGAATTTAATACAAATTTTTAGCTCTCTAGCGGTAAGTTCAGCGGTAAGTTCTCTAGCGGTAGAACATATCTTTAAACATAGGCCAGTCAGCGTGTTTGGTAAGCAGGCCTATACACACGATACAACAAGACTGCCTTTCCAACTAGTAGCAAACTAGAGACGTTCACCCAATGCTGGTACATTGCTGGGCCACCGTCTGCGACGCTGACATTGTACCAGCATTGGGTGAATGTGTCGTGTTTGCTGGGAGCTCCCGTCTCACATTCCCGCCGACGCGCGTGGCACCTTTGACAACCACGGGCAGATAAATGACGCCGTTAGTCTGCAACCAATTCACACTCCTGACCTGTTCATTTCCATTAAGAATGATTTAATCTAAGATCGCCTTTTATATGGGAGTGTTCTATTGTGTACGACAAATCTGAACATGATATTTTCATATTGGAATGAGAGAATGCATTGACGAAATATAACAAGATATCACTGATTTTATCTCCTATCGCAAATTCTATACATGTAGGCCTCAGAATGTCCCTATTGCTGGGATAACATTAACGCCTACCGCTGTTGCCGCGGCTGATACGGTCTTGAGCAAATGGTGGTATCTGTTAGCTGTAGTTCATGGAGAGCTGCTTTGTTATTGCACCCTGACACTTATACAATTTGTCCAAACACCTCTTGTGTCTAGACAATGCGGCTAGTCTGCAAATGTTTTACAATCACATTTCATCTTGGAATGCTCTTATTTGAGCACGTCGATATTAAAATATGGTCTTTGTAATAGATAAATTAAAATAATATAAATTTGTTGGACGAAATATAAATACGGGTATTTTAAAATCTGTGTGTATATATATGTAGCCTATGCAGGCCTCAGAATGTCTGCCGATCGAAACAGTCCCGATGACATCCACTCTGCCGTGGAAAATGAAAATACAGTATCTGCTAACTTTATAAGTAAGCAGATACTGCCCTTTGGTTTTGCAGAGCTGTACTGTTGCCGCTGTTCCCGTCATTGAGCATCGTCTATGCAGGTGTCACGGCCCTATTTTAATAGTAGAATAAGATAATATCCATGCCTCACATTTAGATGGCCCGGAACGCTGCCGACTGCGACGCTGCCGACATCCAAAATTTGAGGTCGTATTATACAGAGGGGTAGACGTTTTTCAGGTTATCCGAGGCCTCAAATCTTAACTCGTATCATACATGGCGTTGCACTAAACGCGGCGGTATACGGTAAATTAATGTTTACAATAGATATAGATGTAAGCTAGCTAATATTGAATCTATTTTTTTCTTTTCTTTGAAGGGGGGCGGGGTTTAGAGATTCATCAAAATGACTTGTCTTTGCTGGAAATATATTTAAGATATTCTAAGGTCTTCTAATAATTATCAAACATAATATTTAACATTCAATTAATCTATAAAACGAGATTTTTATCAAATCTAGCCATTTCACATTACCATGAAATTAATAAATTATACAAAAAATCTTCTGAAATAAAAAATATAATTTAAAAGACCTTCTATCACTAATAAGATATATTCTAACGCGTCTATGCAATCAAATATACTTCTAAAGAGAATCACATTAATTTTATGACTCTCCTAAATAACATTGTAAACGTTTGTTATGTTTTATACTTTTCAATGAAATTACCGGTACATGTTGCATACATCACAATCCTGTTGCGTACATCACAAATTCATCTTTGTGCGGTAGTTCCCAGCTTAACTAATTATACAAATGTTATAGCATTTGTACATAATATGGGTTATAGGAAACTTCGTTACTTTAATGAAAATAAATTGAGAATATTCACCGAAAATTTTTCATAATAAAATAAATTACATTTTTTTGTGATGTACCCAACGTTGCATACATCACGACACTCAAATCTCAGAATAAACCAAACGTTTTGGACAGTTTTTTGTTTTCTTTGCATAGCATCAAAGCATACCTTCCCATTGTCACCTAGTATCATTAAACTAAGTGAAATTATTCAGATAATAATTTTTCATAAACATTGAAAATACCTATCATTTTGTAGGAAAAAATAGTAAAAAATTACCACTAGGTGGCGCTGTGAATATATATTTTTAATATTAGCTAAAATAGATAAATTTATACAAAAAATTTTGAGCAAAGTTGTTATTCGTCTAACAACAGAGTTAATCTTGTGTTTGCATGCTTTAAAAAAAATAGCTGTTATGTCGCAATTCCATGGTTTTGCCCATATATGTTAACCTTAACTATGCACAGGCCAATTATATCGGCTGTATCTATGAAGCCACATTTGGTAGAGCCAATTATATCAGGGTGACAAGGTCTTGTTGTGACAAAAATCAAGAATTAAAGTTGATGCCATCAAGGATAAAATACTGTCACTGCTGTTCAAAAAATTGAACATCGAGTACTAAATCAAACATAGAATTTTAAAGGATGGCAAGGACTAGATGACAAGATCTAGATGCAACAGGAGCAGTGGATAAGACAAAAACAGTTCTAAGAAATTAGAAAAAATGTATAAATTGTAGGTACTGTCTTCTTTACCTGTGCTTCTAGCTTTGTGCGTGCATCACATTTATTGCTCTCGCATAATTTTACAAGCAAATCTGCATGCTGTAAGGCTTTTCTCAACCGGCTTAACATATGGAAGCGTTTCCGAGGCTCTGTGTTGGCCTCTGATTTAAGCTGCATGGCAGTTGCCCAAGCCCGCTCTGCATCCATCAAGGGTAAATGCAAGTACCTGATAAAGATAAATTTCATGAACACTAAACATAACAAATTGTACCACTGCGTCACTACCACAACACCATACTGGATGAGGGCCACATCACCAAATGCTTAATCATTTCCCTTGTGCCTGAAAATATCTCAGCCTCACTTGCTACAGCCCAATAGATATGATTGAACAATTGAAGGCCCAATCTTCTGCCACTAGCCCATAGCCAAGAGCCCATAGCCAATAACATGTATTCCATTCGAACTGTATCCAAAAAGCAGCTTAATTTTGTAGCAGTCTGCCCATCAATCCCCTACAAAATACATTATTTTCGATAAAGACAGGTGATAAGCAATTGACCCCCCCCCCCAACAAAAATATTATACCTGAGGATTGGGCCCCAGCTGACTTACAGATCTTTAAGTCAATGATGGTCACATTTTTGAACTAGATCAAGTTGGACATTCCCCCCGATTTTGCTTTATAGTAATGATCCAGCTATCTGGCACGTGTCAGATATCATGCATATTAAAGCTAATTATGGCTGATAGGTAGTCATTTGGAATTGATCAAGTTCAAATTTTTCAGGGCATATCCCTACCTGAAACAACACGTTTTGTTTCATAGTAGTGATCTGGCTATCTGTCACGTTTGTCAAATATCACGCATATTAACTCATAGCAGTCTAGGTCTGAGCCCAGCTCAAACCTGGCAAAAATGCTTAGCCATTCACAAGAGGCTTTCAGTATTTCCCACCGTTACTAACTCACATGGTAATAACTTATTTACCCTATTATTTTGTGTGCATAGATCTATTGAATGCTTCTTCGACCCATCTGTGATGTATTTCAATATATTTTATGTGAATTGATATACCATTTTATATACCAAAATACCATTTTTAAACATAATTAGCTTATTCAAAATGGCTGTCAGTTATCATGGCAGCATTACATTGACCAATTAAATAAAGTGTATTCTGGTTATATATTGTGTGTGTGTTCCTGGGATGTATAGGAAATACATATATGCCATCATTTTAAATTTCTAAAAAAACAAGACTACATAAGTCCAGGAGCTCCCGCGACGAATTAGAATTTGATTTAAGCAATTTTGTGTAGGGTTTTTAATGTAGTCCTAGGCTAGGTCAAAAATCAAGACGCAAGACAACTAGGTCTAAGAAGCTCAGTCTAAGAGTAAGATAAGAACTAGACAGTCTGTCAGAGATTGCGAACCTCCATTGAAATTAATGATCCTAATCAGTATAATGGTCTACCTATCTGGCACGGTTCACCCGATATCAGGCCAATCGAGGTAACTAATAGCTGATTTACGGTCATTTTGAATTCGATATAAACTAGTTAAAAACTTAGGATGCATCCTCCCCCGAAACCCCAAATTTTGTTTTATAGTAATGGACTAACATCTAACACAGTTTGCAAAATATTGGGCATGTGAAAGTAAATAATGGCCGATAGGGGGCCATTTTGAATTTGATCGAGTCAGAATTTTTCAAGATGCATCCTCAGCCGAAATCTCACATTTCATTCTATAGTAATCGTCTAGCTATCTAGCACGGTTCACCAAATATCGGCCATGTGAAAGTGAATAATGGCCTAAAGGCGGCCATTTTGAATTTGATCAAGTCGAAATTTTCCAAGATGCATCCTCAGCTGAAATCTCACATTTCATTCTATGGTAATGGTCTAGCCATCTAGCACGGTTTACCAAATATCGCCCATGTGAAAGTGAATAATGGCAAATAGGAGGCCATTTTGAATTTGATCAAGTCAAAATTTTTCAAGATGCATCCTCTCCTGAAATCTCACATTTTGTTTTATAGTAATGGTCTAGCCATCTAGTACGGTTACCAAAAACCGGCTATGTGAAAGTGAATAATGGCCGATAGGCGGCCATTTTGAATTTGATCCAGTCAATTTTTTTCAAGATGCATCCTCTCTTGTAATCTCACATTTTGTTTTATAGTAATGGTCCAGCTATCTAACACGGTTTACCAAATATCAGCAATGTGAAAGTAAATAGTGGCCGATAGGCGGCCATTTTGAATTCGATTGAGTCGAAAGTTTTTAAAAGGCATCCTCTCTCGAAACGTCACATTTTGTTTTATAGTAATGGTCTAGCTATCTAGCACGGTTTACCTGATATCAGGCCTATCGAGGTAAATAATGCTGATTGTCGGCCATTTTGAATTCGTAAGTTAAAAATTTTCAGGGTGCATCCTCCCCCGAAAAACTCACACTTTGTTTTATAGTAATCAGGTAATGGTCTAGCCATCTAGCACGGTTTACCAAATATCAGCCATGTGAAAATGAATAATGGCCGAAAAGGCGGCCATTTTAAATTTGATCAAGTCAAATTTTTTCAAGATGCATCCTCATCTGAAATCTCACATTTTGTTTTACAGTAATGGTCTAGCCATCTAGCACGGTTGACCAAATATCGGCCATGTGAAAGTGAATAATGGCCGATAAGCGGCCATTTTGAATTTTATCGAGTCGAATTTTTTCAAGATGCATCCTCTCCTGAAATCACACATTTTGTTTTATAGTAATGGTCTAGCCATCTAGCACGGTTTACCAAATAACGGCCATGTGAAAGTGAATAATGGCCGATTGGCGGCCATTTTGAACTTGGACAAGTTGAATTTTTTCAAAATGCATTCTCTCCTGAAGCCTTACAATTTGTTTTATAGTAATGGTGTAGATATCTTGAGCGGTTTTCATGATATTCCACAATATCAGGCCTGTCGAGGTGAATAATGGCTGATAGGCGGCCATTTCGAATTTTATCAACTTCAAATTTTTCAAGATGCATCCTCTCCTGAAACCTTACAATTTATTTGATATTAATGGTGTAGCTATCTTGAGCGGTTTTCATGATATTCCGCAATATCAGGCTTGTCGAGGAGAATAATAGCCGATAGGCGGCCATTTTTAATTTTATCGACTTGAAATTTTTCAAGATGCATCCTCTCCTGAAACCTCACAATTTGTTTTATAGTAATGGTGTAGCTATCTTGAGCGGTTTTCATGATATTCCGCAAAATCTTTCAGTCGGATTTACTGATGTTATAAATTAAGTCAAAGTGCTGGGTCAACTTCAAGGTCAAGGTCCAAAAACCTGAAAAGGCACAACTAGGGACCTTAGACCTGGACAGTGTTAGAGAACATGTATGTGCAATATGACTGTCATCGGCCCAGTACTTTTCGAGATCTGCTCCGGAAACGAAGTGCGCGTCAAAACGTCTAAATAAGTCATAGTTCTGAACCAGAAGTAGGTCAAAGTTCAAATACCCCAAAAGGCACAACTAGACCCCCTAGGGGTGTTGTGTGTAAAATTTGAAGACAATCGGACAAGTACTTTCAGAGATATGCTCTGGAAACGAATTGTTTACGGACGGCCCAACGGCCCAACGCCGTCACATCGTCAGATCATCATTTTCTCCTCTGCAACCTTGCGTATTGAATTCAGATTAAAAATATTTTAACCTGTCCATTAGCCACCTGGAAGTAACCCACATACCAAAAATTGTTATCCTAGCTTATTTTCTTACAAAGTTATAGGCAGAAGAAGAGGCCAAAAAAAAACGGAGGTAGAATCCATAGCTCCCTTTGTCTCACCTACGGTGACGGCGGGAGCTAACAAGAGCACATTCGACAATAGCAAAACATAAAAAAATGTTGAGTGGATCGTGTTAATGAGAAAATTTGACAATTTGGCTGAGGCCTAAAAAACTTTTGCAGTTCTAGTCTATGGACATGTTTACATCATATGGTCATATTAAGAAGCCAAAATAAAATCACTGATTTTTTGATGATTTGTCTGGGCCAGTCCCTTTAAATGACTTTATTTCGCCGCATTTTACACTAGAAATATATAAATTATATTAATGCGCACTGCCTTTCATCGCCAATGCCAAAAATCAGTTTTAAATCATATGAAATGAGATTCTTTCGAATATAAAATTTTAAGTCAACTTCAATATTGCAAATAGTCCCAGTCCGGCAGCCAACTGTGGATTTTTGGTGTAATCTTGTTTTGGCTGATAAACTTTTTCTCTCTTTTGAATCTACACTTCTAGAATATCTATAATGATATCTAGGCGAATCAGAGTTTCTCACCCTTGAGGGATTTTTTGAGTGCAAAATTTGAAATGGCCGCCATAAAATCACTAAAGTTATCATATCTTCATCAATAATTGAATACAAGAATATTTCACCAAACCATATGTCATGCAATGAACATATATTCCACAATACGTTCACAACTGTACAATCTAATTTAGAGCATGTTACAAGGTAAATAACAAGTTATTGTTCCACTCCCTATTGTATTATTGCAGGAAGTGCACTGGGAGTGCTTACAAACGCAGTCTTTTATAAATGGGCGGCTATTTATATAGGGCAGGACCTCCACCTAATTACTCTCCATGGCTTAAATCAAAATTATTTTGAAAAGAAAATGTTTACTATTTAAACAATCAGTGAGAATGTTGCTTTTAAAATTAGGCTAAACTTAGGCCTACTTATTTTTTATACAAATATCGTACATCCCACTGGCAGTGAACCAGTTGGGAGTGTTACCGTACATCCCCGTCTATAATGCGATGCTATGTATAATCACCCTGCTCCATCAGGTCAGACCGTCAGACTACCAGTCTGACCTTGACAACAGGTGTGTGTGAAGCCGGTCAGATTGTCTGGCCTGCAGGAGTTGGCCAGGGAAGAGGGGGGTTCTGAACTCATCGCACATATACGTGATATCCAGGAGTCTGCCGGTAGCAGACAACTGGATAAATGAAGATGTGTATAATGCGAGTCACGATTTTGACGTCTTGATAGCCTGAAAAATGCTTGCACGTATGTATAGTGCAGTACCAAATCCACAACTTTGCCGGTAAGACTGGCAGCGCCTGGCAAGTACGCTGACATCGCTTCATCACAAATTACTTGGTCAGTCTTGTAGAACTGACCTCAGTCTTATTGTGATTGGTTAGCTCCCACTGATTGACAGTCATCTACAGCACCCTCCCCTATTGTCACCGACAATTTACGTATCACAATGCTGGGCACTGGACTGACGCTGTCTTATTGCTGGGCCAGACTGATCGACGCTGTCTCACAACTGGACCAATGGCGGGTGCCGACCTGCGCTGGGGCAGGCGAAGCAAACACAATGTGTTGCTCTAACATTGGTCTGGCACTGTAAACGTTTGTCCAACATTAAAATAACATTGAGTCATGATATCGTGTTCGCTTGGCAGTGCCAACGTCTCCTACCATCTGTAGTCTGGATTATTTATATAGATCATGACATGTCTTCTTATTACATTGTCTGAACAATTCAATAGTACTATTGTATGGTAAAAAATGTGTCTAATTAGCGTCATACAAAATAAAAAAATTTAAACTTTCTGACTAATGTGAGCATTAAATTTATTAATAGCCTAGGGCATATCTTTAAATGACCATTGGACGTGAAGTGTTGGTTGATTTCTACTGGCAGTTCATAGTGACAGCCGCATGGCGGCCTCCAATGATCGCAGCGCCTGTTACTCGACACCTTGACGTCGGTCAAACTTCAGAAAAAAAATTGAAACCTACCTCCATGTATAATACGAGTTTTTGATACCTGTTTATGACGAACAACGCAAAACAAATCGCATAATACACAGGGATATACGGTACTGCAAAGCATGTGAGATTCCGTGATCTTTTAGCACACACAAGAAAATATGATTTATGCAGTAACAAAGTAATGCTACATGACATAATCAGATAATAATGCTTATGATATGTACATGCATAGTGGCAAGCAATTTGAATCATGGCCATAAAGATCTCATTCAGAAAAAATATGAAATTCATATTGAAAAAAGGTTTGTAGAGCATACTTCACATCCTTTAATATTTCTGTTGTAATTTTCTTCGGTTGAACTCTGTTTTTCATGCCTTGGTTGAAATGGAGTGTCTTGCGGAGACGTCTAATTCTTCTTGCACAGTACTGCCTTGAAATTAAAATGAAACAACAAAGCATTAAGACTAAAGGTCCAAATTATTTATTTCAGTGAATGAAATAAAATTAAGTTCCATGAAACATGATGCTTGTATGCAATAGAATTTTATTGACCAATTTTTCTAGTTATACAATAGCAGGGGTTGACAATAGCACTGGTCTGACTGCCCTTTTCATCGTTTCCAAGCCAGTCAAGCTACCATACTCCATATTTTTAAAACTGGCCGGAACAGGCCACTAACAAAAAAAAACAAATGAAATACTGCACCCACCCGACTATTGCACATACATTTTCTGAATAGGTCACCCAAAAATATAAAAGAAATAACAAGACAAATTTGATAATTTCTACAAGCCTTTTTTCTAATTTTACTCCCCAACTCTTACTAAAAGACCACATGTTTGGTCATTATAAATGTAGAGAGTAATATTGGAGAGGACATGCATATAAACAATTACATAAAATGATAAAATGATTTATAAACCTGTATCTTTGAAAGTCTCCATGGCGCAAACCATGCTGTTGTTGAGCTTCACGTATCACCTTTAACGCTAGAAACAAAACAAAAATTAAAACATTATGTGTCTAATAACCACCTGTTGACCAAAACAAAATGCCTTCTAGATTACTGTAGAATTGGTAATTTTCACGTGTTCAAATTTTCACGAATTTCTGTTTTCGGGACTTTTCACGAAGTTTATAATTTGCGAAGTTTCATTTTTATTCATTAGAGCTATTATGATGAGAATTTTCGCGAGATTCTTGAATTTGCAAATATGTCCTCCTCGCAAAAAATTAAAACCTCGCTAATATTACCAGATCTACACTATTTGTCAATTTAACACTTGAGTAGGTATCACTAAAGATGACAATTACATATTATCAGTAGCTCCTATCACCCATTTTCACAGAAAACAGGACACTATGAGCCAATGTTGGATTAATGTTGACCCAACATCTGTGACGCTGGCCCAACAGTGAACCAATATTTGTCTGCAGCTTACACACAGTGAACAAGTGCCAATCGGAGGGATTTGGTAGCTGCGATGATTTTCGTGAGAAACAAATCAGTTCCAACAAGACTACATAAGTGCAGGAGCTCCCTCTCTGAATTGGCATATGATTTAATCAATTTCATGTAGGGTTATTAATATAGTCCTAGGCTAGGTCAAAAAGCAAGACGCAAGACAACTAGGTCTAAGAGGCTCAGTCTAAGAGTAAGATAAAAACTAGACAGTCTGTCAGAGATTGCAAACCTCCATTGAAATTAATGATCCTAATCAGTTTCCCAGTAATTGTCTACCTATCTGGCACAGTTTACTCGATATCAGGCCAATCGAGGTAAATAATGGCTGATTGACGATCATTTTGAATTCGATATAGTTAAAAAATTTCAGGGTGCATCCTCCCCCGAAAACTCACATTTTGTTTTATAGTAATGGTCTAGCCATCTAACACGGTTTGCCAGCTATTAGGCATGTGAGAGTAAATAATGGCCGATAGGGGACCATTTTAAATTTGATCCAGTCAAAATTGTTCATAATGCATCCTATCCTGAAATCTCACATTGTGTTTTATATTAATGGTCTAGCCATCTAGCACGGTTTACCAAATAACAGCCATGTGAAAGTAAATAGTGGGCGACAGGCGGCCATTTTGAATTTGATCGAGTCGATAGTTTTCAAAATGCATCCTCTCCTGAAATGTCACATTTTGTTTTATAGTAATGGTCTAGCTATCTAGTATGGTTTACCTGATATCAGGCCTATCGAGGTAAATAATGCTGATTGTCTGCCATTTTGAATTCGATAGTTAAAAATTTCCAGGGCACATCCTCCCTCGAAATCTCACATTTTGTTTTATAGTAATGGTCTTGCCATCTAGCACGGATTAACATCGGCCATATGAAAATTAATAATGGCCGATAGGCGGCCATTTTGAATTTGATAGTCAAATTTTCTCAAGCTGCATCCGCACCTGAAATATCACATTTTGTTTTATAGTAATGGTCTAGCCGTCTAGTGCGGTTTACCAAATAACGGCCATGTGAAAGTGAATGATGGCGGATAGGCGGCCATTTTGAATTTTTTTCAAGATTACTGTGTATATTACAGATATTGAAGTCAATGATGGTCGCAAGTCAGTATTTTATTTAATTTGAGCAATATTACTGTGTATATTAATTACAGATATTTGAAGTCAATGATGGTCGCAAGTCAGCATTTTTTAATTTGAGCAAGTTGCCGGTATATATATATATCCCTCACTGAAACCATACATTTTGTTTTATAGTATTTATTGGACTGGTAAATATCCTGATGTAGGAATGCTGCGAATAGATTTAATGCATGATCAATGTTGAATTTGTTGGTAGATTTTAATTTTATGTGTTTTTCTCCGGCAAAAAAATTTTATTTACCCTAAAAAGTGACCCATTTTTCCCACGCGGCTGCTCTAAAACTATAATTATGGCGTAAACGGTGCTGGTACACGGTTGAGACAATGACTCACTTTGCTTCTCCTATGCAGGTTCAAAAACTTTAATAACAATCGGCCCATTTTGTTTTTTGTCTGCCCTTTTAAATATATGCAGATTTGTACTAAATGTCCGGTACTTAAAAAAGTTGAAATCATATTTTTTGGGGGATCAGAAAATTTAATGAAGTGTAAAAATAACTATTGTCATCATGATTTTCCAAATTATGCCAATTGTGAAGGTTGGAGCATCTAACTATCTGGCACAGTCCAGTATAAGGCATATCACAGGTAATTATGGCAGATAATCAGCCATTTTGAATTTGATCAAGTTGAAAATTTACAGAGCATATCCCTATCTGAAAACGCACATTTTGTTGTATTTATGATCTAGCTATGTATATGGCACAGTTTATCAAATATCAGGCATATCGGCCATTTTGAATTTGTTTGAGTTGAAAATTTTCGGAGTATATCCTTACCTGAAACCGCAAATTTTGTTTTATAGTAATGTTCTAGCTATCTGGCACGGTTTGACAAATATCAGGCATATTAAAGTTAATTATGGCCGATGGTCAGCCAATTAAGTAGGTAAAATTTTAAAAACTCCAAAAGGCACATCTACACCCCCTAAGGGATGTGTGTGTGAAGAATTAAAGAAATCCATGCTCGGGTTACAGAGTTCTGCTCAGGAAATAAAAATGCGAACATCTGGACGCGGGACGGACGACCGGACGGACATCCGAGGTGACGCCAATACCCCTCGCCCCCTTTTCGTCGGGCGGGGGATAAAAAGTCTTTGGTGGCAGAAAGTCGCTGGTCAAAAGAATGTTTTTGCTGTAAAATTTGCGGGTGCTGTGGCTGGCTCAATGTCGAATACTGACAACGCCATTCACCCACAATTGGCTGGGAGTCATCGTGGATCAAATCACGCGGTTGCGGCAATATGTTAATGCCTGTTCTAATATCACTGATTATTACAGTGTTTTTCGGAATAGCCACTAGCTACGCTAATTACGCTAGCAGAGCACACGTTATCTCAGCCCAGGTAGATTCTGACCCTTTACAGACATGAGCGTTGTATATATATACACATTAAATGTGTCACTATAGGACAGGTAATGTAGCCCTATAAGCACTAAAGAGAGAGGGACATGGCGCAATGGTTAGAGCGTAGCGCTCTGCCGATGTCGCTGCCTGCCGTGCGGTTTCGAATCCCGCTGGTGCATAATTTTCAGAGAAATATCATGTTTCTCCCCTCTCGATCTTGGGACATTGTTAAGATGTTGTGTCCTTGGGCAAGGCACTTCACCCTCAAATGCTTCACTTGACTCAGGTGAAAATGAGTACCTGGTAGGACAGAGATGGCAATGTGTACGATAAGTTCAATGCGCCGAAACGGCTGCAGGACTGTATGCTCTCCGTGGAGTTGAAATGGCTCACGAATGAACAGGTCCAGTGACCAGGGGGTAAGATGTAAAGTCGGATGATAGGTCTTCAGACTTGATATCAGACTATAAACTTGCTCCTTTACCTTTTACTTTTACTAAAGTTGTGGTCATGTTACATCTGCTTACTTTGTCTCATAGATTGAGATCGCTTTTACATGATTGTTGGGGTCAAATCCTGATATAATTGAATCAACTTCAATGGGTCAATGTTTCGTTCTTGCGGATTATGTATGTGTCCCCTCTACTTCTAGCGCCTTTGTTCATAGTGTATCTTCAGCGTTGACACTCGCTGGTTGTTTTGACCGTCAGACTAAATTGCGTAACAATTTAGCCCATAAATCGTTAATCCCGCTTCCCCACTTATTATTGTGAACATTTCAGCGCAGTTGCTTCATTCTAGCACGGCTAGGAAACCTGATTGATTTTATTTCATGTATGAAAACCGTCAACTATTCTAAAAAAATATACATATGGTCGATTCCCACGAAAGTGATGCATTTGGACCTTATTTTGAAAAAGTTCATTTTCTCAATATTCAAAATAAACAGCGCCTTTCTGAAGCGCGGCACCTGCACGTAATCAATAGCCTACACTTTTTTTGCTTTAGTAAATTTAAATTTGTTTAATTCATATTTTTTGAAAATTTAAAACTCGTGTAACCCTACGAATACAGCTTGTGTTATGATATCTGAGTACGGTAAATCAATATTGCACAATATAAATATTTTACATATTATATCTATGACCTGAGATGTGCTTGCTGTTTATTTGCTAAACCGAATTCATTGTGGAGCATGTCCACAAAATAATGTTGGTAATAGCAAAATAGGTGCAATAATTTAAAGTGCGTTTTTGTAACCATACAAATGCGCTTTCATTTTCTATAAAACGAATACTACTACAGATTAACACAAGCTCTTTTCTCTGAATACACTTGTGGTACCAATGTATGCTATGGGCAAGGTAACGTATCGGAAAATTATACCATTTTTTTAATTTCTTCTATTGAACACTACGGGTTTTTACATATCTGTAACCCTACGAATTTTAAATAAAGAAATGGCAGCTGTGGAATTCTATGAAAAGTCATGGGGTTTACCATCTTGTCTAACAGAATAACTGACGCCGCTGATAAAGCAAAAATGTTTAATGATTATTTTCACTCTGTATTTTCCACTCCAAAAACAGGAATTGCTCTACCTGCTGTTTCAGTTAAGTCAGACAACATGCTTGCTAATATAGTTTTTTCTGAAATTGATGTAATCAATGTACTGAAAGGGTTAGATGTTAACAAAGGCTCTGGTCCCGATGACATACCCCTAAAGGTGTTGAGAGAGTGTGCCGATGAATTAGCCCCCTCTCTAACCACACTGTTTAACCTCAGTATGTCAACTTGTACATTACCTGAAGTGTGGAAGTATTCAAATGTTGTACCAATTCACAAAAAAGGCAAGAAATGCAAAGTCGATAATTACAGACCAATATCACTTCTCAACAGTGTGAGTAAAGTTATGGAACGACTTGTTTTCAATCACATTTATCCGGTTGTCAGTCCACAAATTAATTCGGCTCAACATGGTTTTATGAAACATCGCTCTACTACCACACAACTAATTGATACATATTCTGATATCAGTAGAAATTTAGACTCTGGAAGTCAAACAGACATTATATTTCTTGACTTTGCTAAAGCCTTTGATTCTGTACCGCACGACCTGATAGTTCACAAGCTTAAAACATTTGGCTTTGGCAGTAACTTATTGCAGTGGATTGAAAATTATCTACAAGGTCGGTATCAGTCAGTTATGATAGAAGGTCAGGTATCATCACCTTTACCTGTAACATCAGGTGTACCGCAAGGTTCCATTATTGGACCACTATTATTTGTTTTATACATAAATGATATCTGCGATGTTTGTACATCATTTATGAAATTATATGCTGACGATGCCAAACTTTATCGAAATATAAAGTCAAGACAAGATGTACTTTCCCTTCAGAATGATCTTAATGCACTGTTTCTGTGGAGCAAAATTTGGAGAATGAACTTCAACATATCAAAATGTAAATTCATGTCGATATGCCGTAAAGTAAAAATAGATTTTGACTACTCCATTGATAATAATATCTTATCTAGAGTAACTGAATTTAATGATCTTGGAATAACCATCACTAGTAAATTATCTTGGTGTGAGAATGTGAAAACTGTTTCATCAAAAGCCCATTCTATGGTAGGAATGATAAAACGTTCTGTTGGCTTTAATAGCCCCATTGATGTTAAGCGCCAATTATATTTGGCCCATGTCAGAAGTATTCTTGAGTACTGTAGTCCGATGTGGAGTCCCAATCATGTTAAAGACATAATCAAATTAGAACGGGTGCAACGTCAAGCTTCAAAATTCATTCTCAATGATTATGTTTCACCCTATCACGAAAGATGCACAGCATTATCTATCTTGCCTTTGTGCTTCCGTCGAGAAATAATCGACTTGTGTTTTTTATACAGCTACCTTCACGGTAAACTATCTTGTGATTACTCTAGTAATTTTGAGTTAGCTTGTCCGCATAATGGCCTCAGATCTGCTCAACAGGGTGTTCTATTCAAATTACCTCTGTGCAAGACTGTTCAGTTCCAATGTACGTATTTTTATCGCACTGTTCGCTTATGGAACACTTTACCTTTTGTTATCCGAGATGCTAGTAGCTTGCAGATTTTTAAGAAGAACCTGAATGAATTATATCTCGCCATGGTGAACTTATTTGATGTGAATAATCGATGTACCTGGAGCCTGGCTTGTGCTTGTGTGAATTGTCGAATATAGCGGGACATTTCTTGTCTTAAACTACCTGTGCAATTTGAATCGGCTGTGAGACGGCTATTTGAGCTGTCACCAGCCACTCATGACTAAAGACGGAGGGCTCCGTTGTCGATACGCATGTGTTGGCAGATGACAAACCGCCCTGCCTTACTTATACTCGTGTATTGAATATATATCTATATATTTAGCACAAATGGTACCTTAAGTGATCGACCTATGAACGATGCTTTGTGTTGTCTGCCTGGCTCGAATTCAGGCCGGAGACAGTCTCTGATACTGTTCGGAGCAGACCGACATCACTCTACATGATCACGCTTGTCATGATCTGACTTAGAGTATTACCACATGGCATGGATGGCTGTTCCCCTCAAAATTATTATTTGTCTTTTTTCTGTTTTATTTTTAGGTTTAGTGATTTTTCAGTAGCCTTTGTTTCCAGACCAAGTGGGTCCATATGCTGAATTTCAAAGATCTCTAATCAACTGATTTACTTCTTGAGTTTGGGATTTTTTTTCCTCCAGTCTAAAATTGCATATGTGGTACTACTCAGCATATTTCGGCTGCGCGACGGCTATATGAGCTGACGTCAGTAGATGTATTCTAGGTTTATAGTATTACTTTTATTTAGGGATGTATGTAGGCCTATGTTAAAATTAAGAGGTTAAGAGGTTTTAATTAGGTTTCTACGCTTTCCAGAGTGTCCTTTTTTGCTACACGGTGTAGAGCACAGTGTAGCTATTTTATCTCTGGTTTTGGTGCGGGAAACAGATGACAGACAATTGTCGGTTATTTTATTTTATGTGTACAAATAGTAAACTTTATAATCTATACTATGTACATTTTTAAATTGTTTTTGCTATTTTAAACAATGGATATTATTTTATTCTATAATTTTAATTCACTTATATGGTTGACAGGCATTGTAGAGGTCGTCTCGACCTGTTCCCGTCAACCAAAGTTATTACCATGTTCAAAAAATGATAATAATAATTATATTGTACCATTTTTGCATGTTCTTAACTGGAAGTCAAATAAATAAATAAATAAATAAATAAATAACCAAGGTACAGTTTACGTGACAGACAGATTTTAGTGGTTAACATACGGTAGATATCTTGAAACGTTAGCAATGTTTGAATTTTTAATATATCCTACAAATTATCACAGTGCTATATTTCACTGTGTAGGTGTTGAGAATACAGGAGTAAATTGAATATCTATGATGCATTATCATGTCATGACATGGCAATATGTTGACGATATCATTTAAAATATTCTTATGTAATAGAAGAGCCACCAGAGACTGATGATATTGTCATTCGTAGGGTTACACAAATGTTAGGTATTCTACAAGACAAAAACGTTATATGATTAAAAAATATATATTGTTCTCATTGCAAAACAGGCCAAGAATAAAGCTAACATCATAGTGAGCACTTATAAGGTGTAAAACTTAACAAGCTAATAAATATTTCTATCCAAAAAATAAAATACACGTTTTTAAAACGTTTGAAAATTATTTTAACTCACCAATGCAAAGGCTAATTTACTGTTAATATACTTTGTTATACATCATATTAAAAATATATCTAACGTGTATACTTTTCTGTATTATAAAAATTGGAAATATTAATTTAAACATATCTAGCATCTAAAAGAGTTCACCACTGTGTGCATTTATAGGGTTACAAATTTCACAAATAGCTTCTATGTTGTATAACACAATACATGTTTAATTGGCATTGCGAGACCTTTATCTAAAAAACACGATATTTTTCAAAAACAATATATACAAGCAAGCCAAAACAAGTGGTATTTTTAAACGTGTGTGATACAATAGCAACATTATCACTGTCTGACTTCACCAGTTGGAAAGACATAAAATTATTTGACAAATTAGATATTTTGTTTAATGGTCTATGTGAAGTTAATTATAGCGTGGTAAATCTATTAGATATTGAGCAGTATTATACTGGAGAACACACATGTGTTTAAATAATATAATGAGCCGTCAATATTGCAGTATTGTGATGATTTTTCATAGGCCACCTAGATAGAGTAACCCTACAAATGACAGCGTAACCCTACAAACAAAGCTGGTATAAGCATCTTGAATCGACGTAGAGCAACCAGCTTTACTCTTTTTTGTTCATTGTAGCTGTATCTGTCAAATACCTTTCACAAGTGAATGATATATGTATATATGTATGTATATTTTTTAGGTTGACTCTTAATTCGGTGACAAACAATAGATAAATTATTCTCATGATTCTCGCGCACCTCGTTGCTAAAAACTCTTTATCCCATCCTTCTCTGATTTTTTATTGATGTGGCTGTCAAAATAATGTTAGTTATCGATACAAACCGTTTATAACACAACAATTATGTTAATTATTAGCCTTATTTTTCAATAAAATATCAATTTGTAACCCTACGAATACACCTTTGAACCTATCAGAAAAACGTTTAGATTAACAAATGATATGAAATCATAATTTTAAAAAAGATGCTCCATATTCAACTGCTATTTCCACTTTAAGCCTTGTATTGAAAGAAATATTATGTTTGACATGTCTTTTTTTTGTATTTTCTGAATATTGATTATTTGCAGCAGAGTAGAAGTTGGCTACAAATCATTATGTGCAGTATCAAATTTTTGCAACTGCTATTAAACTGTTCTAAACATTACCACCTAAATGTTACCACTTGAACTGCTGGAACTGCTGTACTCTTTGCGACCAAAGTTTTAGTTACATAATTTATGGCATTCACATATTACATAATATGCATTCGTAATGTTACTCTGGTGTTCAATAATGAGCATGAACTAAATTCATGTTGCAACTATCATATATTAAGAGCTCGCATATATTTTTTTGTGAAAGTTCCATATGTCTGCGATATAAACCAAAGAATTCAGGACTGTGCAACAAAGTAGTTTTTTTGCTGATATGCATCACTTTCGTGGGAATCGACCATATATTTCAAAGTGGTCCTCATATTATTACATAATTAGTAGCATAACACGGTAATGTAACTATGCATTTTACATGATATTCTCTAGATTCTGTAGGGCCTATGCCAATAAAAAGCGTTGATAACCAATATAAAACACAAATTGTAGCCTACATTGTTTACAAAGGTATAATTTAAAAATGAGTATAGGATAAATATTAGCATGATCACTTGACTGTTGCTCCCTTGTTTAATCTAAATTATTAAACCTGTGTTGAAGCTATAAATTAACAAATTAGATTATTTTTTCGATCCTAAAGTTGTAAATTTTTGGTCTTTATTGAGACGTTTTCGCTAGCTCATTTACCTGTACACTGTCACATGACATCTTAAATCAAAATGGCGGCTCACTTTCAAAACAATCTGCGATGCTTCGCCGTCATCAAGCACTTTCTGGTTGTTTTAGCAGCCAGTTTAGTCCTCACTCGAATTTAGTCAGAGGACGTTAGAGGTGTGAATTACCCTCACGAAATCCCTTTTCATGATTACACTCTGTACAGGGAACATGATATACTTTTTACCTCACCGGCATCTTATTTCGGCCCGCCGGCAATACATGTTCATGTTTTTCTAAATTCTCGAATTTTTCTTGGGGTAAAACCAATTTTCAGGCTATGTCCTAGTTTTGTGTCAAGTCAGCCCACCCACCTAAATTAGATTTTGGTTCAGCCTTATTTTTAATTTTACTTTCTGGCCAGGTTAAATTAAATCCAGGTCCCCCCATGTCTGGAAGTCTAAATTTGTCATCGATCTTCCCATGTGGCTATTGCGAAGACCCAGTCACATGGGAGCAGCGTGGAATTTGCTGTGATAGTTGTGATATGTGGTTTCACAAAGATTGCGTTGACATGGGATCTTTCACCTTCCTAGCGTATTCAACAACTAACGTCTCGTGGATATGCTGTTGATGCAATCATTCAAATTTTGATAGAAATTTATTCCATTCGTTTGAAATCGAAACCACAAATAATTTTGACAATCTAAATTCTAGTGGCTCTGAGAACGTAGTCAATTCATCAAATTCAGATTTTGCTCCCACACAGCACAGTAGTCTGATTCCCCCCTTTAGGCCTAAAAACCGTCAAAGAAACTGGCGTACTTTATTGATAAATTGTAGAAGCCTAAAGGGGAAAGTAGCAAATTTTTTAGCATCTCTAAATTATTACCAACCTGATTGCATCCTCGGCACTGAATCTTGGCTTGACAAGGATACCACTACCAGCGAAATTTTCCCTCCTGAATACCAAGTTTTATGTAGAGATAGAAATTCAAAAGCCCGTGGAGGAGGGGTCTTTATTGCTGTCAAAAAACATTATGACATGACCCTCCTCCCTGATTTACAAACTAACTGCGAAATTTTATGGGCTAAAGTTCAGATATCGGCATCAAAATCATTAACCCTCGGTTGTTTTTATAGACCTCCTGACTCCAAAATTAGTACTTCAGAAGAACTTGTGAAATCTTTAGACCTGATGCCAAAAAATTCAAATCAGACCATTGTCCTGAGAGGTGATTTTAACCTACCTGGAATTGACTGGGACAATGGGGTAGTAAATCATAAAGCGGCAAACAAATCCCAATGCGAGCTGCATCTGTCAAGCCTAGATACACATGCCCTGGCCCAAATTCACAAAGAACCTACTAGAGAAGAAAATATTTTGGACCTCCTGATCACAAATAAACCTGGTTTAATTAAATCTTCTCATAGTGTACCTGAAATCTCGGATCACTGTGCTGTGGTGACCGAACTGGATATTGACCCGCCCTACCGCCGTACAAAACCCCGCCCAGTGCGTCAGTTCAAAAATGCTAATTGGGAAGCTATCAGGCAACAAATTAGGAGCTGCTGGACCTCCTTTTCAAAAAAAAGTCCTAGCCGATCTGTCAATGAAAATTGGTTGAAACTAAAATCCATCCTAAATCAATGCCTGGACAAATTTATACCGACCAAAATGACTTCCCCTCGGGAAAATCTACCTTGGCTATCCAAATCACTTCTCGCATCTATTCGGAAAAAAGCATCTCTATATAATAAAGCCAAGCGTACGAATAAAGCTGACCTTTGGGCAAAGTACAAATTATGTAAACGGCAGACCCAGCGTGCCATCAGGTCTGCCAGGTGGTCTTTTTTGAAAAACAAACTTTCTGAATCTTTAGAACAAAAAAATTCAAAACCACTCTGGCGTTATATCAAATCAAAACGTCAGGATGGAAATGGTGTCTCTCCTTTGAAGGAAAACGGCCAGCTGCATTCAGATAGCAGACGTAAGGCCGAAATATTAAACAACCAATTTTGCTCAGGCAAATTACCAGATGACTGGGTGGAGGCTAATGTTGCCCCAGTCTTCAAAAAAGGGGATCGGCACTCTCCGGCAAACTACAGGCTGATATCTCTCACATGTGTTTGTGCCAAATTACTCGAACACATCATTTGTAAACAAATTATGTCCCATTTTTCGGAAAACAAAATTTTAACACCTGTACAACATGGCTTTCGCTCAAAACACTCATGCGAAAGCCAGCTTTTGATTACAACTGATGAATTTATTCAAAATTTTGAAGGCAAGACACAAACAGATGTTGTTGTCTTAGATTTTAGTAAGGCCTTTGACGTTGTCCCCCATCAACGCCTCTTACACAAACTCGACCACTATGGAATTCGGGGAACAACTCTTAATTGGATTCAAAATTTCTTGACCAATAGAACCCAAAAAGTAGTAGTTGATGGCAGCTCTTCAGAATCAGCTCGTGTAAAGTCCGGTGTGCCCCAGGGTACTGTTCTCGGACCCCTACTATTCTTGACCTACATTAATGACCTCCCTTCCACGGTCTCGTCGCAGGTTCGTCTCTTTGCAGATGACTGTCTCCTGTATCGCCCGATAAAATGTCGGGCAGATCAGGAGAAACTGCAGAGAGACCTATCTGCGTTACAGGACTGGGCAGATCGATGGGGGATGTGCGTCAACCCCTCGAAATGCTCGGTCCTGAGGGTGTCCAGGCCGAAATCAAAAAACCTGGAATTCCAGTACACCCTGAAAGGTGAAACATTAGAAAATGTTTCATCAACACCATATCTTGGTGTTTGCCTTAGCGAGACTCTGGAATGGGAGGCCCACATTAACAAAATTACAAGTAAAGCGAATTCCACCCTGGGCTTCCTTCGGGGGAACCTGAAGGCATGTCCCCCTAAATTAAGGGAGACTGCCTATTTTTCCCTGGTCAGATCATCCTTAGAATATTCTTCAGCAGTTTGGGACCCCTTTAGACAAAAAGACATTGATAAATTAGAAAAAATTCAAAGAGCAGCAGCAAGATTTGTCACCCAAAATTATAGACAAACAGCCAGTGTGACATCTCTCATTCAGAACTTGGGCTGGACTGACTTGAAAACAAGACGAAAAAATTCTAGGCTTTTATGTATGTTCAAAATTTTAAATGAGTTAGTTGAAATTCCTATCAATGACCGTTTAATCCCAGCAGATAGAAGAACACGTGGTGGGCACAATCAGGCTTATAAACACATCAGAGCTAACACCACACTGGGACAAAATTCTTTTTGGCATCGAACTATCCCTGATAGGAATTCTCTTCCGGCAGCTGCCACAGAATCGAAAACTGTGGCAGCATTCAAGAGTCAGCTGGTCGACTAGATCTGCCAGCCTCTTTCCCCCCCTCCAGCCTGATACTCCACAATGGAGGGCTGCTGGAGTATTAACTCAAAAGTCAAAAGTCAAAAGTCCAAATATTTTGATGTTCAATATTGGCCTTGATGAATGATGATACAAAAAATAAAATAAGAAAAAAAACATTTAGAATTTATTAGGCATAACGTTAGTGACAGGTGCCAGGAAACAGCAGGAAAGCCCTCAGAAAAAACTTATATTTAACCCTTCATCTTCCGGGGGGGCTAGGCGGCCCCCGGACCCCTCGCCTAAGTGAGTGTACGCAAAACAAGATAAAATCTCCCTCTTTGCTTTCTCAATGTTGACAGGTATGATGATGAACCGTATTGAATTTGAACGAACGCAGGGATCGACACTAACAGTAGAAATCAGTAAGGGGCGGTAAATCACATGAGATACTGGCCCTGTGGGCCAATGAAAAATACCAGGTGTGTCGCTTTATTTAATTTTAACACCCCTTTATTTATGGCTAGCCTAGGCTATGTTATGAAAAAGTCAAAATTTACAAAAGTCAAATGAGCCTGTGGTCGAGTATTAAATGTTGATTTAAATTTTGTACCATACCATTACATCATTTTTCTTGTGAAACAGTGACTATCAGATATGGCTAAGGGCCAGTAATTATCTGAAGCTACCGGCCCTTATCAGGCTTATGGCCACTACCTCAGAGCATTTAGTGTCGATCCCTGCGAACGACACGTTGACGTTTTCCGTGTTGGCGTTTATAAATAATGAACTGCTGACCTGCAACTTAAATTGTCTCAAAACTATTCAGCGTTAGTCCCACCAAATTGTAATGCAATAAATATAATTATTATAGCACCTTCCAAAGTGTATGATTCTGTCACAGAATTAGCAATAGTTTGTGCATCTTCATTTTCTGATTGAATCTCAAGCCCAGCGTGTTGTTTTTCTTCTCCAGCCATGTTGGTTTTTGTGCATATTGTCGCCACCTACCGAAAATCATGATCATAAAAAAATGTGTAAAGCGGATGATCAATTCAGTTTTAACCTTTTGGCTGCTGGCTCGGCAGGATAGTGGGCCATCAATGCTGATCAAGTTTAACCCTTTCATCACCATATTTTTCTAAATAAGGTTTGTTCATAGACTAATCTGAAAGAATGTCAGATTTAATCCAGTTATAATCAACAGATAGTACAATTGAGCTAATCTGAAAAATACCAGATTCAGTTCAATTATAATATAAAATGGTATTGATATGGTAAGTCTAGGCCTAGATGTAGCAGAAATATGACTTATTATTGTACAAGTTGTAAGTTGTAGGTCTAGGTTGCATGATTATAAAACAGGGGCAGGGCTTGAGACATTTAAAAGTGCACATTGAATTAGAAAAGTGACCGGTAGACTTACTTTTTATATGCTTCATTGATCCTGGTGATGACAATTAAATGGATGAAGTTATCCAAATTGTGTATTATTATCCAATATGATGATGATGTCCGAGACGAGAGTCAAAACTAAGTTATTTATTTAGTCTATCACTTGTACTCACTACTGTACTGAAGTTGTAGGTCTAACGTTAGCAGAGATGTAAATCAAGAAAATAATTTAAACTTTAATGAGAAGTTACAGTCAATAAAATGTCCGGGCAGTAGAGTATGATACGTATGAATATTAGGCCTATATGCAAATCTAGGCAAAATATGTAGGTAGGCTAGATCTATGAATGTTCGGCAAGCCTAGTAACAATTAAAATTACTGCGTTAAGGTTAAACTTTTAACTTAAAAATTTTATTGAAAAATTAAATACTGCCTGCGCTACGGCGCGACGAGAGTTCTGATGATACTGCCATTACTAGAACTGTGGAACTGGAAGGCTCAGGAACAATCACATCGAGGGGAGGGGTTAATCTTGAAGAAGGTGTAGAGTAGACTGTTCTGTCTCGGCTAGACTAAGTTATTTATTTAGTCTATCACTTGTACTCACTACTGTAGGCCTACAGAAGTTGTAGGTCTAACGCTAGCAGAGATGTAAATCAAGAAAATAATTTAAACTTTAATGAGAAGTTACAGTCAATAAAATGTCCGGGCAGTAGAGTATGATACGTATGAATATTATATGCAAATCTAGGCAAAATATGTAGGTAGGCTAGATCTATGAATGTTCGGCAAGCCTAGTAACAATTAAAATTACTGCGTTAAGGTTTAACTTTTAACTTTAAAATTTTATTGAAAAATTAAATACTGCCTGCGCTACGGCGCGACAAGAGTTCTGATGATACTGCCATTACTGGAACTGTGGAACTAGAAGGGTCAGGAACAATCACATCGAGGGGAGGGGTTTTTCTTGAAGAAGGTGTAGAGTAGACTGTTCTGTCTCGGCTGGAAGTGCAGTGACTGAGTGAGTATGATCCACCCTGTAGAGACTTCAGTTGTACTCGTTCTCACTCTACCCCTGAATGCGATGAGGCCTTTTCCACCTAATTGAGCACCCCTCTCCACGCGACTCCCAACTGTCGGCCCCTCCCCTAAATTTTAAACTCTGCCCAAAATTATGAAAGTGGTGAACGTAGAACAAATATAGCTTTTATTGCAATAAATATGTTACCCATACATTTCTAATTCAAGTAGGCCTATGTCATAGCATACATATTTTACCATAAATAGTGACACATATAACGTTCTGAATTATTTTCTTGACTTTATATGAGCACATTTAATCTCAAAATTACGTAGGCCTACTATTTTTCAAAATGAAACCACATATTTTGCTTGGGTTTTCGTTCATAAGTAGATAATTAGGGGGATTATATCGACACAAAATCACAAGAATAAGAATTTAGCCACTGTTTAAACTGTTTTTGATTTATTAGCTGATGTAATCCCCCGTTTTAGGCTCTAATTATTCAATTTGTAATCAGAGGTGGCAATATTTGACTGTATAATCCAGTTGTACACACTCTAAAATTGTGTGATAGGCTGTACAAATAACATTCCGCAGATGGCAAGGACACAGTGCTGCCTCAACGTTGGGCCATTATCATCGACGCTATCACAATGTTGGAACAGCGTTGGCCAAGTTCTCGCATCGCTTCGCGTATACTGTCACTTGGCTTGATGTTCCCAGGCCAGACGGTGCCGTCTGATTGCCGGCGCGTTGCGATTAGCTTTGATGTCTAAGCTTGGGGGGTGTCGCACGAGAGGCACGTGTGTCCTCCTGGAGTGGGGTCCCAAATAGGTAGACACAGGCTCATATCTGGCAGGGTGTAGTGGGAAGACAAGTACACCCTGCACGCAAGATGGTATGATCTGGCTGGTAGAGGTTGCTACGGCGACGGCCTGGCTGTCTGGCAGCTGTGTGGTGTGTATCCTTGCTGTACGCTGGTTGGCTGAGCAGGCGGTGACGGTGTGTGCTGTGCTGTGCTGCGCCTAGTCTAGCTGTGAATAGACTAGGGGCCTACATTGTGACTGTCTACACCAGCTGAATCAGGGAATGAATGAGTCCCACCTTGCACAGGCGACACGACGAACAATCTGTCAGACATTGACAAACTGTTGTCAAAATCAGTTTATAGGGTTAATATTCTATGTCCAAAAATACCTGCGAGTGATGAATGAAGAATTCATTGGTAGATACCTCCACTGTCATATTTCTGTGAAGATAAGTAAGAGGCGGTGGTGATATGACTTCGAATATGACTCGGTTCTAGTTTTGTGTAATGGTAGCACTCAGGACAAGGAGCGTGAGACTGAGAGAGGCTGGGAAGCTGGTGACACGGCACACGGCAGAAGTAGGCCTACGTTCAATAAACAGTAACGTTAGAAGTTCTTTGCTTGGCACACATCTTCATTAACTTGTCACAGATCAATGTTCAATAGTTACATACTGAGTCTGAGGCAAACACTATGAGCTTGTGACACTGGTGATACAATGCAGTGGTAGACTAACTGGTACTGCCACTGGTAGGTCTCAGGTGGTAGGTCTAGTAAAACGTGTAACAATGGTAGGTCTGGTAAAACTGTTCTTTAATATTAATTAATGATACTAGACAGAATAGCACAGGACAGGACAGACACTGTGCGTGTGCCAAGGACAGGCATGCAGGCGGCATGTCTGTCCCCAGCTCAGAAAATCCACGCGTCCTGCTGCTCTGGAGATTTCTATAAGACTACCGGAATTTAAGCGATAAACTCAGATTCGAGTAAAGCCACGCCCCCACGAGAGGGCCTGTAGACCTTTGCCATTAGGTCTTTCATATGGTCATTGCAGCTTAGCCTTCGATCAAATAGGATTCCAAGCAGTTTGGCTGTTTGAGTTTGAATAATAGGCTCACCAAACAGTTCCAGATCAATAAGTTATGGTTTGAAACCGACACTTTCTTAATTCTAATTTTTTTGTTGAAAACAAATATAAGCAAAGACCGCCACTTCAGTAGCTTAGCGGCCCCACAGACAAAAAGGTCCACTTTCTGAGGTAAACTTTTTTCTTAGATACCGGTAAACTTAATTTCTACTTGTGAGATTGCTTGATTCCTCAATTCTGTCTAAATATGTCATCAGAATGCGCTATTTAGTGTGTATTTTTCAAAAAAAATAAAATAGATATATCGGTAAACTTATAAACATATAACATTAGCTCTAGCGAGCTAGTAAAAGCGACATATAAAATAAACAATAAATATAACAGCTAAAAAAAAACCAGGTTGGCTGGCAGGAAGTTAACATGAAATGCAAAAAAAATATTAGGGATTATATAGAAAAATACTTATAAAATACAAATGAGGTAAATGAGAACATATAGGGTTGAAAGTTACATAAACCATTTTGGCACATAAAAGTAGATTAAAGATTTTGTAAGAAAACTTATAATGTATATAAAAAAATTAATTACATGGCTAAAAACATTTGCCATTTATTATTAATTAAATAACTATATCACATTTTCGAGGGACCTACATCTAATTATGCTCTCAATTAAATGGCCATCTCTAAAAGTTTTGAGGTTTCTGGTCATGTTATTCTCAATGCCTCTGGCAAAGAGTTCCAAATTTTAGGGGCTAAAACGCAAAAGGAATTTGATCCATGTCTCTTCATGAGAGGAATTTTCAGGATATTTTCGGAATTTCTCAAATTGCGGGTGTGACAGCGTTTTTCAATCAGTTCAAGGGGGTAGGTTGGTGCTAAGTCATTAAGAATTTTGAAAGTCCGAATGGCGATGTTCATTAATTTGTCTCCAAACTTCCAGAGATGGCAAGCGAGCTTTATTCAGGAGGGACTCATAGGAGGCGGCATGGTTGGAATAAACACACTTTAGAGCCCTCTCCTGAATCTTTTCCAATCTTTGATGCCTTAATTCTGTGTAAATATGTCGCCAGAATGTGTTATTTTGTGTGTATTTTTAAAAAAAAATTACGGGAGGGCTTGCTCCCTACAAAGAAAGCAGAATTAAGGTCCATAATATACTAAAACGCACCTCTCCAATCAATTTCCTGGGTACAGGCCTGAATCATAATTAAATGACCCCACCAAGTTTTCTGTTTGTAGGTCTAGGCTATGTATCCCTAGGCCAGAATTATCCACTTAGCACAAATAAACTTCAAACTTATATAATCGTCCTCGACTTCAGCGAACTTAACCACTGTACAGTGTAAGATATAACACAGCATACTAAGCTGGATTAAAAACTTTCTAACCAATCCACTAAACATTTCCATATTGGCCCTGTACAGGGCCAATACATACGTCATAACTATGCCACTTCAGAATGCCAGTACTCGTCCAGTAAAATTTTGCACATAGGCTGCAAAATGTGCCAGTACAGTAAATGTTGTATTAGACCAGTAGGGCCTAGGCCTATAAGTAGGCCTACAATAATGGTCCAGTACCAGCGAGCTCTCAATAACATTTTAGGGGATATCAAATGACGCAGTGAAGAAATATATATAAAAAGTAAAAGAATAACATCAGGGGCTAAACAAAGAAAGACATCATTGTGGATGAATAGTAACGTAATCAGCAAGATCAAGAAAAAGAACAAAGCCTATGCACAGTTTCTGAACTCCAGAGATGGAAAAAATTATAAAGAATATGTCAAAGCAAGAAACCAAGCCAAGTGGGAATCAAAAAAAGCTGTCAGAGATTTCGACAAGGTAAATATCCGACCTGGAGGAATCTGACGGAAACCTGACGACTTCAGATAAAAAAAAAGGCTGAAACACTTAATAGTTTTTTTTAATAGTGTCACAACTGAGAAAAGTAAAAGTCCAGCAGTAAGGAAAAGCACAGTCCAAGAATTACTCAGTAATGTGACATTCACAGTCTCAGATGTGGAAAAGCGGCTGATAGCCCTGAAGCCAGATAAATCACCAGGGCCAGATAAAATACACCCGAGGGTTCTAAGCGAGCTAGTAGGCCAAGTGGCTTACCCATTAGTTATTATATTCAAGAAAAGTTTGAGCGAAAGTGAATTACCAGCCAGCGAAGCGAGTAACTATCAGCCTGTAAACCTAACCTCAGTGGTATGTAAAACACTTGAACACCTAGAAAGAGCGGATATTGCGGGAAAATAAGTTGCTATCCGACTACCAACACGGATTTGTGCATTGTCTATCCTGCATCTCACAGTTGCTAGAAGTTGGCAAAGACTGGCAAAGCTAGAAGGCTATGGAGTGAGAGGAAAATGCCTGGCATGGATAAATGCTTTTCAGGATGGTAAGAAACAAAGAGTCATCATAAATGGGAAGGAATCATCCTCGGTAGATGTCACTAGTGGTATTAGTCTGGGAGCCAATTTTCAAAAAGGCTGCTAGTTTTTTTAGTTCGCTTGACCCAAAAAGTGGCAAAGGTCTAATATGTGTATATGGCAAGGAAATAAGGGAAATATCCCCATAACATTATAAAGGTGGGTGTAGAAGTTTCCCGTGGCAGCAAAGTATTCAAAATGAGGGATGTTCAAGGGTCCCTTTGAGCCCTAAAACTGTACATTTTTAACCCCAGGTTATTATAAACACAACCAACAATTATTATAAACCTTTTTTTAATCACTGTCAATCCTATTTGTCTTTTAATAAAGATAGGATAACAAATTATTACAATTCCAATTTTTTTCACAAAACATAAATCGACCCTTAGTCTATGCTTATGGTCATGCTAATGTCTGTTGACTTAATTTGGTACATCGGCCATCTGATAACACTATGTCAAATTAGAATAATCTTACCTTGTTGTGTGAAGGACTTATGAGGTCAAAAGAGCGGAAGAGGTACTCCCACTAGTAACATTTTTTGAACCCCTATAATAACATAATCATCATTGTTATGGTCATAAACAATTTTACTACTGCTCTGGTCACATTTTGCCATTAGATGTATTCAGAATGAAACTGATGTGAAATTTAGATTTTTTCATTAAATGTAAATCTCCCCTTAAAGCGCTGAAAGTCAATATTTGAAATAAAACCTAAACACAGTTCGTAGTATATAGATTTGCTTTTCTTGTACATTTATATGATTATAAGCATGCTAATGTCTGATGAACCTATTGATAAATCTGTCATCTGGTATCACTATATAAAAATAGAAAAAATATACCTTGTTGCATAAAAGATGTATAAGGTCAAAAGTCCGGATGAGGTAATCTCAGTTATATTTTTTCTACATCTTGTAATAACAAAATCTTTTTTTTACAGTTATAAACAGCCTTAATACCACTATTGCCAATTTGTGTCATTGTATACGTTCAGGACGAAACACATATGAAGTTTTGATATTTTTGACAAAATCAATTTAACCTTATTGGTCAACAGCTGATGGTTTTTAAAACTATTTTGACTGTTTACGAAGACTTCACCTTTCAGTTCCATGTTCAGTTGTACATACATGCGCATTGTATCTTGTGTTTGTATCCTGTGTTTGTTTGATTTTGCTGTACCTATATGTTATATGGAAAACCATGAACTGTCATCTTGAGGGTGTATAAAGTCAGGATGGGGTATTCTTCTATTCTTCAGTATAGTACAGGAGTTAGTTTTCAAGAGATTAATTGTGTTAGCAGAAAAGGAAATGGCGTGTAGGCTAATCTAGTGCCGTTTCCTCTGTGCATGTGTCAGGGGTCTAAGCGGGTGGGGGGGGGGGGGGCTTTCTGCAACAACGCATGTCAAAGGTTTACTACAATGGTAACCCCGAAGCTCAGAGCCTCTTATTTTAACTATCCCAGTGATTACTTACCCAGCGATAAAAATCGGAACTGGACTATTTTGAGGGAATAACTACAATTTTGACATATTTTTTCTCGTTCAATATATCCACAGGTAAAAGATACTAAAGTTAATTTGTATTTTTAGCCAACTTAAAAAAACACATCTAATTTTAAGAACGTCAAAAAACATGTCTGGTGCAGCAAGCCGAGGCATAATTGTGTTTGTCACAATGCCATCAGCCATGACCATCTGCGAAAAAATATCAGCTAGTCTATTATTCAGCTTCGTATGCCTTGACTTGTCCTTGTATCTAAGAAATATGTTGTTTTCTGAGAGTCTTTTTTTCTCAGACATTAAAAAGGCAAATTGATAAACCACATTTTGATATCACCAATATCATCCCCCAAGATTCTGTAAAGCTTGGAATTATTCAACATCTCGCACAGCCTTGGATACATATCTGAGGTGGTATCCGGTGTATGCCTTATAACCAATATGATTTCATCAGACATTATTTTTACAGGTGTATGCCTTATAACTATTATGATTTCCTCAGACATTATTTTTCTGATATTTTTCAAAATATGTGGCATTGATCTCTTTCTAATGTGATAGCTGAGAGCTATAGTAGCTATAGTTTAGAAAGTATATCATGAGCACCGTCTTGAAACTTTAAACATTAGGAAAAGTCGATGATTGTCCCTAGATGTTTCCTGTTGGTGGTGAAGGACTCCATTATGTGTTCACATTATTATATATTTTGTACAGTGGAGACCCGGAAAGCGGACCACCTATGGGACTGACTGAAAGTGGTCCCCTTTTGGAATCGGTCCGATTTGTGAAACCAGCCAATTATGAATGGAGAGATACTAGTCAGTCTGTTTATAGATATGCCTTGTTACGTGTTGATATCAAAGTCGATTATTAAACTAATGTATTGAATATAACGTCATGATATAATAAAAAAACAACACACAATTAATTAAAGGTGTAATAAATGCATATAAAAATAAATATGGAAAAAATATTATACATAATTATATTTATTTATGAAAAAAATCTGTAAACTGAAAGTCGATCAGCCGTGAATAACCCTATGACACCCAAAGTCCCTTATTATGTCTGTCAATATTGTTTGATATTGCTTTAATATAAAACACACCGAAATTCGCTGGCTTCAATTATTTTTAATTGATTTCGAAGTGACATTTATTAATTTATCATATTTCAAAATTTGCTGTCTTCAAATAGTTTTAAATTTGTTTTGAGGTGACATTTATCTTGAGAGCTAAATATGATATTAATTAGCAGTGTTTAAATTAGATGTCACGCTTCTAATTTTATAAAAACTCCGGAGTCGTACACGGAGTCATTATGATCAACTTGGAGTAAAACATATTTATTTCATCACGTTCCTAGTGTGATAGTATCGTTTGTTTAGGGTGATGGCAGCTGTGAATGGGAAATCGATCAGCCGTGAATAACCCTATGTAACTTAGAGTTCATTAACTGGATTTAATTTATACTTTCTCGCGTAAAAATACATCAGATGATAATTATTCCGTTTAATATGCGTAACTAATACAGAAAATCATGACGGAATTGTTATGTCTTGCTTCACTATATTAATTTACATAGCAATTTGTAAGACTTTTGGGATCGCAAGGGTGTAATTATCACGCTATACACGTGATAATCCTTCTGTACGCTAGGGCATGTCATTTATGATAAGTCAAGTTGATAAAAAGCCGCCTAGCGAATTATAATCTTCTCGAATTATTATCATGTTATAAATATTATAATCTGTTTGTTTGTATCGCTTGTATTAATTGTTTCCTATTTCAGTATCAATTTATGCGCTATGCCTATCTGTATTAGACACACATACCAATTACATATCTTGCGTAATTAAATGATTCTTGCACGCCGAATGTTTTTGTCAGCTCGTCGAAAATCAAAAGCGTCTTTGTTTAACCTTGTGGTTCTTATAGACCAGTAGCTCAATTATTGCTACAACACTTACAGAGCTGATATAACTTCCTATAATTTAACAAATAATTGAATATAAGGAGTCAACATAAAGTGTGTTGTTTTGTCTTAGCAACATACACTTTCACACTAAGCTGTCATCGTAAGTTCGCGCTCTGTAAATTATTTTGAGCTGTATTAACAAAGAAAGACGGTCGTAGGAGCTAAAACACTACACCTTTGATAATCAACCAACCGAAGAGGCGCGACTCAAGGAAAGGACTGGACATGATAAGGCGACTGATTACAATTTGCACTGACGACAGTGTTTAAAAGTTGCATTAACATTGTATGATTTATCTCACCAGCGCTAATCCTTTCCGTTATCCAATCTGAGCTCAGTGGATCCAGACAGCGCTGGCCACTTTTGTGGATTCAGCCAGCTCCGGTCCTCATAGTGGATCCAGCCAAGGCTGGTCTCTTGCTGGATTGAACCAGATCTGGTCCCTTTATTAGAACCAACCAGGGCTAGTGAACTTAGTAAATTATGCCAGTGTTGGTCCCTTAGTGGATCCAGCTACAGCTGGTCCCATTAGCGAATCCAGCCGCAGCTGGTCCCTTAATTGATGCATATATATAACTGTAAAAGTGTGAATTATTTTTTTCGCTGGTCCGTTTTTCGAGTCCTTTTATGATTTGGGACTGAAAAAGGGTGGTCCGTGTCCCGAAACGCGGGTCGGTCCGCTTTCTGAATCTGATAATACATTATGTGAATGGGGAAATATTTGGGACTGAAAAAAGGTGGTCCATATTCCGGGATGGTCCGCTTTGTGAGGCGGTCCGATACCGGGTCTCCACTGTATATGCTATAAAGTACATATACGTATAATCACTATGACGATATAAATCCCTCATAAAAACCCCATGGACTAGTATAATCACATTTTATCAAGTAATAGTATGCATATATATTTTTAAAGTAACAAACAATTATCTGAAATATTACACAACACTTCAAAGTATCAATTGTTTGGCTTTTGAGTTGTGGATGATTATTTATTATCTATAATTATTTATTTATAATTTAGAATTCAGACACAGATACCAATGAAGTATTATGACTATGACGAAGACGACATAAATTTATATTGAGGTGTTTGTTATGGATATTTCATAAACAAAAACATTACACCTAGCCTTCCCTTTGCAGGCATATTACCCACATTATTCAATTTATGTCCATTGCCAACACGTCATCATATTGTATTGGCCTCAATGAGCCTGCCTCAATGAGCCTCATAATGCATATTCCAACCAAGGAATCTAGATTCCTTTTTTAAACCTATCAGTGGGACATATCGGTATAACTTCTAATAACTGAATTATTGCTAGCAATCTAAGTATACCAGCCTGTGGTCCCACACAATCCACAACACATTACTGACTATGACGTAAGATAGATTTGTATGCCACCTGGTGGTGAATAATGTCTTTAAAATATGTTCGACCAGTGCTCTAGCTGCGTTAAGTTTTTTTGAAATATCGAATTTCAGCGATCTAAAGATGGGTTTAAAACAATAAAAACTTCACATGTATTTCGTCCTGAATGTATTCAATTACGAAATGTGGGAAGCGTGGTATTAAATCTGTTCATATATATATATAACAATGAGGATTTTGTTGTAACATAGGGTCGAGAAAATGTAACTTAGAATAGTATCCTTTCTTTTGACCTCGTAAGTCTTTCGTGAAACAAGATAAGGTTTCTCTAACTTGATATTGTGACGGTCAAGTGCTTTTTCTCCCACTAGGTGGTAAGTCGAGCGGATTTTTGGGGAGACTTTTATCTCAGCCTGGCCGTCATCATTTTATGTTATACTACTACTACTACTACTATACACGTTTCCTGTCTATCTATCAAAGATCGTGACAAACTAGCAAATAAGGTTTTATGATTATTCCTCATATTCATAACCAATATCGCAAATCAATGCATCAATCATCATCATCATCAGCATCATTTAGCCAACTTCTGGCCGGTTCTACAACTAACCCACCCTAGGGGCTTACACCACAAGATAATTCACTCTTATTAGGGCCTATATGGCTACTTTATGTACCATAACAATATTATACATGTACATCAGACCGGGCCTTATACATAACCCTTATCGGGCCGACATAACACTTTAACCGCCGCTACTGCGCGGCTATCTACTGTGTGTTTGGTTACTATACACAACCAGAACAGCCCCGCTGATCTGTGTAGCCAGCCCGAACCCGCGGCCGGGCGTATAGTGATAACGTGTATCTCTGGGCCGGTGGTTGCTCCCTGAGCTTGTTACGTCACCGCGTGACGATACACCACCCCTGGTATAGCCGGCTATATGCCAGCCGGCGATATCCAGATAGGCCTACACGTAGAACACCCACACATACACACACTCTAGTTGAGGGTGACCTCTACTTCACCTCTATCTCCGTGACCATAATAATAGTGGGGGGATCCGTACATCGGATAGCCACAAGGTTCACTAGAATGTATAACAAGATTATTCCTCTAACTCCAACACATAGTTACACTTAACCAAGTTATTCCTGCTTTCCACGAGGGTACAGAGCTCGACTCCGTGGCCTCTACTGACAGTGAGATAACATGGGAAGTGATTCTATGTGCTGGAGTCACTGCTTTTCTGATAGGGGACAGAGCGATACACTTTGTGGCCTATGGAGCAGTACGAGCCAAGAACATGTATAAATAACTCTCATCAGACACATATATCTGACACCTACGTCACTTTATCAATAGTATGGACTGTAGGGGACCAGTTTCCGTACTGGATTCAGTGACGTACTGTGGTTCACCTTGTCGAGATGATGGATCTCTCCACTCTGTCTCGCTTCCAAGGTCGTGTACAGGCAGCCGGCAGTAGCTATCGCAGGTGGACAGTCAGACTGTGGACCTGGGGCGTCACTAGGGTGTAACAACCAGCTACTGCCGGGCTGAGGAAGCTGAGTGAACCCTAGCACCCGAAGGGTGCTGAGAGTGGGATTAAGGCATTCGAAGCTTGTATGAAAGCTTTCTCTTAGCCTATCCAAATATTTCATTAGTATATAATACTCATTAGAAAATGTCTGGCTGGCAAGGGAGGCAAGGAACTCGGAAACAGAAGCATTTTAGAATTTAATTAATTTTGATGCGCCCTCGGCTAACAGAGGGTCGCGGTGGTCTGAATGAGGTGTTGAATCAGCCGGTAGCTACCCTATATGGTCCAAACACGCTCGCTTATATGCCCACTGGGTGCCCCACTAAATTTGAGGCTTTATTATATATCTAAACTAAGTATTGTTCCCTAATGCAGCCCAAATACATATAACATCAAGTAAACAATATTAGCAAACATCTCATAGCAAAATAAGCATTAAAACTAAC
Source organism: Flabesymbios commensalis (assembly GCA_964017125.1). NCBI lineage: Eukaryota > Metazoa > Annelida > Polychaeta > Terebellida > Flabelligeridae > Flabesymbios > Flabesymbios commensalis. The sequence continues at coordinate 56,239,127 of OZ024904.1, read as the reverse complement.
ATACAGCTGAATAAAATAGTTCTAGGTGTATTCACACCACGTTTGGCCTGTGATTAGGTCACACCACATGTTGATAAAATATCCAGGTGTGGCCTCAAAAGATGCTTTGATATGGGTAAACTATAGCGTGTCTTGCTAAACAAACCATGGTAGTAACAAGACCTGCCATAGTTCCCACAGTTAATAGTATAAAATATATTAACATCCCCACACATTAAAAGGGATAAATTCATGGTAAAAGACATTAAAATTCAGTGTGATTTCTGGCCGGAAATAGAGTAGTACGCATGCGTCAAATTAAAGGCATTCAATTGGCGCAGGCAGACCACAGGACAGAATCAATATACCTTGGGCCAACGGCCATCACACGACCCCCTGTTTGAGCGTTAAGCGTCCCTGCTGATGCAAACCTCAAAACACATGAATCTGAAATTCAAAAAAACATTTAAAAGTACATCTCATAATACTCACTGTTCAAGATACACAGCATCATGTCTGCGAACATATAAAATTAATCTCATTATCTCACAATAAAATTGTGAATGATAAATCAAGTCCTTATACATATACATTTTAATTATGTCTTGGTGCTCCACACTAGCTTCTTCTTCTTTTGCCTTGGCTGCTCTGGTGGCCTTCCCTGGATCCTTCTTGCACAGCTGGAGCACCATACAGTCTTGTTGGTAAAGGCACTGTTCTTCTCGTCATTGGTGGCTGAGCGTCTACATGTATCTACCCTTTGAGATTTGGGCAGTGGTACCATAGTTTGTGGCTCAATGTTCTTTTGTGAACGTCCCTCATTCACCACCGGGTTACAGGGTAATTATGATGGCTCTCCACTGGTTGTGAAGAAAGAGCTGCTGGCCTCTTTCAGCCAAGAGAAGGGGAAAAACAACAAATTGCTAAGCAAAGTGACCACATACAACATACATGGTACTTTTGCGTCTTTCCTAGCATGTGTACACTCTGAATGACAAGCACATCAAGCGTTGACACAGAACGTGACACTTCAACTACTTTTTTCCTTTCTGGCTCTGCCGACAGAGGGGTGGAACAGACTGTGCTGTTGGACCCGACTGTTATAGAGGTATTTGTTTTTGTTACTTCAAGAGCACTCAATTCAGTGTTACTGTCTATCTGGTTAGGTGGAGTGGCTGATGCATGTACTGTTACAAAAGGAGGGGTCATGGCAGAAAGTTGTGTACCACCCCAGTTGCTCCGGCACTCTCGGGCGTAATGACCCTGACCACCACAGCGGTAGCAGGCGCCAGGTCTCTGTGAGAGACGGGGTGCCTGTGAGCTCCACTGTTGCTTGTCAGGGTATGTTTTGCCACAATTAACATTCCCCTGAGGCGGTTGCTGCTGTTGCAACAGCAGATCCTCAATCCTCTTTAGGATACTATTGTCCTCATTTTGGATAGGATTGGATTGAGGTGGTTTGCCAGAGTGCTTATCAGCATTCCCTCCTGTCTGCTTCCATACATCGTGTTTTTGTTTGTGGGCTGAGCGGACATCTCCTCCAGAATTACTGGAGAAATTACATAGATTCCTAATCAGTGGCCTCATGTACTTCTCGTGCGGGCCTGTGACGAGAATCTGAGACCTCCGTTGCGGAGCGTTTCCTGATGCCGAGGAAATATAAAACCTCGTACACAGCAGAATCATTATGTTTTGGTTCCTTGACGTATTCAACTTGGAACCTAGCTCCCTCATCTAGGCTCCCGTCTAAAAATCTTCTGAGAACATCTTCACTACGAGTGAATCGATCACGATTCGCATGAGCCTTGTCATACAACTGCTTCAAATCAGCAGCGTAATCTTCCACTGATTCGCCTGATTTTTGAATGCGGTTGCTGAACTGTGCGCTATAAGTGCGGGTTGTCTCAACTTTATGTAGCGGTGTTTCAATTCTCGCACCAGCTTACGAAAGTTGGAGCGAACATCACCACGCAACTGCTCATAAACAAACTCCCCGGCTTGACCCTGTAGCCGTGGGAGCAGCTCTCTCAATTTGGTGGTTTCTGACCACTCTTCCAGCCTGGTCACATCTTCAAATCTGTTGAAGTAGACCTTCCACGGCTCTTTACCATTGAAAGGCGGAAGACGGACATGACTGGGAGAATCTCGGTGATAGCGACCAGCTGCAGTTCGTTCATTTTTATGTGAACTGGCTGTACTGTATATGTCAGTGGGGCTATTAGTGCCTGGATTGAAGTCCGAGTCAGAGAAATAACTGCTAAAGTGAATCCTCTGTGAGCGACGCCTCCGAGGTGGAGACATGTCGTCTGCCTCACTGAGGTCAGTTATCAATTGCTGCAACCTACATTGACTCGGTTTGCAGTTACGGCCTGCAGACTCCTGTTTATCTAACTGACTGACGCTGGGACGAGAGTCACGCTGATCACGCCAGGCAGAAGACCTATTGTTATAGGTGCCCAGCGGAGTGTAATAATCAGACATGTGAGGTGAAACCTCTCTCTGAGTCCGCAGGTTTTGCCGTCTACCAGAACTAATCTTCTTAGGCTCAGAGGTTGGAACACTTTTCCTCTGAGGGCCTGTGTATGGGGTGTTCTTAGATTCCCCATTGTCATGTTGGTCATTAACGGGGACAGGGAGTCTCTCAATAACTGTAGTGAGAACAGTTATCAACTCTCATGATCCCCTTGTCATCATTATCATCTACCTGAGATGACTGCACCATACTAGTTGCCATGGGCCCAACCCCTGAATCCCAATATCGGTATGGTGATTGGTCCCGGTGGTCTCGAATCCAACTGGCTTTAATAGGCTGACTAGCATCCGGCTGTCTTGGAGTAGGAGGGAGTCTGCGTGACTGGCGTTTACCCGCATCCTCAAACATCCAGAATCCTGATTCACTATCAGATGAGAGAGACACACCACTACTCAGGTCGTCCCTGTCAACACCAGTACAGCGATCTGTACGGATATGGGAGCTGGTACTGGATGTAATGGTAGTAGTCGTCATGACAGGAGAGTGTGTAGACACTGATGGGTTGTAGCTGAGGGCCGATGCAGCTCAAGTTATTTTCTGACTACTATGGCCAGCGGGATTTACTCCCTTTCTCTCAGACCCTTTGGTCATCTTGTCTATTCAAAATCACAAAAAAAATACACAAGTAAAAAAATCACCACAAAGTCAGTGAGACTCAATGAGGGGGACAGTCTGTGGCCTTGCTGTAGTGATGTGGATGTACAGTCAAACAATGTTTGTCTCAATATTTGAAATAACGCAATGTGCTGAAGTAGCAAACAAATATATATATGTCACTTCTCCCTTTATAATTCTGTAGATACCACACGCAAATGAATTCACAGTGGTACAAAATAATAATAATATAATCTAGATAAGCCCCAATTTTCGTTGTATTTCCTCTAAACACAATCAGCGCAGCAGACACATTGAAATATCTGGGGAACTGAATGTGCAAGGAAACCAAGCCGCCGTATTAACCCTTTGGCTCCGCTTACAATCAAAAAATTTAAAAAAAAATGTAACTCTCAAAAATCACTAGAACAACAGTCACATTATTGTCTGTCTGTTATTTTATCCCTCCTCTTTCAAACAAAAAAAAAATCACAATCAGCAAACACATTGAAATGTCTGGGGAATGTGCGAGAAAAGCAGACCGCCGTACTTAATCCTCCAGGTACAGGCAGCAATAAATAATATATCCCTTCAAAAAAAACCCGCTAGGACAGAAAAATAGTCTGAGGAAATGAATATTTCCCCCTCCCCCTCAAAAATGAAAATCACCAGAAATCACACCTATTTTCACTAGGTTTCAAAAACAATATTTCTGACACAGGTATCCAAAGTTTTAACTGCGGATAAAATTACAGATTATAACACTAACCCGTTAAGTACTATATCACTCTGATGATCTGTATTTGTCAACGCAGCAGACACAGGAATGTATCCGGGGAACTGATAGTGCTAGAAGATCGACAGTTTGTATAACTTAACACTTTAAGTACTATATCCCGTAAATGAATGATCTATATTTGTCTTCGCTTAACACCTTCAGCGCGGCAGATACAGGACTATATATATCTGGGGAAGTGATAGAAGTGTTAAGTAGTAGTAGTGAATCATTGCTTTACGTCACTTTTCGACACAAAAGGTCTTTTAAGTGACATTGTAATAAACATTGTCTAGATGAATCTCTCCACTCTGTATCGCTTCCAAGGCCGTGTACAGGCGGCCGGCAGTAGCTATCGCAGGTGGACAGTCAGACCTAGTATCCTTGGTCAGACTGTGGACCTGGGGGGTCACTAGGGTGTAACAACCAGCTACTGCGGGGCTGAGGATTGATTGATGGAACCCTAGCGCCGAAGGCGCTGAGAGTAGTTTTAAGACAATCGGGGCTTACTATAAATAGTAGTCCCCATATAGCCAGCCATTACATGTTTGTGTTTAATTTCATAACTCTACTTTTACTCAGATATTGTTGTCACATATAGTGTCGTCCGTTGTCCGTTGTTGTCGTGGTCCAGCTTGTAAAATGTAGTTAATTCAGCATTTTTTTTCAACTGTTAGCATTTAATGTGTATTTTTTTATTACAACCTATACCTCTGATAAATGCTAAAAGTTGTCGAGTTTGTCATAATGTCTCATTGCTCTGAAAATAATGAGATTCCTTGGTGTTACGTTTCAATCTCGGTTATTACGTCGTCAAATACTAAGTCTGTCAATCTATCCGCTTCAGCGTCATTTGGAGTTATCGGTAATAGCTTTAATAGAATTGTTAGCCCCCGAGCCAACACGACAGGGTAAAACCGTGGAATTTTAGCATTCTGTCTGCTGAAATTCTTCGGATAAAACTCTCTGATGCCTTCGGTGTATGACTAATATTGGTATTATGTCATACAATGAGGGCAAGTTCGTTGCGGACAGACGATGAGTTGCGTTTATTCACCAACACACGGCACCAGCTGTCCGGTTGGCTGTGTCAGTGAGTTGGTGGATTTTAACAATTATCAATCACGACACGGACATCGCCACATATTCAGCATTTACACTGGGAGCGATAACCTCCCAGACCTCAAAGAAAGAGTCAGTTGACAAAGCAGCTCTGACAATTTCCTTAGGGTCCCACCCGGTCCAATAACACAGGCGACGGGAAGGGTCCCCTAAACTGAAAACAATAAATCTAGCCCTAAACTTAAAAGAATAATCCCAGGTGAAATGCCTCTTAATATATATCGATGCCCAGCGTCTGATCATGAAAAGTGTTCTTGAGTTTCTCAGAGTGAGATTAAATTAAAAACTGTTGTTCTTCTCGCTGAAAATTTGTTGTTTTTTGCTACATACCATTTTCATTTCCATATTGTTTCTTGTAGTTTTCTAGTAATTCGTCTAGAAAATTTGTTTTGTCCCTCTTCTTTATCGGATTATGTAGATCCTTTTGAAGTTTGAATAATTCTGAGTGTTCTTCTAATGAGTGTATAAATTTATTCGCTAATGATAGGAATCGATTGTTAATGGGTTCGATTTCCGCTAGCTGATGTATTTTGTGTGTGCTGGTACACCACGGTAGGCGGTAAGCTATCTTGATAGCCTTATTTTGTACTTGTTGTATCTTTTCTAGTGTTGTTTTAGGTGCCGATAGAAGAGCTATCGCTCCATATTCTAGGACTGGTCTGACTTATTGTTTGTATAATTGCATGATTATTTTAGGCTTACATCCCCAGTTAGTACCACTTAAAAGTCTTAGTAAGATTAATCGTCTATTTGCTTTGGATATTGCCATTTTTATATGTGATTGAAAGTTAAATGTTTTGGTGATAGTCACTCCCAGCAGTGTTGCTTCTTCCACATGCTCTATTTCTTCTCCGAATAATCAAAGCTTGATTTTTTTGTGTTGTCTCCCATTCTTTTTAAGTACAATTAGCTGCGTCTTTTTAGCATTTAATTTATTTCTCCATTCGGAGCACCACCATGGATCCGATATTGGACGTATGTGGCGTTGGGGCCGAATGTCCACATACCTAGATCATCCGCAAATTGTGATATCTTTACTTGGTTGTTCATGGGATCTACTGGAATATCATTCACATACATCAAAAATAAGAGTGGGCTGAGAACAGACCCTTGGGGTGTGCCAGCATTCAGTTTTACTTTATATGACATTTCATCATTAATTTTAACGGTAATTGTTCTGTCTGAAATAAACGAAGACATTAATCGTATAATTTTATTCGGCAGCTCACTGTTCATCAGCTTATATCTTAGGCCATTATGCCATACTGAAACAAACGCTTTTTCGACGTCTATAAAGACGGCAACCCCCAGTCTATTTGCTTGTAAGCCTGTAAGGGCGTCATCTGTTAATCGTAATATGTGTTCCATCGCGCATATTTTATTCCTATAGCCAAGTTGCCATTGATTAAAGAATTTTCTCTTTTCGAGTTCGCTTCTTATTCTATTTGCAAGTATTTTTTCAAATAATTTTCCTATACAACTTAGAAGGCTTATGGGTCTATAGTTTGTAGTGATTTTGTGGTTTTTATTTGGTTTTGGAATCATAGTTCCCATTGCTTGTTTCCAAGGCTCTGGAAAATACCCAGTTTGTAGGCATATATTGTAAATTTGTTCTAGGTTTGCGAATACTATTTCCGGACATTGTTTTAGTACTGTATATCGAATACAGTCTTGGCCAGGTGCCGATCGACCCTTGGTTTTACTTAGTTGTTTTTTAATTTCGGATATTGATATATGTCTCATTATAGGGTTCTTATCGCCCTTTTCATCTACATATGATGCTAGTGGGTTGAAAAGATGGTAATTTTCTGCAATTTTGTCGTCCACTTCTTTTTTGAAGTTATCGTCAAAAATTGGCCCTTTGTGGGTATTGTGAATTTCCCCTAATGTTTCAGCGAACGCATTGGCTTTTTCTAAATCGTTTTCTGTTGGATTTCCGTTTTTTTTAATAACTGGGTTGTTAGTCTCTGCCTGTGCTCTTTTACCGCTAATTTTGTGAAAGTTTTGCCACAAACTTTTACTGATTTTTGCCGAATCAATTTCTTGTGTTTTTGTTTGCCACCAGGTGGCCTTATCGTTTTGTACCGCTTTGGATGCTAATAATTTTAATCGATTTGCTAAGTTTTTATGTTCAGCCTTATTTGTCTTTTGAGCTATCCGTCTTATTTTTCGTTTCAACTTAATTAATTTGCTAGTTTCTTCCGATATAAAAAAATCCATATCTTTTACTTTACTTTTCAGACAGGATTTGTCTAACGCCGTTTTAATTATGTTAGCTATATTGTTAACTGTTTCGTCTATTTCTGCTGGTGTGATTGCGTCTGTTAGTGTTAAGTTTTTATTAATTATTTTGCGAAGTTTTACCCAGTCTGTTTTTTTGTGGTGTAGAGTTTCTCTTTGATTTTGTCTCACAATTTTTGAATAATTTATCACCAGTTGAGCCGGCATGTGGTCGCTACCCACATCTAGGCCTACTGTACATCTATCTACCTTGGTCGCGATACTGCGACTGACAATACATAGATCTAAAATATCGCTAGAAGTATTTGTGTAGTGTGTTGGGGTTCCGTCATTTGTGACTATTAAATTGAGCTCCTCTAATATATTAAATAATATATCCCCTTCTTTATTGTATTTTTTACAACCAAAAAATTCGTGTTTTGAGTTATAATCACCCATAAAAATTGAATCTGGGTATTTATTTAATATGAATTTAAAGTTTTCAGCACTAGGTGAAGTTCCAGGAGGGTTGTATATCGTAGCCAATGCAATCTTTCTTTTATCAGATTCGAATGATATTGCAAGGAATTCTTCATCAAATTCTGACGTGTCTAATTGATTAAATATTATGTCCTTTCGTATTAGGATTGCTACACCCCCTCCTACCCCACGGCCTGGATTTTCTCTATCTTTCCTTATTACATGATAGTTAGGGATCCTTATTGTATGTTGTTTTCTGATTTTACTTTCATTTATCGTTACAAATTGCGGGTTATGCTCATTAAGATAGTGTATTAATTCGGTGCGCTTGTTCGTGATTCCGTTTATATTTATATGAATAATTTCAGTTTGTTCCTGATCTCGAGTGGCCATTATACAAGAACTGTACTGTGCTTTCCTAGTGTATTTTTGAGTGTATGTGCGGGGGTGTATACCTAGGCTTTCAGGTGTGTTAGGACATCTCTCACTTGTGCGAAGCTGACATCACTTCTCAAAGCCCAGTTGATGGATTCTGTTGTGATACGAGCTATGTCCATCCCTTTGATCTGTACTTCGTTTTTATCCGCCTCAGCTTCAGAACATTTCAGTCTACATTTCAGTTGCTGCAACAGCAATGGATAAACCAGTTATATCATGACGTGAGAATGACAGTTTATTGTTTGTTCTTACCTCATTTGTTTTTTGTTGTGTTAGTCTCTGATTTCCCTGTGGTTGCTTATGTTGCTAGTACTTTTACTCCTAATTTGGTGAGTTTTGTTTAGAACTTGATGTGCTCTACTTACTTGTCTATCCTGTCTTTGGTCAAGCATTTTGATGATTTCTTGGAATTTTTGACAGGATCTGTCTGAAGAGGCGTGTGGGCCAAAACAGTTTGCACATTTTGGAACGCTAGCTGTGCAATTTCGCTTCTGGTGGGTTTCTCCACCACATCTACCACATTTTTTATGTTTATTTTTACAGTTAAAAGCTATGTGACCAAAACGCTGGCACCTATAACATTGTTTTACCTGAGTTTTTCTACGATAGCTTTCTATTGTGTAACCCAAGAGCCGATTTCCAATATTGTTCATATCGCTCTCTCTTTCAAGAGTTAGCTTGAACTTACCAGTAGACGTTTGTGTCTTGTTGTTGATCATTCTGGTTGCTTTTAAATTTATGTTGTGTTTTTTTTTATGTCCTGTTCTACAGTTGTGTTTTCTACGTGAAGAGGAATTCCTACCATTACTAATGTCCTCTTGTCCTGCTCTTTATAGTTAACCCTCTGCTTTGGTTCCCTCACCTGTCTCACTGGGAGTTTTATTTTGGCCAGTTTATTCCTGTCTTCCTGGCGTTTGGGGAAGACAAGAAGGTGGCTACGTCGTGTGTTTTTCTTGTCTTCCACCTGGATACCTGCCTGGTCCATGATGTCGGACAGAGCTTTAGCTTCGATCTCTTCGGCTACTATTGGGATGATTGTGGACTTTTCTAGTGTAGCTTTTGGGCTATTAACACTCACCTTTTCTAACGATTCTAGTCTAGTACCTGTCAGTAGACGCAGCACATCTTCTTGTTGATTTCCAGGTAACTGTCTTAAGAGGTCTTGCTCGACTGCCTCCGCTTCCAGCTCAAGCTAACCGTTAATTTTTGCTGTTCCTACTTTCATATACCTCAAACTCACCTTGGCCATCTTCAGTCATAGTATCATTTTCGACCAGTTCCATGTCTTCTATGTTAGAAAGTGGGCTTGGTGGAAGTGGACTGACTTCAACATCCAGCTCTCGGAGGTCGTCTAGTTCCTGCAAAATACTACTTTTTTCCATAATTATTTTTTCGGCTTTTTGGTACTTACTCGGAGATTCGTTTGAGTCGTCTTCGTCACACATTCTTTTAAGTGCTGTCTTATTCACTTGCCGTTTGTGGAGAACTTGATAGTTACCTTTCTGGATCTTTCCTGTTGGTGTTTTTAAAATCACTGGCTGTAAGACCTTTCTTGTCTGTGGCTTTGTCTTACCTGGTGTAGACGGATCATTGTTACCATGTTGGGGAGAGGTAGTAACGTTTTTTCTGACTGTGGCATCAGAATAACTCTTATGCTTGGCATCAGCTGCCTTGCTAGTACTAACCTTCGTCTTTTTCTTTGTTTTACTATCGCTTCCCCCCTTCTTTTTATTTTTTTCCAGACCCATTGATCTCCATGCTGAACAAAGGACTCAAATTTGTACCAACCCCAGAACACTGGAATCATCATCAATGGTGCTCAGAAGTGGACATTAATCATAAAAAACCATTGGTATTTTAAAAACAGATCACCACACACCTCATCGAAACAAGACCCCCTCAAACAAGCCTTCAAAGATATCAATCGACCCGAAATAAACAACTGGGTTGCCCCAATAAAACAATTACCCCCAACACACTCCAAAGCAATCTCCGATCTCCGAAAGGAACTTTATAAATGCAACCCCAGTACAGTCAGACCTAATATCACCGCTAAAGAACGAAGAATCATAAGAGAAATGAAATCCCCAAAAACACTTGTAATCAAACCGGCTGACAAAGGTTCCGGAACGGTACTTTGGGACATTAGCAAATATATAGCGGAAGCGGAGAAACAATTAAACAGCCCCTCCTACCACCATTTAGAAGACAGTATCATCTCACAAACCATGGATAACATAGACAAAACCCTGCGAGAACTACTGAGACTTAATAAAATCAATAATTATGAATATACCGCAATGACTCAGATTGATGCAAGGGAAGCGTAATTTTACCTGCTACCCAAAATACACAAGGACCGGATGAATCCGCTCGGAAGACCGATCCTATTCGGCAACGGTCATCCCACAGAATGGGTTTCAGCATGGGTAGATACACAACTGCAACCACTAATGCTGTCACTACCCACCTACCTAAAAGACACACACTATTAGACAATCATACTCTGACCCCACACAGCCGAATCATCTCTCTTGATGTAAAAAGCCTATACACGAATATACCGCAATCCGAAGGAGTAAACAGCATCATAGAAGTAGGCCATAAACTTATGCCGGAAACAGATTTCCACACCGTGGCCGTCCTAGCGGAACTCAAAAACAACATCTTTAGATTTAACCAAAAGTACTACATCCAGAAAGAAGGAACAGCAATGGGCACACGCATGGCTCCAGCCTATGCAAATATATTTATGTCCTCCATTGAAGAAAAAATTATAGAAAAGGTACACCAAATAAAATTATGGAGAAGATTTATAGATGATGTGATTTGCATCTTCGAAGAGGACCAAGAAATGAACGTAGATAAATTATTGGATATATCTAACTCAATAAACCCCCACATCCAATTCACAATAGAGGATACGGGCGGCTTGAACACTAACTTCTTAGATACAAACATCCAAATCCAGAACAATTCGTTTATCGTCACACCGCACGTTAAACCAACGGATAAGAGATTATACGACCTTAGTGACAGTTGTCACCCGACACACCAAAAAAACAGCATCGCATACAGCCAAAGCCTCAGACTTAGACGTATATGCACCCACACAGAGGACTATAACACTCACACTGATCTACTCAAATCAGCCCTCGAACGAAGAGGATACACGGCACCAAATATAGACACTGCAATAGAGAAGACACGCTGTCTTAACAGAAGCGACCTGATCCAACCATTGTTCTAAAACGTACATCAACGCTAGACCCAGAACTCAAAGTAACAATATCACTCACAAAATGCCAGAATCTAGGAGACATCCTCGTCAGAACTAAGCTCCCATGTACAGAAACACAGGAACCTAAGAAATATGACCTTCATATTCATCCGGCAACAGATGACCTCGACAGAAGCTACTGCGTTAGCTGTCATCCGCTTTCAAGCCCTCCTAACATATACACGCAAACCCATATCAACTACACCTAGATTCATCTGGAATTGTAAACAGATACACAATAAATTTGTCATATTCTGTAACACATGCCATCAACCAGAAATCTGCACTAAGTTATGCTCTCCTCATGACTTCATCAAATCGTTACGCAAGGGCACTGCAGACACAAGGCCACACCCACACACCAGGGATATATTAAATATAACTATATACCCGGTATGGGCCTCACACACAATAACAATTTCCTGCACAGAATGCTCATATTAAGTGACAAACCAGATTAACCGTATGCCAGAAACGGTCTCGAGATTAGAGCAATAATCCACGCCCTTAAACTTCTTCGGTGCAGAAGTACACACAACACCATCACCCCGCACTGTAATTTCTGTGAGAAGTTTGGCACACAGAACCTCACACACAATTCCAAAACAATCCATGGTTCAACTCCGGATTGCAGCAGAAAAGACGTTATTCATGCGATAATCTGCAAATCCTGTAATAAACCATACATCGGACAAACCAGTCAAAAACTAAAATTACGACTGCAGCAACACATCAGAGACATAAAAAACGATAAAGACAACAGCTCAGTGGCCAAACACTTCAATTATACATGCACCGCACATTCCTGGCATTTTTGTATTCTCGACAGAGAAGTAGACAAGTTTAAACGTCTGGTGAAAGAAATGTCGTGGATATTCCTCTTACAAACGGAAAACCCCGAGATAGGGCTAAATATACCCTGTGAAGCTCACTACACACTCAACCTTTCAGCTCGCACCGTCTACAAACACTTCCAACACAGCAAAACTTGCAGAGAACACATCGTATATAAAGTAGTCTAAAACAGACCAGTAACTGTACACACCCATCCGGCCGGACACAACAGGATGTCATCCGGCAGGACCGCCCGGATGCCCCCAATCCGCCCGGCTGATGGACACCCCCCTCCCTAAACCACATCACATCCTTTTACACCCCTATACTCCGGTGGGAAATGAACTCATCCCGTTATCCACCAATCATCAAATAGCTTTCCCAATATGGACTTACCCAAAAGACAACCTTTAAAATTAGCAGGACACACCGGACACCAGCCATACACTCACTTTTCCTCTTCTAGTACATACGTTACCACACAATATGCAGTCATCAAAACTCAAGTGCCCCCACTGTGACAAAGCGATAGGCTAGACAAAAATGCCTCGACATCTGAGAGAGATACATGATGTAACGCTCACCAGAGTCACCTGCAAATTCTGCGATATGACCTTTAAAATGCAGCAGGATCATATGCGCCACATATACTGATGTCATTATGAAACAGACGATTTCCCAACTCACACACCTAGCGCAGCTTTGGGGGTACCTACGCATGAAACGACATCAGAAGAGGAAACCACCCATCAACCAGCCGACAAGATAAAGAAGCCGAACGAGAGATGCACGGGTAAACTACAAAACTACAAGATACCCAAACTAACCCTAAAGCAGGATCTGGCACCCAAACCTATGCCCTCTCCCAAAAAACAACATAGAGAAACACTCACGCAGATAAAAGCCCGGAATCAACCGAGCGAAGACCAGCAAGTCGCCCGCCTGCTCGAGAATATACTAAACTCAACAAACGATAGTGGCACGGATGAGTCCGCTCATCCGCCGCTGGAAGAATCACGCGCTCTCATCTCCTTTCTTGACAACTGCCCCACACCAACACAAGACGAGCCGCCAACCGCCCGGATGCTGATAGCAGAACGACAACGAAGACAAGTGTACCATCCACACACAGAGCCCATCTCACCCATTCGCACCGGAATTAAATCTACACAGACAACACCAGCAACAGACAATTTATCAGATTCCAGCAGCCAGACCGCATCAACCAAACTAAAACACAGAGGGGTAGATCCACAGAAGACCCCACGTACAGCCCTGAGAGAATTTATAAATACGAAAGATAGAGCCACAGCCACATCCACTCCTCACACCAAGAACAGTAGAACCCAGACATCACAGCCTAAAAACACTGACAACACATGCCAGACAGACCCAGAGACCGACACCACATCATCCACCAAAAAGATCGACATCCAGACATACAGAAACCGCACTCACGCCATCAAAGTACAAATTGGAAATATATCTATAGAAGCCAGTGACATTTCAGGAGATTACAGAACAACAACGAACTTTCTCACATCACATATTCTCAGCACCATCGCCACCAGAGCGGAGCTAGTTCCATCAAGCTCCGCCCGGATACCTACCCCGACTCTGCACCGGACGCAGAACACTAGTAACAACACCCTTTTGGATAACCCCCGAAGAAACACTGACAATTACCCCTTCCATTGATGCACTATAAACCCCCTTTTCTCACCACTAACGTAAAATCACTTTTTAACCAAGCAGTAATTATACCTTTTGGACTCTAAATATCATTTACACATTTTCGGTGCCGTATCAAGAACTTTTGTTTAATAAACGAATTAGTTGCAGAGAAGCATAATGAACACTGAAGAAGAATAATGAACATTTAATATGTTCCGGCGGCGAATAAGAAAGAAAATTAAGGAGAACTATAATTTACTCTGGAATTTGGTTTCCTAATCACTGTACAAATTGCTTGTACACTGTGCAGTGTGTTGTCGGGCTATGCGCGGTTGCCAGGGGTCGGGTGCATAAAGCGTTATCGCTGTCGCAACGTGCTGAATTTCGTCGCTGATCGCTAGTTTACAAAAAAGTCGTGTGCATAAAGATGTGCGGCCAGTTTTCATCGCTGAATATGCGACCTAAACGGTCTAATTCTGCGGCGAGGGCAGGGCTGCCGCAGACGCAAAAATATTAGCTTTAGAGCTCCACGAATTCTGTTTGTGTCATGTACGCTCGCGACAAACGACCAAAATGGCTGTGTATCTTCTTAGCGTGAGCATAACAGCAGACACAGACAGGAATCGAACCCATGCATTAGATGCGTACGACGACGGAGAGATCAGGAGGAGATACAGGTTGTCCAGGTAGTTCTGAAGCCAAGGGATGTTTGCGTACAAAAATGGCTCCGAAATCACCCACCTTTTGTTTTATAGTAGACCACCTGGGGCACATTTTAGCGAGGGTTGACATTCTGAAACCCAGCAGTAAGTGAGATATTCAAGATTTTGTATACAAAAATAAAATGGAAAACCCTGCCTGAAATTAACGATCTTATGCCTTCAAAATGGCATATCAGCACTGAAAACCCACCTGCATCAACATTAAAGCCCTCAAAATGACGAGTGTAGACCATGTGACGGGATGGTGGAAAATCGACATGATTGAATAAAGTTCAAGGTCACCAGAGGTCAAGATGTGGAATAATATGACCCTCGCCCAAAATTAAGCGCCCCTAAGAATTAAAACGTCTTCAATTGTTAAAGGAATTGCAATTTACTTGATTTAGCGAACATTTTCTTCCAGTGAAGTTTATCATATAAAAGGTTTTTTTTTAGAAATACTAGGGGTGATCAAATATTTTATTGGTACCATCAGAGCCACATTCAATACTAGTAATTAGTAAACTTACCAAAAAAACTTCTGAAAACCGACATAATTTCATTTTTTTCAGGATTTTTGGAATATTTCACAGTTAATGATACATGTAATGACAGCATCATTTAAACCCTCAAAGTAACGAGTGTAGACCCTGTGAACACGTAGAAAAAAATCAATTACATTGGTACATTGGATAAAGTTCAAGGTCACAAGAGGTCAGTATGTGGCATAACATGATCCCTGATCAAATTTCAGCAACCCTAAGAATTAAAACGGCTCCTATTTCCAGAGGAATTACAATCTACTTATTAAGTGTTTCATTCTATTAAAGTATATCTTATTAGCGTTTTTTAGAAACAATATATTTCATTTGTATCATCGGTCTTATTAAATATATTTAGAATAGTAGACTTTATACACAATTTCTAGAAAACCGTCATAATTTCACATTTATACGGGATTTTGAATATTTGATAGTTAAAGATAATGTGTTATAGCCCTATAAACAGTAACGTGGTAGTTAGAAATCCAAATAGCGCGCAAGCCAATTAAATCAAATGTCTGTCCTTCAACACCCCCTCCCCAAATACACATGCTGCAGCATCTGAGCCGAGATGCATGGCATGGCTGAGGAAATCTGCTCATCACTATTAACCTCCCAGCAAACATGCTACATTAATGTTTACCTAATGTTTGTCCGCCATCCACAACATCAAAACAATTGTGTGTTAACGTGCTAACGCTTCGCGTTTGCTACCCGTTGGTAGGATTGATGCTCATCTCATTAAGTATTGTTGCCTGCTCAGGTAAAGCTTGAATTTATGGCGATTAAATAATGTTTGTTTTTTTTAATTACTGGCCAGTAACATTGATTATCACACAAATAAATGCGTAGTAAGGCCGCTACAAGACATTAAAGGGCTAGGGCCTTTGGTAGTGGTTTGGGGCTCGTTTCTCGGTCTCGTCGGCTTGAAAGAAACACAAATGTTTCTTCCCCATCCACTCGTAAAACTCAGTATTATGGGGAACCTCCGTGACCGAAACGTAGCGTGCTCGGACTCACACCTCCAGGGTTTAAATTTAGAATCCTGTGTCTGGACGGCAGTGTCGTCTCACTCATATCACCATCCTCAGGAGTTCATCCTGGCCCGATTTAGCCTGCATGTGCACAAAAGTGGCCTAAAGCCCGATTCATTTCATTTCATTATCAGACATTAAAAGCACAAAAAGCTTTATCCTCAAAATATCTGTCATTGAAGGCATTCACGACACCATCTCTATTCCAATGCTGTACAACTCAATTAAGATATCAGGGAATAGTAATATAAACCAAATATGTCCAATAGTCACGTTGGTCACAGAGGAAGGTAATTACAATTTTGTCAAATTATGCAAAATTTTATTAAACTGCAAAGAAAATAAACTAACTTTCAACACAATGTATGAGGTAACAATACATTTGCATGTTATGAATGCGTCTCCATTGTATTTGATCAGGGCATTAAATTCGCAGACAAAAATGGGAATTAGGCCTATGACAGCTTGGCCACCCGTTTCAAGGTATTAAAGAAACAGTGAATAAACAATACCGTCGTGGAGCGCCTTTAATTCGCTTACTGGTTACAAATGGACATGTCACTTAAAAAACCGTAGGATTTCTACCAGTTCTGACATAATATTCCATAGTGTACAATAAATAGCATTTAAATCAATAAGACCAGTCTCGTTTGTCTGCTACTTGTAATGAGAGGGTGTGTAAAAACTGTATGTTGCCTGTAAAATAATTATGAATGACCTCTGAATTCAACAGCTTGGTGTTGACTGTTGTGTTTAGGTTCGTTAACTTTCATTATTGTTGTACCTATTCCACATTCGCAAGTGTGTCGATCAATGTCAGTGGGGCTGAGAACATTTTGACAGATTCAATACCTAAGGGGAGAATGATGACAAACAAAACTATGTACATGTATCAGAGAAGAAAATAGATGAGAGCAGAGAACATGTAGGCCTACATACATTCATGTCAACCTCTTCAAAGCCGAGCTGAATGACGAATTCAATGTGTTCTAGTCTGAAAGATGTGGTGTAACAGAGACTTGTAATTCCTGGGATCATTTTGTCAAAATGCTATGCATTCTGCGAGAACTCGACATTAGAGCCAATTGGGATTCACTGTGTCCAGTCAGTTTTACACTTGGTCGCGGGATGCTATTAACTACATTTTATTGAATCCTTATATATATATATCTGAAGAATATGAGGAAATTGCTACAAAATGTATCTACAGTGTATGAAAATCTTAAGCTGATAAGCTTGTAGTAAAGTAATCTCGGTCAGTGAATACATGCGCTTTAAACAGACAATTGAGCGATTCTAGAAAGAGCACTGTTATTCCAACATGAAATCAATAAGTTTGCAACACTAACTAGTAGCGTTATATATGGTATATACGTGTAACTTTTTTGTGAATCACGAGTTTAAGAAATTCAGCCTTTTTTCCACCGTTTCATACACATCATCCTGTCGAATATTGCCTGCATGAGTTACTTTTGTCCTACCACTATTGAGGTGTTGTATTCAGTATCAGTCTTTTGACATATGATGCATGCCTCAGGTTCAACTGAAGGACTCTAATGAGGATTCTCGCACTTTTTGTTACAAGTAAGACCTGAAAGATAGTACTGTATCCTTAGTGTGAGGCTGCTATGTTGTTTTAGGGGTTAAGGGACATGTCTTCAATGTTATTGGCTTGCGTTAGTTTTAATTTTTTAATTACCACGTTGCTGTTCATAGTGGTATATAACATTATCTTTTATTATCAAATATTCAAAGTCCCGTAAAAATGTAAAATTGTGACGGTTTTTTAGAAAATTATGCCGAGTTTACTGATTATATGATGATACAAAGAAAATATATGATAATTCCTATTTTTTCTAAGACAAATTTGTAAGATATACTTTACTAGAATGGGATACTTAATGAGTAAATTTTAATTCTCCTGAACATTGGACACGTTTTAAATCTCAGGGGTGCTGAAATTTGATCAGGGATCATATAATGCCACATCTTGACCTCTTGTGACCTTGAACTTTATCCAATCTATTTTTTCCACCTTGACACAGGGTCTACACTCATTATTTTGAGGGTTTAAATGATTTATGTGAGCAGAAAAGGGGGAAAAGGGGAGCATAGCTGTCGCTGTCGCTGTCGCTCATTTTTGCACGCATGCGATGAGGTTTATGCACCGCACGCAGTCGCTGAGTGTGCGACGACGCTGAGTCATCGCAGATCGCAAATCTGCGATACTTCCGCACAATTTTTATGCACCCGACCCCAGGCACGCTCAGTACAGTCAATGAGCGTGACACGACACTCACAGCACAGGTGTGATAAACAAGTTTTATATTGAACGTGCAGAATTTTGAATAATACTTTCCTGTATACTGCTCATTTGTGCGCTTGTCGTCACAGATATTAGCAAGAGCCTCCACAGGTTTGCTAATATTATATTATATACTATAATAATAATATTACGGTATATAATGCTTAACCAGTTAAGCGTTGAAAGTAGAGCCTCCACAGGCTTGCTACGATGTTGACTGCTCGAGAGCTAGACGACAAGTGCGGGGCTGAGGACTGAGCCCGAAGGGTGCTGAGAGTGGGATTAAGGCATTCGAAGCTTGTATGAAAGCTTTCTCTTAGCCTATCCAAATATTTCATTAGTATATAATACTCGTTAGAAAATGTCTGGTTGGCAAGGGAGGCAAGGAACCTGGAAACAGAAGCATTTTAGAATTTAATTAATTTTGATGCGACCTCGGCGAACAGAGGGTCGCGGTGGTCTAAATGAGGTGTTGAATCAGCCGGTAGCTACCCTATATCTCGTGTCTTAACTCTTGAAATCTGGATGAAAAAGGCCGATAAAGTTTTAGTTTTGACAGATCCTTTAAATGAACATTTGAGACATTTCTTTTATTAAACCTATGCCTCTCGTGTACACTTAAGTTCACTTAGTATGTTAGACATACTTAAAATTGCGTTCTGAATTTTGGATCATATGTGATCAATTTACCTCGTGTTGTTTGCCTGACTGTCTGTGTGCCATCGCCATACTCCCGCATACCCTGAGAAAGAACGTCAGAGTTATGTAATTTCATTGAATTTGGGTGGAATGGTCAAAAAGGTGTCTAAAGTTGATAATTTTAGAAATAGAAAATTCCTAGAAGCGTGTCATCTTAATTGTGAAATTAAGAAAGTTCGCTTGTTCTCTTTTCAGAGCCACCAGGGGATTAAAACCCTTGCTTTCACTCACCATGACAGTCCTCGCGGGGGGTGACAATTATGTTGATTATCACCCCCTGCGGTGACATGTGGTGAGTGACAACAGACTGTGACGTCTGTTGTTATCGTGACGCGGTGGCTGACCAACGCCGTAGGTGTTGGCCCGTCAACGCGTCAACGCTGTTATCACACTCACGACTGCTTGTCAGCGCCGCTAGCGTCGCGCCAATGCCGGCTCAGCGTTGTTAGCGCTGGACCGACATTGGCACCGCGGTAGCCACACTGTGAAAGCACTTCGGTGTTTCTGTCACTCACGCATGCTGCCAACGCTGCCAGTGTTGCGTCAATGTCGGCCCAACGCTGTTGACGCCGGACCGGCATTGGCACAACTCTAGCCGCATTCACACAGCAGTCTCAATTTTCATCATAAATTTCGGCATATTCTGATATTAATTTGTCCAAATGTGTTCTATGCCCTCTTTTAATTCTTGAAGCTCTTAGTTCATTTTGAAGTTTGAAAAGATCTGAATGCTCTTTGAGCGAATCTATGAATTTGTACGTTAAAATTTGGAATCGATCTTTGATCAGATCGATCTTAGCTATTTTATGAATATCTTCAGTGTGCGAAAGTGGATCCAATTTGTAGGCTATTCTGATGGCCTTATTTTGAATGATTTGAAGTTTCTTGATATATGCTTCTGACGCTCCTAAAATTACTGGAGCGCCGTATTCTAATACTGGACGTATATAACTTTTATATAGTCTCATTAGTGTTTTGGGTTTACAGCCCCACTTTGAGCCGCTCAGGAGTTTGAGCAGACCAAGGCGTTGCCTTCCTTTCTTAGCGTTCTCATCTATATGAGCATTAAAAGTAAGTTTCTTATCTAAAGTTACTCCTAGCAATTTTGCTTGCTGTACTGCAGTGAGTTTTTCGCCAAAAAGTTCTAGTTCTATATTTTTCTTAGTTTTAAGCATTATAAGCTGCGTTTTCTTAGCATTTAGTTTTATTCTCCACTTGGAGCACCATGCTTCTAGGTCTGATAAAACTTTGGCTAGCCTATATTTAATTGTTTTTTCACTTTTAGCAAAAGTCCAAAATCCCAGGTCGTCTGCGAACTGAGAGACCCCTACTGTATTACTGTAGGGATCTATTGGAATATCATTTACATAGATTAGGAATAGAAGTGGGCTGAGAACCGAGCCCTGAGGTGTGCCGGCATTAAGTGAAATTTTGTCTGAAGTCTCATTATTTATTTTGACTGAAATTTTCCTGTCAGTTATAAATGAAGACATTAATCTTACTATTTTATCTGGTAAATTTGTATTCATTAATTTATATCTTAGTCCGTTGTGCCATACGGAATCAAAAGCTTTTTCTACATCTATAAAGATTGCAGCTCCTTTATGGTGACGGCTATGTGCTATGTGCGCATCATCAGCTAGTCTGAGAATGTGTTCCATAGCACATCTTTTATTTCTATAGCCTATTTGCCATTTATTAAAGAAATTTTCTTCTTCTAATTTACTGCGCATTCTATGAGCAATTATTTTTTCAAAAAGTTTGCCTATGCAACTTAATAAACTGATTGGTCTATAGTTAGTTGGAATTTTATTGTCTTTTTTAGGCTTTGGGAGCATAATTCCTTGAGCTTCCTTCCATTTACTTGGAAAATACCCTATTTTTAAGCACTGATTGTACATAGTTTTTAAATTCTCAAATACTATTTCTGGACATTTTTTAATTATAGTGTATTTAATTCCGTCTGCTCCTGGAGCAGACCTACCTTTGGTCCTATCTAATTGTAGTTTTATTTCTTGAATCGAGATATCCCTGAGTAGTATACTATCGTCGCCATCTTCTACTTTATTTTCTTTTAGAGTTGAAAAAAGCTGCGATTTTTCATTTATAGCTTTATCTATTAAATTTTTAAATTCATCATCAAAAATTTCACCTGTGTGAGTATTATGAATTTTGCCTAAAGATTCAGCGAACGTGGTTGCTTTTTCTAAGTCGTTTTGAGTTAAATTACCATTTTCTTTAATTATTGGCTTGGATGCGCCGCCTGATTTCTTACCATTAATACTATTGATAGTTTTCCAAAATTCTTTAGAGTCTTTAGTTTCGTCTAGTTTTTTAGTTTGCTGATTCCAAAATTCTTCTCTATCTTTGTTTACTTGTTTACTTACTAAGTTGTTTAATTGATTATATAGAGTTTTATCCTCTGCTTTTTGCGTATTTCTAGCTAAGCGTCTAATTTGTCTCTTTAATTTAATTAATTTCATTGTTTCATTTGAGATAAAAAGTGCTTTATCTTTACGTTTTGCTTTAGGACACGCTTTATTTAGCCCTTCTTTAATTATATTGCTTATTTTTTCGTTAGCTAAGTCTAGTTCCTCTGGTGTTTCAGGTTCGAGTCTATCTAAGTTATTTATTATTTCTTTATTAAACCTGTTCCAATCTGTTGTTTCATATTGTAGAATTTCTCTCTGAAATTGTTTTTGAATTTGAGGTGAAGCCAAAGTTAAATGAACTGGCAAATGATCTGAACCAATGTCATCGCCTACATCACATGATTGGATGCGTGACGCCATCTGGCGGCTAACTAGCGCTAGATCTAGTAGATCGCCGCCAGAGGACGTCCCTGGTCTATAAGTTGCAGTGCTGTCGTTAGTTATTAGTAAATCTAATTCTTCAATTATGTTAAATAGAATGTCTCCGTTAGTATTTCCTACTTTACATCCGAAAAAAGTATGCTTACAATTGAAATCTCCAATAAGAATTGAAAGTGGATATAAATTAGTTATATGCCTGAAATTCTCTATGTTTGGTTTAATATCTGGCGGGTTATAAATAGTTGCTAATGCCACTGTCTTACCTTGTGATTTGAAGTTTATTGCCAAAAATTCTTCGTTAAAATCTGAAGTATCTATTTCATTAAATTTGATATCTTTTCTAATTAAAATAGCTACACCGCCTGCTGCATTCTGCAGGCGCCCATTAGGATAAATTATATTTCTATCTTTTCTGATAATGTTATAATTTGGAATTCTGATTCTAGTTTGCTCTCTAAGTCTAGTTTCATTTAAAGTCACAAAATGTGGTTTATATTCATTTAAATAGTTAATTAGTTCAGTCCTTCTTTTATATAGTCCGTTAATGTTAGCATGAATAATTTGAACGTTTTTTGTTGGTGGTAAACTGTTATCCATGTTTTATAAGTACTGTACTGTACTTAGCCTTACTTTAGTTTTTCCTACTTTAGTTAGGTTTTTACTGGTGAGTACTGTACTGTACTAGACCTAGTAAAAACGGCCCTACTTTTTCTACTTTAGGTTTAGGTTGTACTTACAAGTCTTTTGGAAGGTGGAGTAAGTAGTCTCTGATGGTCAGTGGGGAGACGTTCGCTCTGAAGGCCCAGTTGACTGATTTGCTGGCTATGTGTGGTACGTCATCTGGCTCCATCGTTCCTGCGTTCATGGCTCTGGCGTACAGGATCGTGTGGGCTGAAATAAAAAGTGCTACTCGAGTTAAATCATTATCAGACAGATTTAAAAGAGGTAAATCGGGTAACTCACCTCGTGCGGCCTTCTTGGGCTGCTCTGGCTGCTCAGCACGTTTGCTCTGGCGCTGGTTTCGAGCTGGCGCAGGTTTCTTGTTGGTTGCTTGAGTGCCACGATGTCGCTGGCCTTCTCTTTTCTCAGCAATCTTCTTCTTCACCTCTATTGCTCTAGGGCATCTTCCGTCCGACGCCAGGTGATCTCCTGTACAGTTGGCGCAGTAACTGGCTCTGGCTGTACACTCAGCTCTTTTGTGGGGTCCGGCGCACTTCCCGCATCTCACGTCTCGTGCCTTGCAGGAGTCCTGGGCATGGCCGAATCGTTGGCACCTGTAACACTGCAGGATTCTGGTCTTCTTCTTGTACTCCTCCGTTCTGTAGGAGTGAGTACCGATGAGGAGACGGCTGTTCTTGGTTGCTGCCTCCATCTCTTCTTTTTTCTCGAACGTGACCTTCACTTTCGGGATGCCACGTCCTGATGATCTGTTGATGAAGCGCACCACCTTCACCTTCAGTCCTTGCTCCTCCATGATGGCTGCCTCTATGTCTTCTTCTTCGGCCTTGGTGCCGACGTCCTTCACAACTACGCTGAGGGAGTCTTCGACCTTAGCCTCGGCTGACTTCTTTGGTGGCCTGAAAATCGCCGAAGTTCCTACTAGGCCGCTATCTTCTCTCTTCAGGGACTCGTATATCTTCTTGGAGTCCTCTTCTGTTTCCGGGAAGATGAGCAGGTCCTTCGCCATCGTCCTTCTAGTCTCACTTACCTTGATGTTCATCCGTCTAGTCCACTTGATGAACGTGAGATGGTTCGTCGAGTAGACTGATCTTGGCAGGTTCACGCCGATGATTGGTTGTACCCTCGGCTTCTTTTCTTCGTTTTTTCCTGATGTTGCGGCCTTTTCTTCTTTTTTCTTTTGCTTCTTCTCTTCTTTCTTCGCTCTCTCCTCACTGCTGGTTGGAATTGTCGTCCAGTCTGATCGTTCGCCATCAGACAGAATCTCTTCTTCTTCAGCCAGGGGGGTAGCGAGAATTTCTTCTGCTGGAGACGCTGCTGCCTCCATCATCTCTTCTGGCATCTCAGTCTCGTCGATCTTCTCTGGAGACTTGGTGCGCTGCTTCTTGGATGGGGAGCCTCCCAGACCTAATTCGAAATACTCATTCGCTGTTTTAGACAGCGCCGTTAACTTGCTGGATCTCAAGCTAAGCTTGTCTCCATCAAGGGGTCTCATCACTGCGGTTGATGGACGACACCTCTTCCTTGGCGTTTTCACGGGAGTCACCTGTACTGGCGTCCCTGGTATGCTAGCATACTTACTTTTGTTACCTGTGGGTGGGGATGCATCACCCTTTGCTGCTCCAGCGTAGCTCAGTCCGTCTTTGACTCCAGCCTTTCCTAATTTACTGCTTATAGCCTTGCTCTTACCTTTACTGGCGGCACTTACCTTCTTCTTAGCTTCTTTGTTGAGCCTCTCTTCCTCAGACAGAGCCCAACCGATGTAGTAGGCGGAAAACTCCTTCTTTGCATCAGGAGTTAGCCCGTCTACCTCTCTCATGAGTCTCTTCACGACCTCACTGTCAGAGACAGTGTTGCCGTGCACGCCCTTAGAAGGGCGGGACCCATCTCCAGCTGTTGCCTTACCACTAGGCATGCTAGCGGTAGGGCTTAAAAATAATTTGGAAAAATTTTGACAATTTAATTGTCCCGTATACTGTACTATACTGTGCAGTATGTAGTGGGATGTGTAAGCTGTCAGTCACACTCAGGAGAGTGATGACGCGTCGCTCACTGAAGAGGTGTGAAAAGAGTACCTGTGTACAGACAAGCTGTACAACACAGGTAGCACGCTTAGATAATATAATAAAATGTGTATAATTTTGTAATGCTGATCTACTTAAAGCGATTATTGCCTCTATCCAGCGATTTAAACAGCAACAACAGAGCCCCTGTAGGGTGTTGATGCTGTAAGCCGTCACTGTTTTTAAATCGCTGAGATTGATTTATAATCCCTGATCAGATTGCGTATTATGCAATATATATATATGCAATATATAGCTTTATGCCAATTTCGTATTTGACAGCCCGTCAAAACTCAGATTTTACCAGAGCCCCCACGGGTTGGTAGGTGTTCACTGGTTGAGAGCCAGAGAACAACTGGAATGCGGGGCTGAGGATCCATACACGCTCGCTTATATGCCCACTGAGTGCCCCATGAGGCGTAGTAATACATTTGAGGCTTTATTATATATCTAACCTAAGTATTGTACCCTAATGCAGCCCAAATACATATACATAAAGTAAACAATATTAGCAAACATCTCATAGCAAAATAAGCATTAAAACTAACATACAGCTGAATAAAATAGTTCTAGGTGTATTTACACCACGTTTGGTCTGTGATTAGGTCACACCACATATGATAAAATATCCAGGTGTGGCCTCAAAAGATGCTTTGATATGGGTAAACTATAGCGTGTCTTGCTAAACCAACCATGGTAACAAGAACCGCCATAGTTCCCACAGTTAATAGTATAAAATATATTAACATCCCCACACATTAAAAGGGATACATTTGTGGAAAAAGACATTAAAATTTAGAGTGATTTCTGACCGGAAATAGAGTAGTACGCATGCGTCAAGTTGAAGGCATTCAATTGGCGCAAGCAGACCAGAGGACAGAATCAATATACCTGGGGCCAACGGCCGTCACAATATGGTGAAACCAGATGACAGATATACCAAATGAAGACAACAGTTATTAGCATGCTCATAATCATACACATACAAAACAAAAGAAAGAGTTACATTCTACAAACTTTGTGTTTTTTTTATTAGAAATATTGACTTTCAGCGCTCCAAGAGCTGGTTCATGTTTTCTGAAAAATACCATAGCTTCAACTATGTTTCGCCGAAATGTATTTAATGGCAAAAAGTGGCAACAGTGGTATTGAAGCTGTTTCTAGCAATAGAAAAAAGATTATTTTATTACACGGTTTGACAAAATGTAACTAGTGAGAGTACCCCATCTGGACGTTTGACTTCATAAGTCCTAAATGCAACAATATAAGGTTTTTCTAGCTTGATATGATGGAACCAGATGACAGATATACAAAATGAAGACAACAGACATTAGCGTGCTCATATCATACACATGCAGAGCAAACGAAAGAGATATACATTCTACTAACTTTGTGATTTTTTTCAAATATTGACTTTCAGCTCTCTAAGAGTCTGTTTACGTTTTCTGAGAAATATTATAACTTCACCTAAGTTTCGTCCAAAATGTATTTGATGACAAAATGTGGCAAGAGTCATAACCATGCAAATTTACAGGAAACGGAAAAGTTACATCTGCAGAACAAAGCTACCTTTATTTTCTAATATTGACTTTCAGCACGTTAAGGGTGGGTTTAATTTTTTTTTATATTTCAAAACTTTAGTAATTTTCCATTCTGTATGTAGTAAAAGAGAAGTAAGATTAACAATGACTTGACATTGTTTAAAACCTTTGAGTTTTTAATTTTAAATTACCTGGTGTTCAAAAATAACATCCCTCATGTCAGGTCGTACTTTGCTGCCACAGTAAAGTTCTACACCCACCCTAATGATGTCCTAGGGATATTTTCCTGTCATAATAATCACTCAGACCTTTGTCACTTTTTGGGTCAAGCGAAGTGACACGACTTGGCTCCCAGACTATGTTGTCGTGTTTGTGAGAAACAAGTCTTTATCATTAGTCATATACTATGTAAAATAACTGTGATTTTTAGAAGTAGCCTAACCTACGCGCTCATTTTGAGTTTAGAAATATTTATTGAAGACATTCAACAAACATGAGACTTTGGCCCAACGTTGTTTCACTGTTAGGCCAACGTCGTAGGATTATAAAAAGTAGTAAACTGTCACAAATTTGTTCTATGTTCTATTTCTAGCCTACTTCATGTTGCCAAAAAAAAAGGCGTAGACCTACCAATTATTCAATGTTTATTTAGTGGCCTAGTATTTTATAAATATTCACAAGATTTCGGAGTGATTTTTTAGGTGTAGATCTATAAATATAATGTTTTTTTTGCATCATTGTGGATGCCATAAATAAAATTCTATTTATATTATTAATCCGTGATAGACTTGCCAAGGCCACACACATGCAAAAAAGAACTGGTTTTTCGAAAATTAAAGGCCATTGACAACGCAGCCTTTAATCATGATCTGTTTTTTTCTGACCTGATTGTTCAACAAAAAAATGATCTAGATCAGCTTTTGAGGCAATATAGCACCATGCTAAAAAACAATCTTGACAAAAACGCCCCTCTCCAGAAAAAAACTGTGACTGTGAAAGATCTGGTCCCCTGGTACAATGTTGCAATTAGAGAGGAAAAGAAAGAAAGAAAGAGACAGCAGTGTGTGAGACGCTGGAGACGTACAGGTCTCACTATACATCGTGAAATGTATGTCTACCAGCGAAACCTGGTTAACCAGCTCATACCTACCATATGGACAAAATGCCTAAAATTCGTAAAAATCTAGATTTAATTTCCCCCTGAATCACCAGAGATAACATCTAAACATGTCGAGAAAGACACCATGCAGTGCCTCCATGACTTCTTTCACACCAGCAAGCATTAGAGAAATTCGGAAAATTATCGGGAAGTCTGCACCAAAATCTTGCTCGTCGGATCCGGTCCCAACATGGCTGCTAAAGGAGCATTGGATGTTCTACTGCCTGTCATCGCTGATATTGTAAATATGTCTATCGAATCTGGTGTTTTTCCGGATGAGATGAAACATGCAATGATTAATTAAACCCTCGCTTAAAAAGCTGGGTTTGGATCGCAATTTACGAGTTGTGACATCACGCCTATCTACTCATATTAATCAGAACGATCTCGCAGAGCCCATGCAATATGCCTATAAGCCGGGGAATAGTACTGAGACTATTGCATGAGCATAAAAGCATCCTCAGGGCTGTGGATGAACAAAAGGCGGTAGCGCTGGTATTACTTGATCTCAGCGCTGCATTTGATACAATTGATCACAACATCATGCTGTCGCAATTAAGCAAGAAACTGTTGATGTATTGTATGGTGCTCCACAAGGCTCGGTACTTTGTCCAAAATTATTTACAATTTATACACTGCCTATTGCTGACATTGCCTGTAAATACAACCTTGAGATTCATCTATATGCAGATGATAGACAGATTTACATTACTTTTAGGACATCAGATAACATCAGTAAAGAAATTGCCATAAAACTTGTTCAATCTTGCATTGCTGAAATTAAAATATGGAGGTTGATGAATAAATTGCAACTAAACGATGGAAAAACTGAATTTCTGCTTTTTGCCTCACAATATTTTCGTAAAACTATCACTACCACACACATTAACATCGAAAATGACTACGCCCCATTAAGCACAAGTGTGAGAAATTTGGGAATAGTGTTTGATCCACACATGAACTTTGGAGAACACATCAATAATATCAGGCGTTCATGTTTCCAGCATCTGAAACGAATCAGTGACATCCGAAAATACATCACAGAGGATGCCGCTAAGCAGCTGGTACATGCTTTCATAACATCTACCATCATTCATCTTCAAACAATCCAGAATTCAGCCGCTAGACTGATCACACGCACTCACAAGTTTGACTCTATCACACCAGTGCTGCGAAATCTGCACTGGCTGCCTATAGAAAAAAGGATTATTTTCAAAATAAATGTATTGACTTTGCGCGCCATGCATGACACTGCTCCGCAATATCAATCAGATTTATTGCATATACATCCAAGACCTGCCTAGATGCAAAATTAAAAATGGCCGCCATGAAATCTTCATCATTAATTGAGATAGGGACGACATAAACTTTGTATTAATTTTTTTTAAAGAAAGAGAAATCAATATTTTGCTTGAGACAGAGTGTGAAATAAATAAAGTAGGCCTATTTCAGACAGGAAGTGAAATAGGCCTACGTAATTTGTCGAGTTCAAAAACTCCACTCCCCCCCCCCCCCCTAGAAATTGAATGATGCCCTAATTGATTTGGCCGTGAGCAATCTGGACTTTTTAAAAGTATTTTGTGACGTCGTAGCCACTTATAACAAAAAGTGATAGCTACAATTATTGAGCATATTTTTTTAAAATCGTTCTGGATCCGCCGATGTATCAAAATTTAATATGTTGATGCAACGCCGGATCCGCACGGGATGAAAAGAGAGGTCTGGTATGGAAGTTTTTGTTATTATTTGTAACCTTTATTTTTCAAGTTATCATCACAAGTTCTCAACAGAGTGGCCCCTATCAAGCAGATACGGTTGAAACAGAGATCAGAACCTTGGATGGGCGGACATATTTTGACCTAATCAATCAGAGAGATCAAGCTTTACATAATTTGCGAAAAAGTAAAATTGCTGATGATTTTAAACATTTCTCCAAATTGCGAAATAAAGTGCAATACTCTATTCGAAATGGTCTGGCATTATACCGAAAAGACACGAAAAAGACGGGATAGACGATATAGGAACTAAATATTTCATATTGTATCGTTTTTAGTACATCCCACACAGTGTACATGCCAAATTGAAAAAAAAAAATAATAATTATATTTTGTCTAATTCGGCATTTTTAAAGTCCGCCAATGAGCGCTATACATTGCAATGTATTATCAATGGGCAGTCCCTCGTCTCCAAAAAGACCTAAAGACCTAAAGACGGCAGGATTATACGAGATCGCATTATTTCTTATCATATCATGTTTAATACGTGATCATCGGACTATTTACAAAATATAAAATTAAAATATTAAAGATAAGTGGCCGAATTCGGCAATTTAAAGTAAGTCAATGAGCGCTATATATACATTGTAATGCATTATCAATACAAGCTCAACCTCATCGAAAATACACCTAAAGACGGCAGGATTCTACGGGATCTCATTATTTCGCAGGATTTCACAATGATGTAGGGTTTTGAAATTTATAATTTGCATATTTAATTTTCTCCAAGTTGGTTCGATGTTGGAACAATGCAGCCAACGTTGTTTTGGTGTTGAACCAGTGGTATGTAAATTTGAAAAATTATTTTGAACTATAATACTGTACGTACTACTAAAATCATATTTTAAATGTATTATGTACCCTGCGCTATATTTAACCTCCTGACAGACAAGTTGATTTTATGACTTGGATACCTGTTTTTGCTCGTCAGACATGATGATTTGGCGGTGCGTTGATTTAGTGTCTACCATACCAGACCTCTCTTTTCATCCCGTGCAGATCCGGCGTTGCATCAAAATATTAAATGTTGATACATCGGCGGATCCAGAACGATTTATAAAAAAATATGCTCAATAATTGTACGCTATCACTTTTTGTTATATGTGGCTACGACATCACAAAATACTTTTTGTTATTATTTGTAACCTTTAGTTTTCAAGTTATCATCACAAGTTATCATCACTTAACATAATAATATTGTAAGTTAAGATGTATCGTGTTTATTTACCTACAAACAGGTACAAGGGAAGCTATTTGACTTGTGGGACTATTTCGAAGCCAAAAAAAACTGCCAAGCAATTATTAAAACCTTTGTCGATGGTGTATGCTCCCAAGCTAGAATGATTTATTAATGTGATATAGACACTATATATTGTACATATATCAATTAAATACAATACTACACCATAACATGTATCAATGAAATGTAATCATGAATTTTATGATCATGGTTGAAATAAAAATATTTTTGCAGTTAATTCAAATGCTTTCAGTTGTTGTTATTGCACAGTTAGCGTTCACAGTTAGGGCCCAGCGTTACTTGTTAGTGTTCAGTCCTGTTTAAATGCACATGTTGACATTATACTCACTAGTGTGATGGAATGCCAGGCAATCCTGAATGTGTCAGATATTAATTAATTAGGCTAATACACTCGTAACGCTGCGCTGTTGCAACTGTCACTGACTCCCTGGTAAGAGTAGTGGAGCGAGCCGGTATTGGGGCGAGTCGGTAGTGTGTCACTGACTGGTAAGACTAATGGGGCGAGCCGGTATTGGGGCGAGCCGGTATTAGGGCGATTGTATCTGGATGGGGCGACTGGGTTTTGGGGCGAGTTGACTGGACCCGTCCTTTTCATATTATCAAATAGCAAAATTGATGACATACCGTGTGGGTTGCCATGAAGTTTTTTCAGGAACTGTCAGATACGATGTTTTTTGAGATGAAATTTCTTCTTTTGAGACTAGTCTGACGACTAAGGCATCATGAATTTTAGTTCAAATGATCTTAAGGACCAGGGGAACAAATTTTTCTCCAGGAGAAAATATTCTGATGCTATATCGTCTTACTCAAAGGCAATAGTATGTATTTTCATCTATTATCGACCATTGATCGTATTATCCATTGTCATTGATCGTCTGAAAATGTTCTTATCAGACTTATGCCAATGAGTCATGCCCTGTCCATGGACTGATGGAGCACACTTCAGGAAGAATGCTTCATGAGAACTGGACACTGGGATAAAGTCTAAGGGGGGAGGAAGATCTACTTTATGAGATTTGCAGGAAAGATTGGAGGGGGTAGTCCTTATAGTTATACTACAGTCTGTTTCACCAGAACCTGGGAGTAGCTTTTTTCTAATTTGCTTGGTCGCTCTTTAATTTTTTCTAACAACATTTTTCTCGCATTATTTTTTCATGTTCCCCTAACATCCCTGAAAATTTGGTGCAATTTTGTTGTGTATTTTGGAAGTTAGACCATTTGGCATGTAATATGATTCTTGTTTCACGGCAATGGTGTTAAAGAGAGCTGTAATTTTGAAAGTTTATTACATGCCAAATGGTCCAACTTTGCTGATACCCAAAAAAAATCCACCAAATTTTCGGAGATGGTGGGGGAAGCTGAAAAAATAATCCAAGAAAAATTTTGTTAAAAAAAATTATAGAGCGACCTAGCAAATTGGAAAAAGGCTACTCCCAGGTTCTGGTGAAACAGACTGTAGTAGTAGTAGGTAGGCCTATATTCAAACAGTCATAATTTATGATGGGTTTTTTCGTGTTTTTTCAGGATTTATGTGAATTTGTGATACACTGCAATAAAAGACATATTTTTCTCTGCTTGTTTGTTCTTCTTGCTCACTATTACGGGTAGAAATGAAGCCATCATTGTAGAATTAAAAAAGTAATTTGCTTCGAATGGCACTTTTATCACCTTTTCCGGGGGTTCCCATCATTAGATTTCTCGCAATTATAAAAAATTAAGAATTGAGATCTCGAAGAATTGAGATGCCTGGGGAAGGCTGCACTAGTTTGCCCATGGTAAAACCTGGGTGAAGTTTTTTTTGCCTACCCTGCACTTCTTCATAGGGCGCACCGAGGGTAAAAATGGAAGTTTCATGGCTATAAGGATGAGAATCCATCAAAAATTTTCTTCTTCCATGACCTCCTCGGGCCGGAGGCTATGCCCAAATTTATGTTTGTTATGTGATGTATTTGCTCTGTTACAGTCATTGGGTGCCTTGATGTATCTTAAAACCTGATATAGGCCCTGTATACGGATAGCACATCTCAGTAGTTTTATTCAGCTGATTCAAGAAGTTCAAGTGTCTGGGAGATGTTTTAGCTTCTGTATCCCTGCCGGAATTTGCAAAATTAAGGTCACAGTTTTTGGATGTTTTTATCAGTAGCTCAGATTCAGCTTTTTTCTTGCTCAGTGAAAACTGTGGAATGTGGTCAAATATTAATTCTAGCATGTCGGCAGTTACGAAAAAAGGCTCAGCATAATTTTATTGGACAATGTTAAAATTTATTGAATCTACCTACTAATAGTAGAGGGGGGAGTAGAGTAGAATTTATACTTATAGACAATAGACAATAGACAATAGTTTATTAAACTCGGGCCATACATGGCTTGGAGTATGCAATAGTAGTACATACATGTAACAATAGTCAATATTAAAGGTAATAATACATAGTAATAAAAAAAAATATTTAA
Organism: Flabesymbios commensalis; assembly: GCA_964017125.1. Lineage (NCBI taxonomy): Eukaryota > Metazoa > Annelida > Polychaeta > Terebellida > Flabelligeridae > Flabesymbios > Flabesymbios commensalis. The sequence continues at coordinate 56,206,176 of OZ024904.1, read as the reverse complement.
ATACATAAGAAACATAATGCAGAAAATAATGTGAGGTAGTGAGGTACAATGATTGAATGTAACATAATGATTTTTTTTAAATACCATATATATGTCTATATACGTGTATATATGTATAAATATATATATATATATACATATATATATAATATAGGTTTGATCAAAAATACATTATTTAATAAAAGAACAGCATGAAATATTAAGTGATATACAGTGATATACAATAACATTAGTTTTAATCTTCCCGTGGCAGCACCGTGTCCTAGACATTGGTACTGTGCATATTGCTGCAGACCCATGTTTCAGACACGACGCTACCACATGAGAAAAGGTAAAAGTATATAAATATGTAACGGTATAGTAAACATGGAAAAAGGTGAAAAGGGTGACAAATGAAAATAGTGGACATACATCAATATAGTCAAGAGAGTAGTCCTATATTTGAACAATCATTTTAAAAGTTTAGATATATATATTAAAAAACTTGAATGCGGCTTTCAGATATATTTAGAAGGAGGGAGGGGGGAATGGGGAGGGGAAACTGGTGGATGCTTGCCTCTCCTGTCCAGGTACCCGGCAAGGGGAAGGGAGGCACATGGAGGGGTTGAGCCCCAGGGTTCACCACAGTGCCGGAAATGCCGGTTGCCCGACCGGATGAATTCTGATTTTTTTTTAAATTTTTGAATTTTTTTTTTCAGTTTCGTTTTGTGGTGTCCTTCCATTTGCGTTTTAAAGATGGCTAACTCACAGTGACTGATTTTGTGCCAGATATTACTTAGTGGGCAACCACACATGCTTCAAATTTTATGCAGCAGTGTAAGGGTTAAGCTCCTTGAGCGCTAAGTTAATATTTTTTTGTGGGGAACCCTGCAGCCCTGCTTGGCAGGCCTCCACAAGCGGCTACAGAAGTATCCAGGAGCAAGCTGATCAATGTATGTATGTATGTAGTTGAATAAAATAAACTGGTTTCAAGTTACAGACATAGAATATGTTAATAAGGCTTGGGCCTTATTTCATAATCTTTTTATTAAAGTTCTCAACAGAGTGGCCCCTATCAAGCAGGTACGGTTGAAACAGAGATCAGAACCTTGGATGGACGGACATATTTTTGACTTAATCAATCAGAGAGATCAAGCTTTACATAATTTTTGAAAAAGTAAAATTGCTGATGATTTGGAACATTTCACCAAATTGCAAAATAAAGTGCAATACTCTATTTGAAAGGGTCTGGCATTATACCGAAAAGACACGAAAAGACGGGATAGACGATATAGTAACTCAATATTTCATATTGTATCGTGTTTAGTACATCCCACACAGTGTACATACCAAATTTTATAAAAAAATATTAATTATATCTTGCCTAATTCAGCATTTTGAAGTCCGCCAATGAGCGCTATACATTGCAATGTATTATCAATGGGCAGTCCCTCGTCTCCGAAAAGACACCTAAAGACGGCAGGATTATACGAGATCACATTATTTCTTATTATAGCATGTTAAATACGTGATCATCGAATTATATACAAAATATAAAATTAAAATATTAAAGATAAGTAGCCGAATTCTGCAATTTAAAGTAGGGGAGAGTGGGGCATGTCCGCACACTAGGGTATGTCCACATGTCTCAGTATATTACAATAAAGCGCTACCTGGTGAATGAAATGATTTACACGAGATACATTTAGTATGAGATTCTTTCCTCCAAGTTGTTTGAATTTGATAGATATGATGTCTTGATTACTGGAAACAAGAAATGATTTTAACGTCCGAAGAAGTTATTTTAGTAGCTTGTGGCGAAGGTTCTAGCTATTGAACTTTTCAAATGTACTGACAGACCAAGGTTCCCATATATGCTGTGTTATTTGTATGATCTATGTGTGAATTGAATATCGCCGTTCACTGCTGTCATGGCCGATAATGCAATAATAATTGCCCAATACTGTATGGGGCATGTCCACCCTGGGCGAATATGCCCCAGTCCCAGTGTGGATATGCCCCTCGTGGGGCATATCCGCCCTGTGTGGACATGCCCCATGACACAAACACTAATCATTGATTAATTAATTTGGTTAGTATTTATTATAAAATTAAACAACTGCATGCTAATATTAAATCAGGGTTTGCTTTCCACCTTGACTGCAGGGTAAACGTTTGTGCACATGCTGACAATCAAATAGATCTCTCCAGTGGTCCACAGTGGCTATAACCCAGACAGCAACGTGATGGTGGGCCACCGGTGGTACACCTCCTAATGCCACCTGTTGCCAGTGGTGGCCCACCACATGGATGGCCAGCTGATAGTGGGTGGCACAATAGCTATTCTGTTTGCCGGTGGTGGACTACCGATGGTCTATCAGTGGCAAATCCCACCCTCTGATTGCCGCCTGATTGCCACTGGTGGTCCTCCAGTGGCGTTTTTGTCGCTCATAGCCACTGGTGGACCACTGGAGTGATATTGTCTGGGAAGCGGCAAAAAGCCACTGGTGGACCACGTACCCCACCAGCGGCACACAGGCGGCAATCAGAGGGTTTGCATTTGTCACTGATGCACCACCGACGATACACCACTGTCAAACAATGTAGCTATTGAGCCACCGGCTACCTGCTGGACATCCATGTGGTGGGCCACCAGTGGCAAACGATGACGGGATCCTGGTGACCTAAGTTTGTTACGTTTCTGTCTGGGATGGCGGTGGATGGTATGGGCACCACTGGCAGCGGTGGCTGCATTCAGTGGGCCACCAGTGGTCAATAGACCAGAGGTGGGCTGTGTTGACGGACCGCTGACTGTGTTATATCTGGTTGTAGAAACCTATCAAGTTACAATGTGTGCGTAAATCCTACATAGGCCCTGCACACTGATAATTAAGTGATCACATCCCGAACCCCAAATCCTGCCCAAGACCTTCAAGTTAGGATTTTGCAATATTATTTTGAGCATCCCCCCCCCCCCCCCCCTACCCTCCCTTACTCTGCTTTGATTTAAACAAATTTACCTTGGCTGGCTCTCTGTTTTGTTGTCTTTACTTATATACCGGTATTAAAATTATCTATTATGCTGCTGTTTTCAATGCTTTTCTGTGTGTCATTTATTTCTATTAAATCCAGGGCTTGTTTATTACCACTATGTGGTATGTCCACCTCCCACTGTGGGGCATATCCACACACCCCATGTGGACATACCCCTTGTGCGGGGCATGTCCACATACCAAGCTCTAATCATCATTTAGTGGAATGCGTTGATTCAATGAAATTTATCAGAGGTTGGTCTGGAGAATTACCAAGGTATATTGTAAACTCATATTTACACAATAGTATTTAACGTTTATGATTAATAATTCATCTGATATTGGACAAGTATGTTAGGTATGTGGACATGCCCCACTCTCCCCTACCTAAGTCAATGAGCGCTATACTTTGTAATGCATTATCAATACAAGTTCAACCTCACTGAAAAGACACCTAAAGACGGCAGGATTCTACGGGATCGCATTATTTCTTGATGTGAGGTATTCAATGCATGATCATCACAATATAAACAAAATATAAAATAAAAATATTAAAGATAAGTAGTTCTAGCCGAATTCGGCAACTAAGAGTCCGTCAATGAGCGCTATACATTGCAATGTATTATCAATGGGCAGTCCCTCGTCTCCAAAAAGACACCTAAAGACGGCAGGATTATACAAGATCGCATTATTTCTTATTATAGCGTGTTTAATACGTGATCATCAGACTATGTACGAAATATAAAATAAAAATATTAAAGATAAGTAGCCTAATTCAGCACTTTAAAGTGCGTCAATGAGCGCTATACATTGTAATGTATTATCAATACAAGTTCAGCCTCACCGAAAAGACACCTAAAGATGGCAGGATTATGCGGAATCACATTATTTCTTGATGTGGGGTATTTAATACATGGTCATCAGACTGTATACAAAATATGGAATTAAAACATTAAAGGTAAGTAGCAGAATTTGGCAACTTAGAGTCCTTTAATGAGTCCTGTACATTGCAATGTATCATCAATACACTTCAGCTTCACCGAAAAGATACCTAAAGACGGTTGGATTATGCGGAATCGCATTATTTGTCGATGTGGGGTATTTAATACATGGTCATCAGACTGTATACGAAATATGGAATTAAAATATTAAAGACAAGTACCTGAACTCGACAACTTAGTGTCCGCCAATGAGCGCTATACATTGCTATTTGCTATTTATTATCAATGTAATCAGACGGATGTAAACCATTCACTTAAATGAAGACAGAACACTTGTTTGTGTTCCACTGTTTATTCGCATATAATTGTGTCATTGTCATACATAACGTGGCATGCGCCTTAGACACGCCAGTACATAACAGTTTGATAATATGACAAGTCGCACAGTTCATCAAACATTCATTTTTCAGTGTGGACCTTAGCCCACTATATTACATATATATAAGCATTTCCTAACAAAAACACCAAATGTTATGTTAATTAAATTGGCAAAATCATACATAAAGATTGTGAAGAAAGATTAAATTACATCATTCTTCATACAATAAACTGTGATGAGATTCAGCAATACGTAATGAGAACAGATCATTGACGTATCATTACCCAGCAAAAATGACACATCTACCCAATGTTCGACCCATGTTGGGCCAACGTCGTACACGGTGGCCGACATAGGTCCAACATTGGGTCGATGTGTTGTGTTTACTGGGTTATTAATGGGTGCCACAGGTCCGTTTCTATATAATAAAATATGCGGACACTTTGAGACCCATAGTAAATGATATTAGTTGATTGTAAAAAGTTATATTAAACCTGAATATTTCTCGCATATTATTGCTTGTTATAAGTTATGAAGCTTTATTTAATATTCCACCTGGAAATTGACATATTTTCATGATCATCAATTACAAGTCAAATACAATTGATTTCGCACCGATTACATCTTTTACATTTAAAAATATGGAGACTTTATGGTAAGAAAACAGCGTATATGTTACTGGCCGGCCAAAAGAATCTGCTAGGAACAATACATTATGGCTATAGGAGACCAAATATTCCAGGCTGTCTGGCCAAAAGAATCTGTTATGGACAATACGTTATTACTATGGGAGGCCAAATATTCCTACCTTTCTAAATTAATAACTTTCCGAGTTTCGTTGTTATCATTATATAATTTATATCATTGTTTTCAGAATAGAATAAGCTTTCTGGACATCTTTATGTCATGTCTGTATCACTGAAATTGACTAAGTTAATAATGGTACTGGGATCGTTATCACACCTAGCTGACCCCCTGACAAAGCTCGCGTCAGCTACTAATTAGAGGTGTAAGGCACCTTGTAAAGCCAAGAGTGCACTAGCGTAGGTATTATCTGCATCGCATCCAAATAATTATTTGCATTGAAAACCACATTAAAACATGATTTTTAATTAATCACAGAAAAAGTATTTCAGATACAGTGGAAATACAGACAGACCTCGGAGATCCGTCCTCCGGTGTTCCGTCATCTTCTATGTATCCGTCATGGTTTTGACGGGAACGGATCTGCCCAATGTATTTTTGCTTCTATGTTCTGTCATTCCGATGTCCGCCTCCGTTATCAAATTTCGGGGACGAAAGGGTTAAATCAATGAATAAGTGTCCCGTTGTTCTGTCACGTTGTCCGCCTCTGTCATCAAATCTCGGTGACGAGAGGGTTAAATCAAGCATGACTTAAGCGTCTCATTGTTCTGTCACCAGATGACGGTCAGTCACGCTAATTGTGTGAGCGCCATTTGTTTGTGATTGTGGCATTGCTTATGTCCTCTTATAAACATTTCCCCAACGCTGGCTGAATGCACCTAACGTGTAAGGGATTAGTGGGGGGCTAATTAGCAAATAAGACACGGCAAACAGCATTAAACCAATGTTCACGATGTGAACATTGGTTTAATGCTGGGCCACTGCCTTTGACACCGTACCCCCCAACAAAGGAGGAACTGCTCGTTCTACATAACACTTCTTGAGGGCAGTAATATGATACAGCCCAGCAAACACGAGATGCTCACCCAATGTTGGTGCAATGTTGGGCCAGTTTCTGAGACGATGGGTTCACATTGTACCAGCATTGGGTGAATGTTTCCTGGGTCAAAGCCAACGTCTCGCACATTGAAACAATGTTCAGTCATACTCGGCACAATGTTTAATTTCGTGTCTAGCCGCCAGTTAAGCCGATAACGATTAATTAATTTGACCTTCAATATTTCTGGTGTAGATATCAGTACCAAAATGTTTGATTTTGTTAACTAAATCTATAGGTATCTAACAATTTCTGTGAACAGATCGTAATCATTCATGCCGTTATCTACGTTGAAGACATAAATTTTATAGATGATACTCTAAGCTGTGAATACCTTGTGTTTCGGTTAGCAGGAAGTGTCAACACCTATCTTGAGCGTTGAATGGTTTACCATTGTAAAAAAAACGGTATGTAAAGCCCTACAATAACAGGAAGACAATTGTCGCACGTCCGGCAACATGAAAGTCGGAGCAATAAGCCACCCGCCCGAGTAATGGCACGGTGCTAAACTCAGTGAAATGTGTTAGATTTGATCACGGCCATCTGTCAACACCTGAGTGAGTTGAGGGATATTGCTTGGAGTCATTTCGACTACCAAATGAAACCATTAATTATTCGGTTAAATTAACAATTGAAACAGATTAAAGCAATTAATAGGCCCACTCCTTTTTTTTTTTACTGTGATAAACAGATTAAAAACGTGTAATTTGCGTTTACAAAGACGCTCATTCTAAAGCTACGTGCTCTGATATTGCCGCTCATTTTGCCAAAGAGTAGGACGTGACAGTGGGTACTGGGTCGCACAACAGTGGACACTACAACAGCAAGACACTACCTCTACCATATCTAGAAAACAGACATGTGTCACCGATTTTTTCCAAAACTAAAGTCAGAATGTACAAATTTTATGTAAAAAAAATCATGTAATTATATATTTGAAATAATAAATTCATGCAATTATATATTTGAAATAATACAATTATATTTGTATGATATTTATGTTGTTATTTTGTTCGCACAACCAATACATGTACTAATATAATAACATTACAGTATGAATTAGATATATATATCCTCGGTTCCAACACAGCTTGGAGGGGGGTGGGGGAGCTGCTCCGAAACTCTGTCATATTCGAAGTTCCGTCATATTTTTTGGGAACAGATTATGACGGAACATCGAGGTCTCTCTGTAGTTATATCACCGGAAAGCCACTATAATCTGATATGCGTCACGACGATGTGCCCAAGATATTGAAGTTTTTATTTATTTGAAACCGTTTTTATATAAGTTATTCCTATTTCTATCACTTACTGAGAATTATAGCGAATACTAGTTAAGTAAGCGATTCCGATGGTATATTTGGCTTGACAATATCTTGAAAATTGGAAAAGCCAGAATTGTACAAAGATTGATAAATTTTGGCAATTTATTAAAATCTCTTTTTATATAGTTTTTTTTAAAGATATCGAAATATAACAAAAATGAGCTAATACCAGGTGCCTGAGCGAGTCCAATGATGTATTACACTTTAAAATATCTTAAAAACTAACAAAGTTATATTTTACACTGGGTGGTTCAAATATACTGCACCTATCAACATTATAAGTCCGAACATCACCTACTCCAAGCATCAGAAAGGTTTTATAAAACTATTTCTGATACATGCTGTAGTAATATAATAATGTTACTAACTTATAACTAGCCTCATAATCATGATAATTTTCTAATTGTTATGACATTGTTTATGTACACTTTGCAATTACTTATCAATTTACCGCGTTAAGTTCATTACTGATTGAAACTTAATATGCAAAGCGGTTTTGTATACTATATATAAATATTTTAGCGAGTATTTCTTTTTCGAGATAACAGCTTCAATAGGTTACCTAGTGCTACGTAATCAAAGTGATGCTCCTCTCCCTGCAAACACGAGACGTTCGCCCAAGGTTGTGTGAATGCTGGGTCAACGTCGCAGACGGTGGGCCAGCTTTCAACTGACGTTGGGTGAATGTCTCCTGTTTGCTGGGGATCGGGGCAAAATGATCACGCCGAGCATTATATAATGTAAGAAATGCATTCCTGATGTCATAGAAGTCACCAGAGCGTAGTTTTTGACTATGTCTAACCTCATTAACAGGCATAGGCGTAAGTAATTATCACCGGGTACAATCATTTATGAACATTTGTTATTTGCTAAAAACATTCTTGTCAACACCAGCCTGAAGAGCCGAAGGTGTGAAGTTGTGCTCAGCTTAAACTACTCCAGTGGTGAGGTGTTTGTGGTGACCAACGGCTTAAACAAACTAGGTGAGAGGTTGTCATCCCCAGAAATAGTTAGAAGTGACAGATAAGTGTTGTCACATGTGATTTTTTTTATTCTTGCTGGAAACATTAAGTATTGTGCAGATAGTTCCAGTTCATAAACAGTCTAATTACGATGTATATAAAACTTAACAATGAACAATTATATTATTCAAGTCGTACTCGTATTTTTATTTCAAGATCAATATCACAGTCAGTATTAAAAGCTACAAGCATAATGAAGTACATCTATATATTTGAAATCATTAATTATTGGACTATTCATTTTAGTGACGTCGTCAATAAATATCTATAAATATCCATCCATCATTGAAATAGGTTACTTATTGACCTAGATCCGGGAAACCAGAAGATGTGACGCTCTGTTTAGCGTAAATAAATCGTCATGGTTTCTGCATTTTCCTCATCTTTTTTATGTGGTTGGAGCATCGACATTGCTGTGAAAAAAATACACTCATTAGGATTCCGTAAACACGCTATAATAAGAAATAATGCAATCTCGTATAATCCTGCCGTCTTTATAGGTGTCTTTTCGGAGACGAGGGACTGCCCATTGATAATACATTGCAATGTATAGCGCTCATTGTCAGACTCTTAGTTGCCGAATTCAGCTACTTATCTTCAATATTTTAATTTTCTATTTCGCATATAGTCTGATGATCACATATTAAACATGCTATAATAAGAGATAATGCGATCTCGTATAATCCTGCCGTCTTTAGGTGTCTTTTCCGAGACGCAGGACTGCCCTTTGATGATACATTGCAATATATAAAGCTCATTGACGGACTCTTAGTTGCCAAATTCGGCTACTTATCTTTAATATTTTTATTTTATATTTCATATATATTGTGATGATCATGCATTAAATACCCCACATCAAGAAATAATGCGATCCCGTAGAATCCTGCCGTCTTTAGGTGTCTTTTCAGTGAAGCTGAACTTGTATTGATAATACATTGCAATGTATAGCGCTCATTGACACACTTTAAATTGCCGAATTCGGCTACTTATCTTTAATATTTTAATTTTATATTTTATACATAGTCTGATGTTCACGTATTAAACACGCTATAATAAGAGATAATGCGATCTCGTATAATCCTGCCGTCTTTAGATGTCCTTTCGGTGACGCGGGACTACCCATTGATAATACATTGCAATGTATAGCGCTCATTGACAGACTCTTAGTTGCGAATTCGGCTACTTATCTTTAATATTTTAATTTTATATTTCGCATATAGTCCGATGATCACATATTAAACATGCTATAATAAGAAATAATGCGATCTCGTATATTCCTGTCGTCTTTATGTGTCTTTTCGGTGACGCGGAACTGCCCATTGATAATACATTGCAATGTATAGCGCTCTTTGACGGATTTAAAATGCAGAATTAGGCAAGATGTAATAAATATTTTTTTTATAAAATTTGGTATATACACTGTGTGGGGCGTACTAAACACGATACAATATGAAATATTTAGTTCCTATATCGTCCACCCCGTCTTTTCATGTCTTTTCGTGTCTTCTCGTGTATTTTCGGTATAATGTCTGACCGATTCGAAAAGCTAAAAGACATTTTTATAATAACAAAATCGAAGATCATAAAATATTCCTCATCAGGCCTTTGGAAAACACTGAAATCACTTGGAGCTTCATCCAAACTGAAATCTGGTTCAACCTCTATTGGCTTAGATGTTGATGGCTCAACAACTTTTGACAAACTAAAGGTAACTGATACTTTTAATGCGTTTTTTACAACAGTTTCTAATAAACTGGTGTCTTAACTGCCGATGGCAGTCAACATTTTCAACAGTAAATTTATTCATCAATATTATAAACAGAAAGGAGTTGTTCAAAATGCTTTCTCTTTCTCTTTTCTCAGTGAAACCAAAGTGTGTAAAGTGCGTAAAAGTTTATCACCTAGAAAGGCTACTGGTCTTGATGACCTACCTGCAAGATTTTTAGTGACGGTGCCGAAGGTATTGCCTACCCTATTTCATACATTATTAATCTATCATTAAAAACAGGTGTTGTTCCAGATGTAATGAAAACTGCTAGAGTCATTCCTTTGTACAAAAAGAATTCCAAATTAGAACTGGGTAACTATAGACCAGTATCCATTCTAAGCACTCTATCTAAAATTTTAGAAAGAGCTGTTTATATTCAACTTGAAATTTATTTGAAGGAAAATGACTTATTTTATAAATTTCAATCAGGTTTCCGTACTTCTTTTTCAACCGATACATGTTTGACTTATTCAACAGACTATATTCGGCATGGCATTGATAATGGCCTTTACACCGGCATTGTCATGATCGATCTACAGAAGGCCTTTGACACTGTAAACCATTCTTTATTATCAGATAAACTTCAAGCTTTAGGGCTTAATAATGTTTCAGTTTCCTGGTCCGACTCGTATTTAACGAAGCGAATCCAGAAAGTAGATATAAATGATACCTTTTCCAAACCCATCCTGGGTCCATTGCTTTTCCTAATATATGTTAATGACTTGGAATCCGCAGTAAAATTTATATGCGGATGACTCTGCTTTATTAGTTTCTGGGAAAGACGTCAAGGTCATCCAGGGAACGCTTGGAAAGCTAGCTCTGTGCTTTAAGTAGTTGGCTGGTTGATAATAAACTTTCTTTACATCTGGGTAAAACAGAATCTATTTTATTTGGATCATGCAAGAAAATCTGCAACTCACCATCTTTAGATATTAAATGTGGGGATACGAAAATTTCCTAAAAAAAGTCTGTTTGTTACCTGGGGGTAATTCTAGAACAAACATTAAGCGGTAAATTGATTTTGGAAAATATTTTGAAAAAAGGAAATTCCCGTTTGAAATTTTTGAGAAGACAAGCCAAATGTCTAAATTTAGCATCAAAAAGATTACTTTCGTCAGCATTAATTCAATATGTCACATGAACTATGCATGCTCTTCATGGTACCATGGTTTGCAAAAGAACCTAAAGCACAAATTACAAATCCTTCAGAATAAAACCATTAGATTTGTTCTAGATCTTACCCCACGTAGCCATATAGGGTACTCTGAATTTAATCGGGTAAATTGGCTCCCTGTTAGATTCAGAGTACAACAAATTGTTTCAACTAGCATGCATAGACTGATCCATGGAAATCCTCCTCCATGGTCCAGGAACGACACTCCTATAACACCAGAAATAGTGTTCTCTCTTTGGTCCTACCTAGGGTCAACAGTTCGGGAGACAAATATCGTTCTCATACATTGCTGCTAAGTTCTGGAACCAGCTACCAATCCCCATTCGAGCAACTGAAAACCCTTCACATTTTCGCTCATTAATAAAAAAACACTTTATGTCATTGGTAAGAACTAGAGAAGAAAACATCTTTATTTAGCCAGCTAATTTTTAGCTCCCGCCGTCACCGTAGGTGAGACGGAGGGAGCTATGGATTCCGCCTCCGTTCTGTTTTTTTCTTCAACTTTTGCCTATAACTTAGCAAGAAAATAAGCTAGGATAACATTTTTTGGTATGTGGGTTGCTTCCAGGTGGATAATAGACAGGTTAAAATATTTTTAATCAAAATGCAAGGTCGCAGAGGAAAAAATGATGATGTTACGGCGTTTGGCCGTTGGGCTGTTGGGCCGTCCGTGAACATTTTGTTTCCGGAGCATATCTCTGAAAGTACTTGTCCGATTGTCTTTAAATTTCACACACAACACCTCTAGGGGGTCTAGTTGTGCCTTTTGGGGTATATGAACTTTGACCTACTTTTGGTTCAGAACTATGACCTATTTAGACGTTTTAGCACACACTTCGTTTCCGAAATAGATCTCGAAAAGTACTTGGCCGATTACAGTCATATTGCACATGCATGTTCTCTAAGGTCCCTAGTTGTGCCTTTTCAGGTTTTTGGACCTTGACCTTAAAGTTGACCCAGCACTTTGACCTAATTTATAACATCAATAAATCCGACTAAAGTATTTTGCGGAATATCATGAAAACCGCTCAAGATAGCTACACCATTACTATAAAACAAATTGTAAGGTTACAGGAGAGGCTGCATCTTGAAAAATTTAAAGGCGATAAAATTCAAAATGGCCGCCTATCGGCCATTATTCACCTCGCAGGCCTGATATTGCGGAATATCATGAAAACCGCTCAAGATAGCTACACCATTACTATGAAACAAATTGTAAGCTTTCAGGACAGGATGCATATTAAAAAATTTCAAGTCGATAAAATTCATAATGGCCGCCTATCAGCCATTATTCACCTCGACAGGCCTGATATTGCGGAATATCATGAAAACCGCTCAAGATAGCTACACCATTACCATAAAACAAATTGTAAGGTTTCAAGAGAGGATGCATTTAGAAAAATTTCAACTCAGTCAAGTTCAAAATGGCCGCCTATTGGCCATTATTCACCTCGACAGGCCTGATATTGGGTAAACCATGCTAGATAGCTAAACCATTACTATAAAACAAAATGTGAGATTTCAGGAGGGGATGCATCTTGAAAAAAATCGAAATGAACAAATTCAAAATGGCCGCCTTTCGGCCATTATTCACTTTTACATGGCTGTTATTTGGTAAACTGTGCTAGATCGCTCGACCATTACTATAAAACAAAATGTGAGATTTCAGGAGAGGATGCATCTTGAAAAATTTTGACTTGATAAAATTTAAAATGGCCGCTTATCGCCATTATTCACTTTCACATGGCCGATATTTGGTATACCGTGCTAGATATCTAGACCATTACTATAAAACGAAATGTGAGATTTCCGATGAGGATGCACCTTGAAAAATGTTGACTTGATCAAATTCAAAATGGCCGCCTTTTCGGCCATTTTTCATTTTCACATGGCCGATATTTGGTAAACCGTGCTAGATGGCTAGACCATTACTATAAAGCAAAATGTGAGTTTTTTCGGGGGAGAGTGCACCCTGAAATTTTTTAACTTACGAATTCAAAATGGCCGACAATCAGCATTATTTACCTCGATAGGCCTGCTATCAGGTAAACCGTGTTAGATAGCTAGACCATTACTATAAAACAAAATGTGACGTTCCCGGAGAGGATGCCTTTTAAAAACATTCGACCCAATCGAATTCAAAATGGCCGCCTATCGGCCACTATTTACTTTCACATTGCTGATATTTTGTAAACCGTGTTAGATAGCTAGACCATTACTATAAAAGAAAATGTGAGATTTCAGGAGAGGATGCATCTTGAAAAAAATCGACTTGATCAAATTCAAAATGGCTGCCTTTAGGCCATTATTCACTTTCAGGTAATTATTTGGTAAACCGTGCTAGATGGCTAGACCATTACTATCAGACAAAATGTGAGATTTCAGGAGACGATCAATCTTGAAAAATTTAGACTCGATCAAACTCAAAATGGCCCCCTATCAGCCATTATTTACTTTCATATGCCCAGATAGGTAGACCATTACTGGGATACTGATTAGGATCATTAATTTCAATGGAGGTTTGCAATCTATGACAGACTGTCTAGTTCTTATCTTCCTCTTAGACTGAGTCTCTTAGACCTAGTAGTCTTGCGTCTTGATTTTTGACCTAGCCTAGGACTACATTGATAACCCTTCACAAAATTGCCTAAATCAAATTCTAATTCGGAGCGGGAGCTCCTGGACTTATGTAGTCTTGTTTTCTAATGGTTGGTAGCTGCGTCTAGGTCTGCCTTAGTCAGCTCAGTCTTGGACTAGTCCCGTGGCTGGGCTGCCTGAGGTAGGGATAAAGTAATTACTTATATTATTGTAATTTATCACTGGTTATATATTCTAGTCTATAATTTATTTTTTGCTAATTTATATTATGATATGCTTATTCATGTTATTATTGGGCATCATCAAATGTGATAGGCCTATGTGACGCCTTTAATATTTATTTAGGTTGGAAATATTTCCATCCTCACTCTTGCCGCTGCCATCTTGCCAACAGGGACCACTGTGGAAATAAGATTTTGTAACTAGACTTCTTTCAGTGTTTTTATCCCTGTTGGCAAGTATGCATGGTGGCACCCTGTATTTATATATGGTGATGTTTACATGTACTTTTCACTGAATAAAGCTATCTATCTATCTATGTCAATGTCATGGCCATGATGCCTGATGGCCATGCCCATGTCGTATTCTGAGGGCTCCCCCGTGCTGAGAGTTCCCCTTCCGCCCATCTGCGCATGAGCAACTATGAGCGGAACAGCTGGTATCTGTCAGTCATATTCTGATAGTTCCCCCCCCCCCCAGGCTCACTGTTCCCCACCTGTCATGCTTTGCTCAGCTGTGCTGAGTGTTTACACCTCCCCCTACGCCTTCAGCTGTGCTGAGTGTTCCCCTCTGGCTTGGATATATATTCCCCCTGCCTTTCCTAATGACCACAATAGAGAATGTATAATATATAATACATAACATACATTAAGTAGTTTTTTATCCCTATATTTGAAACAAAATGTTGTTAATGATTTTCTGTCCAATCCTAATACCTATAGAACTAGTTTTAAATATTTTTAGCTCCCGCCGTCACCGTAGGTGAGACGGAGGGAGCTATTGATTCTACCTCCGTTTTTTTTTGCCTCTTCTTTTGCCTATAACTTTGTAAGAAAATAAGCTAGGATAACCATTTTTGGTATGTGGGTTACTTCCAGGTGGATAATGGACAGGTTAAAATATTTTTAATCTGAATTCAATACGCAAGGTCGCAGAGGAGAAAATGATGATGCTACGGCGTTGGGCCGTTGGGCTGTTGGGCCGTTGGACCGTCCGTAAACAATTCGTTTCCGGAGCATATCTCTAAAAGTACTTGTCTGATTGTCTTCAAATTTTACACACAACACCCCTAGGGGGTCTAGTTGTGCCTTTTGGGGTATTTGAACTTTGACCTACTTTTGGTTCAGAACTATGACCTATTTAGACGTTTTGACGCGCACTTCGATTTCGGAGCAGATCTCGAAAAGTACTGGGCCGATGACAGTCATATTGCACATACATGTTCTCTAAGGTCCCTAGTTGTGCCTTTTCAGGTTTTTGGACCTTGACCTTGAAGTTGATCCAGCACTTTGACCTAATTTATAACATCGGTAAATCCGTCTGAAAGATTTTGCGGAATATCATGAAAAGCGCTCAAGATAGCTACACCATTACTATAAAACAAATTGTGATGTTCCAGGAGAGGATGCATCTTGAAAAATTTCAAGTCGATAAAATTAAAAATGGCCGCCTATCGGCCATTATTCACCTCGACAGGCCTGATATTGCGGAATATCATGAAAACCACTCAAGATTGCTACACCATTATTATCAAATAAATTGTAAGGTTTCAGGAGAGCATGCATCTTGAACAAAATGATAAAATTCAAAATGGCCGCCTATCGGCCATTATTCACCTCGACAGGCCTGATATTGTGGAATATCATGAAAACTGCTCAAGATATCTACACCATTACTGTAAAACAAATTGTAAGGTTTCAGGAGAGGATGCATTTTGAAAAATTCAACTTGTCCAAGTTCAAAATTGCTGCCAATCGGCCATTATTCACTTTCACATGGCCGTTATTTGGTAAACCGTGCTAGATGGCTAGACCATTACTATAAAACAAAATGTGTGATTTCAAGAGAGGATGCATCTTGAAAAAATTCGACTCGATAAAATTAAAAATGGCCGCTTATCTGCCATTATTCACTTTCACATGGCCGATTTTTGGTCAACCGTGCTAGATGGCTAGACCATTAGTATAAAACGAAATGTGAGATTTCAGATGAGGATGCATCTTGAAAAAATTTGACTTGATCAAATTCAAAATGGCCACCTTTTCGGCCATTATTCATTTTCACATGGCTGATATTTGGTAAATCGTGCTAGATGGCTAGACCATTACTATAGAATGAAATGTGAGATTTCAGCTGAGGATGCATCTTGAAAAATTCTGACTCGATCAAATTCAAAATGGCCCCCTATCGGCCATTATTTACTTTCACATGCCCAATATTTTGCAAACTGTGTTAGATGTTAGTCAATTACTATGTTAGTCAATTACTATGGATGGCTAGATGGCTAGACCATTACCTGATTACTATAAAACAAAGTGTGAGTTTTGGGGGGAGGATGCATCCTGAAAATTTTTAACTCACGAATTCAAAATGGCTGACAATCAGCCTTATTCACCTCGATAGGCCTGATATCAGGTAAACGGTGCTAGATAGCTAGACCATTACTATAAAACAAAATGTGACGTTTCGGGAGAGGATGCCTTTTAAAAACTTTTGACTCAATCGAATTCAAAATAGCCGCCTATTGGCCACTATTTATTTTCACATTGCTGATATTTGGTAAACCGTTTTAGATAACTGGACCATTACTATAAAACAAAATGTGAGATTACAAGAGAGGATGCATCTTGAAAAAAATTGACTCGATCAAATTCAAAATGGCCGCCTATCGGCCATTATTCACTTTCACATAGCCGTTATTTGGTAACCGTACTAGATGGCTAGACCATTACTATAAAAAAAAATGTGAGATTTCAGGAGAGGATGCATCTTGAAAATTGTTGACTTGATCAAATTCAAAATGGCCTCCTATCGGCCATTATTCACTTTCACATGGGCGATATTTGGTAAACCGTGCTAGATGGCTAGACCATTACTATAGAATGAAATGTGAGATTTCAGCTGAGGATGCATCTTGAAAAATTCTGACTCGATCAAATTCAAAATGGCCCCCTATCGGCCATTATTTACTTTCACATGCCCAATATTTTGCAAACTGTGTTAGATGTTAGTCAATTACTATAAAACAAAATTTGAGGTTTCGGGGGAGGATGCACCTTAAGTTTTTAACTAGTTTATATGGAATTTAAAATGACCGTAAATCAGCTATTAGTTACCTCGATTGGCCTGATATCGGGTAAACGGTGCCAGATAGGTAGACCATTACTGGGATACTGATTAGGATCATTAATTTCAATGGAGGTTTGCAATCTCTGACAGACTGTCTAGTTCTTATCTTACTCTTAGACTAGGCTTCTTACACCTAGTTGTCTTGCGTCTTGATTTTTGACCTAGCCTAGGACTACATTAATAACCCTACACAAAATTGCTTAAAGCAAATTCTAATTCGGAGCGGGAGCTCCTGGACTTATGTAGTCTTGTTTTTCTTTAGTTTGTCGACTCGACAAACTTTTAAGCTGGTTTTCCACACAAACGTCTGTCTTTAACTTCCGTTACTATCTGTTCTGTCTGTGCAATGTCAAAAAGCAATATCTGCTCCCTGGTATACTAGGCATTTGCTGCTTTTTAACTGGCGTCCCGTCTCTTCCTGCCATAGCGTTGCCAAAAGGCCGTATTTGTTCACTTGTAAATCAAGTATATACTTCCTTTCCGCTGATGTCACTGCCTCCTTTTGGCTTGCACTGACCCAATGTTGGTTAAATGTTGTGCCATCATCTATGACACTCTTCCAACTTTGAACCAACATTGTGTCAGGGTATTGAGTTGCTGGTGTTCCCTGCAAAAATGAGACTTTTAGCTAATGCTGTTTTACAGCTGAGCCATGGTCGTAGACGATGGGCCAGCAGTAAGCTAGCATTGGGTGAACGTTTATCTTGTTAAAGCCTATATACTGGTATGCCAATGCTGGGCTAATGTCGGCCCAGTGTTGTAAACGGTGGGTCACTATCAGGCTAACATTGTGTCAATGACTCGAGTTTGCTGATCAGCTGTGACCGCAACCCAGCAGACATGAGGCATTGACCCAATGTTGTTCTAATGCTGGCCCGACGTCTTCGACAACATTTCAACAACATTGGGGCAATGCCTCGTGATAGCTGGGTAGGTGTTCATGAATGCCAGCAGTCTGTCCGGGAGGGCTAGCCACCTTCTCTCACCCCTCTCTGCCTCACTTGACACAACCCTGTTATGTTACGCAATATAACAATTAGGTCTTGGCTAAGATATTGATCTCCAAAAATGGCAAATTTGGTATTATTAAAATTAGTTTTTTCAACTCGGCAGTAAAAGGCATTGCGCATTGATATAATTTATACACTTCTGGTGTGAAAAATGACCGAATAATGTAATTTATTGCAATGCCCGATCATGTACGTGGTAAGTTAACCCTTTCATTACGACCATCTCACATGAAAAGGGGACAAAGCATGGTGAACTATACATTTTTATTTATTAAGTTTATTTTGCCTGAGTTTGTGTCCTATTTAGTGGAAATAGGGGTGCTGTGTGTGAGAAACGGTTGACATTTCTGTACACCAGTCCTTGTGAATATGTCCAATATAACGTTTGGGGTCCCTAGGTTAGGTAGGCCTACTTTCGTCTTTAAGAAGTGTTCAGATAAAATATATGTTCATGATTAAATATAGTGATTAGACCGTAAAGGGTTTTGATTGGAATAATATTTGCCAAGCGTCGCAGACAGTGGCCCAGTATTACATCAGCGTCGGGCCAATGTATCGTGTTATCTGGTGTTTCTGGCGCCTGATGTAAAGAATACCCAGTGCCTGACTTATAAAGAGTAGGCCTAATTGTAGGATTCTCACAAAAAATAAAACTGGCCCAACATCTATCGCTGCGCCACACTTTGAGCAATATCTTTGTTTTTGACGCAACAGGTTAATTTTAGTGGGCCATAGGATTTTTGAAGATAAGGCCCTGCCTGCTGAATTGGAGGGACTGGCTCAGGCTAAAATCATAAAAAAATCAGTGATTCTATTTTGGCTTATTAATATGACCATATAATGTAAACATGTCCATAGAATAAAACTGCAAAAGTTTTTTTAAAATTTTTGTGCTGTGCATTTACCAGTTAGGCTAGATATAGAGACGAAACTACCGTATTTCTTATTTTTGACATGGTAGTGCCGCCAATAAATGCCCATTACGGCGCGCACTGTCAAATTGTGAGCTGTGTATCGTTGTATTAGTTTCAGTATTAGTATTCAGCGTTGTTAGAACAGAGTCAAGGTTCGGCATCCCATGATCCAAAACATAGGCCTATGTCCTTACCAATACAATTTAAATAAAGTATGGCAGAAAACGAGCTACTGAAACCAAAATGTAGTTGAAATGTTGCTGATTCCAACGAAATATTGGACTGTCACCTGTAACCTGACCTCGCCACAAGGTAACCCGCCACAGGTAATCTCGCCACAGATTTGGTAACCTTGCCACAGAAGGTTGAGTAACCTCGCCACAGCTTTGGTAACCTCGCCACATAGGGCTAAGTAACCTCGCCACAACTTCGCCACACCTGTTGTATCCGCATTTATCAAAGGGAAATCTCTACCTTGAACGTGGTGTAGATGTCTATATAGACTTAGACTATATATGCCATTAAAATCAAAAGCAAAAAAAATCTAAAAAAATGGGCCAATATATAACGAATAATAATAGGCCTACAAATTTATTTTGTACAGCAAATATTGTAGAAAATTTGTTCTCCCAAGAAGAGATCCGACAGCACCCGAGGAAGACAATGAGTAGCACTCAAGCTATGTGATCGACTCCAATAATCATTACCAGGGCTGTTTTTCTATTGTGTTTACTGGGCATTCTGTGGCATAGGACCGTCTTGATTCAGTTCACACAGCATTATTAGATTTGACCTAGGTATTATTAGACGTCCAGACCATTGTCTTGACTGTCCACTATGCTCTATCTGGCCATCTACGAAGCACTATCTGGACGCGACAAATAAGCTACATTGGTCCAGCATCAGTGTAATGTATTTCCAACGTTTTCGACATTGGCCAATATTTAAACAGCTTCTGGCTGATGTTGCGTGTTTTTTAGCTAATAATGCTTGGTACCCCTATCTGCGGGCAGCTCAGTCACTTGAACAGACGACCCGCATTTAAAACACACCGCTCTGTGGTTTATAGAGAGAGAGGTCGCCGGCGGTACCCTCCCTCGTCTGTTCAACGTACCCAAAGGGCGGGGGCCCTAGGGTAGTGGTTAGCACCGCTGCCTTTCACGCCAGAGTTCGGGGTTCGGTTCCCGGTCTCGGCGGTTCGAAAGAAACAAAAAATGTTTCTTCCCCATCCATGTGTGAAAGTTAGTATTGTGGGAGCCTCCGTGATCGAGAGGTAGCGTGCTCGGCCTCAGACCGCCAGGGCACGAATTTCGAATCCTGTGTCTGGAAGACAGTGTCATCTCAATCATCTCACCATCCTCAGGAGGTTCTCCTGGCCCAGTTTAGCCTCTATGTGCACAAAGGTGGCCTAAAGCCCGATTCATTTCATTTCAATGTACCCAAAACAAAAACACGACCCTATAAGGCCTATGAACCGAAATATATTATAATTCACAATTTTGAATTTGTAGATTTCTAAAAAAAAGTGAGCTGTACCCCCCAGGGTACATCCAGTTGTGGACCTATAACTTTTTAGAAAAAGAACGGTGCTTGTCTACGTCAAAACAATGTTCGTTTATTGAAGGTCCACCTTCTGCGATGCTGGCCCAACATTACACCGACATAATTTGAATGTATCTTGTTTGATGGGACATGATATTCACCCAGCATTGCTTTTAATGCTGAGCAATACCAGCAATTATATTTTTAGCTCCCGCCGTCACCGTAGGTGAGACGGAGGGAGCTATGGATTCCGCCTCCGTTTTTTTTTTGCCTCTTCTTTTGCCTATAACTTTGTAAGAAAATAAGCTAGGATAACAATTTTTGGTATGTGGGTTACTTCCAGGTGGATAATGGACAGGTTAAAATATTTTTAATCTGAATTCAATACGCAAGGTCGCAGAGGAGAAAATGATGATGTTACGGCGTTGGGCCGTTGGGCCGTCCGTAAACAATTCGTTTCCGGAGCATATCTCTGAAAGTACTTGTCCGATTGTCTTCAAATTTTACACACAACACCCCTAGGGGGTCTAGTTGTGCCTTTTGGGGTATTTGAACTTTGACCTACTTTTGGTTCAGAACTATGACCTATTTAGACGTTTCGACGAGCACTTCGTCTCCGGAGCAGATCTCGAAAAGTACTGGGCCGATGACAGTCATATTGCACATGCATGTTCTCTAAGGTCCCTAGTTGTGCCTTTTCAGGTTTTTGGACCTTGACCTTGAAGTTGACCCAGCACTTTGACCTAATTCATAACATCGGTAAATCCGACTGAAAGATTTTGCGGAATATCATGAAAACCGCTCAAGATAGCTACACCATTACTATAAAACAAATTGTGATGTTTCAGGAGAGGATGCATCTTGAAAAATTTCAAGTCGATAAAATTGAAAATGGCCGCCTATCGGCCATTATTCATCTCGACAGGCCTGATATTGCGGAATATCATGAAAACCGCTCAAGATGGCTACACCATTAATATCAAATAAATTGTAAGGTTTCAGGAGAGGATGCATCTTGACAAATTTCAAGTTGATAAAATTCAAAATGGCCGCCTATCGGCCATTATTCACCTCGACAGGCCTGATATTGTGGAATATCATGAAAACCGCTCTACACCATTACTGTAAAACAAATTGTAAGTTTTCAGGAGAGGATGCATTTGGAAAAAATTCAACTCGTCCAAGTTCAAAATGGCCGCCAATCGGCCATTATTCACTTTCACATGGCCATTATTTGGTAAACCGTGCTAGATGGCTAGACCATTACTATAAAACAAAATGTGTGATTTCAGGAGAGGATGCATCTTGAAAAAATTCGACTCAATAAAATTCAAAATAGCCGCTTAACGGCCATTATTCACTTTCACATGGCCGATATTTGATCAACCGTGCTAGATGGCTAGACCATTACTATATAACGAAATGTGAGATTTCAGATAAGAATCCATCTTGAAAAAATTTGACTTGATCAAATTCAAAATGGCCACCTTTTCGGCCATTATTCATTTTCACATGGCTGATATTTGATAAACCGTGCTAGATGGCTAGACCATTACCTGATTACTATAAAACAAAGTGTGACTCGATAGGCCTGATATCAAGTAAACCGTGCTAGATGGCTAGACCATTGCTATAAAACAAAATGTGACGTTTCGGGAGAGGATACTTTTTAAAAACTTTTGACTCAATCGAATTCAAAATGGCCGCCTATCGGCAACTATTTACTTTCACATTGCTGATATTTGGTAATCCGTGTTAGATAGCTGGACCATTACTATAAAACAAAATGTGAGATTACAGGAGAGGATGCATCTTGAAAAAATTTGACTTGATCAAATTCAAAATAGCCGCCTATCGGCCATTATTCACTTTCACATAGCCGTCATTTGGTAACCGTACTATATGGCTAGAGCATTACTATAAAACAAAATGTGAGATTTCAGGAGAGGATGCATCTTGAAAAATTTCGACTTGATCAAATTCAAAATGGCCTCCTATCGGCCATTATTCACTTTCACATGGGCGATATTTGGTAAACCGTGCTAGATGGCTAGACCATTACAATAGAATGAAATGTGAGATTTCAGCTGAGGATGCATCTTGGAAAATTTCGACTTGATCAAATTAAAAATGGCCGCCTTTATGTCATTATTCACTTTCACATGGTCGATATTTGGTAAACCGTGCTAGATAGCTAGATGATTACTATAGAATGAAATGTGAGATTTCAGCTGAGGATGCATCTTGAAAAATTCTGACTCGATCAAATTCAAAATGGCCCCCTATCGGCCATTATTTACTTTTACATGCCCAATATTTTGCAAACTGTGTTAGATGTTAGTCCATTACTATAAAACAAAATTTGAGGTTTCGGGGGAGGATGCACCCTAAGTTTTTAACTAGTTTATATCGAATTCAAAATGACCGTAAATCAGCTATTAGTTACCTCGATTGGCCTGATATCGGGTAAACCGTGCCAGATAGGTAGACCATTACTGGGATACTGATTAGGATCATTAATTTCAATGGAGGTTTGCAATCTCTGACAGACTGTCTAGTTCTTATCTTACTCTTAGACTGAGCTTCTTAGACCTAGTTGTCTTGCGTCTTGATTTTTGACCTAGCCTAGGACTACATTAATAACCCTACACAAAATTGCTTAAATCAAATTCTAATTCGGAGCGGGGGCTCCTGGACTTATGTAGTCTTGTTATTCTTGATTTGTTTATGATTTGTTATGAGCCATTAACTATTAGATTGATGGTGAATGTTAAAGTTATATAAACATGAATATAAACATTATAAATAATAAATAATTATATAGGTAAATATTACTTTGAAAAAAATCAATTTAAAATTGACATAAATTGCTTTATAATTCATAAAAAACGGTTATATTGTACTTACCAAATAGTTGAAAACTGGGAAACATCAAGAATCAGGTTACTGTGATGAAGCACGTCTCCACAGCAACTACTATTTTTTTCTAAATAACACCAGTTTTACTTTTGTCATCAGTTTCTATGCGCACACTAACCCCTCTCCTATAAATGGGCGTGTCCAAATTTTAACAATAAACAACACTTGGATTTATGGAATTTTTCGGAGTTTAAGGGTGGGGTAGACACAAGGGGGGGGGGGGGGCGGGAGGTTCTGGTGACGACTATGTCCGATAAACAGTTCAGAACACTGGTACTATTAGAAATTATTATTAATAATGCCGTGTTCTTCACTAATTATCTAATAAATAACACTCGATATTGTTGACGCAATTGATTGACACAAGTGATATTAACTCATGTGAGTGCGTGGTGACGTGAAGTCGATTGGAAATAACTTATTTTTGTTGTTTTTGCTAACATTTTGTTCACTTGAAAATGATATGATGGCTTGAAACATACCTAGATCCCAACACAGACCTACACCAAATCACCCCCGAGGGGTTACAGGGATAGCATAAGGGATGGAGGGTTTTTTCAAACCCCCTTCAAATAACCCTAATGTCAACACTGTCTGATATGGCAGAAATAGATCAAATAGCACACTGATGTTATATTTTGACATTGCCATGACCTTGGGTCATGGCAAAGTCATCTAAAATTTTTGCTGCAATTATTTTCACTTTAGACTTCGCAAAAACCTTGGGCTGACTCCTCTATGAAGATAAACCCCAACCCATGTCACTATGTGTTGGTATCGATGGGGTATAACCCCTCCGGCCCTTTTATTATTATCCCGTAATTTCTTGTAGTGTTTTGGTATAAATCCGTGTTAGGGTCTAGGTGTGTTTCAAGTCATCATGGACAGCTAAAGTGAGCATAATTGTGGAAAAATCAACAAAAACAAGATATTTTCAGCTGTTAAGAGTAGATTTTACCTTGCTGTGACCTTGATATGACCTTGCAATGACCTTGGGGTAACGACCCTGTGAAATACAACCCCATTTAAACATATTTACTTAGGTTGGGCGTTATCATATGTAATCAATGTTTACTGGCCATTGATCAAAATATAGCATCAGTGTGTTATTTGAACCATTTCTTCCATATCAGACAGTATTGACACAAGGATGAAGGAAGGGGGAGAGGGCAAAAAACCCTCCAACCCTTATGTTATCCCTGTAACCTCTCAGGGGTGTTTTTGTGTAGGTCTGTGTTGGGATCTAGGTATGCTTCAAGCCATGATAGACATCACAAGTGAACATAATGTTAGCAAAAACAACAAAAATCAGCTATTTTCAGTTCTTTTGAGCTGATTTCACCTGGCTGTGACCTTGAGATGATCTCACCATGACCTTGGCGTAACTCCCCTATGGAACAAAGCCCAACCGATGTCATCATGTGTATTTGGGTTGGGTTTCGACCGATTTATTGGAAGTGCTGGTCCAATAATGTAGTCTCAACCATTTTGAGATCATTTGACCTTGCTATGACCTTGAGATGACCTCACCACGACCTTGGGATAACTCCCCTATGAAACCCAACACCTACCCATGTCACCATATGTACTTGGCTTGGGTTTCGACCTATTTATTTTTATACCACCCTAAGGGTCAAGGGTACCCTACTTCTATGACCTCTGGTGACCTTGTCCATGCATAGAAAATCTGCAGACCACCTGAAAGTAACGTGGTACATTATAAGGTTAAACAAATATGGTCTACAAAAGCACCCGAGGGGGGGGGGGGTACAGGTGGGCCCAAGGTCTATCAATATACCAACATTTGCTCAATTTACCGTATCAGCAGCGGCAACAGCGGTAGGCGTTAATGTTATCCCAGCAATATGGATATTCTAAGGCCTACACGTATATAATTTGCCATAGGAAATATAATCAGTGATATCTTGTTATATTTCGTCATCGCATTCTCTCATTCCAATACATCTTAATAAAATATCATGTTCAGATAGGCTTACCGTCGTACACAATAGAACACTCCCACATGAAAAGGCGATCTTAGATTAAATCGTTATTAATATACATTAACAGGTGAGTGTGAATTGGTTGCAGACTAACGGCGTCATTTATCTGCCTGTGGTTGTCAAAGGTGCCACGCGCGTCTTTGCCTTTTGGGGGGAATGTGAGACGGGGGGGGGGGGGGGGGGGGCTCCCAGCAACTACGACACATTCACTCAATGCTGGAACAAAGTTGTGTTAGCGTCGCAGTCGGTGGCCCAAGTTCACCCAGCATTGGGTGAACGTCTCTTGTTTGCTGGGCCTGCACTCACAACAAACACACTCAATGTCCAATCCTGCTTTATAATTGTTGGGCCGGCGTCGACGACAGTGTCCTAACTTTGACCCAGCATTCCGTTAGTGTATCGTGCTCACTGGGTGCATTATCAAAATCGTCGCGAGGCCACTAATTAATATACGTCGTCCGTGAAATTCAGTTAATGACATTCTACTGGTTGGAAAGCCACTGTCTAACTCTGTTGTTAGCTCCCGCCGTCACCGTAGGTGAGACGGAGGGAGCTATGGATTCTACTTCCGTTTTTTTTGGCCTCTTCTTTTGCCTATAACTTTGTAAGAAAAAAAGCTAGGATAACAATTTTTGGTATGTGGGTTACTTCCAGGTGGATAATGGACAGGTTAAAATATTTTTAATCTGAATTCAATACGCAAGGTCGCAGAGGAGAAATTGATGATGTTACGGCGTTGGGCCGTTGGGCCGTCCGTAAACAATTCGTTTCCGGAGCATATCTCTGAAAGTACTTGTCCGATTGTCTTAAAATTTTACACACAACACCCCTAGCGGGTCTAGTTGTGCCTTTTGGGGTACTTGAACTTTGCCCTACTTCTGGTTCAGAACTATGACCTATTTAGACGTTTTGACGCGCACTTCGTTTCCGGAGCACATCTCGAAAGGTACTGGGCCGATGACAGTCATATTGCACATACATGTTCTCTAAGGTCCCTAGTTGTGCCTTGTCAGGTTTTTGGATCTTGACCTTGAAGTTGACCCAGCACTTTGACCTAATTTATGACATCGGTAAATCCGACTGAAAGATTTTGCGGAATATCATGAAAACCGCTCAAGATAGCTACACCATTACTATAAAACAAATTGTGAGGTTTCAGGAGAGGATACATCTTGAAAAAAATTTTCAGGTCGATAAAATTAAAAATGGCCGCTTATCGACCATTATTCACCTCGACAGGCCTCATATTGTGGAATATCATGAAAACCGCTCAAGATATCTACACCATTACTATAAAACAAATTGTAAGGTTTCAGGAGAGGATGCATTTTGAAAAAATTCAACTCGTCCAAGTTCAAAATGGCCGCCAATTGGCCATTATTCACTTTCACATGGGCGATATTTGGTAAACCGTGCTAAATGGCTAGACAATTACTATAGAATTAAATGTGAGATTTCAGCTGAGGATGCATCTTGGAAAATTTCGACTTGATCAAATTCAAAATGGCCGCCTTTAGGCCATTATTCACTTTCACGTGGCCGATATTTGGTAAACCGTGCTAGATATCTAGACGATTACTATAGAATGAAATGTGAGATTTCAGCTGAGGATGCATCTTGAAAAATTCTGACTCGATCAAATTCAAAATGGCCCCCTATCGGCCATTATTTATTTTCACATGCCCAATATTTTGCAAACTGGATTAGATGATAGTCCTTAACTATAAAACAAAATTTGAGGTTTCGGGGGAGGATGCACCCTAAGTTTTTAACTAATTTATATCGAATTCAAAATGACCGTATATCAGCTATTAGTTAACTCGATTGGCCTGATATCGGGTAAACCGTGCCAGACGAGCTCCTGGACTTGTTCTTGTTGTGTAGGCCTGCTTATCAAACACGCTGACTGGCTTACGTTTACAGATACGTTTTACCGCTAGAGAACTTACCACTGAACTTACCGCTAGAGAGCTAAAAATTGTATTAAATTCTACATCTATGTATAATACGAGGTGCCTTTTAGTGACATGGATAGCTAAGAAAAAACATTGCATTATACACGGGGATATACGGTAGGCCATTATTGTCTGTCTGTCCTATGGTAAGGCATGGCTCATTTCAAGAAAGCACAATTATGAATATCATTGTATCTCAACATTGTGTTTCAAATGTGATGTGACAGGGACAAATTACTCCCTGCCTAATAGCGATTATGACATGAAAACAACTGAAAATGAAGTGATCCAATAATAGTTTACCGGACCGTCGGGCATGTACAATAGAACCTGCTATGAGCAGCCACTCTTATGAGCAGCCAACCTCCTATGGGAGGCCACTTGACCATCCCCCAAAATGACATTTTGTTTACAAGTTCCCCTCCTATGTGCAGCCATCTGCAACAAAAGGCCACTTTTCCTGTGTCACAAGGGTGGCTGCTCTTAGCAGGTATTACCGTAGCACGTTTAGTTTCTCCGACCTGAACAGTTTTTACCAGGCACGGACGGACGGTCGGACGCTTATATTAATACTTTTAATAAATTTTAAAATTGTACATTAAAATTATGCTGAGGCTTTTTTCGTAACTGCCGACATGTTACTAAAAGAAATATTTGACCACATTCCACAGTTTTCACTGAGCAAGAAAAATGCTGTGCTAGATCAAAATCTGAGCTAGTTATAAAAACGTCCAATGTTGTGACCTCAATTTTGCAAATTCCCGCAGGGATACAGAAACCAAAACATCATCCAGACACTTGAACTTTTTGAAACAGCTGAATAAAACTACTGAGATACATGTGCTATCTGTAGATATTAGGTTTTAAGATACATCAGGGCACTCAATGAGTGCCCCGCAATACTGTAACAGAGCAAATATACCACATAACAATCAAATTTAGGCATAGCCTCCGGCCCCAGGGGGTCACAGAAGAAGGAAAATTTTGATGGATTTTCATCCTTATGGCTATGAAACTTCCATTTTTACCCTCGGTGCGTCCCATGAGGAAGCGTAGGGCAGGCAAACAAAACTTCATCTAGGTTTTACCTTGGGCAAACTAGTGCAGCCTTCCCCAGGTATCTCAATTCTTAAAGATTCCCACATTGTTCTGTCCAAACTATGATGGCTTCATTCCTACCAGTAACAGTGAGCAAAAAGAACAACCGAACAGAGCAAAATATGTATTTTATTGCAGTATATCACAAATTCACATAAATATTGAAAAATCACGGAAAAAACATCAAAATGACTGTTTGGAATGTACCTATTGGTGAAAAATGAGGATTCGTAATTTTATTTTAAAAACATTGCAGTCCTATGATGAAATGAATAATATACAGATGATGATATGAAGTGATATGGCATGGTGGGTTACTGTATGTGTTTTCCTTCACTCACCCAATAAGGGTTCTGAGCATACCTGGGGGTAAATCCCCTAGACATCCAGAGACTCAGGTTTTTGCTCAAAAGCGACTCTGCTATCCACGGGTCAGATAGTCCCCAGAGTAACAATAGCTAAGGGTAACTCCATTCATCAAGTGAGACACATAATGTCAAACACCCTAAATTGCCGGTTCTTTCAAGACTACCACGGCCAACAACAGTGCTCGCACTGCTGACATTGCCTGCACTGACACGGGAGCTACATTAGCACCGTTGTCAAACGGAAGAACGAGGGTACACCGCTGCCATTCCTTAGGTGATTGCTGAAGACTAGTGCTTCCGTACTATGCTGTAAAGCATGCGACAAGTGGAAAGATCCCTGTGAACCTCCCCGGATGGGGGAGAAAAGTACTAGTACTAGCAATCATGCCAGTACCCCTCTACATAAAGAACTCGCAATAATAATCAGAACCGCTGGATTCTTGTTTTTTCATGTGTCTATTTCATGTATCTGTTTCATTAAAATTGGGGGAGCAGCAGTGATTTTGTATTTTAATAATGTATATCAGTTTAAATATCAGCGCAAATCTTGTTAAAATCAGCACATCCATTTTGATGTGATTAAAAAACCCCCTCAAAATGAATAAAAGCTGAAGATTTCTTTCAAACATTGAGATTTTGCTCTATGCTCAGTCGTACTGCAAACTATAACATGGGCCGTTCCATTATAATTATGGGGGGGGGGGACATAAGTGATTTTGCATTAAAATGAATAATGAAAAATAATATCTTTAAATTATGAACTTGCCATCATGTCAAATAAATTCTAAATTGATAGATTGACTACAAAATGTAACATACCGGTAATGCAGTATATGTACACTCGTTATCAATTCGATCGCCAACAACTATATATGTTTAAATATCAGCGCAAATCTGGTAGCGTGGGGGGAATATATTCTAATATTTGGAACATTCGTGCACTTGGTGACAAGTTTTTGAAATTTGGCATGGTGTTAGGTATGGGCAGTGTGTTTTCAAAATCCATCGCAAACAAAATGTGTGTGACCTCTGGTGACCTCTAGGGGTCAAATTCAAAATGGCCGCCAAAACGAAGTAAAATATTATGTTTTGTATGTTTCGGATAAATCTGCTTTTGGGGTCATTTCAATGATATGGGGTGTTTTTTTAGGTCAAAAGTCATGTTCAATGGTAATGGGAATGAATGAATGAGGTATGGGAAATGTGTTTCCAAAATACATCGAAAAAAAATAGGTATGACCTTTGTTGCCCTCAAAATGGCGGCCAAAAAGGCAGTCAAAATTAATAAAAGTAGTATCTTAGCTCTTGTTTGAAGCACAACATTATGTAATATCATTTTTTATATGTTTTACGGCATGGCAAGTCTGTACCCGGGTCATTTTAATGCGTCCTATGTTTTTTTGAGGTCAGGGGGCCATTTTGAGAAAAATAGATTTTTAAATAATTATCTGATACTCATGGTGTAATATGTCATTTTCGACTAATTTTGCGGTGTAGAACTCATTTATGGGCCTGAAATTACAATTCCAGGCTTCTGAGACCTTGAATAGGCCTACCACATGAAGGTGATTGAGAACGACCAGCGGTCAGAGTGGAAAACCTAATAGTGCTGCAGCAATTGTGAGTTTTTTTTCACCACCCAAACTCAAATTTTAACAAGATGCATGCTATACCAAATTAAAGATATGAATCTCAGGAATGTGAATATTGGGGATGCCAATGCGGTAAAGTTTGACAAAATTGGTGAGCTAACACTTTATGTCACATGGTAAAACAATTAAGAAATAGTAAAAAAACTCATGGTCAGTGTATCATTGATTTTCAGATTAACCAATGAGCAAATGCGATAGACCCATAACAGATAATTACATTTCCGTTCTAATAATACATCACCCATTGCAGTAGAGTAAATAGTCGTCTCTCCACGTACGCTCAAACATGTTTTTCATTATAAAAATATATTGTCAACTCACTATAGTAGTGAGTTGTAAACTCAATATATCGAGTTTTCAACTCAATATATCAAGTTGGTAACTATATATATCGACTTCTTAACTCAATATATCGAGTTGTGAACTCAATACATTGAGTTGTCAACTCAATATATTGAGTTATATGGAGTTGTAAACTCAATACATCGAGTTTTCAACTCAATATATCGAGTTGATATATCGACTTCTTAACTCAATATAACGAGTTGTGAACTCAATATATCGAGTTGTGAACTCAATTATCGATCGAGTATTTAACTCAATATATTGACTTCTTAGCTCAATATATCCGTTATCGACTTCTTAACTCAATATATGGACTTCTTAACTCAATATATCGAGTTGTGAACTCAATATATTGAGTTGTCAACTCAATATGATGAGTTCATAACTCAATATATCGAGTTGTAAACTGAATATATTCTAGTTTTCAACTCAATATATCGAGTTGATAACACCCTATATCGAGTTCTTAACTCACTATATCGACTTCTTAACTTTTTATCGACTTCTTTACTCAATATTTTGACTTCTTAGCTCAATAAACTCAATATATCGAGTTTTAAGCTCAATTATCGATCGAGTATTTAACTCAATATATTGACTTCTCAGCTCAATATATCCGTTATCGACTTCTTAACTCAATATATCGACTTCTTAACTCGAGTTGTGAGCTCAGTATATTGCGTTGTCAACTGAATATGATGAGTTCATAACTCAATCGAGTTGTAAACTGAATATATTGAGTTTTCAACTCAATAAATCGAATAGATAACTCAATATATCGACTTCTTTACTGAATATATCGACTACTTAGCTCAATACATGTATTAGACCGGCTTAGTTTAAACATATTTTATTGTCCAATTGAAGCAATACAAGATTGTTATACATGGCTTCGTTCGGAAAAAAAAGTGAGCGATGCTTGCGGAGTCATGGTGTGAATACAATGAGGCATCTAGGTGTAAATCTCGTTGGCAGAGCCAGAAAGTGTCATAAAACAAGTGCATGTAATTTAGTGGTATCATATTAATGTTATCGTGACCTCATATACTGTTGTTGTAGACCCAGTAAATACAAAACACCCGTACAACATTTATACAACGCCGGCACAACGTCTTTGACGTTGGACAAGCAATGCGCCAATGCCACACGAGTGTTCCGAGCCCACTGGGAAGTGTATAAAATCGTACACCAGAATCATTCCAGAAAAACACAAGACGATCCAATGATCCAATGCCAGGCAAATGCTGGGCCAACGTTGAAGGCTGTGTGTCATCTCTGTGGCAGCATTGGGCCAATGTCCAGTGTTAGCCGGTATTTGTTGTGGCAATGTGGCAACGCTATATCCCATACAATGGCCCATGTAAACCGCGATCCCAGCAAACACGAGACGCCGAAACAATGTTGGGCAGATACTGGCCCGAAATCTTAGACGGTGGGCCAACATCAACCCAACACCGGATCAACGTCTCGTGTCTGCCGGGATGTCAGATCCAATTAGAATATCATGTCAAAAAAATTGGCAATATTGACATGTCCACGTGGCAGTGCCATGACCAGAACATCAGAGTCAGTGGCGGATCCAGAATGTGCAAGAGGAGGGGGCGTAAGCCACATTTTGGCTGGAAAAAAGGGGTGTTAGCTTCACTTTATTAAAAAAAAAATGCATGAAAATTCAATATTTTCACCAATAACAGGGGGGCGTACGCCGGGTACGCCCTATGCTGGATCCGCCACTGAGAGTTGCTCTAATACCGATGTGCCGGACACTCCACTGCCACACAGACACAAGCAGATATTTCATGGCAATATGTAATTAGCCCAATATAAATATATAACATACAATTAGGGCGGGATAGCGTCATGGCCGACACAACAGGGCCTTAGATAAAGTGTAGAACTCCAATGTGTCAGCCGTGGCAATAACTCCCCCAAAAGTGGTGATCATGAGACCAACCAGCAGGCACAGGACGTCGATTCAATGCCGGTCTAACGCCGGCCCACCGTCTACTACGCCGGTCCAATGTCAAACCAACACCAACCCGACGCCCTGCGTCTGCAGAGCATAATAACTAGTCCTTTGCTAGCAAAGAAAATCGTTTAGTGGCTACAATAAAAATATCTAGCAATGATATCAATTGAAGGTCAAGAATGTGTACCACGTGTACCATGGAGAAGCGTATCTAAGTTGTAATTTATATCTATCTTGGTTAAATTTTCTATTAAAACGACTCTGTGTAAATGGTATTGTGGACATTCGATAAAAAAATGGTTTGTTGTTTCGTTACGTCCACATGTACATAGGGGATTAGCAATAATGTTCATGTTAAAAAGGTGGTGACTAAGCTCACTACATTCCATTCTGATTCTGGCCAAGATAATATTAATTTTTCTTTTGCCAATGTTATAATATGAGTTTGTATCGGGCTTGTTGCTTTTTAATTTTTTTTTTGTGAGTTTTTTTATGTCAAGTTTTTGGTAGAATCGTCTAGATTATTCCAGAATTGGGTGGTGGCAGGAATATAGGATTTTCGAAAAGTTTCTGTGCGAGTGTTGGTTTGGCTTATATTTGAGTTGTTTCGTAGGTTGTATCTGCCTTGGCTAGTTTCTTTTAACTGTTTGAGGAATAATTGGTTTTAAATAAGAAGAGGTCCTATCGTGAAGAATGTCAGCATAGAGTATTATCATTTTGTCCTCCCGTCGTGACTGCAGACTTTCCCATGAAAGTTCAGTGTAAATGTTGATAGATGGACAAAATGGCGGCCAAAATGGCTAAAATTGGAGGGAAAAATGTGTTCTGGCTATATTATGGCTGTCGGTAAGGTGTCACCCGGAAGAGGAATTTGGGCCACTATTATTTTCACATAGCTGGACTATTCAGAGGCCAGAATTACCCTGTTGATCAGTTAACTGCCCCTGCTTTACTGAAATATGGCTAAAAATGTACATTGCCTATGTGCGATTTTGAGAAATCGAGCGTATTACACATTTTCGCCCACCGAGTAGGCAAATTTTGAGCTATATCAATATATTTAATATCAATAGAAAGCTACCGACACAGGCGTTTCACATGGATTTAAAATATGTTGTGTCCGATCATTGCAAATGCATTAGAGAGCATTAAGTTGGTATTTTAACCCTTTATTTTACCTATTTTTCAAACTTTTTCAGTAAATAGTCAAAATACTTTCTCTCAGCTTATTTTTGTGAGGTATAAATGTTTAGTTTTGATTCAAACATGTTCTAGAACTATTCTTCACTTTAAATAAACCCATTTGGGATAAAAATAATGAATGAACATATTACACGCGTTTTGGGTTAGACCTAAAAATTGGCGCGCTTTTCTTCAGGCTCGGGAAAATTGACTGTGGCTTACATTTTTGCCCAATAAGTAGTCAAATTTTGAGCTATATCAATATATTTGATATTAATGCAAAGCTACTGGCACCGGCCTTCATATGGATGTAAAATATGTTGTGTCTCATCATTGACAAATGCAAAAGAAAGCTTTAAGTTTGTATTTTAACCTTTAATTTTACCTATTTTTAATATTTCTTTTAGTAAATAGTCAAAATACTTTTCTCTCAGCTGGTATAAATGTTTAGTGTTGATTCAAACATGTTCTAGAACTATTGTTCACTTGAAATAAACATATTTGGAATAAAAATAATGAGTTATGTGAGCATATTACATGTTTTTTGTTTATACGTAAAATTTGCTCGCTTTTCTTCAGGCTCGGGAAAATTGACCATATCTCCCATTATCGCCCACTGAGTAGTCAAATTTTGTGTTATATCAATATATTTAATATCAATAGAAATCTACTGACACAGGCTTTCACATGGATGTAAAATATGTTGTGTGCGATCATTGACACAAGAGAGCTTCAAGTTGGTATTAATTTTAACTATTTGTCATACTTTTTCAGTAAGTAGTCAAATCACTTTTCTCTCAGCAGATTTTTGAAGGTAATAAATGTTTAGTTTTAATTTGAACTGTTTTAGAACTATCGTTGACTTGAAATAAACCGATTTGAAATAAAAAACTAATGAACTATTTTAACATATTACACACTTTTTTGTTTGGGCCTAAAATTTGCGCACTTTTCTTCCGGCTCGGGAAAATTGACCGTGTTTTCACATTTCTGCCCAGTAAGTACCAAAATGTAAAAAAAGTACAACATCTTTATTATCAGTTAAAAGTTACTATAAACTTGGATGCATACCATTTTATTTCTGTTAAAAACGAAATGTACAACAGAGCGCTAAGTTTGTATTTTATCCCTCCATTTGAACAATTTACAACATATTTTAGCGGATACCAACAGGACATCTCGCTCATGTTAATTTTATAAGTTATTTCAGCCGCTACAAAAATGATCATGGCCACTGAAGAAGTGATCACAGCCACTTTAAAAATGATCTCAGCCACTACAAAAGTTATCTTGGCCACTGAAAAAGTGAGCACAGCCACTTTAAAAGTTATCTCAGCCACAACAAATGTGATCTTGTCCACTAACAAACTGGTGTCAGCCACTGAAAAAGTTATCTAAGCCTCTACAAAGTGATTGAAGAAGGGGTCATATTCACTTTAAAAATTATCTAAACCACAAAAAAAGGTTCTCTTGACCACTAAAGAAGTGATTACAGCCGTTTTAAAAGTTATCTCAGCCCATTCTTTAGTGATCAAGATCACTCTTACAGTGACCGAGATCACTTTTTTAGGGCTGACATAAGATTGTTAGTGACCAAGATCACTTTTGTAGCGGCTAAGATAACTTTTAAAGTGGCTGTGATCAGTTCTTCAGTGGCCAAGATCAGTTTGTTAGTGGCCAAGATCGCCTTTGTGGTAGCTGAGATGACTTTTAAAGTGACTGTGGTGGCGTGTTTAGTGATCAAGATCACTCTTGCATTGACCGAGATCACTTTTTTAGGGGCTGACATAAGATTGTTACTGACCAAGATCACTTTTGTAGCGGCTAAGATAACTTTTAAAGTGGCTGTGATCTGTTCTCGGTGGCGAAGATCAGTTTGTTTGTGGCCAAGATCACCTTTGTGGTGGCTGAGATGACTTTTCAAAGGGACTGTGATAGTTTCTTTAGTGATCAAGATCACTCTTGCAGTGTCTGAGATCACATTTTTGGGGCTGACATTTTTAATGTTGCTGTGATCACTTCTTCAGTGGTCAAAATCACTTTTGTAGTTGCTGAGATAACTTTTAAAGTGTCTGTGATGACTTATTCAGTGGTCAATATCACTTTTGAAAAATGGCTCCAGAGAATGCCTTGTTGTACATTTCGTATTTAACAGAAATAAAATATTACATATCCACGTTAAAGCCCTTGATAGTGAATTTCAATTGATATCAAAAATTTGGATACATTTTTAAATTTTGGTACTCATTGTACAAAAATGTGAAACACTGTCAATTTTCCCGAGCCGAGAGATAAGTGTGAAAATTTTACGTCCAACCAATATGTAATATGTTCACATAACTCATTATTTTTTTTATTTCAAATGGGTTTATTTTAAGTACACAATAGTTCTAGAATGTTTGAATCAAAACTAAACATTTATACCATACAAAAAGCAGATGAGAGAAAAATATTTTGACTATTTACTTGAAAAATAGGTGAAATTAAGGGTTAAAATACCAACTTAAAGCTCTCTTTTGCATTTGTCAATAATCAGACAAAATGTATTTTACATGCATGTGAAGGTCGGTGATAGTAGCTTTCTATTGATATCAAATATTTTGATATAAATATATATAAATTTGACTACTCATTGGGAAAAAATGTTAGATACAGTCTAAAGAAAAGCGCGCTGATTTTTACGTCTAACCAAAAAAGTGTGTAATATGTTCACATAACTCATTATTTTTTATCCCAAAATGGGTTCATTTAAAGTAAACAACAGACACAAAATATTTTTAATCCATGTGAACGCCTGTGTCAGTAGCTTTCTATTGATATATATATTGATATAGCTCAAAATTTGACTGCTCAGTGTACAAAAATGTGTAATACGCTCGATTTCTCAAAATCGCACATAGGTTATGTACATTTTTGGCCATATTTCAGTAAAGCAGGGGCAGTTACCTCATCAACAGGTTGATTTTGGCCTGTGAGTAGTCCAGCTATATGAAAATAATAGTGGCCTAAATTCCCCTTCTGGGTGACACCTTACCGACAGCCATAATATAACCAGTACACATTTTTCCTTTTGATTGTAGCCATTTTTGCGACATTTTGTCGTATTTCAGCAGCCATTTTTTTTTTGGTCTGTTATAATAAAAACTTGTTGATGCAAGTTTGACAAGGGTATATTATGGCGTCAGTCATATATCAATGAATGTTTATGGCCAATATATCATTTTTTTTACAAAACTGATAATTTGGCGGCCATTTTGAATATATTAGCCTATGTTAGCCAAACGCAGCCGGAGATGCACGTTCACCTGAATTTTCATATATATTGTTTTGACAACTCAATATATCGAGTTGTAAACTCAATTATCGAGTTCTTAGTTCAATATAACGACTTCTTAGCTCAATATATCCACTTCTTAACTCAATATATGGACTTTTTAGATCATTTTATCAAGTTGTGAACTCAATATATTGAGTTGTCAACTCAATATAATGAGTTCATAACTCAATATATCCAGCTGTAAACTGAATATATTGAGTTTTTATCTCAATATATCGAGTTGATAACTCACTATATCGAGTTCTTAACTCACTATATCGACTTCTTTACTCATTATTTTGACTTCTTAGCTCAATATATCGAGTTATGAAATCAATATAGTGAGTTGTCAACTCAAAATATTGTGTTGACAACAATATGTCGACTTCTTTACTCAATATATCGATTTCTTAGCTCAATATATCAAGTTATAAAATCAATATAATGAGTTGTGAACTCAATATATCGAGTTGTGAAATAAATTGTTGAGTTCTTAACTCAAGAAATCGATTTCTTGCCTCAATATATCGACTTTTTAACCGGCAAAAAGACAGTAGTCGAATTACGGCCCACTGATCGTGCAATGTCAGGGCGATGCCACAAGGGTTACCTGTAATGGCAGATATGCATCTGGACTCGCTTTATCTCGCTTCATGTCATATACCATGCGCTATTTCGTCATATAATTGCGGCGATATGCATGAATCATAATGCTATCTTAGTTTCTTACACTTATAGCACGTTTTTACTTAAAAATAATTGTTCGTGCTATAATCTGCTTAAATTATAACACAATATTTACACAATATCTGTTCTAGATAATTAGGCCTACACGATAAATGCATGATCAAAAGACCACCTGTCAAAAATGACGCGACACCATTCTGCTTGCACAACATACACAGACCCAGCGTTGGTTCAACATTGAGCCAATATTGAGTATGCCGTCTCTGTTAGCTGGAGTACTGCATGCGTGTTAGCGTTATCATATAATCAGAGGCAATAAGTCGGCGACGAAAGCTCGCTCCCTGTTTTATTACATCGTGTAGGCCTTTGTACAGCAGTATTTTATAACACGATTTTCTCGAAAAGAAACTAGAAAGGGGGTCTTAAATTTTGGGGACCATGACCTTATCGTCTTATAACCGATCCGTGTTGTAACGATTCGTGCTATAACGATGTTCGCCTGTAAAAATATATTTTTCCTCTGACCTCAAAAATACCTCAAACATACATAAGAAGCATTAAAATGATCCCAGGAACAGATTTGAAATTCCATAAAACATATAAAAAAATGTTATTACATAATGCTCTGCTTCAAACAAGAGCTAAGATATTACATTTGTTAATTTTGACGGCCGTTTTGGCGGCCATTTTGAATTTTACTCAGAGGTCGAAAGAGGTCTCACCCATTTTGTTTGCGATGGATTTAAGAAGCACATTCCCATACCTGACACCATACCAAATATTAAAAACTGAAAATTTGTTTCCAGACAGTTTTTTTACTATTATAGTATATAGTAGTTAAATAAATGATTGACCTTGAACATGACGGGGGCCCTAGGGTAGTGGTTAGCACCGCTGCCTTTCACGCCAGAGTCCGGGGTTCGGTTCCCGGTCTCGGCGGTTTGAAAGAAACAAAATTGTTTCTTCCCCATCCACGTGTGAAAGTTAGTATTGTGGGGAGCCTCCGTGACCGAGAGGTAGCGTGCTCGGCCTCAGACCGCCAGGGCTCGAATTTCGAATCCTGTGTCTGGAGGACAGTGTCATCTCAATCATCTCACCATCCTCAGGAGGTTCTCCTGGCCCAGCTTAGCCTATATGTGCACAAAGGTGGCCTAAAGCCCGATTCATTTCATTTCATTTCATTTGACACCATACCAAATATTAAAAACTGAAAATTTGTTTCCAGACAGTTTTTTACTATTATAGTATATAGTAGTTAAATAAATGATTGACCTTGAACATGACCTTTGACCTCAAAAAACGCCCACATCATTAAAATGACCCCTAAAGCGCATTCGTCATGTCGCAAAACATACAAATAGTGGTATTACATAATATTCTACTTCAAAAATATTACATTTATTCGTTTTCATGGTCGTTTTGGCGGCCATTATAAATTTGACCTCCAGAGGTCACCAGATGTCACGTCCATTTTGTTTGCGATAGGTTTTGAAAATACACTGCCCATACCCAACACCATGCCAAATTTCAAAAACTTGTCACCAAGTGCACCCTTGTTATGAATTCCATCCCCGCTATGGCTAAAATTGACTGAACAAATACCTCAAAGGAATGATTCTGCTCATGTGCTCAGTCATACTGCATTTCAACCATTGAGATTTTGATCATATGCTTAGTCATTATAGCAGACTATAACGTGGACTACATGTACTCTCAATATCGCCAACCAATCTCAGTTGAAATGGCTGTTAGTCACCCATTTTCAGACTTGTACTGTAAATTTCTCTCATATTATCTGTACTTTGCATTGAATGGTTCTGGGATATAGATTAACACAATCAAATTGTTCGAAGTTAGTGTTAGTGATGTATATTTCTGCTGCTGAGAAAACACGCTAAATTATTGATATATTACATGTAATATGTTATCCATATACATCATAATATATTTTCATTGTATGACATGTTGTACCAGCTTTCTGGAACTTATAAATATCACATACACATTCACATACCTGTTACAAATTTATACTTTTTACCTGTTATCTGATTAATTTGTGTATCTTCTAAACACTGATAAATATTTGTTTTCAGGCTAAAAATCCTAATGTGGCAACTTATTTTACAAACAGAGGTTTATGCTACTTGAAGCAGAAGAGATGGGAGTTGGCATGTCAGGACTGTAAGTCAGCTCTGGAACTAGACAGTGGACTTGTCAAAGCACATTTCTTTCTTGGGCAAGGACTCATGGAACTTTTTCTATATGATGAAGCCATTCCGAGTCTTATGAAAGGTAGAGAATATTATATTAACTAGCTTTTTACAGACAGACAGATATTTTATGGACTGAAATAAAAGTCATTACAGACTTATTTGTCATAGTAATAAGAGAAATATATGTACATGTATATACAAGAATGTTAGTTTGTTAAAATCAAATATGACAATATACATGGTAACAACTAAAATCATGTTAAATGGCATTGCCATAATAACAAGAACCCTGCGGGTTATTTTTTTGAATCAGACTGAAGTTGATGTTTAAGCAACTAGAAACTGTAAAATTGTAATCAAAACAAATATAATTTACCCCAATATTTATTTTAGATTTAAAAAGAAACTTGCTAAACAATTATCAGATGCACAAGTGCGAGATATTTTCTTTGTTAGTTCACATGATAACAGTATATGAAAAAAACGTGCAAGCACTCCCAACACCCCGTGGCCAATGGTAGTGACTTAAAATGGCCACAAATTTAACACAACTGCTGGCAATACTCACTGACCATAAAATCGCATACAGTAGTTTTTATTCATTATTATATTGGACGATATAATAGTGATTCAAGTTAAATGCCGATGTGCCATACGAAATGGCCTGATTTGATCTAGTACGGTAATAGCTTGAATAGATACGATGCGCGGCGTTTAATTACGTCATCATTTGGAGGGGGATACAGGTGTCCTTGTCCACATCTCGTGAAATGACACTGTCAGCAAATCTTGTAATACATATTATAACACAAATATGATGTTTTTTTCAATAAATCGTGTGATAAGATATTATAATTATCACTGATATTATATAATCCATAGGTTAACTACCAAGCCCGTAGGCCTGAAATGGTTGATCACGCTCAAATAAACTATTCCGACCTTCATTCATGGCTAGATTTTTACTGGGGGGGGGGGGGGGGAGGGGGTTAATGGACATCAAAATAAGATGGACAATACAAACAACAAACCTTCTGTAAGAAAGCTTTTCATTATGCTCGTAAACTCAACTCAATTTACAAGACCGCCAAAATAAGGAGTTTCATTAATAAATGATTTGCTCCACTGATGTAATTCAATACGCTATATACTTAAGTTACGCAGACCACTTTGTAGTGTATGTTGTTTTAACACTGGGACAACGTCGTAGAGGTAGACCAGCGTGAAATCAGCATTGAATAACACCTGTGTTTGTTGGGTAAATAATCAATACCACAGACCAGTCTGCCGTGAAAACGATCCTCATTTAAAACTATTAACACTATACAGCAAGTTAATGACTTACTTTCGACCTGTATGATTTGATGATCATCTACTTTCAGAAACACGCAGTCCGAGAGTAGGCTAAATTATTGAATATATATATATTTTAAATTTTTTCTTTGGCAATCGAATCAGCAATCAAACCATGTGGTTCGCGTAGAGTTAGAGTACGTAGTCTATAATGTGTAGGTGGGACACATTGGTACATAGCGTGCAGGGACCTTGATCTGAGATACAGCTATTTTTCACACCTAAAAGATTCGCTTTATTGACAATGGAGGCTGCACGTTGAGTTGTGTCAGAATGATTGCAGGGTGTTAACAAGTTTTGCTTACTACAAAAGTGAACCAATGCTAGCGCACATACACGATATCCACCCAACAAACACAAAACATTTGTATAACATTTATACAATGTTGGAACAAAGTCAAGACGTTGGGCCGACATTGTATTGCACTCCAACAAGACACTGAGCTCCCTTATGGGCAGCTATATGCACTAAATGAAGACAACACCCGGAGATTTATATATCAGGTTGTTTTCCTCTGAGATAGGAGATTACACCTTTTTTATTGCCAGTCATCACGGAAGTGTTATCACACCGGAGGGAAAGGCAATTGGACCATGGGATGGTATGTGTAGTAAACTCTGCTTCTATGAGTAGAAATATATTTTCTCCGGTAGCAGAACCGTCGCGGATTGCATTGGATAATACCTCAGAGTTCATAAGGCCAGTTGATGTATCAAATGTTCGAACAACAATAGGGAACTGCTTACTTTTGTCATCATTTGATCCGTCAGTTGATACAGTGAATACTTGGTTCTTCATTCTGGTGACAATATCAGTTTGGTGCATATACGCCAATACTTTGACTAAGCCAGTTGCTTTTTTTCTTCCACACTGCTATTCTTTGACAATTAGGCTGTCTGGAAACATCCTTTTCACAGCTTTAGTGAATGTATCAGCAGCTGTAAATGGCAAATTATGATGGACCAACAGTTCACATATCATCACTTCAGCCTTGGTTTTGTTATTTTCCAAACTTGTTGTTTACGTCTTGGGTGTTGAAAAAAAACTTGAAATTGATTTCCTTGTGCTGCAACCGTGTTATCTTTATGTTTGGCCGAATCAATGTGGCGCCGCACATCATCCTTGCCGCCATGTGCTACAAGAAGTCACAGCCACACACAGTACAATAAAAAGCATATCCAGATACATTTTTCGTTTGTGACTGTTTTATACATTGCTATTTGGTGGTGTAGCTTCCCAGAAAAGGCTGACAACGTTTTTTTTAACTCCCAGTTGACAAGAGCTATCAGTAATACTCTTTTTTTTAAGTTTAGGTTTCGTACTAGCATTATCCACGTCCATTCTCAGCGGTATCAAAGCACAGTAAGATGTAGGCCTAATCAGCACTGATCAGGACTGGTGTGGATCACTGTATCCCTGGCGCTGTATGTACAATCCACTACCACGTGTAGGCCTATAGACAGGATCAT
The DNA here is from genome assembly GCA_964017125.1 of Flabesymbios commensalis. NCBI lineage: Eukaryota > Metazoa > Annelida > Polychaeta > Terebellida > Flabelligeridae > Flabesymbios > Flabesymbios commensalis. The sequence goes on along the minus strand of OZ024904.1, from coordinate 56,162,873 downwards.
AAAAAGTGAGATAACTCAGAAAACACAAGTCATTGTGCCATTGTTGGATTAATGCTGGGACAGTGTCGCAGGCAACGGCTCAGCTTAAAACCAACATTAGGTAAACGCTATGTTGCGCCAGAACAGTTTTCTGTGGGGGCCATCGCCGTGCTGATGGTACAGCTTTAAAACAACAATGGTCCAACGTCTTGAGTTTAATGAGAATTCAAGCGATGACACGTGCCAAAGCCGAGGACGATAGGGGGACTCAATGCAGGCGACACAACATTCCACTGTCCTCGAATACAGACATGCCAGCCCCCAAACACAAACCACTGTTTGTTTACCGTTCGACCACCGTTTATGACGCTGGGCCTTCATTAAACCAACATCGGGTCATATTACAACAACGTGTGTGCTGGGTACCGGAAAACACGTGACGTTATTTGCTGGTGTGCACAGGCGACGCGCACAGAGCGGGGCCTAATTACAGGTGCTGGCTGTGCATTTCAATACACGTGTATGCTAATAACCAGGGTGCGTGCCTGCTTGTTGTACGATTAGCCACACCGTACTAGTATACTGCCGTGCAAAGGCAGACGGCAGTATCTGCTTACTTGTAAAGTAAGCAGATACTGCCTTTGCACAGCAGTATATAAGTCTACGTTACTGAGCGAGTGCCTCCATGTACATGTAGGCATATGGCGGGTGCTGATAACACCGGGCGGGGGTGATAGAATACCACCCTCTATGACGAGGAAAGAGGCCGCTACTAACAGAAATGTTATTAATGATTAAAAACGTATTTTGGAAGACCCCAAATGCGTACACAATTTGGTAAATCCGTACTTCGGTATTTAGGCTGTAAATCCGTACAAAATACGGAAGGTGCACAGGTCTGTAGGACCCAGCCACCCCCAAAACGCGCTGTGGTATAGGCCTATGTCATCTGCTCTGCAAAGGCAGTATCTGCTCACTTTTAAAGTGAGTGGATACTGCCTTTAAACTTTGCACGGCAGCTGTAGGTCGACTGTTACTGTCTGTATACCCAACTAACACGAGACATTGAGACAGAGTTGGATTATTGTTGGGCCAGCGTCGTAGACGGTGGACCAACATTAAACCAACACTGGCTCAATGTATCGTGTTAGCGGGGTACGTGTTGTGTTAGGTGGTCGCTGAAAGCCAATCAGCAGATGTTATCGTCCAGGGATGTGACGACCCAGATTCTCTGTGTCTGATTGGTAGGGGAAGTCTATCTCGTCCTATGATCTGCTTAAGATGTAGGTCAGCATCAGAATGTTCTTCGTCGCAATTGTAGCTATGGTGTCAGAGGCATTTAAACCAAGGGTTAGATTTTCAAAGGCAATATATATTATTACAAAATATTGTATCGATACCATGATAGATTTGATCTCAAGAGTAAAACATCTGTTAGCTTTCCCCAGTTTCAAACTCTCATTGTGGTGGTTTCTTAAGATTATATTGGCCTAGTTTGATCCTAAGGTATGCATTGCTCTCAGTAAAATCTACTGGCTATCTACAGGGTATAAATCAATAGCCCAACACACAGCTCACAATTTCGAAACCCCTAACTGTCGTAAAATTGACGTTGGAAATCCTAATAACTCAGTAAATACAGATATTTATGCTTATTTAGAAACAACAATTGGTAGGCCTACTGTAGGCTATGGAATGACAGAAAACTGAACCTATGCGTTTTGCCGTATTTGAGAAGATGTGAGTGATAGTCATTTGGGACACACATTATATGGACACAAAAAAACAGTGCTCAGAATCCGTTTTGTGAACCATATTAAAACATTATTGGAATGAGTTCCAATAATGTAACAAGAGGCCCAGGGGCCTTGACGTTTGTCAACAGCATTGCAAAAAAGCAGCTATAAATGTGTCAGGGAAAGTATATCTATACTCTAAGATGCATTTTCATGAAAAGATGTATATCCTTTATATCGATTATTGGCATTTATATTATTATGTTATTTTGCTGATTTTACACACGCTCTGAAGCACTGCACCTAATGAAATATGCTTGACAAAGAATCATTTCACAGGACTACAATGTTAATATTACAAAAGTGCAATTATTACTTCTTCTGGGACTTTTATAATGCCCCAGTTAGCCAGAAATTTTCACGAAATCTCTAATTTTCAATTTTAATTCTTCTGTCTAAAATAGGCCTAACAAAGTTGTAAATTATCAGCTTTTAATGTTTCTTACTCAGCCATGAAATATACAGTAGCCATAATCCATCATTATCACGTGGACGTAATGCACTTTCACGGCACCCTCTTACGTAATGCCAATTATGGAAATCACAATACACACAGTAGACCTAAGGATAAAGACCCATGAAAGCTTTCTCAACTCACACGATCTTTGCTGAAATGTTGCTGTAATGTTGTCAGGCCAACGTTGAGTCAGGTGGTATTTGGCAGTATGCTATGAAATGAAATAAATGGGGTTCTACACCACATTTGTACACATATAGGCCAAACTGGGTAAGGAGAGCCTAAGGGTGGTGAGATGAATGAGGTGTCACTGCCCTCCGGACACAGGATTCGAAATTGAGCCCTGTTGGTCTACGGCCGAGCACACTAACTCTCGGTCATGGAGGCTGCCCACAATATTCAATATTTACAATTAAACAGGGAGGAAACATTTTGTTTCTTTGAAACTTGAATGCCAGAGCAGGCGACGAATCCGCGATCTCTGACTTTCCTAGCAGGCACCGGGACCCCTCCCCCCTTCCCCGCCTATATACAAACACATTACCTGTGGATTTAATAATGGTTCACCGTCAGGGGCGCTGCCCAACATTTTTCATATTTTATTCTGCACAACATATTAAATGTGCATAATATATATTGGTCATGTCATTGCTATCCCTTACCTGTTATAATTGACAGGTATGTTTTTACTCTGGTTCTGCCATAATAGTGTTCCCGTTCCACTTTGATTTTCATTTATTGCAAAAATGAAAAATATATATTTTAAAGTTTTAAATTCCAAGTGTACGGCTGGTCCTCGTCTTCATCATTGACGGTTGGCCAGTAATTGGTAGAAAACAATCAACGAATGGGAAAGCGTGAATTCAACTATGAGGCCCTGTCATTAAAAAAAACACTATTGGCCCAGCTGCTTTATATACACTTTATAGCCCTACATATTATTACTTCGAGGCATGTTTTTAATATACATATATCCACTTCTAAAGTATGCATACTTTTAGGTGCATCCCAGCAAATACGATACGGCGAACAGTGGATCAACACTCAAAGGTTTCGAATTTCACAAGTTTAGCCAGACCAAATATAGAGTTAACTCTATGGCAAGACACGTGTGATTGTACTCCAGCGGTATTGCCTCATTGTAGTAGTCAACGCGATGCGTACAAAGCATAATCTCATAATATATTACACTGGCTATATACGCTATACTTTCCACAGAAGCTTCATCCACTTAATGTTAGTTTCATGTTGGGCCAGCAGTGCAGACGATGGACTAGCATTAAACCAGGGATAACTGGATATTTAGTTTATTGTTGTGCCGCCCTCTACATCGTTTACCCAGCATTAAAGAAACATCATTTATTAATAATATTACTTTTTGTAAATTCAATTTAAAATAAAGTTATGGCTTTGGTACCACACATTTTAGTACAGTCTAATTAGATCCCTATTAGCGTGATATTTAGGCCTTTATTACAATGTGATGTTGAATATCAGCTTCCATCGATAGGGTTCATAATACAAGAACATAAATTAGGCCTAATATTTGTGTTTTAAGCATAGACTTAGGTTAAAATCTACGTTCAATTTAACTTGAATATAGCTCAAACATAGGGACGCAGACGGTTAATATACGGCAATATAAATAGTTAAAATTATATTATTAAAACCGGAAGAAGAAAAAATGGTTTAACATTCAGCGTTTGCAAGTAGGCCCAATCGACTTCACGTCACCACACACTCACGTGAGTTAATATCACTTGTGTCAATCAATTGCGTCAACAATATCGAGTGTTATTGGTGTCGATCACATAGCTTGAGTGCTACTCATTGTCTTCCTCGGGTGCTGTCGGATCTCTTCTTGGGGCAGTGTCATCAATTTCCTCTGTTGTTGCCGCTAGGCCTACACCTATTCACCTTAAACCGCTAAGCGCGACTGTAGTCGCTTTAATCCGTTTTATTAGCCATTTAAACATCAAGATTTGTAAATTGCTTAGTCTTAAATTACAAATTAATCAAATACGAGTTGTTTTCTCTCACTTAAAGTTGTGGGTCAATGTAGTGAGACACAACTCCAAGTGTGTGAAAATTTAAATTATTTAATTCAGCGGTTTAAGGGTTAATATATTATTATTATTAGTCACAATGAACAAATTTTCTACAATATTTGCTGTACAAAATAAATTTGTAGGCCTATTATTATTCGTTATATATTGGTCCATTTTTTTAGAATTTTTTTGCTTTTGATTTTAATGGCACATATAGTCTAAGTCTATATAGACATCTACACCACGTTCAAGGTAGAGATTTCTCTTTGAAAATACATTGATAAATGCGGATACAACAGGTGTGGCGAAGTTATGGCGAGGTTACTTAGCCCCATGTGGCGAGGTTACCAAAGCTGTGTCGAGGTTACTCAGCCTTCTGTGGCGAGGTTACCAAATCTGTGGCGAGATTACCTGGGGCGAGGTTACCTTGTGGCGAGGTTACAGTCAGGTTACAGGTGACAGTCCCAATATTTCGTTGGAATCAGCAACATTTCAACTACATTTTGGTTTTAGTAGCTCGTTTTCTGCCATATTTCATTTAAATTGTATTGGTAAGCATATAGGCCTATGTTTTGGATCATGGGATGCCGAACTTGACTCCGTTCTAACAACGCTGAATACTAAAACTGAAACTAATACAGTGATACACAGCTCACAATTTGACAGTGTGCGCCGTAATGGGCATTTATTGGCGGCACTGCCATGTCAAAAATAAGAAATACGGGAATTTCGTCTCTATATCTAGCCTAACTGGTAAATGCACAGCACAAAAATTAAAAAAACTTTTGCAGTTCTATTCTATGGACATGTTTACATTATATGGTCATATTAATAAGTCAAAATAGAATCACTGATTTTTTTATGATTTTAGCCTGAGCCGGTCCCTTTAATTTAGCAGGCAGGGCCTTATCTTCAAAAATCCTATGGCCCACTAAAATTAACTTGTTGCGTCAAAAACAAAGATATTGCTTAAAGTGTGGCGCAGCGATAGAATGATGTTGGGCCAGTTTTATTTTTTGTGGGAATCCCACAATTAGGCCTACTCTTTATAAGTCAGGCACTGGGCATACCTGTCAACATTGAGAAATATGAAAGAGGGAGGTTGTTATCTTGTTTCGCGTACACTCACTTAGGTGGAAGCTCAGGGGTTATAAGTCTTTTCTAACGGCATTCCTGCTGTTTCCTGGCACCTTTTACTAATAAATGCTGAATTTTTTTTCTAATTTATTTTTTGTATCAGCATTCATCAAGGCCAATATGGAATTTATATATTTATTTATTTGCCATCAACACAAAAAAAAACAATTACAATAAATTGATATACCAACGATGCAATTTGCGCTGGTCAAACGAAGAGCTTTGTTGAGTAAAATTGTGTCTAAAAAATCCTCTAATGGTACTGCGTAGCCTATAATCCATGTAAACATTTAAAATAGAAAATCAGATGTGCACAATCTCTTCGAAATTACAGCGGTAGGAGATTAAGTGTGGTACATCTCTCACTGTATTTTACATCGGGATAACTCAGTATATAGCGTGTAGCTGCTCGTTGAATGGATTCTAACGCTTGCATATCATTGAAATTAAAAGGAGACCACACTGTTGAAAAGTGTTCAAGGTTACTGCGAACATGTGTACTATACAGATAAGAAGTAACATTTATAGGAGCTTTGTAACCCACTAAACGTTTTACCACCCCCATCATTCTGTTACATTTGGATACTAATGCATTTATATGAGTATTTCATGACAAATCACTAATTACAGAAACACCAAGATCTTTCATAGATTGCACCCTGCGGACTGGTCTATTATTGATAGTATAAATAAAATCAATAGGATCTTTCTTCCTGGTAACAGATGAAATACGGGAAACGATCTGTTCCAGCGAAATACTTCGTTATACCCAGTAATTCGCTTTAAGCGTGCTCGTTATAGAGAGGCTCGACTGTAGTACATTTCTCAAAACTGCATTTCAATCCCCAACGTATTCCATAATCATATATACTATTTATATCATTCTGTATCAATTGACAGTCATTATGACTTAAAACGTTCCTATAACATTTTGCGTCATCCGCAAATAAACTCAACTTACTAGAGCTTGCAATCATAGGCATATCATTAATAAATAACAAAAATAACATAGGTCCCAGGATCGAACCTTGTGGCACGCCAGATGAAACATTCAACCAGCTTGATTCCACACCCTCTACATCCACTTGCTGACTCCATACATATAGATAAGAGGTAAACCAGTCTAGCAATCGACCATTAAAACCATTTTTAATTTATGAAGTAACAGTCTGTGCGATACACTGTCAAAAGCTTTGCTGAAGTCTAAATATATTATACATGTATATTATTATATATATATTATGTCAGTTTGAATTGAACTGTCCAGATGTGAACCAATTTCATGGTGAACACCAGTTAGTTGGGTGCTGCAAGATTTCCCTTCTATAAATCCGTCTTGTTCAGACCAAATCAGATTATTGGTAATCATACTAACATGGTTGTGATTACACTTTTCCATCACTTTTGATACAATACTTAATTAAGAAACTGGTCGGTAATTATGAACAGGTAGTCAGGTATAACGTTGGCCAATTTCCAAGAACTGGGAACTTTAGACTGTTCCATACTTAAATTAAACAAAGTCACAAGAGAATGAGTTAATTATTTAGCGCAATTGTTTTAATACAGCCGGTGACACTCCATCTTGTCCACATAGGCCTACTACCTTCCAGACTGGAGAGGACCTTGAAGACATCTGATTCTATAATAAATATATTTGACAAAAACATGTTTTTATATTCATCAAAATCTGGTACAGCTGATGACACATCAGTTTTATTATTGGAAGCGTATTCAAAATATTTGTTAAACATGCAAGCCATACCATTGGGATTAGTGGTTTTTACACCTTGATAACAAATTTTACTAGGAAGACATTTAGTTTTTGTTTTTGATCGAAAATAAGACCAGAATCGTTTGGGATTTTCTTTTAGTATGTCAGACAAATCAGCAATGAACCGGTTGTGCTTGACCTGCAATAATTTCTGAAATTCATTTATTATTTTTCTAATTTTTTCCCAATGATGAGCTCTATTAAATTTCTTAGCTTTTGTCCTCTGGCTTTTGTCCAAGCTTGCTTCTTTTTTTTATTTTAAACGTCTCACTTCAGAGTCAAACCAGGGCGGTAAATTTGATTTTCTTACAGTAACTTTAGGCACACATGTCTCAACAGCATCAGTGGTAATTTAAAACTGGATCAGCGTTGTAGATAGTGGCCAGCATCAAACCAACATTAGAATAACAAGAGTGCTTAGGGGGGCATCATTCAATTACTAGGGGCGGCGGGGGGAGGGTGTTGGAGTTTTTGAACTGGACAAATTATTTATTTCACCTCATGTCTCCAATATGACCAATATATCTTATTTATTCCACACTCTGCCTCAAGCAAAATGTATTTCACTTTGTTATAATTATTTTTTTCTGTCTACAAAGTTGGATCTCAAACTATAGCTTAGTATTGATCTAGGGGTTAAAGAGACGAGCGAAGCCAGGCTTCAGAAATTTGTGTGTCATTTAACCATGGATTCTAACTCTGAGAGTTACAATCTATGAGTAGGCCTATGATTTAACGATGCCGAGCGAACCGAGGGAAATTTTTTGCAGCTAAGCCTATATAAACAGAGTTTATTTTGGTAAACAAAGCATTTATTTTTCAGGGGTCGAAATAATTTTAAAACGGGAGAAAATGACCCGAAAACGAGAGGTCGGGAGATGCCCCTCCAAAACGGGAGGCTCCCGCCGAAAACGGGAGGGTTGATAGGTCTGACTGGGTATTCTTTACATCAGGCGCCAGAAACACCAGATAACACGATACATTGGCCCAATGCTGATGTAATGCTGGGCCACTGTCTACGACGCTTGGCCAATATTATTCCAATCAAAACCCTTTACGGTTCAATCACTATATTTAATCATGAACATATATTTTATCTGAACACTTCTTAAAGACGAAAGTAGGCCTACCTAACCTAGGGACCCCAAACGTTATATTGGACATATTCACAAGGACTGGTGTACAGAAATGTCAACCGTTTCTCACACACAGCACCCCTATTTCCCCTAAATAGGACACAAACTCAAGCAAAATAAACTTAATAAATAAAAATGTATAGTTCACCATACTTTGTCCACTTTTCATGTCAGATGGTCGTAATGATAGGGTTAACTTACCACATGATCGGGCATTGCAATAAATTACATTATTCGATCATTTTTCACACCAGAAGTGTATAAATTATATCAATGTGCAATGCCTTTTACTGCCGAGTCTAAAAATCTAATTTTGATAATACAAAATTTGCAATTTTTGGAGATAAATATCTTAGCCAAGACCTAATTGTTATATTGCGTAACATAACACGGTTGTGTCAAGTGAGGCAGAGAGGGGTGGGGGAAGGTGGCTAGCCCTCCAGCGACAGACTGCTGGCATTCATGAACACCTACCCAGCTATCACGAGGCATTGCCCCAATTTTGTTTTATTGTTGTGCCGACGTCAAAGACGGCGGGCCAGCATTAGAGCAACATTGGGTCAATGGCTCGTGTCTGCTGGGTTGCGGTCACAGCTGATCAGCAAACTCGAGTCATTGACACATTGTTAGCCTGGTAGTGGCCCACCGTTTACAACACTGGGCCGGCATTAGCCCAGCATTGGCATACCAGTATATAAGCCTCAACACGATAAACGTTCACCCAATGCTAGCTTACTGCTGGCCCTTCGTCTACGACCATGGCTCAGCTGTAAAACAGCATTGGCTAAAGGTCTCATTTTTGCAGGGAACACCGGCAACTCAATACCCAGACACAATGTCGGTTCGATGTTGGAAGAGTGTCATAGATGATGGCACAACATTTAACCAACATTGGGTCAGTGCAAGCCAAAAGGAGGCAGTGACATCAGCGGAAAGGAAGTATATACTTGATTTACAAGTGAACAAATACGGCCTTTTGGCAGCGCTATGGCAGAAAGAGACGGGACGCCAGTTAAAAAGCAGTAAATGCCTAGTATACCAGGGAGCAGATATTGCCTTCTGACATTGCACAGACAGAACAGATAGTAACGGAAGTTAACGACAGACATTTGTGTGGAAAACCAGCTTAAAAGTTTGTCGAGTCGACAAACTAAAAACTGGGTATTTCAGTAATACAAATGACTACTTCTTAAAATAAAATTAAAAAGCATTGCCAAAATAACATGAGGGTCTATCGTTTTGTTTCTCGCACCAAAACCAGAGATAAAATGGCTACTATGTATAACATACTAATTATATATAGTAGCAAAAAAGACACTTTGGAAAGTGTAGAAACCAAAAATATATACAAGTGCATAATTATGCTACAGTAACTGGAGTATGAAATAAGACAATGGTAAAAATTATATGGTATTTTTAAAAAACAAACAAAGCAATATAAAGCAGTACAATAAATGTGGCAATCTGCGAAACAGGTAGCTACGAGCCGTGTTACCATGCAAGCACAGTCGCTATGAGCTCGTAGATTACCTGATAATAACCTGTTAACTTAACAGCTAGTAACAGTAATAGTGGCGGTTATCATGCAAGTACAATCAATGTGGCAATCCGCGAAACAGGTAGCTCCGAGCCATGTGACCATGCAAGCACAGTCGCTATGAACTCGGAGATTCCCTAATATTGACTGGTGGTGTAAACTTAACAACGTAATAACAGTACTACTACCGAAACACAATATATATATATACTAATTAAAGTCGGACATGGTGGTTCGTCGGCTGTCAACAAAGTATAGCATCAGAACCATCCATTTTATCGAGTGTTGCAGACTTAGTGATGTAATAACAATGACAATTACGGATAATAATTATGTTTGCCATTCCCGCAGGACATGGCACTCACACAATAACATTAAAGTTTATTTAATTAACTAGTGATTTTATACCTATATGGCCCTCGCGCGAAAAACATTCCCGACCTCATAGATAAAATCAGTTGACTTAGCAACTCTGAAATCCTCCATAAGGCCCCACCTCGTCTGATAACAAAGGCGACGGAAACGTCCCTAACCGGCCCTAAAAAGCCAAATAATAAACAGCTGTCCTGATATGTGGTTATACCCAAGTCATATCATGAAAGCATGATAATATGGATAATATAGCGACATGTAACTTTGATTTATTATACTCAGTGTTTTTAACAATTTATTTATTTAAAACAACCATAGATAAATTGCGCTAGTGACTTCACCACTGTTATGTCTCTAGATGTCACAATTCGTAGAAACATTTCATTTGTCGGCTGTATATTGATAGTTGCGGTTACTGAGTTAAACAAGATTTTGCGTTCATTTTTCATAGCGCTACAGTGGAGAAGAAGATGTATTTCGTCGTCAATTTTGTTTAATTCACACCTTGTGCATATTCGCTGGTTTATTGGAGTGATTGGATTACTGTATCGTCCTCTTTCTATATTTAGATCATGTGAGCTCATTCGATATCTTGCGGTTGATGTTATGAGATGGTTCCTCCTTGTGTGTAAGATATATGGTTCAACACAGAAATATTTTTTTACTAATGCATATGTGCGCTGCTTACTTGAACTCTCAATATCTTTTCTCCACTGCTGTGTAAATATTCTAACAATTGATTCTTTAAATAAAAGCATGAATTTATTTGTATCCCCAATATTTTTGTGATTCCCAAATTTGATCAAGCCCTGCTCGTTCAAGGACAGAGCGAATACGGGAACACCAATTTGTGAAGCCAATGCCATCTAGCTCAAGAAGCATATTGCATTTCTGACTCGATGGCTTTGAGATAGTTTTAGAATTCTACACCAATATTTTACGGCTTTTATGTTTTGTCGGATAATCAGTGGAAATCGTCCCGTGTCCCCATATATTGCAGGTGTAGGTGTTTGCTTTCTAACTCCAAGTGTAGATTTATTAAATTTTAGATGAATTTTTTCCAGATCGTTAACATCATCGCCTGTGTACCATATATCACTTCCATATTCTATTATGGGCAATATTTGACAATCAAATGCCTTGAATGCAATAGTGGGTGACAATTTACCGACCACAGGACAGGACTGTTTATGTAGAGAAAAAATTGCTGTCCCAGCTTGGGAAGCAAGATGAGAAAAAGTTTCTTTTAACACGTTATTAGCAGGCTTGGTGCTATACACCACACCAAGGTATTTATATTGTTCAGCTTTTCAACTTGGAGACAGAGTCTCCAAGTTTTTAGTCTGACTTTCAGAGAAAACGTCTGTCGTTAACTTCCGTTTAACATCTGTTCTGCCTGTACAAAGTCAAAAGGCATTATCGGCTACCTGGTAAACTAGATATTTACTGCTTTTTAACTGGCTCTTCCTGCCATAGCGCTGCCAAAAGGCCGTATTTGCTCACTTGTAAAGCAAGTATATACTTCCTTTACGCTGATGTCACTGCCTCTTTCTTGTTTGTAACAGCACTTTCAATAGACAGTATCTGCACACTTGTGAAATAAGCAGATACTTGGTTTTGCTGTGAGCGTTCTATGTCATGCTGGTTCTAGGCAGTCCAAGTGATCCAATGTTGGGTTAATGTTGTGCCATCATTTATGACACTGTTCAACATTGGACCAACATTGTGTCAGTGTATTGAGTTGCAGGTGACTCTGCAAAAACGAGACGTTTAGCCCATGCTGTTTAACTGCTGAGCCATTGCCGTAGACAATGGGCCAGCACTAAGCTAGCACTGGATGAACATTTATTGCGTTAAGGCCTATATATTGGTGGACCAATGCTGGGATAATGCTGGCCCAGTGTTGTAAACATCGGGCCACCATTAGGCTAACATTGTGTCAGCGTCTGGAGTTTGCTGATTGGCTGTGACCAAACCCAGTTAACTCGAGGCATTGACCGAATGTTGTTTTTATGTCGTGCCGACGTCGAAGATGTTGGGCCAATAGTAGAACAACATTGGGTCAGTGCTTCGTATTTGCTGTGATTTGAAGTGTTCTCGGGGTGTCACTCTTTCGCGGGGCTGCTAGCCACCCCCCCCCCCGCTCTTCCACCTCTCTCTCTGCTGCAGTCACCTGTGTTATCTTACACAATATAGCAATTAGGCCTTGGCTAAGATATTTATCTCCAGAAATGTCAAATTTCGTATTATTATAAATAGATGTTTGGACTTAGCAGTTGAAGGCAATGGAAATTGATATAATTTATACACTTCTGGCCTGAAATATGACCGAATAACAACTTTTATTGCAATGCCGATTTCATGTAGTTAAGTTAACCCTTTCATTACGACCATCTGTCATGAAAAAGGGACAAAGTATGGTGAAATATAGGCCCTACATTTTTTTTAAATATAATTGTCATTAATTTAACGTTCCTGGGCTATATCATCATATTATAGTTATACAACCCGGCAGTTTGAGTGAATGCATGACGATTTCGTGTCCTAATGAGCTCTGGCCGACACCATCTTTTGAGCATTGAACACTCTGTCAAAACACACTATTAGCTACTTAATTACATGTAAAGAATACGCAGTGCCTTACTTATAAAAGAGTACTTGCCGGATTGCCACAAAAAGATTAAAAATGGCCCGACATCATTTTATCTGTGCATGTTTTTGACGCAACAAGTTAATTTGAGTGGGCCTTAAGATTTTTCAAGACAAGTTCTAGGCCCCGGCTAAATAATAACAGATCGCCTGCTGAATTAACCATATAAAAAATATATAATATATTTTCTGTGGAATTAACTACCAAGTCATTACCAGTGAATCTTTTTAAATTTCAGTTCCCGATGTAAGACACCTATTTTTCCAAGCAGGAAAAATATTATTTATATGGCGTTTTTACTGTTGGTGGTGCCGGCAATAAATGCCCATCACGGCCCACACTGTCAAATTGTGAGCTGTGTATCGCTGCATTAGTTTCAAGATTTAATTTAGTATTCATCGTTATTAGAACAGGGTCAAGGTTCGCCATCCCATGATCCAAAACATATAGGCCTATTGCTTACCAATACAATTTAAATGAAGTATGGTAGAAAACGAGCTACTAGAACCATATAGTTGAAATGTTGCTGATTCCAACGAAATATTGGACTGTCACCTGATAAATCGGTGGAATGTCATATTTAGTACCATTGCCAATATCTCGCAACATTGTTAGGGTAGGCCTATTCCTGTTATGGTAGCAGGTAACCTCGCCACAAGGTAACCTCGCCACAGGTAATCTCGCCACAGATTTGATAACCTCGCCACAGAAGGCTGAGTTGCCTCGCCACAGCTTTGGTAATCTTGCCGCAGGGGGCTAAGTAACCTCGCCGAAACTTCGCCACACCTGTTATATCCGATTTATCAATGTATTTTCAAAGGTTAACCTCTACCTTGAACCTGGTGTAGATGTCTATATAGACTTAGACTATGTGCCATTAAAATGAGCAGCAAAAAATAACAAAAAATGTACAAATATATGACAAATATTAATAGGCCTACAAATTTATTTTGTACAGCAAATATTGTACAAAATTTGTTAATGATGACTAATATATTAACCCTTAAACCGCTGAATTAAATAATTTAAATTTTCACACACTTAGAGTTGGGTCTCACTACCTTGACCCACAACTTTGAGTGAGAGAAAACTACTCGTATTTGTTTAATTTGTAATTTAAGACTAAGTAATTTAGAAATCTTGATGTTTAAACGGCTATTAAACGGATTAAAGCGCCGTTGCGCTTAGCGGTTTAGGGGGTTAGTAAATTAGGTGTAGGCCTAGCGGCAACAACTCAGGAAGGTGATGACACTGCCACAAGAAGAGATCCGACAGGACGCCAGGAAGGCAATGAGTAGCACTAAAGCTATGTGATCGACTCCAATAACACTCATAAAGGGTGTTGGCACAACACGTGACTGATGACGGAAGTCGATAGGGTCTACTTGCAAACGCTGAATTTCAAACTATTTCAGCGCTAAAATGTGTGTTTGAATAAAGGAAATAGAGTTTCAGTAATTAACCGTTATAGCACGAATCGTTACTACACGATGCAACCATCGATAACACGATGCAACCGTGGATCCCCAATTTTTTTCGCCATTTTTCCAGAAAAATCGTGTTATAAATATTATAACAACCGGTTGAGCATGACATTTTCAGCTAACTTTTATTTAGCACAGCGAGTACAAAAGATATGAAGTATATCATGTGTAGAGCAAACCGTCAGGATCCCAAGAAGACAATTTTAGGTGCCTCAGCATGTACCAATTAATGATATAGCCCCTTAATTAGGGCCAAAATTAGTTATTAATTATCATACCGAGTACACGCACAAAGACAATGGCACAGACAAGGTGGTTGGTGGTAGAGCCTATTGGTGCTAATTACAGATTTAATTAGCATAATCTGTGCATGAAAAATCTCAATGGCATTATATTATCGGATATATAGTGCGTCAGAATAAACAATACTTAAATGCCAAAGCCTGTATAAAAACCTACTTGAGAACCCTTTAAAGATTGGGGTAAAATAGTATTTTGTTCAATTTCTGCAAAATTAATGATAAATTAAGTGACTGTAATATGTTAAAAACGGTGCAAACCGTTGATGAAATTAATTATGTGTCATGATGTGGGGTTGACTTTTAGTCAGAAGGCCCGCTAGTCAGAAGGCCCTTTAGTCAAAAGGCCCGTTGGTCAGAAGGCCTATTAGTCCAATTCTAGGGGACGCTGCATTTGATATCTGGGCATGTGGAGAGGGGGTATGGACTATGTTATTTTGATTGAAACGTTTGTCGCCTAGCTATTGATAAAGCAATATTGAGAGTTGTGCATAAAATAATTACTCAAGGATACTTAAATAATGCTGACGGAGTCTATACGAGTTTTTCCAAAAAATCGGTAATTTAATAAATAGTTTGAAAGAGAAAAATAGCCATGAAAATTAAATTGTGAAAAAATTATACGCAAACAAATTGCACAACTGAGAGTAAAATCCATATAGATCAAATGCTGCGTCTCTGGGACATTAGTATATACGTTCGACTATTAGTTGGTAATAAGTCGATATGATCTGGATATGATCTTGAAAAAAAATCACGATGGTTCGTAGTTCGTACATTTATATTGAAAACTAGCATTATTGATGACTGGTTGGTTGAATTGGCTGGGTTATTTTCATCGATGAGTGCGCGTTTTTTTTAGCACTATGCTTTTTTGCATATATATAACTTTACTGAAATAGGTGTGAAAAGTTTGTCATGAGAAAACCCCACAAGATTTTTCAATTGGAGTTTGTAGCCATCTGTTTAATTTATGTCAAGCGTTCATAAATGTATCATTTTGCTCAGAATTAATTGTTGTTTGTCCAAATATTCTGATAACTAGCATTATTTGTCGATACTTTTGTGTGGTAATAATTGTTTTATATTCGAAAAAGTGAAGTTTAATTAAGCACGGGAGAACTATTATATAATGTGATTGCAGTATATATTATTACCGTGCTAATTAAGACCAGCTTAAAATTTGAATCTCATTATAATCTGTTAGCAGTATCTTGTTATCTCGACCATTTTTTCCCAGCAAGTTTCAAAATTTAGGTAGGCCTATTCGCGTTTGAAGCAGTATATTGATGGTATTGCTTGTTCATATCTACATTGTTCCAACCTGTTTAAAGACATGGAGTGTACATTGCTGCATACGATATGCAATTACATGTATTATTATTATTATACTATCTTGTTCCTATATGTAGAAAATTGCCTGTTATTTACAGACAGCTTGGCAATAACCACTTGATCCAATTATTATGGGTAGTTTTCATTTATTTGAAGCTGGGAATTACGTCAGCAAAATTAGGTTCAAAAACATAATGAGTGGCCTATTAATAACGCAACCCTTATGAAAGTGCTAGACGTTGTTACTGGCACAAGTAAATAAATAAAGACAAATAATTAACCATAGGGCTGTTCACAAATGAGATGATTTCGATGAGGTAATTATCTGACTTTCTGACTAACGGGCCTTCTGACAAACGGGCCTTCTGACCAGTCATCCTTACTTATTTTCTGACCAACGGGCCTTCTGACAATCGGTCCTTCTGACTAATCATCCTTACTGGTTTTCTGACTAACGGGCCTTCTGACTAACGGGCCTTCTGACTAATGGGCTTTCTGACTAACGGGCCTTCTGACTAAAAGGCGGACACCAGGTGGACGGATGGAAGGGTGAAACTATTTCCACTATCTCGGTATGTGCCCTATAGGCCTAGTGGAAGTACAACACATTGAAAACAATGTATTATATATGTGAAAAATTTAGTCAGAAATAAACACATATCATTCGGTTTTATCCCATTCCGAAACATAACATGGGTATCTTATAAGCTTAAATTAAAGTTCTTTGGACGTTATCTTGTGCCAAAGCATAAAGTATCCAATATGTCAGCTATAAATAATATTGAGTTTAAGACAACCATTAAAGTTAAATCATATTTTGATGTTTTAAATTAGTCAAATAATAAATTATTGTCACTTGAACTGTCTGTCTCGTCACTTGATGATATAACATTGTCATCCCCTAATAACTAAAACAGCTGTATTGTATGCACGAATGACCACATTATATAGTCCTACATTGTCAATTGCTTTAAGGCAGAATAATTCAAATTGATTAAAGAATAAAGATTTCGTGAAAATTCCTGGCTAACTGGGACCTATTAAAAGACTCAGAATAAATAATAATTGCACATCTACTCTTGTATGTATATAATTTTTACATTGTAGTCCTGTAAAAACGATTTTTTGTCAAGCATTTTTTATTATGTGCAGTGGGCCTACTTCAGAATGTGTGTAAAATCTGCAAAATGTATGATGGGAATTGAATATATAATATAAATTCCAATGATGGATGAGATATAAATATATACTACCGGCCTATACATATTTTATTTTCATGATAATGCAATTTAGAGCATATATATACATTCTCTGACATACCTGTAGCTGATATTTTGCAATGCTGTTGACAAGTTTCAAGGCCCCTGCGCCCCTTGTTCTATCATGTTATCACCATAGTGGAAGCTTCTGCGTACTTTTGTGTAACGCTCATTAAAGATTACTTTAATATCATAGTAAGCATTCCTAAAACTTTTGTTTTAGGAATGCTTACTATGATATGCCAAAGGGAAGTATATAAATACAGAGCAGTTAGCTGTTTTTGTAATCCCTCAGCAGATTCTGAAAAAAGGACAAGGTCGTCTGCAAATAGCAGATATACCATTAGTAAGGTGTACACAGGGATACCTTGATCTTGGTCAAATGTTGCGGATATGTCTTGTAAAAATTCCGTGAATAGTTTGGGACTGAGCATACCGCCTTTTAGAACCCCATATTCGCTTTTTAATATGTCACTGATACACCGAGTCCCATTTTACACGACACTCTGCTTTAGAGAACATGCTTCTTATTACGTTTAGCAAATTGCTGTCTATTCCCCTGTTCAATAATTTGTAGTATAATGCTGTTCTATCAAAATAGTCAAATGCTTTTGTGATATCGACAAAGCATGTATACAGGGGTTTGGAAAGACACCTTTGTTTATCTATGATTCCACATAGTATGAATATAATACCCATTGCGAATTGCTTTTAAAACCAGCTTGATAGGGATCATTATCATTACACACTTCGTTTTTGAATGAGAGTCTGTTATTAAGTATAGATTCAAATAGTGTCCCAATACACGGAAAGACTGTGATTTTCCTGTAATTATCTGGAACACCATGGTCCCCCTTTTTGTAGACAGGGTGGAATATACCGGTAGCCCATCTAGATGGATATTCCCCATTGGTAAGAATGGTATTGAACAGCAATTCTAATGCCGGCAATAGTTCATTAAATCCATATTTGAAAAATTCGGCAGAAATACCATCTACACCCGCTGCTTTACTGCATTTCAACTTTTGAATTGCCTTTTTAATTTCCTCTGCAGTTATGGGACTGTTTAGGAACTGTGTCGTATTGGATTTATCGTGCTCTACATTATGTTGAAATGACGTAACTTGCTTTATAATATTATTCATGTGTTCATAAAAAAAATAATCTACATGTGGTGGGTAGACTTGTTGTTCAAAGTAGTTCACAAAGTCTGCCAAGGTAGGTCCTGTAGTAACATTACTATGATTTAAAAATTTCCAGAATTTCCAATAGGAATTAGGATCTTGCGTTCTCATATTTTCGAGCTCACTAAGTTTGGCTTGCTGGTATATTGTCGTAACATTATATTATATTCGCCATGCCGTGCGTTAAAATCTCTATGTTTAGCGATATTATTAACAACATACTTCAAGGATTTACATTCTTTATCATACCAGGGGTTAGAGGGGAAATTATTTTGAGTGTACTTCCTTTCCTTCGAAATATGTTTCCTTGCTGGGAATAATGGCGAAATTACATTTTCTATCATACCATTGAACATGTCACATAGAGTGTCAGTATTACACACATCGGTGACGGCACACAGCATTTCCTCAAATGCATGACACGTTTGCTCATTTCGTAAAGCTAGTTGATATTCTTGCTTTTTCTCGTCTTGCCATATGAAAACATTAGAGCAAGAAGCTTTGTCATTTACATGTATCAATTTTTAATGTGTTGTAATCATCATGATCATCAAGTTTAGTATTTGAAATATTGAACTGTATGGGACAACGATCTGATTCCACCAATTTCGGGAAAACTTCAAATTTGCTGATTATGTTATCTTCATTTAAAATCAGATAGTCTATTGTGCTTGAACCATTGGGAGAGTAGTATGTAAAGCGGCCGATACCATTATCATTAAACATCCGCCCATTGCCTATTTTGAAACCTGTGTTTATACAAAACTTAAGTAAAAGTTGACCGTATTTGTTAATTACTTTATCTTCATTAGAACGTTGATTTGGAACATTTACATTAGTATCTATTACCCCAGCTTCATAGTCCGGAGCCTGACCAGTTCGGCTATTAAAGTCACCACATAATACGATGTGGTGCATTTCTATATACCTAGCCACTTCCTCTTCTAGCATAGTAAAATAATCATTTCTTACACCGACATATGTTGAGTTTTCTGGTGGTATATAGGTACAGCCAATTTTATTGTTTTTTTTCTGACGACAGTCTAGTTAATGTTAACCATACTAAATAGTCATAGGTGTGGTCTATCCTAGTTAAATTTGCATATTCATTTGAAATAAGTATGCCAATACCACCAGAAACTCTACAGGCATTTTTATGTTTGAGTTTTCCACTTACATGATGGAATTTATAACCAGGTATTGCCAATGTGAAATCATTCCCTTTCATTGTTCCTATGAAAAATATTATCGTAGTTGCGGATAAATGTAAATAGATCAGGGTCTGTCA
Organism: Flabesymbios commensalis; assembly: GCA_964017125.1. Taxonomy (NCBI): domain Eukaryota; kingdom Metazoa; phylum Annelida; class Polychaeta; order Terebellida; family Flabelligeridae; genus Flabesymbios; species Flabesymbios commensalis. The sequence goes on along the minus strand of OZ024904.1, from coordinate 56,143,138 downwards.
TTTTGTTACCTAGACCATTGATGTTCCATGACAGCACGCGTATTTTGCTGACCTGATCATTGTTAATTACTCTATTCACATCTGGGCAATTCCATGAAAGTGTCAACCTAGGTTCGAAAATTTTAAAATGGTCTGATTCCCATTTTTATATCTTAATTTCTTAGACAACTTGGCAAATTTTTAGAATCAATAATTGTTTGGCCAGGAGACAGAACTACATTAATGTAAAATCGCGCTGATCTTGAACATTTAAACACTATTTGGCATTGGTAACATATTACACAATTTGACACCTGTTTGTATTATTTGCACTGTGACATAAGAAATGCCATCAGTAGGAAATATTTAGTGTTTGTTCATCAGTAGAAGATGTCTGTTGAAAACAATATATATGTTGATAGCTGTACTCGTCTTCAACATGGGTTTTCAGGTGTGACAATTCTGTGTTAAATTGATAAAAACGAATATGTACGTCCGACACCAAATATTATCAAAATGTTTTTTTTCAAGTAGACAAACCACATCCAGTGTTCTAAAATTCATTATGCAAAACAAAAATGGATCAATTACCCCAGCTATGCAACATGGAGTCACTGGGATGGTTGCCTGTTTGATTATCACCATGCAAACAAGCGTACGTCCGACACTTTTGTAATGTACGTCAGACACCTTGTGTCAATCACAAGGCTGTTTAGTATACTCATGCCCACTAAGAGGCTCAATGAGCCACATGTCAGTTTATTATGAGGTAATGGATGGATATAATATCAGAAAGAGAAATTATTCATCAATTGTGAATGGCAAAGTAGTGTAAAGTTTGCGTAAAAGAATTAGCTTGTACGTCCGACACCAAAATAGCAAATTATATTATTTTTTAGATATGATAGTTGGATATCTACTTTAATTTATCTGATATGTTGAATACAAATAGTACCCTTAATGCAAATATGCAATTAGAACTGCATGCAATAGTACAAATGCTGCATGTTGAATATGCAACTCACTGCAGGCCAAACACGATATTTGTGTACGTCCGACACCATGTACAACACTGAATATCTGTTGACATGGTCAAGGTCTTTTAATTCTTGATGAATATTCTCAAGAATCTGGGAGTCCAGATGCATGCAGCACACAGATCGTGATAAAATTATGTAAAGAGTGCTGAATGACCATTTAACTGCATTTTGATGAATAAATGTGGTGCTCTGTTGATAATTTAAGCCATTGAATAGACAATATGATCCAGCCAAAGTCGCCAAATACACTGGAATTCGGCATCACTGCTAACGTTCAGAAGAACTGCCGGCTTGATGATGTTTATGAACATGGTGAATGAATGCACCCCTCTTTATTTACCAACCAAGAAAACACCAATTGGCATTATTAAGGGCCTAATATATAAACTAATGGTACCTCATCGACTATTGAACATCGATAATTAATGATGTCTGGGGAGAAGTCACCCGACATACCTGTCAATATATAACGGAGATAAAATCATGTAAATAACCTTGGACCATGCCCAGTTAGCCTGGCAGCATCAAGGCTGATTTGTAAAACACTCACTTGCCATTTTAATTTTTGTAAATTACAGTTTTTATATTTTTACAAACTAAAATCCAGCTGAAAAGTGATGATAACTTAGCACTATATACTTCACTCTTACCTAACAGTTATGATAAGGTTATGGCATAGCCAATTACTGCTATTATTATACATCTTATACTTATATATTGATATATTATGTCATGTTGTATGCCAACCCCTCAAAATGATTGTTAAAAAGCATTTGCAACATTTTTTACTTTGCTTGTGGGTGTTGCAGGATGAACAAAATCCTTAATTTCAGACATGTACGTCCGACACCAAGTGAGTGTACGTCCGACACCAAAGATATCCAATAATTTCTAGAACAATTAAAATGAAAAAGAAAAATATTTTATATGTAAAAATAAGACAACACTATCCTCTATCAGTATCAGGCTACATTGTTATGCTGTCACCCAAGGATTCAGACAGATATGTTACTGAAGATTTATTTTACAAAATATCAATTTGTCTGCGTACGTCCGACACCACCCTTATATTGGCTCATAGCCGATATGTGTGAATGACATAAAATATTTATATGTCCCACATGATACAGTGAGGTGGTGTGTATAAGATAGCAACAACCTATTATTATTCTCATTCCCAGTTAGGGCACCAGGCATTAAATAAGTGTCCGAAACGTACGTCCGACACCATGGAATTGCCCATCTGTTATGTCCTATGGATGATTTTTTTATGGGAAAACACTGACCATTAATGGAGTGATTGTTGAGGACTACCGCCATGGCAGAAGTCAGTATTTGCTGTCCCTCCTCATTTAAGTGGATTCCACCACGATAAAGATGTTGTTTTTTCACGGGAGTGGGCAGATAGTCAGCGTTGGACAAATTTGCACATATTTGACGTATGTGACAATTTATGTGGTGAATGTGGGCATTAGATTTGTTCTGTTTTCTGGGGGGGGGGGATTTCAGCCACGTAGAAATGTGTGTTTTGGAATCCTATCATTTTATCAGCCAGTCTGTTAATATCCTCCTTCACCTTGTTTACTGATCCACTAATATCGTTCGTATCGAGATGTAGGACAACAGCATCGATGTCCTCACATATATATCCTTTTAATCGAGGAATCAAGTGCTCTATTCTCATTCCAGATGTTTTATGTACACATACGGCATCTGGGTTGTCAAGTTTTGGTTTTAATTGTTTGGCTAGTCCGCGCATATTAGAGTCACCAATGATACACTTTTTTTATTTGATTTGACGACGGGGATCTGTCAGGTCACGTTTGAATTTTTGTTATTGCCGGATAGGTCATTGATGGTTTGTGTTAAATCACTGCTGTTACTGTTGCTGGTGGTGCTGCTACATTCTGTAGAACTACTTAGCCTATTATTCTCCTCATCATTTTTGACATTTTAGTTGTCTAAATCTTTTTTTTATTTGTCTTTTATTCATTTTGGTGCTTTTTTTAACTGCTTTTTTGCCTGGTTTGATTTTTATGATTTTTATTTTCTATCACTTTTTTGCCTTTTTTTTTTGCTTTTTTACCTCGTTGGTGTAGCTTTAGCACAAGTATTTACTGCTGTCTGTGTTTTAATGCTATTCTTCGATTTTGTGGCACCCACAGTTTCCCATGCATTACCGTTATCATCTATTTCATTTTCTATGAATGTCACTTTTTTTCCCTGCTTTTTTATTAGGCCTATTCTGATTGGCTTTCTCAAGCTTTTGTTCTAGGCGAGTGATTTCTTTTCGCATCTTTACTTTTTCTGTCAGCAGGCTATCGCGTCCTTTTATGAGTTTAATATTTTCTTTTCACTGCTTCATGCTTTGTTGACGAAGTCCAAGAATTTGTTTCACGAGTTTGGTGTTTTTGTCCGTGGTTTCTTGTAATTTTTGCTCTAACCCTCTCAGTCGGCTACAATCTTTGGGACTACGGTGCAAGTCTTTGTCTTCCTTGTTACTACTTTCATGTGATTTGTTCTTTTTACGGTTGGGGGTATTGTCCTTATCTGCGGTATCACTGAAGTGAACATCCAGCACGGGCTGTTCGTTTTCTTTTTCTGATTTTGTGGTGCCGTATTGTAGTTTGTTTTTACATTGTATTGTATGTTATGGGAACACCGGTGATTCTGGGTCTGTATTAGGTGATGATCTAACAGTGCTTGGTGTTTCGGGGATTGAATTTACCAAGTTACTAATGTCACAGGACGTGACTTCATCGGACTCAAGGATTGTTTGAGACATATTTGATACATGTCGTTGCATTTTTTCAATTCGTTTTAAACTCTGCTTCATGGTCACTTTCCATGTTGTAGCAGAATCTACTTCTCTAATTTTTTTTCCGATTGGTACAATTATTGTATCTTGATCAACATTGTTTGGGGCTTTACTGGGTGATTTTAGGTTTGGAAAATCATCAGTTTGTCTAGTGGCATAAACATAGAGCCTGACTATATCCTTTGTCATCATCGCTGTAGCATTGGGGCTATCATGTTTGGTCAACACAAAGTTTGGATGATTTGTAAATTCACCCCTGGCAATCATATCTTGACACCAACGTTCGACTGCCTCGTTTAGCATTGCATCCCTACTTTGTGCCAACAGGTCTTCGTCAACATCAAAAATCATATTTTCGATGACATCATTTGTACAGTCTGCATCGAGTCTGCAGAGGTGGTGGAAAACAATATCATCAAAATCCGCAATGTTGCTGTTTGCTGTTGGTGTGTTTATAGTAGACATATTGTCCATAGTGAGTGAATCAGCTGTCAGGCCGGTCAACAGTATGCTGAATACAGGTAGGTTGTGTTGTACACCCTCGCTTTCACACCACAATGGATGACCCTTGTCTGCCCAGGGATATTCTAAAGGCAGAACAAAACAAAAGTGGGGCAGTACTTTTTGCGATATTAAATAATTATCGTAGTATGCATAAACCTTACTTACCTATAACATTGATTTAGTGATTAGATAAGGAGATTTTGAAATTAGTATAAAAATATATATATATTGAATAATATTTCGACCTGGCAGTTTGAGTGAGGACGAAGACGCACAGGAAGAGTGAAGACGCACAGGCAGTGTACAACAACAAAAAGGCGTTATATTATCGCCCACTGTAATTAAATCTTGAAATTTGGCCACTTTGTGACTGTCTATTTGTTAATCTAATTTTGGCATAGCGATCTATGATATACTTTAATGCTATTCAACTACTTAGCTTTTAAATTGATGTGCCGATAACTTCTCAAAATGTGTTCTTAGGCAGAGCTCTGAAATCGCCTCTTCACCAAGAAGCCATCAACATTCAGTTTACAAGATCAATATAAACATCATTGACTGCTTTGTAGCTTCCCAATTTTTAATAACATTTTAATTTGTGATAAATATAAATATTACAAATTGGAACGCATTTACAATGTGGTTGCGTTTTATTTTGTAATAAATTATTGCAAATTGGCACTCATTTTTAATGTATTGGCGTTCCAATTTTAACAAAATTTAAATTATTGTCACATTTTTTAGATGATATGCAGAGAACACTATTGACCGAGGGGTAACGTTCTTTGCCTCTGAACAGCAGATTTTGCATGATTGTGACTTTTGTCTTGAAACTACTTTTTCAGCTTGTCGACAGACAAGCTATTAGTTTACTTTTTGAAGCAAATGTCCATCGTCAGCTTCTGGTATCTCAGTTCTGCTTGTGCAAAGTCAAAAGGCCTTATCTGCTCCCTGGTATATTAAGCTTTTACTGCTTTTTCACTGGCGTCCGCGTCTCTTCCTGCATGCAACAGTGCTGCAACAAGGCCATATTTGCTCACTTGTAAATCAAGTAGATGCTTCCTTTTCACTGGTGTCACTGCCTCCTTCTTGTGTGTAACATTAAGGGCCAATGATTTCCCGTGATCGCGGAGAACGGACGGAATTTGCCCTATGAAACGGAATTGCATATTCCCGACGGAAAAGTCATTTTGTGAGTCCAAATCCACTTATTTCACTCTTTTTTTATTAAATTTTCCTGTTGATTGCTGCAAATGCGCGACTTTGACAGTGCTGATCGCGGCATATGCTGTGTCTATACATGTGTCGCAGCATTTTTTCGTTTCGGAAATCCATTGCAATGATGTAATTCAGCTTGACTATTTTTAACCATTTTTATTTTAGACAATTATTCCCGCTTGTACCATCTTGTACTAAATTACGCATGGAATCGGTTCCGGCACAATGACGCATGCGCACACAGTAAAAAAATGAGCCGGGGCTTGCTGAAATCGGCGTGGACTCCCGAATCACTGCAAGCGTGCGTCGTATGACTTAATGTTGGGCTAGCGTTGGCTAAGGTGACCGGTAAATAACAGCGTGTGCGTTGATGAGGGGCTGGATGGGTCAGCACTTTTTCCAATGACGATTATTATACTACTTTTTTGTGTTTCGTTCTGTTGATAATCAGCAAGCAACAATTGTGTTATTAGTCAATTACAGATCCGAGTTACTTGTAGAACCCTCAGTCACTGTAGTCAGTAGACTAATTGTAGTCAACAATCTGAAAATCGCGCTGAGACGGGATGAAACGGAATTCACCAAAATGGGAAACGGAAAATTGATTTTTTTGAAACGGAAAATCTTTGCTTTCAATAGTATCTGCACACCTGTAAAATAAGCACATACTTGCTTTCCGCTGTGTGCAGCAGCTTTCTAGATCATGCTGTTTCTAGTCAGTCAACATGATGCACTGACCCAATTTTGGTTAAATGTTGTGTCATCATTTATGCTGGTATTTCAACATTGATCCAACATTGTATCGACACCAGTCGTGTGGCCAATGCCGTTTTACTGCTGAGCCAGGGTCGTAGACGCTGGGCCAGTATTAGGCTAGCATTGGGTAAACGTTTATCATGTGGGCCACAATGAAGCCAACATTGGGTCAACGTCGCGTGTTCACAGGGTAAGCAGTGCTGTGTTATCGTTGTGGGAGGTTCAGAGACAGTGGCCAAGCATTGAACTAATATTGGCTAGACGGCGGGAGTCGCGTCAGCTATTAAAAACAGTATCTGCTCACTTGAGCAGATATTGCAGCAAAGCCGAAAGACAGTAACTACTTACTTGTAAAGCATGTAGATGCTACTCTTTATATACATGACAGAATATAGGCCCCTCACGCCACGTGCCCCCCCCCCCCCCCCCCCCCACATGAGCTGAGATTATGTAACACTGTAGACCTCACTGCTTAGACGTCGATAACTTCTGAAATCATTCTATTTTATTTGTAATATCTCAAGATTACAAATACAGAGTCGTTTTTTCAGCTAAAACTACCCAAGATTGATATATTACGTACTTCCTGAGCTAAGCCCCAATGTTGAAATGAGTGAGGTGAAGAACTTCTGTCACCAACCTAGCTAAATGGGAAGCCCCAGCACAGACACTGACCCATTGTTGTGGTAATGTTGGTCCAGAGTCTATCGATTTGAAATGCATATTATTATTATTATTATTATTATTATTATTATTATTATTATTATTATTATTATTATTATTATTATTATTATTATTATTATTACACTTTCTTAAAAACAACGCATGACTCCAGCACTGCTGACCAAGTCGCTTACATAAACGTAATACTTGTAAAATGAATAAAATATTCAGCAAAAAAAATATAATTTAAAAAGGGATGTTTTTAATTTCTTTTTTTTTAAATTGGCCGGGGGAGCTTGCCCCCGGACCCCTCTAGAACATATAGGAGGCTTGCTTTGCCAGCCGTGGCTAGTATTTTGAAAAAAATCGGCGTCCCCCCCCCCCTCCCCTGTCTGTCAATTCCTGGATCCGCCCCTGTCAACGGTATCAGACGCTGCTGTCCAGTAGCACTAACATAGCAGACTGCCCAGTGTCAATAGCCATGGTGATGTCATTCCGAACTTTAATTAATGCTGTCTCTGTGCTATCCTTGGCCCTGTAAGCTGATTGGAATTCTTCCTGCAATTGGTTGTTATCCAGATGTTTAATCAATTTTTTTGCTGAAATGTTTTCGACCACTTTTAAAACAAAAGGCAGGTTTGATACAGGTCTATAGTTCGGCAGACAATTCCTGTCAGATCCTGCCTTCTTTAGAATGTAAGTGTGACCACGGCTTTTTTCAGAGCACGTGAGAAAACACCCGTGGAAAAAGAAGTTTTGTAATTGTGTCCAAATGTACAGGCAGAGTCAATTTCAAAATATCAGTTGGCAGTGAATCTACTCTAGTGCACAGTATATGGGTTTACAGGACATTTTATTTTGCTGACCTCAGTCAATTAGGACAGAGCGGCTTTCTGGACAGTAGTGGGAGTGGTAATATCCAGCTGTGGTGTTATTGAATCTATAGCCTTACGAATTTAAGTAATTTTTATCCCCGCCCGTAGGGGAAGATGGATTTTAGTCGCGCCAGGATTCTGTCCGGCGTCCGGCGTCACGTTTTCTTGTGGGCGCAAAAATTCAAAAACTACTGGTCAATTTTTTTTGAAATTTTAACATCACATTCCTAGCAACATGTGGATGTGCAATTGATTTTTTCAAGATGCTACCAAAATTCAAAATGGCCGCCAGAAGTCAACTCCAAATTTTTTTTGTGGGAGCAAAAACTTTAAAACCTAACGTCAAAAATTATCTAAATTTTTTTTCACATTCCCCCCCCCCCACAATACGGAGATGTGCAGGTGATTTTTTTAAGTTTTGCTGAAATTCAAAATGGCCGCCACAGATCAATTTAATTTTTTTTGAGATCGCAAAAACTTAGTCGTAAATTATTTAAATTTTACAATCACATTCCCAACGATATGGAGACGTGCATATGATTTTTTCAAGGTTTTACGGAAATTCAAAATGGCCGCCATGCATGAACTTCATATTTTTTTGTGGGCGCAAAAAAAAACTGAAGTCAGAAATAATGTGCAGGTGATTTTAATAAAATTTAAAATGTCCACCACAAGCCGACTTTTTAAATATTTGTGACCGCAATAACTCTAACCTAATTTTTGGCGGGGGACTTCAGTCCTCTTGTTTCATTAAAAAATACAGCATATTGATCACTTAGCGCACTATCTGGTGGATCATCTGGTAGACTATCGCCTGAAGTACATAAAATATTGGACATCAACTTAAACGCAGTCCCTTGGTCCGCACCAGTAAGTTTTTCTTTATAGTATTCAATCTTTGCCAGTGTGATTTTTTTGGTCAAATATTTGGAAATCATAGGACCTAAGGTTGACTGTTATGTTTATTTTCTTACATGATTTACAATATCTAACGATAAACTATTTCCAGATTGCTTCTGGCCTTAAAATTGACTATTAAAATGACCGACAATCCTTGTAGATCAGCAGACTAAGGGGCATGTCCTGAGACGATTTTGATTGTTTGCTTGTGAGGTTCATCCTAACCAGTACATTTATAAAAGTGTCCAATTATTTTAACTTTTTATTGCAAGTAGACCTGTGCTTAGCCTATATAAGAACAAACGTTTCTTTTTTTTCTGTCGATTGCACGGGCCAATAGAATAGAATATAATTATCTACATAGCATGATACATACAATTTTGCGGAATTCTACACTACGTTTACAGTGACTTGCTGACTGCAATACTTTTTTTAGCTGACCCTGGCATGTAGGCCTATCTTTTTTATTGTGCCATTTTATTACACCAGTGGTCAAAGGCCTTCAATTTTAATAACCAGTCTACTGTTAGACCTACTTTAAATCCAGACTGGTCAATGTCTGCTGTTTGGTTGGAGTTTAAAAATAATAAAAATGTTTTCTGGTTTAGAGTTGGGTTGCATCTACCACAAGGTGTACACAGGATAGCGACACAACCCGACTCCAGTCTGATTGTTTTAATTGTACCAAAACTGGGACATACTGATATAAACTGAATAGGCCTAAATCATTGCTGCCTCTAACGATCATTGCACGAGATATGAGGTGAAACAACGCCAATGAGTTTATATTTGGTAAAAGTAACACAGATAAGGTGGTGTAGGCCTACTGTTAGGCCCTATTATAACTCTTAATTACTGTGATTGTCACATATAATAATAATTATACATGTACATTGTCATACCAGCGCCAGTGTAGGCCTACACGGTAGACCAACACTACACCAACGTTGTTCAAACGTCTGTATATTAGTTGTTTGCGGGTCTCGCTTTGTAGACGTTGGCTCAGCTAAAAAACAACATCAGTTCCTGGTTTTATGATTGTGCTAACCATGTTGAGTCATACTAGTACTACAACAAAGTATCAGGGACCAAATCCATCAGAAATGGTCATCTGAATTAAATATAAGTAGAAAATGCATCATCTACAGAATGTTTGAAACGTCTCTGCATCTGGAAGATTATTTATTGATGCTATCATATCACCACCGATATACAGAGAGACCTCGATGTTCCGTCATCATCTGTTTCCAAGAAATATGACGGAACTTCGAATATGGCAGAGGTTCGAAGCAGTTCCCCCCCCCCCTCCAAGCTGTGTTGGAACCGAGGATATATCTAATTCACATTGTAATGTTATTATATTAGTACATGTATTGGTTGTGCGAACAAAATAACAACATATATATGATACTAATATAATTTTATTATTTCAATTATATAATTGCATGATTTTATTATTTCAAATATATAATTACATGATGATAAGTGCTTCTTCAAGCTTGCCATATTTTGCTGCTCTACCAGAGCGCTCATGAGACATCCACTTTTCTTTGCTGCGTAAAATATCACCCACTGTTGTGCGACCCACTGTCACGTCGCACTCTTTGGCAAAATAAACGGCAATATCAGAGCACGTAGCTTCAGGATGAGCGTCTTTGTAAACACAAATTTCTCGTTTTTTATCTCCATTGAGGTCAGTGCGTCGTCGTTTGCATGGATTCGCAGCCATGGTGAAACTGAATGACTACCATAAGCCTATACTGTCTTTTATACACTTAATCTGTTTATCACAGTAAAAGAACAAAGGAGTGTTGATTGCTTTAATCTGTTTCAATAGTTAATTTAACCGAATAATAATGTTTTCATTTGGTAGTCGAAATGACTCCAAGCAATATCACTTAACTCAGGTGTTGACAGATGGCCGTGATCAAATCTAACACATTTCACTGTTTATAGCAACGTGCATGTCATTACTCGGGCGGGTGGCTTACTGCTCCGACTTTCATGTTGCCGGACGTGCGACTATTGTCTTCCTGTTATTGTAGGGCTTTACATACTATTCTTTTCACAATGGTAAGCCATTCAACGCTCAAATAGGTGTTGAAACTTCCTGCTAACCGAAACACAAGGTATTCACGGCTTACAGTATAGGCCTAATCTATAAAATTGATGTCCTCAACGTAGATGACGGCATTATTAATTACGATCTGTTCACAGAAATTGTTAGATACCTATATATTTAGTTAACAAAATCAAACATTTCGGTACTGATATCTACAGCAGACATATTGAAGGTCAAATTAATTAATCTTTATCGGCCTAACTAGCGGCTATATACACACGAAATTAAACATTGTGCCAAGTAGGCCTATGACTGAACATTGTTTCAATGTGCGAGACGTTGGCTTTGACTCAGGAAACATTCACCCAATGCTGGTACAATGTGAACCCATAGTCTCAGACACTGGCCCAACATTGTACCAACATTGGGTGAACGTCTCCTGTTTGCTGGGCTGTATCATATTACTGCCGTCAAGAAGTGTAGAACAAGCGGTTCCTCCTTTGTTGGGGGTACGGTATCATAGGCAGGGGCCCAGCATTAAACCAATGTTCACATCATGAACATGTGTTTGCCGGGTTTTATTTACTTATTAGCCCCCCCCCCCCCCCACTAATCCCTTACACGTTAAGTGCATTTAGCCAGCGTTGGGGAAATGTTTTAAAAAGGACATAAGCAATGCCATAATCACTATACAAACAAGTGGCGTTCACACAATTAGCGTGACTGAACGTCATCTGGTGACAGAACAATGAAACGCTTAAGTCATGCTTGATTTAACCCTTTCGTCACCAAGATTTGATGACGGGGGCGGAAAACGTGACAGAACAACGGGACACTTATTCATTGATTTAACCCTTTCGTCCCCGAAATTTGATGACGGAGACGGACATCGGAATGACGGAACATAGAAGCAAAAATACATTGGGCAGATCCGTTCCCGTCAAACCCAAGACGGATGTAGAAGAAGACGGAACATCGGAGGTAAGATCTCCGAGGCCTGTCTGTACTATAGCGAAATTTCGTTACAAAAACCACAATCTTCCAATAGATTGGTTGGTTGCCGTACTAATATCCCTCATAATGTAAGAGTAGGCCCTATAGTGTGGGCTCGTCTATGACCATAACAGCGCTAGCCCACCTATCATGTTGAAAATAACTGATAGGTCTCCTATATTAGTGAGTTTTAACAGCACCTATGAAGACTCAAAAAACAGTTATGTATATCTAGGCCAATAGAGTACATCATAAATGTATATGTATTGATCCTATAAGTCAGTGATTTGAACCGTTAAATTGCTAATTAACCTATAGATACCAGTTATTTAATGTGTTTGTATAACAACAATACCTCATAGTTTGCGCTAGGATTGATATAAAAATCACCTAACCTTGTTTTGTTACATATACAATGTTTTATTTCAGTGTTTCTTATAGATTTTATTGTGCCTAATCATGTAAATTCAAATCAGATGAGTGCCAGCTTGAAATTTTTGGGCATTTTAATAAATTCAAAGTAAAAATTCAAGGTAAAATATGATTTTCCAACAAATGAGATTAGGAACACGTGAAATACCTCATTTTCATGTAAATTTGGCTGAACAATCCATTTCTTATATTATTTTCATAACTCAAGGTCATCTTCAAGGTCAAAAATCAATTTCAAGGTCCAGTAAGCAAAACTACCAAATCTGGGAACATCTCAAATCTGGGGACAGCTTTTATGGGAGTTTGACTTGAGAAATCAATTTATGCTATTATTTTGATGATCCAAGGTCATCTTAAAATTAAAAAATGTAAAGAAATGAAAACGAAAATAGGAAGAAGTGTAATATGTCTTTTTGGTGTGATTTCTGATACTATTTTAATGTGTATAGGTCATCTTCAAGGCCAAAAGGTCAATTTCAAGGTCAAGTAAAAGAAGATCTGATTTAATATAACCTACCAAATGCATCTTTTTCAAGGGATTTTGTGTGAAAAATCTATTTCCTTTATTACATTGGTGATTTGAGGTCATCCTCAAGGTCAAAAGGTCAATTTCAAGGTCAAATATGATTTTTAACATATATGCTACAAATTTGGAGCACATATATAATACCTCGTTTGGGTGTAATTTTGACTGGATAATTCTATTGGGTTTAAATGATTAAACATGCTCAGTCCATTGCCACAGCCAAAGTAACACTGCCTCAACGTTGGCCTGATATATCTACTGTGTGCACAGTGATTTCCGTAATTGGTATTACGTAGGTGTGGTGACAGTGCTTTATGTCTACACGTGATAGTGATGGACTAGGGCAGAATAATTAAAATTGTAAATTCTAAACTTTGCGAAAAGTCTTGACTAATTCATATTTTTTAATATCAACAAATAATATTTTGTCAAGCATTTTTCATCAGGTGCAGTAATTAGAATGTGTGTGAAGTCAGCAAAAAATGTATTTTGGGGATCGAACATATTATAATATAAATGGTCAAACCATAGATTGATAGGATATTTAAAAAAACATACCATGTTATATAGGCTTATAAATATTTTTTTTTATGATAATAAGATATACATGTACATTCTCTGACACATCTATGATTTTTTTGCAATGCTGTTGATAAGCGTCAAGGCCCCTGGGCCTCTTGTTTTATTACATATTGGCACACATTTGCCTTCCAATTTGTAATAAAGTGTTTCGAATTGTCAGATATTTCAGATGATATGCGAATAACTAAACTAGTGACTGAGGGGTTATGTTCTTTGTCCCTGAAGAGAAGATTACGGGTGACTGTGGCTTTTTAAATTCTCATAATTTATATCACCTTATTCAGCTATTCAAACTTTTTTTTAGTCTTGAAACATTTTTGTATTATTATTATAAATTGGCAAGCATTTGCAATGCTATTGCTTCACAATTGCGTTCCAATTTGTAATCCAATCTAATTATGCTAATTTGTTATAACGACTTAGTTAAATGGACTTAGTAAAAGTCTTTATTTAATCGACTTTAATACAACTAATAAGACTTAGTAAGTCGTTAAATCGACTTAGTATAAGTCGTTATAACGACTTATAGGTCGTTAAATTAACTTAGTAAAATCGACATAACGACTTATAAATCATTAAATCAACTTAGTCGTTATAACAACTTATATGTAAATTTACATGGGCAACTCATATAAGAGCACTCTCCAAGTATGGCTTTAGATATGTATGGTTCTCATAAGGATACCGGGATGATTGCTAGTAGTAGTACTTTTTGCCCCCATCCGGGGAGGGTCATTAGGGATCTGTTGCGTCTGTTTCATGCTGTATGGCATGGTACGGAAGCACTGGTCTACAGCAATCCAAGGAAAGCTGCAGTCTATTCGTATCTGGCCATAATCTTCAGGCGGATTGCCAGTGGTGGACCCTAGTTCCTCCGCTCAACAGCGGTGCCAATACAGCTCTCGCATCACTGCAGGCGCTGGTGTAGGCTGTGGTAGCCTTAAATAACCGACAATAGAATGTTTGACATTAGGTCTCTCACGTGGGATAAATGGAGTTACCCTTCCTATTGTTACTCCGGGGACTATCCGACCCGAGGATAGTGGAGCTGTGCGAAATGCCACAGAGTTTCAGCATTAAATTGCATAGCAAAACCCAAGTCACCGACCGTCTGGGCATGCCCGGGTTTGAATCCCTTGACGTGCCCAGAACCTCTTATCAGGCGAGCGAAGGAAAACGCTCTCAATAACCCACCATGCCCTATCACCCCCACCCTCACATCATCATCTGTACATTATTCATCTCATCAATTGACTACAATGTTTTTATCGTATTACAATGTCACTTAAATGACCACTTGTGCCGAAAAGTGACCTAAAGCAATAATTTACTACTACTACTACTTTCATAAGTGTCGCGGACAAGACACTCAAACTTTTCAACGACCTTGAGGTGTAAATAAAGGTCAATGAAATTAACGATCACAGAATCAGATGGTGGTGTTATACAAACTAATTGATAATATTCTTGATAACTAATTTAAATCAATATGTTTTGTAATCCCACAATATTCTACCTTATCTTTTGTCGTGGATGTGACGTCATCAACAGGACAAAATATGCGATGCAAATTTGATTTAATCTGATAAAATTTATAGAGATAAGGTGAATCATAATCGACACATGAAAGTATACGTTTTGTAAATCTTTTTATATTTATTTCTTGTGCTTTTCTCCAACTTATTTAAAATAGTTTCAGTTTAAAAGTATATTGTCGCAGACGGGACAGCACAAATTGTCGCGGACGGGACACATGTTTATTGCTAAGTTAAATAAATTGAAAGAGCAAACTAGTGTTAAAATGTAATGAAGCATTGATATAAATTGTTAGTTTACAAGCTTTTTTTCTGATAAAAGTGTACTGCCGAGAGAAAATTTCGTACCTTCAATAGTGTCGTGGACGGGACACTCAAGACCTTGAGGTGCAAATAAAAGTCAATCAAATTAATAATCACAGAATCAAATGGTTTTGTTATACAAACTATGTGTTTAAAATGAATTTTGAGTTTTTAAATTGTTTTTTTTGATGAAGTAGCTCTATTTTTCTTTGTCTACGACAATTAAAAACCCAAATCTGAAACAAAAAATGATGCTGCACTGGAAAAAATCATTTTTTTTTTAATTGTATGGATTATAGTACTTGAAATACTTGCGTACCTAGATGAGATAGAAATAATCTGATAAAAACTAGTTTAAAAAACATGAGTGCATGTCAAAAATACATGTACTGTGGAATGCCCCTATAATGCTGGGTCAAAAGCTTTCTTATTTGATGAAACTGTTTATGTTGTAGCAGCGATCGTTGCTGTGATTGCGACTGTGCCATTTTTACAGCTCATGCTTATTTAAAGGCTGTACTATTCAAAAATTTCATTTTAAATATTATGTTCCTTAAAACAAAGTGAAGACAAGTGTTTATTGCGTCCCCATAGGCAGCGATGAGAGTAGATTTGTGTTTATTGGTTATGACCTTTGACCTACACTCTGACCTACTATGAATAGAATTTTAACCATGTTCTTATTTATTGAGCACATCTCATAAACATGTGTGTCTTTCGATCACAAGGGCGGGGCGGGCGAGACATTGGATGATGGTGGCACTTGATATCTTGTATGGACAATTAAAGTTTGTATGGTTTGTATGGATTAATGAATGGATAATTACAATTATGGACATCTTGTATAGGACAATTTAAAAATTAAATTGTTAAATTGTTTGAATAGTCTCTCCATATTTTAAACGGTCTTGGGTGTAACTTAGTTATGATTTTGGTTTGAAATGATGGAGTAATATAATGATTTCATCTTTTTTAGCCCATGATTTAGCGAAAGAACAGAAGCTGAATTTTGGTGATGAAATTGCAGCAACTTTACGGATGGCGAAGAAAAGAAGATGGAATAATATTGAGGATAGGCGGATACAACAAGAAATAGACTTACAAAGTTATCTGAACAGACTTGTCATTGACGAAAAACAACGGTATATTTGTTATCCCCCGCCCAACGAAGTGGGGTCGGGGGGTATTGGCGTCACCTCGGATGTACGTCCCTCCCGTCCGGATGTCCACTTTTCTTTCCTGGAGCAGAACTCGGGAACTCATGCATGAATTTCTTTAATTTTTAACAAACACATCCCTTAGGTGGTGTAGATGTGCCTTTTGAGATTTTTGAAATTTTACCTGTAGACTTCATTGGCCGACCATCGGCCATAATTAGCTCCCGCCGTCACCGTAGGGGAGACGGAGGGAGCTATGGATTCCGCCTCCGTCCTGTTTTTACCTCTTTTTTTGCCTATAACTTTGTAAGAAAATAAGCTAGGATAGCAATTTTTGGTATGTGGGTTATTTCCAGGTGGATAATGGACAGGTTAAAATATTTTTAATCTGAATTCAATACGCAAGGTCGCCGAGGAGAAAATCATGATGTTACAGCAATGGCCCGTCCGTGAACAATTCGTTTCCGGAGCATATCTCTGAAAGTACTTGTCCGATTGTCTTCAAATTTTACACACAACACCTCTAGGGGGTCTAGTTGTGCCTTTTGGGGTATATGAAGTTGACCCAGCACTTTGACCTAATTTTTAACATCAGTAAATCCGACCGAAAGATTTTGCGGAATATCATGAAAACCGCTCAAGATAGCTACACCATTACTATAAAACAAATTGTGAGGTTTCAGGGGAGGATGCATCTTGAAAAATTTCAAGTCGATAAAATTAAAAATGGCCGCCCATGGGCCATTATTCACCTCGCCTGACCTGATATTGCGGAATATCATGAGAACCGCTCAAGATAGCTACACCATTACTATGAAACAAATTGTAAGGTTTCAGGAGAGGATGCATCTTGAAAAATTTCAAGTTGATAAAATTCAAAATGGCCGCCTATCGGCCATTATTCACCTTGACAGGCCTGATATTGCGGAATATCAAGAAAACCGCTCAAAATATCTACACCATTACTATAAAACAAATTGTAAGGTTTCAGCAGAGGATGCATTTTAAAAAATTCAACTCGACCAAGTTCAAAATGGCCGCCAATCGGCCATTATTCACTTTCACATGGCCGTTATTTCATAAACCGTGCTAGATGGCTAAACCATTACTATAAAACAAAATGTGAGATTTCAGGAGAGGATGCATCTTGAAAAAAATTGACTCGATCAAATTCAAAATGGCCGCCTATCGGCCATGATTCACTTTCACATAGCCGTTATTTGGTAACCGTACTAGATGGCTAGACCATTACTATAAAACAAAATGTGAGATTTCAGGAGAGGATGCATCTTGAAAAATTTCAACTTGAGCAAATTAAAAATGGCCTCTTATCGGCCATTATTCACTTTCACACGACCGATATTTGGTAAACCGTGCTAGATGGCTAGACCATTACTATAGAACGAAATATGAGATTTCAGCTGAGAATGCATCTTGGAAAATTTCGACTTGATCAAATTCAAAATGGTCGCCTTTAGGCCATTATTCACTTTCACATGGCCGTTATTTGGTAAACCGTGCTATATGGCTAGATCATTACTATAAAACAAAATGTGAGATTTCAGGAGAGGATGCATCTTGAAAAATTTAGACTTGATCAAATTAAAAATGGCCGCCTATGGGCCATTATTCACCTCGACAGGCCTGATATTGCGGAATATCATGAAAACCGCTCAAGATAGCTACACCATTACTATCAAACAAATTGTAAGGTTTCAGGAGAGGATGCATCCTGAAAAATTTCATTTTGATAAAATTCAGAATGGCCGCCTATCGGCCATTATTCACCTCGACAGGCCTGATATTGCGGAATATCAAGAAAACCGCTCAAGATATCTACACCATTACTATAAAACAAATTGTAAAGTTTCAGCAGAGGATGCATTTAAAAAAAATTCAACTCGACCAAGTTCAAAATGGCCGCTAATGGCCGTCACATTCGCATGGCCGTTATTTGATAAACCATGCTAGATGGCTAAACCATTACTATAAAACAAAATATGAGATTTCAGGAGAGGATGCATAGTGAAAAAAATTGACTCGATCAAATTCAAAATGGCCGCCTATCGGCCATTATTCACTTTCACATAGCCGTTATTTGGTAACCGTTCGAGATGGCTAGACCATTACTATAAAACAAAATGTGTGATTTCAGGAGAGAATGCATCTTGAAAAGTTTCGACTTGATCAAATTAAAAATGGCCTCTGATCGGCCATTAATCACTTTCACATGGCCGATATTTGGTAAACTGTGCTAGATGGCTAGACCATTACTATAGAAGAAATATGAGATTTCAGCTGATGATGCATCTTGGAAAATTTCGACTTGATCAAATTCAAAATGGTCGCCTTTAGGCCATTATTCACTTTCACATGGCCGTTATTTGGTAAACCGTGCTACATGGCTAGATCATTACTATAAAACAAAATGTGAGATTTCAGGAGAGGATACATCTTGAAAAAATTAGACTCGATCAAATTCAAAATGGCCGCCTATTGGCCATTATTCACTTTCACATGGCCGATATTTGGTAAACCGTGCTAGATGGCTAGACCATTACTATAGAATAAAATGTGAGATTTCAGCTGAGGATGCATCTTGAGAAATTCCGACTCGATCAAATTCAAAATGGCACCCTATCGGCCATTATTTACTTTCACATGCCTGGTATTTTGCAAACTGTGTTAGATGCTAGTCCATTACTATAAAACAAAATTTGAAGTTTAGGGGGAGGATGCACCCTTAAATTTTTAAACTAGTTTATATTGAATTCAAAATGACCGTAAATCAGCTATTATTTACCTTGATTGGCCTGATATCGGGTAAACCGTACCAGATAGGTAGACCATTACTGGGATACTGATTAGGATCATTAATTTTAAAGGAGGTTTGCAATCGCTGACAGACTGTCTAGTTCTTATCTTACTCTTAGACTGAGCTTCTTAGACCTAGTTGTCTTGCGTCTTGATTTTTGACCTAGCCTAGGACTACATTAATAACCCTAAACAAAATTGCTTATATGAAATTCTAATTCGGAGCGGGAGCTCCTGGACAAAATGTGCGGTTTTAGATAGGGATATGCTCTGAAAATGTTTAACTCCAGCAAATTCAAAATGGCCGACTATCGGCCATAATTATCTTTAATATGCCTGATATCTGATAAACCGTGCCATATAGCTAGACCATTACTACAAAACAAAATACGTGCGGTTTGAACTTGATCAAATTCAAAATGGCCGAATATCTGCCATAATTAACTTTAATATGCCTGATACTGGACAAACCGTGCCATATGGTTAAATGCCCCAACCTTCAAAATTGGCATAATTTGAAAAATCATGATGATACAAGTTATTTTTACACTTCTTTATTTTTTCTGATTCCAAAAATAATATGATTACAACTTTTTATGTACTGAAAATTCGGTCCATATTTGCATAAATTCAAGATGTGAGACAAAAAACAAAATGGGCCAATTGTTAATAAAGATTTTAAAACGTGCACAGGGGAAGCAAAGTGAGTCATTGTCTCAACTGTGTACCGTCACCGTTACGGTCACATTTTAGTGTGAGGAAAGTTTTTGTTTGCTAGAGATAAACACTTAAAATCAATATAGCCAATTAAATTCAACATTGATAAATGATAATGCATTAAATCTACGTGGAGCATTCCCTCATCGGCCCTTGGAACAAAAATTCCATAGGATATGTACCAATCCAATAATTACTATAAAACGAAATGTATGGTTTCAGTGAGGGATATACCCTTTTAATAGCATCTTGCTCAAATTGAAAAAAATGCTGACTTGCGACCATCCTTGACTTCATTATCTGTAATATACACAGTAATCTGTGCTAGATAGGTGGATCATTATTGTAGAACAGAATGTGAAACTTCAGGGAAGTATGCACCCTGTAAAATGTCTATCACGTGAGCGGGGCGGGGGATTATCTTGTTATAAAATGATTTGTAGCAATAAATCAGTCTTTATATATTTATTATGTAATGCTTACATTGCATGTGGTCCTATTTTCATTCTCCGAATATAGCTTCACTAATTGAAGACCATGAACCAACGTCGAAAATACTGGAAATATATAGGCTCTGCTAAAAATGTTTCCAGTATATTAGGTGGTGCTACCTGCATGAACTGTAAAATTAAGTGTACAATAAAGGTATGTAACCGATAGCCTACATAGATAAATTCTGCATTCTTCAGATCACTTAGCTGATGTCACAGCTCAGCATCACAAAGTGAATCTGAACAATGGAAAATGTATCTGTCGGTTAGGGTCAGAAAAACGTTTCTTACTGTCAAACATGGTTGAGAATGACATTAATACCTTGTAGGCTGGGAGCCAGTGTCAGAAAAGTCACTTAAAAAAAGAATTTGTTGCACCCCCCGCCAACATTTGTTGTGAGGTGCCATTGGAAAGATGTGAGTCTTAGCAGTAATTTAGGCCCGGGTGTGCATCTGTATAGATCTACATGTATAAGAAAGTTATAGGGCATTAATGACAGGGGGGGTCATTAAGTAAATTATGTCGAGCTGGACCTAAACGACAAAGGACACATCTAAAGAATGATTTTTTGTTTTAATAATACCAGTATTGAAAACGTATGGGCTTTGTACATTAAATAAAAAAGAAATATAATTATTTTTTCACATTTTTAGGCCAAAATAACCCCAAAATACCCCCAAAACTGATTTACTATAATAATAATTATTATGATTTCTTTATTGTCAGATAAATCTGTAGCAGAGTCTATCTGCTTATATTCCGTTATGTTCAAGCTTACCACGTCAATTAATTATTGAAAATACATTAATATATAAAAAAGGAAATGACCAGGCATAACGAAAGGGCTTTTTTCGGGGCATTTCCAACCCCCCTTATTAGCTCCCGCCGTCACCGTAGGTGAGAAGGAGGGAGCTATGGATTCCGCCTCCGTTCTGTTCTTTACCTCTTCTTTTGTCTATAACTTTGCAAGAAAAAACTAGGATAACAATTTTTAGTATGTGGGTTACTTCCAGGTGGATAATAGACAGGTTAAAATATTTTTAATCGAAATTCAATATGCAAGGTCGCAGAGGAGAAAATGATGATGTTACGGCGTTGGGCCGTTGGGCCGCCCGTGAACAATTCGTTTCCGGAGCATATCTCTGAAAGTACTTGTCCGATTGTCTTCAAATTTCACACACAACACCTCTAGGGGGTCTAGTTGTGCCTTTTGGGGTATATGAACTTTGACCTACTTTTGGTTCAGAACTATGACTTATTTAGACGTTTTGACACACACTTCGTTTCCGGAGCAGATCTCGAAAAGCACTGGGCCGATTACAGTCATATTGCACATACATGTTATCTAAGGTCCCTAGTTGTGCCTTTTCTGGTTTTTGGACCTTGACCTTAAAGTTGACCCAGCACTTTGACTTTATTTATAACATCGGTAAACCGACTGAAATATTTTGCGGAATATCATGGAAACCGCTCAAGATAGCTACACCATTACTATAAAACAAATTGTAAGGTTTCAGGAGAGGATGCATCTTGAAAAATTTCAAGTCGATAAAATTAAAAATGGCCGCCAATCGGCCATTATTCACCTCGACAGGCCTGATATTTTGGAATATCATGAAAACCGCTTAAGATAGCTACACCATTACTATAAAACAAATTGTAAGGTTTCAGGAGAGGATGCATCTTGAAAAATTTCAAGTCGATAAAATTCAAAATGGCCGCCTATCGGCCATTATTCACCTCGTCAGGCCTGATATTGCGGAATATCGTGAAAATCGCTCAAGATAGCTACACTATTACTATAAAACAAATTGTAAGCTTTAAGGAGAGGATACATCTTAAAACATTTCAAGTCGATAAAATTCAAAATGGCCACCTTGCGGCCATTATTCACCTCGACAGGCCTCATATTGTGGAATATCATGAAAACCGCTCAAGATAGCTACTATAAAAGATAGCTACTATAAAACAAATTGTAAAGTTTCAAGAGAGGATGCATTTTTAAAAATTTCAACTTGATCAAGTTCAAAATGGCCGCCTATTGGCCATTATTCACCTCGACAGGCCTGATATTGGGTAAACCATGCTAGATAGCTAAACCATTACTATAAAACAAAATGTGAGATTTCAGGAGTGGATGCATCTTGAAAAAAATCGACTTGAACAAATTTAAAATGGCCGCCTTTCGGCCATTATTCACTTTCACATGGCCGTTATTTGGTAAACCATACTAGATTGCTAGACCATTACTGTAAAACAAAATGTGAGATTTCAGGAGAGGATGCATCTTGAAAAATTTCGACTTGATCAAATTCAAAATGGCTGCCTTTAGGCCATTATTCACTTTCACATGGCCGTTATTTGATAAACCGTGCTAGATGGCTAGACCATTACTATAAAACAAAACGTGAGATTTCAGGAGAGGATACATCTTGAAAAATTTCGACTCGATCAAAATCAAAATGGCCGCCTATCTGCCATTATTTACTTTCACATGCCCAATATTTTGCAAACTGTGTCAGATGCTAGTCCATTACTATATAACAAAATGTGTGGTTTCAGGGTACGATGCACTTTGAAATTTTTTAACCAGTCTCCTATCGAATTCAAAATGACCGTAAATCAGCCATTATTTACCTCGATTGGCCCGATATCGGGTAAACCGTGCCAGAAAGGTAGACCATTACTGGGATACTGATTAGGATCATTAATTTCAATGGAGGTTTGCAATCCTCGACAGACTGTCTAGTTCTTATCTTCCTCTTAGACTGAGTATCTTAGACCTAGTTGTCTTGCATAGCGATTTCTGACCTAGCCTAGGACTACATTAAAATTGCTTAAATCAAATTCTAATCCGGAGCGGTAGCTCCTGGACTTATGTAGTCTTGTTTTTTATTAGTACTCAATTTTTTTTCACCAAATTTGGTAGAATCGTTCACATTGTGATTTATATAAAAGCACCAAATTTCGTTCAGAGCTGTTCTAGAGTATACTGATCCATATTGAAAGAGGAAAAACCGTGCAGCTGTAGTGTAAGGGCTTTTTTGAGGCATTTTCAACCCCCCTTATTTTTTTCAAAAAAATTGAGTAATTAGTAGTCAAATTTTGTTTTTCCTCAAATACGTCTACAACACTGTTTATTATTGATGTTAGTAGTTTATTAAAAACAAATCAAGGGCGGATCCAATGCGGCGTTAGGGGTTCACACCCTTTTTTTTCGACAAATTATTATAATAAATGCCCTAAATTAGATAAAATAATTCATAATGTGATGAAGCACCAAATTTGGTACAAAGCTACACAAAGGTTTACTTATCCATATTGAAAGGGAACCACCATGTAGTGGTAGTGTAAGGGCCTCGTTGGGGGCAT
Organism: Flabesymbios commensalis; assembly: GCA_964017125.1. Lineage (NCBI taxonomy): Eukaryota > Metazoa > Annelida > Polychaeta > Terebellida > Flabelligeridae > Flabesymbios > Flabesymbios commensalis. The sequence continues at coordinate 56,119,400 of OZ024904.1, read as the reverse complement.
AATCGAACTCCTTTTTTAAAGAATATCATAATTAATTAAAACAAAAATACGTTGAACTAAAGATGTCTACAAATGTGGTTGTTATTAACAATTGATATGAGCACTTTATTCAGTCAATGCAACACATTATAACAAGACATAAAGTCCGATAAAATGCTGTGAAAATAAACAAACAAACACCCCTTGTATTGTTTACGGCCCATTTCCTATTCTGCTTTTCTTTTGTCAAAGTTACATATTTAAACTTGTGTTGATTAGCACAATACAATCTTTTTATTAAAAAAAAAAAATACTATTGTTTATAGCAGAACAAAATTGGACCATTTACAAAATGTGGCTATGTAATTATATATACTGTATTTATTCCAAGCAAAACAATACCACGTTGATTTCAAATTGAAAAAAATGCCATTTGGTCTCCATGGCTTATACAAAAATAATTCAGCGCTTTAAGGGTTAAAACACTTGCAAAGACCTTTACAGCTCTTTCGGCAACCACACCGCATGACATGACTTACCAGTCTTCGATAAGGTTGTCCACGTGGGCCTCCACGACTCATTGACGAAGATCCACCCCTAGTCTACAGAACTAGGTAGCTTAGGGTATTTTAGTGTGGACTAAGCCCAGCAGTGACCAGCCTGGCATACTGCGCTCTTTTTGTGCACTATATGATCAATAAGGACAGCCTCAGTATGCGGTATATTTTCAATGTTTCGCGATTCTTGACTGAAGATAATTTGCATTGCCTCATTCACTTACAATACACCACATGTGTTACTGTACATCAATATAGCGAGCCGCTCAAGAACAGCTAGGTTAATCTCTGAGAGTATGTCTGGTTGCTCAGAAAGATGAAGGAACTTCTGTAACATCGGGGAAACGCTCCCAAGCATGGGCTGAAATATATAGTGGTAGTGCTTTCCAACACCGATTGCAATCCAGAGCTCTGCATTTCCCAGAGACAAGTAATTGGCAACGGCGAGGACAACAGCATTCTGTATGAACAGTTCTTATCATTAAGGGGCCACCATCCAATATCCAAGGGGGCTGAAATTTTTTTCGCGGATAAATTATTTATTTCAACCCGGCTCGGCGGCGCGCTAAATTGTTTGTATATAAATGTTTATATAGAACATATAGAGCAAAACTTTATTTACCGCAGAGTCCGCTCGAAATAACACATCAAAAATACTCTAGCCGCTCCCCCCCTGGAATTTGAATGGTGCCCACCTTATGATATGGTAACCTTGCCTGGCTGCATCAGCAACATGAATGAAGTATGATTCTACCATCGGTTTCTTGCTGAGAACAAGGTTCTAGATCCTCCTTGTCCAATGTTTGAAGAAAACGGGCAACATTCTCACGTATGCATGCTATGGTAGTTTTTTATTTGGAATTTCACATCTTACACATCTCGGAGGCCACTTATTCAAACAGCTCAACTTTGTTTTCGTTTATTCTGAGGAAGCTTTGCCAATTTTTGATAGCGCACCGTGAGCCACAACTCTTTCACGGATTTCAGTTCCTCTGTTCTCTTGTGCAGATTGCCAAGACTATTTTTTTTACCATTTTTAGATTTCAATAACAGCTTTTACTGAAAGCCATACTTAGTATTCATAGATTACCGTTCGAACAATACATTGCAATTAAAAAACTGGCTTTAAAAATTATGCTGAAAATAAACGTTTCTTTATTAGCGCTATTAGAGCCATAGTGTGCAATTGATGTATCGAATAAAGAAAGCAAACTCTCTTTTATACCCGAAATACACTGTTTTTTCGACACTGTACTGAGGAAAAGGTTTATTATTGTTATTTATTAATAATATTAGTTGTGTGTACCACAATACACAGATATAATTACCATGATTTCAATTTTGTTATCATTTTTTCCAATATTGATTTACAGCTCTTCTCATTGAGAAAATGACAAATAGGCGTGTGTGGTACCCCCCAACCCCCATCGCCCCATGGATCCGGCCATGCTTTGATAAAAGTGCTGACATCATTAAGAAACATTTTTACATTACTGGAACTCCTTTCAATAATGTTTTAATATGGTTCACAAAACGGATTCTGGGCAATGTTTTTTTGTGTCAATATAATGTGTGTCCCAAATGACTATCACTCACATCTTCTCAAATACGGCAAAACGCATAGGTTCAGTTTTTTGTCATTCCATAGCCTACAGTAGGCCCACAAAACGTTGTTTCTGAATAAGCATAAATATCTGTATTTGCTGAGTTATTAGGATTTCCGTCGTCAATTTTACAACAGTTATGGGTCTCGTAATTTTGAGCTGAGTGTTGGGCTATTAATTTATACCCTGTAGATAGCCAGTAGATTTTACTGAGAACAATGCTTACCTTAGGATGAAAGTAGGCCAATATAATCTTAAGAAACCACCACAATGAGAGTTTAAAACTAGGGAAAGCTAGCAGATGTTCTACTTTCCAAAGCAAATATATTATGATATCGATACGATATTTTGCAATGATATATATTGCATTTTAAAATCTAACAATGTGTCTCAATAGCATCTGACACCACAGCCACAAGCATGGTGAAAAAATTCTTAATTAGGCTGACCTACATCTTCGGCAAACCATTGGACGAGATAGCCTTCCTTGACCAATCACGCACACGTTATCTGTGTCAATCACATTGCTAGAGTGATAGACCAATAAACAACTCACATTGATCCAATAGTGTTTCAATGCTGCGCCAACGTCGCGGAAGTGTCCTATTTCTGATAGGGACCGCTCGCCAACGCTCGAGGGTCCGCTGCTGGCAACCACGTGATAACGAAATGCCGTGTGGAACAAAAATTCAGTATCTGCTCACTTTACAAGTAAGTGAATACTGTCTTTGCAGCGGAGATAACGTTGGGATAGTGAACCTTCCAGCGTACATACCTGTATACAGACAGGTCTGTGGTAGGCCTATCATCCTGTACACACTGTCATGCCTCCTGTCACAGCACAGACCCCATTTCCTGTTGGCGTACCCACCTGCGATTATGTAATAGGCTACACTGTGACACGACTATGCTACTGACTGTGGATTAAATCTTTTTATTTCTAAATATCTAAGGATTAAAAATGACAGATTTGTTCTTTTCAGCTAAAACTAGCCCAGAAAAAATACGCTATATAATCCTCTAGCTAGAAAATCAGGCAAATGACAATTTTTTTCCCAGCAAGCACGAATCAATCACTGTATGTTGTTATATGGTAAAATGTTATTGCTTATTCTGAGTGATGGCGATGATCCAATGCTGGCTCAATTTTGTACCAGCGTTGTTGACTGTGGTACAGCATTGAACCTGCATTGGGTCATTGTCTTGTGGTAGCTGTGTGGTGTATATACTTTAAAGGAGACCGTAAATTTGTATCCAGGGTCGATAATTGACACCCTAGCAACGGTCCGGCGGGGCGTTGATCGTCCAGAACTGAAAATAAGCCTAAACTGTAAACTTGCAGCAGACCAAGTCTCAAGTGCCTCAGAATACACTCATACTACGCCAATTTAATCAAAATTTTCTGGGGGTAGCAGTGGCAGATCCAGAATGTGCAAGAGGAGGGGTCGTAAGCCGCATTTTGCCTAACATTGATTAGCTGATTAGTTTTAGATTTGTTTTAAATCACAGATCGCCCGCTCATTACCAGTCAGTCTTTTTTTCTTAAAGAAAAGTCTACATTACCAAGCCAACAAAATATCACATCAAAAGATTTTTCATATCAGCACTGCCACTATATCAATATTGAACCGCCTGGCATGCGTTAAGTGCCGGTGCTGCCAGTAGGCCTATGTGACCATTACGGACCACGCTGTCAAATTGTGAGATGTTTATCGCTGGATTTAATAGTTTCACCTGAGTATTCAGTGTTGTTAGAAGAGTAGGAAGTTTCAGCATTCAATGATCCAAAACATGCCAACAACGTTTAATTGCAGTATGCCTCAGACAGAAAAAGAGCTACTGATTCCAAAATGTATGAAATGCTGCTAATAATTTTATTCAAACAAATATTGGACTCCTAAATCGTCGGAATATCCGATTGATTACCAGCGCCTTTAAATTTTGTTAGGGTATTTCAATCATAATAGCTGCTACACGCCACAGTCACAGGGTCGGCGCGGGCATGGGAAAATGCACGCACATTCTCAGTGAACACGTGACGCTGACTGTCAAGCAATGCCAAAGTTGGCCGTCGCGTACCACGCTTATGCGAACCACATGGATTGATTGCTGATACGATTACCAAATAAGTATTTAAAAAAATATATTTATTCAATAATTTACTCTCGGACTGCGTGTTTCTGAAAGTAACCAAATATTGGACTGCTAAATCGTCGGAATATCCGATTGAGTACCATCGCCATTAAATTTTGTTAGGGTATTTCAGTCATAATAGCTGCTACACGCCACAGTCACAGGGTCACGCGGGCATGAGAAAATGCGCGCGCATTCTTAGTGAACACGTGACGCTGACTGTCAACCAATGCCCAAGTTGGCCGTCGCGTACCACGCTTATGCGAACCACATGGATTGATTGCTGATACGATTACCAAATAAGTATTTAAAAAAATATATATATTCAATAATTTACTCTCGGACTGCGTGTTTCTGAAAGTAGATGATCATCAAATCCTACAAGTCGAATGTAGGCCATTAACTTGTTGTATAGTGTTAATAGTTTGGGAACTGAGGAATGTTTTCACAGCAGACGGGTCTGTGGAGCTGATTATTTATGCAACAAATACATGTGTTATTCAATGCTGGTTTCATGCTGGTCTACCTTTACGACGTTGTCCCAGTGTTATCACAACATCTACAACAAAGTGGTCTGTGAAACTTAAAGGGACTCAATCAGGCTAAAATCATGAAAAATAGGTGATTTCATTTTTGCTTCTTAATATGACCATATGATGTACACATGTCCATAGACTAGAACTGCAAAAGTTTTTAAATTTTTGTGCTGCGGTCCGCGATAAGCAGTGAAGATATAGCCATGGCAGTGGATAATATTGATGGACCAACCCCGTATCTCAGACATGAGAACGACGTTTCTCATAATTAGTGGTAATAATATATGATGAGCCACGTACATGTATAAATTGAGTTGAGTTTACGAGCATAGCTTTTCACAGAAGGCTTTTCTTGTATCGTTCAGCTTATTTTGATGGCCATTACACCCCCCCCCCCCCCAGTGGAAATCTATGAATGAAAGTCGGAATAGTTTATTGGAGCATGTTTAACCATTTCAGGCATACAGGCTTGATAGTTATCCTATGGATAATATAATATCATAATATTTATTACACGAATCATATTCGTATTGCTGACACAAATCATTGTCATATGGATAGTTCAACGACAGGGCTGATAGACAGGCGTACTCATACTCTGATTGGTCAATAAGTTTTTTTTAAATAAAAATAGTTATTGGCGGAAAATATATATTTGTTTTGATTTTAATTTTACATGGCCCATTGCTTTAAATATCAACTTCAGTCTGATGCAAAAAAATAACTCTCAATAATGTTCAGAACCGCAGGGTTCTTGTTTGTAGATATTTTTGGTGAAGCATATTTTTAATATTTTCAGCATACATGTATGTTTAACAATTACTCGATTTTTTTTAAATGAGGGAGGGGGGTTTGAAAATGCCCCTGGCGCTACAAATACAAGGTAGTTCCGCTCCCGATATGGATTAGTATACCTTTGTGTAGCTCTGTACCAAATTTTGTGCTTATCACATTATGAACAATTTTACCTAATTTAGGGCTTTTATAATAATTTACATAATAATTTGTCAAAAAAGAATGAGTGAACCCCTAAAGCGAAATGTACCCTCTCTTGATTTGTTTTATTAAACTACAAACATCAATAATAAACAGTTGTGTAGACGTATTTGGTGAAAAACAAAATTAGACTACCAATTACTTGATTTAAAAAAATAAATAAGGGTGGTTGAAAATGCCCCGAAAAAAGCTCTTACGCTACAGCAGCACGGTGGTGTCCCTTCCATTATGGATCAGTATACTCTGGATTATTTCTGTATCATTTTTTGTGATTTCAGCACAATGTGAACGATTCTCCCAAATTTGGTGAAAAACAATTGACTACTAATTACTTTGATTTTTTTTTTAAAGAAAGGGGGTGAAAATGCCCCCAAAAAAGCCTTTAAACTACGCCTGCTCATTAAATTTTTTATATATTTTAATGTATTTTCAGATAATTAGTTGAAAATAACGGAATATAAGCCGATAGACTCTGATAAAAATTCATATGAATGAATAAATAATAATAATAATTGATATGGTAAATCATTTTTGGGGGGAAATTTGGGGTTATTTTGGCAAAAAAATGTTTGTATTTCTTTTTTTTATTTATTGTACGAAGCCCATAAGTTTTAAATACTGGTATTATTAAAACAAACAAAAATAATCATTCTTTACATGTGTCCTTTGTCGTTTAGGTCCAGCTCGTCATAAATGACTTGATTGATCCCCCCCCCCCCCCCCTGTCATTAATGCCCTATAACTTTCTTATACATGTAGCTACAGATGCACACCCGGGCTTAAAATGATCCCAAGATGCCACTCTTTCATCACTGTTTTGGTGACACTGGCTCCCAGCCTATTGTGTTTATTGCAACGTATTATTGTGGTAGAAATATAATAACCTCGGGTGTTTATAGGTGAGTGATCTATTTTAGGTTTTGATTAAACTATGTTATATTGCTTGCATACCTTTATTAATGTACACTCAATTACAGTTTATGCGGGTGGCACCTGTTGTTTACCACCCCACGGGATTGATAACTTTTTATGTCATGTTTAGTCTTCAATATCTAAGCAAAAACTCAACTAAATTGAAACAATATTAATATAAAATATCCCTTAAAGGTTTAAATTAATATGTTTCTTTAAATTCGATTTTAATGATCTCACTTGTTGAAGACAGTAACGTTTCAGTTCCACTGGTAGCACTTCCTAATATAACGGGGTCAACTAATTTTTTAAAATGTGTTGCAATTTTCTGTGTTATTATTGTTATCTGAAATTTATCCAACAGTAGGGAAATTAATGAAAGTAAGTATTTTACTGCACATGTGAGCGTAACTGTGAAGGGATAAATAAAGTTTTTATCAGGCAATGTAAATCTAGAAATTTATCTTTTTAAATGTTTGCATATTTTAATGTTTGCACTGTTTTAATAGTAATCTATCATTCATTCAGACAAAAATCAGCTGTAAAAGAACTATCTGACCCAATGGAGTGTTGTGAAGAATTGGGTATTGTAGAAGCAGAACATGTAAGACTATATTTATTAAACATATTAGTGTAGCAATGAATATTATAATACGACCCTGGCTTGTGTCTGCTGCAAGAGATACTTGAACCTTGCATCGTAAGACACATTAGAGGCGATTTAGATTTAAATAACATTCTGACAGATCGTCAGCATGATTTGACATCTCGTATTTTTTGCGAGACTCAATTAATAACTGTAGTAGACGACTTACTAGCAGCTGAGGACGTTCACTGTATTGATATGGCTATACTGGATTTTCCGAAAGCCTTCGATATGGTGCCCCATAAACGTTTGATGCACAAGCTGCAACACTATGATATTTTTGGTAACACCCACACTGTGTCGTTTTATCAACTTATAGATAGAACGCCCTCTTGTCTTTAAAGGGTAGTGTGTTTTGCTTGACTATCAACTTAGTAGACAAGATCGCCGGTGCCGTGTTACCTAACACCTCGACAGTCTTGATCTGCAAAAATACTTCTTATAAATGTGACTTGAACTTCTTGAAGAAATATGTAACTGATTGATTTAATATATTTATTAATTAAATATTTTTCCCTAGTCCGTATTTCTGCTTCTTTATTTCATGTTACCCCGGTTTTTTGGCAGCCAATGGATTATTTTTATTATGACAGATTGATTGAAATCATGCTTATGGGTTTTTTGGCAGCTATTTTGAATTAGAATTTCAGACTTCAGACTTTAGATTTTGGACTTCAGACTTCAAATTTCAGGGTTAGAAGTCCCCACTGCGATTTTGTACTTTTATATAGATATTTATATATTTGTTTGTGAAATTCAAACATATTCAGAGGGCCCGGTAAACACATTGACTTGTCTCTCTGTTCGCTGAATGTTGTATCACTGTCTGCGACGCTGGCCCAATATTAAAACAACATTGGATCGACGTTTCGTGTTTGCTGGAATTACAACTGTTATTTTAATTTTGTAATGTAGCACTTAAAAGATTTCTACTTGCGCCAGTATGATATTTGTGCACTTGCGCGAGTACTCAAGCATTTGCGCATGTATCAAATACTTGCATACTTGCGCAAGTACTTGCGCACTTACACACTTACGCGCATGTACTTGTGCACTCACGCAATTGTGCAAGTACTTGCCTTAATACTTGAGCACTTACGCACTTGCGCAAATACTTGCGCAAGTACTTGCACAAGTATTTGCGGACCTTAACACTTGTGCACTGGGCTTTTGTACTTTTGAATAGACAAATATTTGTTTGTCAAATGGAAGCACATTAAGTGTGTCCAGTAAACACATTGACTTGACTCTCTGTTGGTTTAATGCTGTATCACTGACTGCGACGCAGGCCCAATATTAAAACAATATTGTGTCGGCGTTTTGTGTTTGATGGAATTACAACCTTTATTATGATTAGCAATTTTAAGTAGCAATTCAAAGGTTACTACTGTTTATAGTAAATACTCAAGGCTCATTCAATGGTGGCCATCCGTCTGCAAGACTGGCCCTGCATTGAAACAGCATAAGGAAAATGCAATTTAATTATCAAATCTAGCATTTAAAGGGTTAATAGGGCGACCCAGCATGGACACACTGCCCGCATTTCAGCCTGAGTCTATTCTTAACTGAACTGGCATCGATCCACATAGTGATCTAGAAAATCCTGAATAAATCCGGATAACAGCTGTCAATTCTTCAATACATAAGGATCATTGTGCCAAGGTTTGAAAAAACCAAGGAGAAATAGTCCATCAAAATTTGACTCTGATCCACATAGTGATCCAGAAAATCCTGAATAAATCCAGAAGAAAACTCACATTCTTCACAAAGATTTAGTATTACAGCTTGACTATCCGAATGACATTGTGTTGAAAGTTGATTGCATAAAAACTCAAGGAGAAATAGCACTCCGATTTTTGGACATAAAAACGAGAAAGAACCTAACAAAACTCAATATGTTTGGGCATAGCCCACACATAGTAATCAATCATATTTTTATTGCTGCATATAAAACGTTGTATCCCCATTCAATCAAGTGATTATGATAAACGTTATCCTAATCTTCTGACAAAAGAATGAGATCTGGCCCTATGTAAAATGCGTTTATTATAACACCTGTTTATGGGCAAAAAGCTTGTATTATACATACTGCAGAAATGTGCACAGTACATGTACGTGATGGTATCAAACTCTCTTTGTTTATTGTTGGGACAGTATCTCAGATTGTGGATTAACATGAACTCAGTGCAGGCCCAACATTCAGAAAACATTGGGTCGCAGTAGACCTATTGTGTTTACGCTGTAGGATTGACAAAGTTTGATTGATGTATGTAAAATCAGCATTGACCATAACATAGTTTAGAATGTGTTTTTGAGTTATATAATACAACCATACTAGGATAGTCAGTACACATGATACATGTACAGATGTAGGCCTATATCTCACCACACAATACTGACAGGAGGACATACTGTCACGCTTAAATATCCACGGGATGTCAAGCTGGACAAAAAATATAGCATTTTAGATGTAGTCAAATGCCTCCCTGGTCCATCCATCCTCTCTTAAAAGAAGATGTTAATTTCATAAAAATACTCACGTGCTTGGGCCATGTGTATTCATTGGCCTGACCATGTGGTTTAGAATGTCAAGGATTATTGTTAGGTATTGTCATATTGGCCAGATACAAAATCAGGTCAAATTCATTAATATTCCTACAGAACGCATTCTACAGTGTACATAGTTGATCTGATGAATGAAAATGTCTCTGTGTGTGCCGCGTGTTTAGTATAGCATGGGCAAAGCAGTGTGGTTGGTAATTTCTACCAGGTACTATAACATGGAATATGACTGCTTTATCGCCCCCCGACCATTTGAAAAATTACCGTTTGTCACTTTGTCCCGGTGTCCGCTGTGGTGTAAACACATATGCTCGTAGGTATTAGACAGGGATATATCCTAACCAATCTAATAAACATGTCTGTCAAACTTTTCTCAACAGTTTCTATTGTATTTTTTCCGTAGACTTTAAATCTGCCAGATACCATTCGAGATTTTTCATATTTAATTAGCTAATTTGCATATTTCCAAAATGGCCGCCACAAAAAGTAATCATCTATCAATACAGTCCCTGCAATCCTAGAAATGTGTTGTTTAGCTCTAAATTTAGGTTTTGAGATCCCATAATGCAATTTTGACGACAATATTATTTTTGGGGTCTTTGGCAGGTCATAGGTCACGTGACCATTGAAATACAATATCCACAATTACGTTTAAGCAGAAAGTGAACAACTTGACTTTTTTGAGATAAAATGATGATTTGAATGCCTGAAAATATGTATTTAATTTCACAAGACTATATTTATTAATACAAGATGGCCGCCATAATTCAAAATGGCCGTCAGCCGAACCTAAAATCTAGATATCTTAGCCTCTAGATATCATATATAAGCGATCTTAGTGTCTAGGTTAGGTTTTTTGGGATCAAGGAATACAATGCCAGGCATCATTATACTGTCAAATGATTATTTAGAGATTTCTGATGTCTTTTTGATCTCTATGGTTTGATATTTTGGCAAAATTGTGTTATATCATAGTTATATTTGAAGTTACTGCCTCCCAGAATGAGGTTATCATCCGCACTCTGTTCTAAATTCACATACTAACATAATATAAAGTTAAACTATACATTACGTGGTGTATGACAGCGATAAAAGAGGTAAATAGACACCATTTACAGTATAATACGGCACTGTTTTTTGTAGAGTATGTGGAACAACTACCCAGGGGGTAAACATCATATTTTCTAGAAAACTGACACGGCGTGTTGTAACAGTTTGAGCACCTGACATGATATCTACATATAGTTAGGATGACAACCTAGGTGTGCAACCTTGCAAATCGATTACTGGAAATTCGCAGGAAGCCAATAATGGCGGCCATTACCGAAAAACCTAAATTTTTCAATATCTCGGTCAATATTTAAGATAACTTGCTTTTAACGTTGTTTAAACCTATGTTTTTAGGGTCAGGGATCAAAATAAAGCCAACCCTGAAGTGATTTTGTGTCTTCTTAACAAAGTAGTACACAAAGCTATGCATTGATAGTGTGAAATTAATGTTTTGCGCTAGATATTATTAATCACGTTTGATAAGAACACATTTGGTGTGATAACAATGGTAAGTTTATTGAATTTAAACTAACATAGGTATAAATCCTTGTAGTGTTACATCACTTGTTGCAATAATCACTTCAAAACATAATTAGCTTAAAAGTTACACGAAACAAAAATTAAGAGCGCTGAAAATAATACTGTTTGCAGGAAGCAACATGCACACAGCTATATCGATTAGAAGATTATTGAAAGTGCGTGTGCTTAAAAGAATACTAAAAAAGTGTATGATGAAGTTATGCTATATAATTATAAGGATTTGTTATGTTGTGCAAAGCTGCATTTGCTTGGGGATCCCCGACAGTCACATCATAGGGCCTACATAGCAGGTATTTCCCTTTTCTCAGACTAGCAGTTCTTGTTGCAACCCTTCTTGCAGGGATGAAATTTTGTGAATCATATGTAGTGGCGACGGTGGGTTTGTACATGTAGATTGAACAGGAATCAGCTTGCCATTTTCTACAGCCCATCCATAGTCCTAAGGCTTGAGGATGGCATGGCTGCATGCTTTATATGCTGTTCGAAAGCATTTTCATTGGGTGGCAGCAACTTCAGCAGTGTTGACTTATTAAAGGGACATGCCCACGCTAAAATCATAAAAAAATCGGTGATTTTATTTTGGCTTCTTAATATGACCATATGATGTAAACGTGTCCATAGACTAGAACTGCAAAAGTTTTTTTTAATTTTTCTGCTGCGCATTCACCAGCTAGGCTAGATATAGAGACAAAATTCCCGTATTTCCTATTTTTTACATGGTTGTCAAAAAATAGAAATCAGGAATGTCGTCTCTATATCTAGCCTAATAGATAAATGCGCAGCACAAAAATTAAAAAAAATTGCAGCTCTAGTCTATGGACATGTTTACATCATATGGTCATATTAAGAAGCCAAAATAAAATCACCGATTTTTTAAATGATTTTAGCGTGGGCATGTACCTCTAATATCATTTAGGAACGTGTTGTCTCTGAGCGTATTTATATCACAGCCCTCGAAGTTGTCACTCTTGTTGAAAAATGAGTTCACAAGAAGCTGCTGTGCCTGATCACACACATCAATTCAGCCAACTTTACATGCCAGTAAAGAATGGATAGCCGATGTTATCTCGTCCGCTGATAATTGCAATGTATGTGACCGTAATTAGTACACTCTGTTTTATCCGTCACATAAGTAAAATTTAGTTGAACAAATGGGAGAATCACTTCGTTTTTCCTGGTACCATGTCTGACATTGAAAAGCAGGAAAGCGAGTCTTGTTGGAAAAACTCTTGAAAACCTCTTGTATCGCTCCCTGCTAGCTATTTTGCTATGTTCCGCAGAGCTTCTGGTTTGGATGTGAAAGAAATGGTGTCCACAGCTGCCACTACTTTGAGTATCATAATTATAGGAAGCTCTTGTCACAGACTCAGAACCGGAAACCAAAATAGTATATAAGCGAAATTGATTCGTCTGACAAGAGTGATGACATTTCTACTCTTCTGCAAATAACACAAAAATAGTAAGTGGCGGGGACATTAACATTAATAACTTTATTAATGATCATGAATGTAGCAATATGCCTCCATCATTGTTCACAGAAAACAGAAATAGCATGATAGCTGATGCTGCCATGGTGCTCACATTGAAATAACGGTAGATGTGTATGATAAGGCAAAGTAGCTTCTTGTGAACACACAATCCAACTTCGAAGGCTGTTCTATAGCTATATATACTCAGATAAATCAAGTGTATAATAACAAATCAGCACTGCTGAAATTGCTGCCACCCTCTTGCTTTCGAACAGCATCTAAAGCGTGCAGCATTGGCAACAGCACATAAAAAGTCAGCTTACATCGCCAAGCTTATCTGCAAGCCTGAGGACTATGGACGGATTTTATAAAATGATAAACTGATCCCAGGAAAATCTACAAACCCACCAAGGTCACCACATATGACACACAAAATTTCACGTGGCTGCAAGAAGGGTTGCAACAAAAACTGCTCGAGTGAGAAAATAAAAATCCCCTGATATGAAGAATGTGACTGTCAGGGATATTTAAGCAAAGGTAGCCGTGTACAATACATTGAGACCTTAATTGAATTGAATTTAATTGAATAACACAATTGTCTTTCATACACTAAAAAGCCAAAAAACCAAATTCAATGGTCCTCTAACATGTCTAATATATAGCTTATCCCTGCAAATAGTGGTTATTTTGACAGTATTATATTCAGTGTTATTTAATTTTGTTGTGTGCAACTTCAGGCTGACTACTAGTAGTCGTAGAAGACCGGTAATTCTTAACGTTGCTCGGCCCTATTTGTCATTTAGGTGATATTGTAGTACGATAAAAACAATGCAGTCCATTGATGTTCATCGATGACCGATGTACAGATGATGAAGTGAGGGTGGGTTGATAGGGCATGGTGGGTTACTTCCCGATGTTCTGGGCATGTCTAGGGGATTTACCCTCAGACATGCCCAGACGATCGATTTAATGCTGAAACACCGAGGCCTTTAGCACAGCTTCGCTATCCTCCGGTCGGATAGGTCTCAGAGTCACAATAGTTGAGGGAACTCCAGTATCCATTCATCCCACGTGAGAGACCTAATGTCAAACACTATTGTCTGTAGCTTAAAGCTCCAGCATGGCCAACATCAGTGCCTGCACTGATGCGGGATCTGCATTGGCACCACTATTGAGTAGAGGAAACAGGCTACATGGCTGGCAATCCACCACATTATTATAGCCAGTCACGTGTAGGCTGCAGCTTCCCTTGGATATTCGCTTTAGTCTAGTGCTTCTGTACCATGCGGTGCAACATGCAACAGACGGGACAGATCCCTAATGACCCTCCCCAGGTGGGTGCGAAAAGTACTACTACTAGCAACCATCCCAGTACCCCTTAGACTGACTATGTTATGAAGTGATTATAATACCAAATGCTACATCACTGCAAAGGGTAATACTTATTTTATATCAAGTTTATGATCAATAAACATTATCATTGTTATGACATCGAATACTCATGATGCTTTCTTATCAAAAGTGATTATTAATATCTAGTGCGAAACATTATTTCCAACACATAAAAGAAGTGTTGTTTGTACTGGTATACATATTTACAAGACTTAACATCACTTCGGGAGTGGTTTTAAATTGATCTTTGACTTTAAAAGCAAATTATCTTAAATATTGACCGAGATCTTGACAAATTAAGGGTTTTTTATAATGGCCGCCATTATTGGCTTCCTGCGAATTTCTAGTAATCGATTTGCGAGGTTGTGCACCTAGGTTGTGATCCTAAATATATGTAGATATCATGTCAGGTGAAGAAGCTTTTACAACACGCCGTGTCAGTTTTCGAGAAAATATGATGTTCACCCTCTGGGTAGTAGTTCTACATACTCTACAAAATAACAGTGCCGTATTATAATGTAAATGATATGTCTATTTACCTCTTTTATCGCTGTCATACACCACGTAATGTATATGGTTTAAATTTATGCTATGTCAGCATGTGAATTCAGAACAGTGTGCGGATAATAACCTCATTCTGGGAGGAAGTAAATTCAAATATACCTATGATATAATACAATTTTGCCAAAATATCGAACTTTAGAGATCAAAAAGACATCAAAAACCTCTAAATAATCATTTGACAGTATAATGACGTCTGGCATTGTACTCCTTGATCCAAAAAACCCTAATCTAGACACTAAGATCGCTTAAATATGATATCTAGAAGCTAAGATATCTAGATTTTAGGTTCGGCTGGCGGCCATTTTGAATTATGGCGGCCATCTTGTATTAATCAATATAGTCTCGGTATGAGATGCAACTCTCTGAAATTAAATATATATTATCAGGCATTTAAATCATCATTTTATCCAAAAAAAGTCAAGTTGTGCACTTTTTGCTAAAACGTAAATGTGGGATATTGTATTTCAATAGTCACGTGACCTATGACCTCCCAATGACCCCACAAATAATACTGTCGTCAAAATTGCATTATGGGATCTCAAAACCCAAATTTATAGCTAAGCAACACATTTGTAGGATTGCCGGACTGTATTGATAGACGATTACTTTTTTTTGGCGGTCATTTTGGAAATATGCAAATTAGCCAATTAAATATGCAAAATCTCGATTGGTATCTGGCAGATTTGAAATCTACGGGAAAAAATACAATAGAAACCGTTGAGAAAAGTTTGACAGACATGTTTATTAGATTGGTTAGAATATATCCCTGTCTATATATACCCATTACCTTCCCCGACCAATAGTTCGGTTAACCCTCTGCTTCCTCATACTTCACATAGCCATCAGATAACACCAGGGGATTTTTGGTGACATTTTAATTCCTATATTATCAACCCTTTAATTACTAGGGCCACTAACAAGGAAATACTCAGGAAAAAGTTTACAGCAGATTTTCTTTTTATTTGGCAAATATGGACAGCAATGTCAGTCATGAACCTGATTAACTTTTGGGAGCAAACAATTTTTACATGGCTGTATAGCGGCCATTTTGAATTTGAGTAGTTTTGTAATTTTTACGCAACTCAAAAGCAAAGCAAAATAGCTGGACAATGCATATAGAGCAAAATGTAAGGACTCCCACAAGGATAACCCATGATAAATTTTACAGAAATAAAATCCAAAATAGCCGACTGACGGTCATTTTTAATTGTTTTTTCTATTATCGCAGAAATGTTGCATAATAGCTGAAGCGGTAATATAAAATAAACCTTGAGAAAATTTGCTGATCTATATTAAATTTGAAATGGCCGACTGGTTATATTGGAGGGCTGCTTTCGTGTTTGTTTCCGAACAACTCTTTCTAGTTTACTTTCACATGCCCAATATTTGGCAAACTGGTAGATGGCTAGGCCATTAATATAAAAAAATGTGAGGTTTCGGGGGAAGATGCACCCTAATTTTTTTAACTAGATCGAATTCAAAGTGGCCGTTGATCAGCCATTATTCGCCTCGATAGGCCTGATATTGGGTAAACCATGCCAGATAGCTAGACCATTACTTCGATACTGATCAAGATCATTAATTTCAATGAAGATTTGCAATCTCTGACTGACTGTCTAGCTCTTATCTTACTCTTAGACTGAGCGTCTTAGACCTAATTGTCCTGCGTCTTGATTTTTGACCTAGCCTAAGAGTACATTAAATAACACAAAATCGCTTCAATCAAATTCTAATTCGGAACGGGAGTGCCTGGACTTATGTAGTCTTGTTAAAATAATTATTGTCTTCTTTTGCTTTCAGGACAAGCGCATGAAACAGATAAACGAACTGTTTGTCCAGATAGATGAAAGAAGACAGGTTTTTTTTTTATTATTATGATATACCGTACTAATAATAAATTTAGATGTAGTAATGGAGTGTTTCCAAGTCTATGATAAAAAACAGGGTATTATTGCCACTGGCGAACCGTTGTTCAAGCGATAATGCTCGTCAAACTTTCTATGTATTAGTAAAAACACTATTAGTCTTATATCCTTCTTGAAATTTCTGGTACATCGCCGAATATGTTGTCCAAAAGGACATTCATCCTTGTCAGAAAATTACTATGAATTACTGGCAAAATGCGTAAATACTTAGAAAAATACATACACAGATCTGTGTTGTAGTAATCACATGTTGTGTGTTGTGTTGAATATATACACAGACTTCATTCATTGTAATTATGTAAATTTGTTTGCCAGTGTTCATTGTAATTTCTGACAAAGATAACAGAATCAACATCAAGTAACATCAACCATTCGCTAGGCATTTGCATACGAACCAAATATTGTCTCATTGAAATAATAATGATAAATTTACTTTTATTCGTACAGAGTAAATTAAAATGTACACAAATTTGAATGTTTACATAGATGGTAACATAATAGTTATGTATTCAATGACGTATTCAATTATAGACTTATGAAGGTATATAGAACATAAATATATGGAAATGCCAGGAAATAAGAAAGAAGATATTTTTATCATCGTCGAGTAACGAATTCACACCGAATGCAAAAATGGCCGGCACGCATGATTCACCGACCAAGGAGACATTGTCCCCCGAAAACCCAGAAGAGTTTTCTCGAAGCGATATTTACAGTGTGTTGACGGATATACGTGTGGACCAGGCTAAAACCAGGCAGGATTTACAAGGAGTCAAAAAAGAAATGAAAAAGCAAATGAAAGACATTAAAAATGATTTGATAATGGAAATTGCTGGAGTTCGGGCACAGGTAGAAACGGTTGAAAATCGGGTGAAGGACCAGGACGTAAAATATAAACAGTTGATTGCATACATGACACTCCGCATTACAACAGTCGAACGCAAAACCAGCATACCAACTCGACGTGATCCTTACAGACCAGCAGTGACTGTCATTGCCATAGTAAGAATAACAAGAAAATACCTCAGTGAAAGCTAAAGCTCTAGTACGACGAGGCCTGGAGTTACCGAGTGTGAATGTTGTGCGCGCTGTTCGTACACCTTGGAGAAACAACAAGCCTGGAATTATTAAAATAGAGCAGTAGTCAGTAGAGGAGAAAATACGAGTATTTAAAGGAAAGAAGATGCTGGAAACAAAACAGGGTTATAAGAAGGTTTTTATCAGAGGAGGGAAATCTCATGAACGTTTGATTCAAAATAATCTTCAGAAGGTGTTAGCTTGTACATGTACATATATTTCGCCATATATGTAGCTGGTGATTTCAACTCTCGGATTGGGAAATCACAGGATGTAATAGCACATATTGATGAATTACCACCACATACTGTAATAGACGAAAAAACTAATCACATTTTCTAGATTTTTTAAAAATACACTATTTTGCGTTCTGAATGGGCGAGTAACCCCGTAATATTATTATTTCACTTATATCAGTGGAAGAGGTGAATCTGTTGTAGATTATATTCTTGTTCCGCAGGTATGTTTAGATAAATGTCACAAGTTTAATGTGCTTACTGTAAGTGAATTGATTGAGCTATGTAATGTGCAATCGTTACTTGGCAGCAAGTGTAAAGCTCCAGATCATTCTATATTGTCATTGTCATTTACAATCTCTTATTTACCCAATGTCACGAAAGACGGGTGTGTTGACATAAATGATAAAAATGAATCTGTGAGGAAAGAAAAAGTAATAAAATACGTAGTAGACCCAGATGTGGACTACCAAATTTTCCCAAGGATTTCCAAGAAAATAATATTTGGAGAAATGCTTTAAACGAAATTATACATGGCATAGAGCAATGTAAGACTACACATTCTATTCAAAGTGATATTGACAATGTCTATGATGAATTGTGTATTACTATTGAGAACGAAATGAAAATGTATTTGAAACCAGTTCTGTATCTGGTAAAATAATACCTGGTAAACATCACAAGCCGTATTGGGATGATGAACTTATGATGAATTATAGAAAAAGTCTGCTGAAAAGGGGACAACTTTTAGAAAGTTTAAGGGTGCATATTATGTCAAGAATCACCTTAAAAATGAATATAACATAAGTTTCAAATATTTTGATAAAAAGAACGTACATATCGGAGAAGTAAAATTCTGGATATAGAGAGTATGAATTGTACAGACCGTGGGGAGCTTTGGCAAAATAATAATTAATATTAAAATGTAATAATATACCGAACACTGTTTATAAAGATTGTTTGATATGTGATGATGAAGAGTATGTTTTGGGTAAATGGAGAAATGACTTTGAATCACTGTACAACCCTCCACTGAGTTCGATAATGAATTTGAGAATACCTTTAGACAGACTATCACTGCACAAGTCAAATTGATGGAAGAAAATATGAGCACAGAAAATGACTCTAATATATTTTTAAATGACAGAATTAGTTATAATGATGTGGAAAAGGTTATTTCTAAACTTAAAAATAATAAGGAGTGTGGAATAGATAATATTTCAAACGAGGTTCTGAAAAATAAGGATATAAGTATGTGTCTCTGGAGCCTTTTTTCCAAATATTTTGAATTTTCATGTACCCCGATTAGTTGGTCTAAGGCCATTATAAGCCATATACCTAAGAGTGACAAATATGTACCTCTTAATTATAGGGCATCAGTCTACTTTGCTGTATATCAAAGTTATATTCATCTTTACTCAATAATAGACTAAGCTCTTATTTTCCTACGTTGAAATTAATTCTCTGATTTCCAAGACGGTTTTAGGAAAAAACGATCTTGTGAAGACCATGCATATGTATTTTCCACAGTTCACAGAAACAGTGTTTTATCAGGTAAATCAACATATGTATTATTCATAGACTTTATGAAGGCCTTCGACTGGATACCAAAGGATTTGTTATTGTATAAATTACTTTCCTAGAATGTTGATGGTAATTTCTATAAAATGCGATTAAATATATCTTTTCAACAGTTCTCAGAAACAGAGTTTTATCAGGTTAATCAACATATGTATCTTTCATAGACTTTATGAAGGCCTTCGACTGGATACCAAGAGATTTGTTATTGTATAAAATACTTTCCTATAATGTTGATGGTAATTTCTATAATGTGATTAAATCTATGTACAGTAATACTACTTCATCTCTTAAACTAAATAATATATTTACAAAATGGTTTGATACAACCACAGGTGTCAGGCAAGGAGATACTTTATCACCTATCTTATCTAACATCTTCCTGAATGAATTGATCACAGATTTATAAAAGTGTTCTTGTATCGAGACAGACGATTTTTCGCTGTCTGTTCTATGCTATGCTGACGATATTGTGATACTTTGCGACAGTTAAGAAAAAATACAATTAATGTTAAATCATGTAGCTGACTGGTGTTCGAAGTGGTGTTTGAAAGTAAATAAAAATATAAGCAAAGTTATGCATGTTCGCCCTATACGTCTGGTACATACAGAAAAAGACTTTGTACTGGGAAATGAGCTGTTGGATGTTGTTATTGATTATAAGTATCTTGGGTTTTATTTTGATGAATTTATGGATTCAAATGAAGTTATAAATATCTTATCCGATGCAGCAGGTAGGATGCAGTAATATCAAAATTTAAATCTTTAAGAGACGCAGGTTTTTATACATTTGACAGCTTTGTGGTTCTGATCAGTGATTATTTTTTTCCGGAATATGGGTGTAAAGTTCACAACTCCACGGAACCTCTCCCCACAAAAGACAACTACTAGCGCCGATTCATAATCTTTATTTTCATTCCATATCCAAGCAAAGTTCGTCAGGGTGTCGTCATGATCATTGTGTTTAACATTCATACAGTGCAGTGTTACATTCATACAGTGATTAACTCTCCAACTCTATCCATTGCTGTTTCTTGAACGAGTGACGTTTCCAGAACCGCCCGCTCGCTATCGTACTTCTGCATTCGAACAACAACTTCAACCAATCAACTCACACCACCAGTGGACCGAGAGCCAATGTTGTTCCAACATTGGCTCAAGGCCTTCCAGTCCGAGTGACAGCCTGACAGCGGTTGATCAGTCACCAGCGAGAGCCAACACTGCGCTGTCATTGGCACAATTTCCAACAGCCCAGGTCACACTGTCACGCAAGAGCCCCCAACAGCAATCTCATAAGGAGACAAAAAGTGGAACTCTTATAATATAATAAACTGTTAAACAGAAGGCAATGAACATCAAATCCGCGAGGACAACTAATTCATCCAGACGGAAGTAACACCTCAACCAATTAATGAGGAAATAAGCAAACTCAGCAAACAACTCTAAACATGATGTGATAAGTTTTTAACCAGGCTGTTTAATTAATTAACACATCTTACAATAATCAAACAATTATTAAAGCCAATGGTTAAATACGGTGAACATGTTTAACAATAATTGTAGCAAATAATTGACATGATATAGGTAAACACTATTTTAGACACCAGGTCTAACCAATTTAAAGCAAAGACGCATAACAGGTTTAATCATGCGGCCGTAACGGGAGCGAAGAAGAAAATTGCCTTCAGCAGGAACCCGTGGAACTTCGGGGATGGAAGGCAACTTAGAAGTGACAGGGTCCACACTCAGAGAAGGTGGAGCGGTCACAGCTTCTAACTGTAGGAGTCACTGAATCGACTGAGTATAAATTCCTTTCTTAGTTCTTACTTCAACGGAACGCACATGTCCATCTTTACTTGGGTAAACTCGTTCAACCAGACCTAAAGGCCACAAGGCGCAAGAAGACCCCTCTTCACGCAGAAGGAGCATAGATCCTACTGCGAGGGGAGAGGTCTCTCCCCCCGTCCGACCTGCACCCATAGGCAAACTACATAAATACTCAGTACGCCAAAGCTCCCAAAAGTAGTCCATTAATTCATTTTTAACAAGGAGCCCCTTTTGTAGGGATACTGTATCTGTGATAGGGCTAAGAACCTCAGGTTGTGGTATCAAGAAGTGGGTAGGAGTAATGACATATGGATAATCCGGTTTATCCCCCACAAAGGTCAATGGACAAGAATTAACACAAAACTCGACTTCACATCTATAGCGTGGTTTGTAATTGAACACGGGTCAATTCGCGAGTACCCAAAGACTTACGTAATGCCAATTTTAAAATGTATTTCTTTGAATTTCTGCGTCTGTACAATACAATGGAACAGCGTGATCTAGACCAGAAACAGAAGACAGAGCACTAGGCTGGATATTATCTGTCGGTAAAAGAGGTGGAGGAGGGGCCTTAACTGCAGTATCTTGTCTTAAGCACAATTACTACGTATTTTATAAACCCATCCGCGCACACCAACAATCCAAAATATAGTTTGCAAGGCTGTAATCAGGGTTGCCAACCCTGCATGCTGAGGTCGTATATGTTCTTGACGGATGAACAACGCAACCACTCTTGACAGCGGCAAAATGATAGGACGTTTTTCCTCGTAATCTAACAATGCAAAATGTAGACGTCCGCCTACTCGTAAGAGAACTCGAGGTCCTAAAAACGGCTTTAACTGTACAATGCTAGATTTAGGGGTATACGCCGTCCGTGTCGCATACAAGCCAACTGATTACCATAGCACTGTTCTTGTAAATACAGAAAAGGGCAAAATTCCGCTTCCTGTAACAACACTGACACTGTGATATCTCTATGAAAAGGCGTGTCGTGTGTAACATACTCACATCCCCCCTTGAGAATACGGGTAAAACGCAATATATAGCAAAGTATTCTCAAAATCTTTCCGTTCAGGAGAAATTCAAATGCCGTCTTTATGAACTCTGCTAAACGATCTTGCCAAACGATGCAAGTAATTCAAGGCGTGAGAGGCTTTTAAAATTAAGCGATGCAACCCGTGCTTTAGACATCACAAGTGACGACTGGCGTAAGCCCGATGATTGTTGAAGAACTATATATGCACCGACTATGACACAATCGCACATTCACACCACTAGGTGACGTGTTGCTCCGGTCTGTCGTACAGCCTGGGAAGGGGACGACGGGGAAAAACTCGGAGCATTGACGTTAACGCCACGCGTAGAAACATCCAGTGTCACAGCACTGTGACATAACAAGCGATGATGCTGGCCACCACACGAACCACATTTTTCCTTACAGTAAGACTGAAGATGTCCGGTATTTAAGCAGGCATACCACAATCTATGGCGACAACATTCGTCTCTTCTCCCGTGATATGGCAATTGTAGAAATTTAGAACATTGAGATATGGAATGAGATCCACTGCACAGCACACAATGAACAGGCGCAGTTGGAGCCGCACTGTACAGTGTAGCAGCGGCTGGTCTATGTAACTGCGGGGGTGAGTAAGGGGGGTGGGGGTAAGTTGAGCACGGCTTGTAGATTCATGCGTCCTGCTAGTGTAACAGGAAGCGTGGTCACGTCGTTTAAGTTCTTCTTGTAAACTACTTAAAAGAAAATCCAAGTCACCTTCCTTTCCGACACTGTTGCGTGCCCACTCCAGCCGACATTCCATGGGCAACTTGCCCAGCACCAAGGGCGTAAGCAAAACACCATATTGGCTCCCTTGAACACCAAGCATCTGCAAACTTCTTATACAACTGCCACAAATCAGCTGTAACATTTGGTGAGGGGGGTGATAAATTGTACAATTCCTCCACATGACGGGAAATCAGCACTTGTGGAGCCCCCGAACCGCTCCTTCAATATGGCGATAGCTCCTTCAATAGGCTTTGAGGTCGCCCGTAAACTTAGGCAACTCTAACTTCTGTAATCGCGCCGATGAAACCTCCGACAGAGTTGACTTCAGCAGCGAGTCTCCCGGACTAGGCAAGCTAGTAGTGGGCGGTAGAGATGTCTTCTTAGCTTCCAAAAACTGTAGCGCTCGTACATACACTGGCTGATATTTTTCCAGGAACCCAAAAGCCTCCTCCACTTCTCCAACAAGACTGGAACCCGCCGTCGTGTCCGTAATCTTTCCGGGGTACTGGGATGATTGCTAGTAGTAGTACTTTTTGCCCCCATCTGGGGAGGGTCATTAGGGATCTGTTTCGTCTGTTGGATGCTGTGTACGGCATTGTACGGAAGCACTAGTCTACAGCAATCATCCAAGGGCAGCTGCAGCCTCCTCGTATCTGGCTATAATCTTCGGGCGGATTGCCAGTGGCGTACCCTGGTTCCTCCGCTCAACAGCTGAGCCAATGCAGCACCCGCATCAGTGCCGGCGCTGATGTAGGCTGTGGTAGCCTTAAATAACCGGCAATAGCGTGTTTGACATTAGGTCTCTCACGTGGGATGAATGGAGTTACCCAGAGGGAGTGATCCTTCCTATTGTTACTCTGGGGACTATCCGACCCGAGGATAGCAGAGCTGCGCGAAATGCCAAAGAGTTTCATCATTCAATTGTACAGCGAAACTCAAGTCTCCGGCCGTCTGGGCATGTCTGGGGGTATATCCCCTAGACATGCCCAGAACCCCTTATCGGGCGAGCGAAGGAAAACGCTCTCAATAACCCACCATGCCCTATCACCCCCACCCTCACATCATCATCTGTACATCATTCATCTCATCAATTGACTACAACGTTTTTATCGTATTATAATGTCACTTAAAAGACCTTTTGTGCCGAAAAGTGACGTAAAGCAATGATTTACTACTACTACTACCATAATCTCTCCCTGACACACCTCCAACTCCTCACTATACTTTATATAGTCATCTGTGGCGACTTGAACCTCAGTACATGAGGGAGGGCTCTCTGGGTTGGCCAGTAACAAATCGATCTTACCAGCACTTAGCGTAAGCCATGTCCTTAATGTCGTTCTTCTCTGTAACAGCGCCTTAGAAGGCATGATGCGGGTGATTCACTGTACTGACCACAATAACTCTCACCGCGTATGGTGACACAAACACTGTGTACAACACGCGTCGTTACAGTCTGTCAATAGTAACACTCACCACATACAGTGGCTCAAGCACTGTGCACAACACACGGAACCTATCCCCACAAAAGACAACTAGTAGCGCCGATTTAAATTTTTTATTTTTATCACATATCCAAGCAAAGTTCGTCAGGGTGTTGTCATGATTATTGTGTTTAACATTCATACAGTGCAGTGCTACATTCATACAGTGATTGCCTCTCCAACTCTCTCCCTTGCTGTTTCTTGAACGAGTGACGTTTCCAGAGCCACCCGCTCACTCAGAGCGGGTGACTCTGTTCACTGCCATTCGTACCTCTGCGTTCGAACAACAAATAACAAATTCAACCAATCAACTCACACAACCAGTGGGCCGACATTGGCTCAAGGCCTTCCAGTCTGAATGACAGTGTGACAGCGGTTGATCAGTCACCGGCGAGTGCCAGCACTGCGCTGTGATTGGCACAATATCCAACAATGGGGTTTCACAAAAAACTTGGTTTACAAGGGGAGATAGTTGGAGTCACTAACTAAAGCATATTTGTCAGCACATATGTAGCAAACCAAAATTTGGTGAAGTGTGTAATTTAACAGTTGTGAAAAACCTTCTTCTTACGAAGCAAGAATATGAATGGAGGGATGCTTTACTAAATAAACCAAAATTAGGAACTTACGTCACTTTTAAAACCAATGTTTATATAGAGAAGTATGTTAAAAAGTGAAAAATTATGTAAACGTGAGAGATCTCTATTCGCCCAGTTACGTGTAGATATACTACTTCTTGAAATTGAAACTGGAAAATAACGAGGTATTGTAATTGAGGAGAGACTATGTCAATTTTGTAAATCTTTGGTAGAAGATGAAGTTCACTTTATTGTGTATTTGTCCTTTGTATGCCGCAGAAAGTTTAAAATTGTACACCAGCATCATTGAAAGAAACGAACTTTTCGAACCGATGGAAACTTTTACAAATTCCAGTATATAATGCAACTAAATTCAACAGATGTTCTTCACTTTGTAGATACATCATGGAATATGCGCAAAGAGTTTATGTAAAACTAACGACTGTAATATAAAGATGTATTTTTACAATGTTATTATAATTTGAAATGTGTTATTGTTTTATAAAACTTACTATCTCGCATCACGCTTATTGATTTAAAATTGTTACTCTATTGGAACTGATCTATAAGCCTATGTCGGGGTTGGGTGTGCATTTATTTTTGTTTTAACTCAACGAAGTATTGTAACACAGATCAGTAAAATAAACAAATGCTACAAATACTACTATTATAGACCATTATCATGTTCTCTCATATAGCATAGTTAGTCAGGACTGGGCAAGTTGAACCAACACGATATTTGTACGGTTTCTGTACATATACTACATGTGCATCACATTTCCAAGTCATTTTTTGTTACATATGTAACTTATGCTTTTTCCAATTCTGCCTTCAGGACATAGACAGACACATAGTTTTACAATTCTATTCTCAGTACTCATGTTGGATTTATTACATTTGAGAAACGTATACATGCATTTGACAGTCGGTAGGTTGATCCAATGATGGCTTAATGTTGCCACCATTGGATCAACGTCCGTATTTCACAATTTCTTGTAAATTAGATATACTCGCAAATATTTCCATGAGTTTGATTCCCCCATACCTCGGTAATTTGTTTATATAATAAATTGTAAAAACTTGGAAAAACCTGTTTTTAACCACGTACAAACCGTTTTCATCTTAGAAATGTTCTTGTAAGCATGATACAACTCTGTTTGTGTCTGCCTTACACGCTGACACTCTGTACGCTGGGTAGGGGCCCTGGGGTAGTGGTTAACACCGCTGCCTTTCACGCCAGAGTTCGGGGTTTGTTTCCCGGTCTTTGCAGTTTGAAAGAAACAAAAATGTTTCTTCCCCATCCACTCGTAAAACTCCTGGCCCACTTTAGCCTGTATGTGCACAAAAGTGGCATAAAACCCGATTCATTTCATTTTTACTTTGTACGCTGTTTGCTGCAGATATAACTCATTACATGACTTGTAGAGAAGGTGGCCTGCCCCAGCCCCACCCGCTTTCTATGGAATGCTAGGTATTGTCATTGAGGCAAAACGTGAGCCGTCTTTATGAACTCTGCTAAACGATCTTGCCAAACGATGCAAGTAATTCAAGGCGTGAGAGGCTTTTAAAATTAAGCGATGCAACCCGTGCTTTAGACATCACAAGTGACGACTGGCGTAAGCCCGATGATTGTTGAAGAACTATATATGCACCGACTATGACACAATCGCACATTCACACCACTAGGTGACGTGTTGCTCCGGTCTGTCGTACAGCCTGGGAAGGGGACGACGGGGAAAAACTCGGAGCATTGACGTTAACGCCACGCGTAGAAACATCCAGTGTCACAGCACTGTGACATAACAAGCGATGATGCTGGCCACCACACGAACCACATTTTTCCTTACAGTAAGACTGAAGATGTCCGGTATTTAAGCAGGCATACCACAATCTATGGCGACAACATTCGTCTCTTCTCCCGTGATATGGCAATTGTAGAAATTTAGAACATTGAGATATGGAATGAGATCCACTGCACAGCACACAATGAACAGGCGCAGTTGGAGCCGCACTGTACAGTGTAGCAGCGGCTGGTCTATGTAACTGCGGGGGTGAGTAAGGGGGGTGGGGGTAAGTTGAGCACGGCTTGTAGATTCATGCGTCCTGCTAGTGTAACAGGAAGCGTGGTCACGTCGTTTAAGTTCTTCTTGTAAACTACTTAAAAGAAAATCCAAGTCACCTTCCTTTCCGACACTGTTGCGTGCCCACTCCAGCCGACATTCCATGGGCAACTTGCCCAGCACCAAGGGCGTAAGCAAAACACCATATTGGCTCCCTTGAACACCAAGCATCTGCAAACTTCTTATACAACTGCCACAAATCAGCTGTAACATTTGGTGAGGGGGGTGATAAATTGTACAATTCCTCCACATGACGGGAAATCAGCACTTGTGGAGCCCCCGAACCGCTCCTTCAATATGGCGATAGCTCCTTCAATAGGCTTTGAGGTCGCCCGTAAACTTAGGCAACTCTAACTTCTGTAATCGCGCCGATGAAACCTCCGACAGAGTTGACTTCAGCAGCGAGTCTCCCGGACTAGGCAAGCTAGTAGTGGGCGGTAGAGATGTCTTCTTAGCTTCCAAAAACTGTAGCGCTCGTACATACACTGGCTGATATTTTTCCAGGAACCCAAAAGCCTCCTCCACTTCTCCAACAAGACTGGAACCCGCCGTCGTGTCCGTAATCTTTCCGGGGTACTGGGATGATTGCTAGTAGTAGTACTTTTTGCCCCCATCTGGGGAGGGTCATTAGGGATCTGTTTCGTCTGTTGGATGCTGTGTACGGCATTGTACGGAAGCACTAGTCTACAGCAATCATCCAAGGGCAGCTGCAGCCTCCTCGTATCTGGCTATAATCTTCGGGCGGATTGCCAGTGGCGTACCCTGGTTCCTCCGCTCAACAGCTGAGCCAATGCAGCACCCGCATCAGTGCCGGCGCTGATGTAGGCTGTGGTAGCCTTAAATAACCGGCAATAGCGTGTTTGACATTAGGTCTCTCACGTGGGATGAATGGAGTTACCCAGAGGGAGTGATCCTTCCTATTGTTACTCTGGGGACTATCCGACCCGAGGATAGCAGAGCTGCGCGAAATGCCAAAGAGTTTCATCATTCAATTGTACAGCGAAACTCAAGTCTCCGGCCGTCTGGGCATGTCTGGGGGTATATCCCCTAGACATGCCCAGAACCCCTTATCGGGCGAGCGAAGGAAAACGCTCTCAATAACCCACCATGCCCTATCACCCCCACCCTCACATCATCATCTGTACATCATTCATCTCATCAATTGACTACAACGTTTTTATCGTATTATAATGTCACTTAAAAGACCTTTTGTGCCGAAAAGTGACGTAAAGCAATGATTTACTACTACTACTACCATAATCTCTCCCTGACACACCTCCAACTCCTCACTATACTTTATATAGTCATCTGTGGCGACTTGAACCTCAGTACATGAGGGAGGGCTCTCTGGGTTGGCCAGTAACAAATCGATCTTACCAGCACTTAGCGTAAGCCATGTCCTTAATGTCGTTCTTCTCTGTAACAGCGCCTTAGAAGGCATGATGCGGGTGATTCACTGTACTGACCACAATAACTCTCACCGCGTATGGTGACACAAACACTGTGTACAACACGCGTCGTTACAGTCTGTCAATAGTAACACTCACCACATACAGTGGCTCAAGCACTGTGCACAACACACGGAACCTATCCCCACAAAAGACAACTAGTAGCGCCGATTTAAATTTTTTATTTTTATCACATATCCAAGCAAAGTTCGTCAGGGTGTTGTCATGATTATTGTGTTTAACATTCATACAGTGCAGTGCTACATTCATACAGTGATTGCCTCTCCAACTCTCTCCCTTGCTGTTTCTTGAACGAGTGACGTTTCCAGAGCCACCCGCTCACTCAGAGCGGGTGACTCTGTTCACTGCCATTCGTACCTCTGCGTTCGAACAACAAATAACAAATTCAACCAATCAACTCACACAACCAGTGGGCCGACATTGGCTCAAGGCCTTCCAGTCTGAATGACAGTGTGACAGCGGTTGATCAGTCACCGGCGAGTGCCAGCACTGCGCTGTGATTGGCACAATATCCAACAATGGGGTTTCACAAAAAACTTGGTTTACAAGGGGAGATAGTTGGAGTCACTAACTAAAGCATATTTGTCAGCACATATGTAGCAAACCAAAATTTGGTGAAGTGTGTAATTTAACAGTTGTGAAAAACCTTCTTCTTACGAAGCAAGAATATGAATGGAGGGATGCTTTACTAAATAAACCAAAATTAGGAACTTACGTCACTTTTAAAACCAATGTTTATATAGAGAAGTATGTTAAAAAGTGAAAAATTATGTAAACGTGAGAGATCTCTATTCGCCCAGTTACGTGTAGATATACTACTTCTTGAAATTGAAACTGGAAAATAACGAGGTATTGTAATTGAGGAGAGACTATGTCAATTTTGTAAATCTTTGGTAGAAGATGAAGTTCACTTTATTGTGTATTTGTCCTTTGTATGCCGCAGAAAGTTTAAAATTGTACACCAGCATCATTGAAAGAAACGAACTTTTCGAACCGATGGAAACTTTTACAAATTCCAGTATATAATGCAACTAAATTCAACAGATGTTCTTCACTTTGTAGATACATCATGGAATATGCGCAAAGAGTTTATGTAAAACTAACGACTGTAATATAAAGATGTATTTTTACAATGTTATTATAATTTGAAATGTGTTATTGTTTTATAAAACTTACTATCTCGCATCACGCTTATTGATTTAAAATTGTTACTCTATTGGAACTGATCTATAAGCCTATGTCGGGGTTGGGTGTGCATTTATTTTTGTTTTAACTCAACGAAGTATTGTAACACAGATCAGTAAAATAAACAAATGCTACAAATACTACTATTATAGACCATTATCATGTTCTCTCATATAGCATAGTTAGTCAGGACTGGGCAAGTTGAACCAACACGATATTTGTACGGTTTCTGTACATATACTACATGTGCATCACATTTCCAAGTCATTTTTTGTTACATATGTAACTTATGCTTTTTCCAATTCTGCCTTCAGGACATAGACAGACACATAGTTTTACAATTCTATTCTCAGTACTCATGTTGGATTTATTACATTTGAGAAACGTATACATGCATTTGACAGTCGGTAGGTTGATCCAATGATGGCTTAATGTTGCCACCATTGGATCAACGTCCGTATTTCACAATTTCTTGTAAATTAGATATACTCGCAAATATTTCCATGAGTTTGATTCCCCCATACCTCGGTAATTTGTTTATATAATAAATTGTAAAAACTTGGAAAAACCTGTTTTTAACCACGTACAAACCGTTTTCATCTTAGAAATGTTCTTGTAAGCATGATACAACTCTGTTTGTGTCTGCCTTACACGCTGACACTCTGTACGCTGGGTAGGGGCCCTGGGGTAGTGGTTAACACCGCTGCCTTTCACGCCAGAGTTCGGGGTTTGTTTCCCGGTCTTTGCAGTTTGAAAGAAACAAAAATGTTTCTTCCCCATCCACTCGTAAAACTCCTGGCCCACTTTAGCCTGTATGTGCACAAAAGTGGCATAAAACCCGATTCATTTCATTTTTACTTTGTACGCTGTTTGCTGCAGATATAACTCATTACATGACTTGTAGAGAAGGTGGCCTGCCCCAGCCCCACCCGCTTTCTATGGAATGCTAGGTATTGTCATTGAGGCAAAACGTGAGCCAGCTTCGTCCGATTTTCGTGAATTTTGACCCGTCTGATGGATAATCCTGTTTTAAGTTCTAAAATCAGCTAATTTTCATATCCACGATGGCCGCCATTAGCCCAGTAGGACTGAGTGTGGTTCACCATCTCAGTCCAGGGAACAGCAATTGGAAAAACTCGTGGCTGGATTTTGCGCTAGAAAAATCCCACAACGAAAAATATAATGGCAAAATAAAACATACTTTGCGTATTCCCTGTATGTCAGCTAATTGTCGGGTATATCAGTTTTCCGATTTCAGCGCCGAAAAACGATATGACCTTTGACTTATTGTTTGACCTACATATCAAATTTGCTTTAATAACCAATTATATTACTACTATGACGTCGCCTCTGATGTCCGTCCGTCTGTCCCCATTTCGTTTCAGGAGCAAATCTGGGAAACACATAGAGGGATTTCTTTCACATTGCACATACACATCCGTTAGGGGGTGTAGATGTGCCTTTTGGGGTTATCAAATTTGAACCACTCAAATGGATGGCTATCTGCCCTAATTAACTTTAATATGCTTGATATCTGGCATACCGTGCCAGATAGCTTGATCATTTCTATAAAACATGATGTGCTGTTTCTTAGAGGGATATGACCTGGAAAATTTTAACTCGATCAAATACAATATGGCTGACTATCGGCCAGAATTTACCTCAATATGCCTGATATCTGACAAACCGTACCATTACTATAAAGCTGAATGTGCGATTTCAGGGAGGGATATGCCCTTAAAAATTGCAAAAGGTCGACTGGCCATTATTGACTTTATTATGCGAAATATCTCTAAACCGTGGCACATAGCTAAACCGTTACTGTAAAAATAATGGCAGAGTTCAGGGAAGGGTGCACCATGAAAGTATTATATCACGAGGGTGGGGAGGTGGTTTTGGTGGCCGGTTGGCCTCTTGTTTGCAAGCGAACCAGCTTTAAAAGTGGCAAAATTTCGTTAACACTGAAAAAATATGTAATTTAAGCTGTGTTGGTGGGTTACATAAGCGCAACTTTTGATGAAAAAAGTGCAAATTCCGTTAAAGTTGACTTTCTAATAGTCACGACCTCTGATAGTCACGAAATCACATTTATCCTGAAAATAAAAAAATCAAGAGTAGAACTTTTCTAGAAATGGTGATACAAGTAACATGATGATCCCACTGACCTCGAATTCATAATATAGCCCGCTGCACTATTTTTGAAACAGTCAAACATAGTGCAGTGGGCTATATTGAGAGAAAGACTAATAAAATATAACGCTGTTGTCACGCTTTTCCGAGATGTACTAGACTGTTGAAATGATTATTTATGCATGTTTTTTTTAATCTGATAACTGATCTATATAAATAGTTTTAACTGTTTAATCTCTGTGTAAAATATTTATTACTTTATATTTATTTTGTCAAACAGAAACGCGAAGTTCCTGATTATTTATGTGGTAAGATTAGTTTTGAGCTGATGCGAGATCCAGTAATCACCCCCAGTGGTATCACATATGACCGCAAAGACATAGAGGAGCACTTGCAGGTGAACTTAAATTGTTTTAAATGTTTAATAGTTAGTTATCTTTAAGTGTGCTATTCGTTGATTCAGCTTTCTTGCATATAAAATCGAGAGAAAAAGGAATAATTACCACGCTGTTAACTTGTTGCTTTGCAGAGAGTGGGACACTTTGATCCCTTGACAAGGGCAGATTTAACCCAGGACCAGCTTATTCCAAATCTTGCCATGAAAGAAGTAATAAACAATTTCATAGAAGAAAACCCGTGGTCAGAAGATTACTGATCATGTGCCATTTTCATCAATGTCAAATCCATTCATCTTTACAATCCATTGTAATTTACTCATTCCAATTATTTCAACACAACTGTGCACTATTTGATATATGGTATGCCACACTCAATTATTCATTTGAAAAAGCTCTTTGAAAACGGCGTAAGCTTAAACAGTGTTGAAAGAGTTGTCATATCATCGCAACGGTATAAATATTCAAAACATTTTTTCACATGATCGTCATAAAATAATTTTAGGGACTAGCCCACTCCTTAGTTTTAGTCATGGTTTTCAAACAGTCTAAACCCGCATGGTGCATTTTGATTTTATTTGTTGTTGTTACAATTTTATTAGACCAATGTATTGTAACTGCAACACAAAGGTTTAAATTCAATAACTGTTGATGCCCTGGCAAGGTTTGAAGTTGTGACAACCATGACTAAAACTAGGTGGTAGACTAGTCCTTTTGCATTCTCAATGTTAATAGTGATTGGTATTAGCTTATTGATTTAGCTCCTACAGCAAAGTGAACTGAGGAATTTTATTAAAATCTCAAATATATGGCTTATGTTCAGTGCCGACCCATAAAAGTGTGTTTTTTTTAAGTAAGAAACAGTAACATATAACAAAGCCTCACGTGTGATTTTTTTACACTCTATATAACTGTGTGTAATCTGGTCACATGGTTTCATGGTTTATAGTGCTGCACACAACTTACTGTTGATATTTAAATTTACCAAAGAATATATTTTGGTTGTTTTGTTATTAACGAAGGCGTATATTGATTTTTTTCTGTTTAAACTTTATTTAAACAGTATTGCAAACAGCCATATGGCCACTATGTGCCCTACATACATATATATACACACACACACATATACAACCAAATAATCAATGTACATTGACAAACATAGTAATATTATATAAAATGAAAAAGTGAATGTGTTTGATACAATGAGTAAAAGTAAAAGACATATTTAAAGTAATGATATATCAGTTACAAGAAATGATATCATTAAGTTATAAACTTCAAAATGATATAAGAAGATTAAATCTATTGATCAGAATAATTTAATTTAATTCTAAGTTACCTGAATCTGTCACTCTCGTGGATATATTTTTGAAATAAGGTAACAACGGGTAATATTGTGTCAATTTAAATCAACTCTTCCATACAACATAAAATTTTCTAAGGTAGTCCTGTTTGTATACATATTTGTAGGAAGTAAATCTGATAAGCCATCCAACAGTGAATTACGGAGAGTCGCATAAGGTGGGCGAGACATGTCATTAATCAGGTTATACTTAAGATAATAAAAGCTTAACGCGCTTAGTCCCAGCCTAACGCTCTGTCTCCGTATGAGCGTGACGCGTAATGCGTAATAAATTTAGGAATCGTTTCTGTATTGTTTTAGTTGTCATGTCTCCATTTAAGCGTGGCGTAATGCGCAGCGTGATACGTGATAAAAAATTTACGGTATTATCGGTGCGCAATAATTTTTATCACGCACACCTAATATAGGGGGGGGGGGGGATTATTATAGTGTCGTCAGGGTCGGGAAATCCCCATCGCGAACACGTGCTTTGTCGTACAGATTTTTCTATGCATACTACATGTCCAAGAAAATTCGCCGTTTTCCTATCAGCGTGAAGAGTCTTGAAAGGCTGATGGAACTGGTTCGCCAGAGCCCTTCTGTGTATGACCCGTCTTCACCCGACCACAAAGATGCCATTATAAATATGGCAATATCTCGGACAATATCTCAGGGAAATTGAAAGAAGACAATCCGGAGATGACTGGTATACATAGTCCTATGGTAGTAAACTCATTATCAGACAGATTGCACCACACGTGTACACATGATATGACAAAGGGAGTTTACTCCTTGATAAGTAAATGTTTGACCTGCGTCACAGATCTTGCCGAGCGATGCAAGCTAAATGAATGAAATTTGTCCTCGTCTAGTGAGAGGTCCTGCACCAGGTGATGGTACAATGCATATGTGGTTCTTTTTGTTAGCAAATCGTGTACCCACCACCTGTGTTTTTTCTTTCGTTTTGCCAAGACAGTCAGGGCAAGGAACATTTCATCCTCATCTTCTTCTTCTTGTCACTTTAGAAATCGATATCCATCGAACACAGACATCGTAAATTCAGATTTAAGGCTCGTGACCTAGAAGTGTGTCACCTTGTAACTCGGTCACTGTACACACCACAGCTTCTGTACAATCGGCGAAGTTCCTGGGACAACACAGCGCACTTAAATTTATCACACGCAT
Organism: Flabesymbios commensalis; assembly: GCA_964017125.1. Taxonomy (NCBI): domain Eukaryota; kingdom Metazoa; phylum Annelida; class Polychaeta; order Terebellida; family Flabelligeridae; genus Flabesymbios; species Flabesymbios commensalis. The sequence goes on along the minus strand of OZ024904.1, from coordinate 56,084,146 downwards.
ATGGAGACACTCATCACGCATACCCACCACGCTACGCATTGTGCCACGCATCACGCCACGCTCATATGGAGACACAGCTTTAAGCTGGAATGATTCGTTGCACTCTTTCCAAGTATGTATTTATATAATTTAGGTAGGATTTCACTGCTATTGTTTAACAATATTTTAAAGCCAGACAACTTATGTGCGCTGTGGAATTCCCGTGTCAAATAGTAGATGCAACAAAAAAATGTGTCTTTATATTGAAAGACACGAGGCAGGTGTAGGAGGGGTCGCGTTGTCTGCACGACAGAAATTATATTCAAATTTGTTTCGATGAGGTAAAATAGGCGAGGGATAGTCGGAACATTTTCGATTTACCTTTTTCGCGCCTGACGAACAGGGACTGTCACTCAAGCTCGGCTAATAATAAGTATGTTTTTGTGTGTCTGTAGGCCCCAGTGCAGACAAGTACAGCGCGTCTTTTCTGCAAATCCATTGCTTCACTCATAGTACAATTACCATATATCACATTACAATATTCAATTATATGTGTGACAACTGTTTTATATACCGAACATAGTGAAAATCCAGGTACGTGTAGTTTATATTTCACTCTGCTCAACAAATGAACTATATGAGAAGCTTTTATTACATATTCAAAACTAGACCCAAGTGACTGTGTGAATTGGTATAATGAACAGTAATATTGCTAAAATATAATTGTCAATAAGTAATAAAACGGTTTGTTACAATCATATAATTGGTCTCTATATGGTTAAATAAAACTTTCCATAGTACACCATATGTATACATTCTTTAAGGATCCCGATTAATTCTAGCCGCTGATTCAGCCGGGTTACTTAATATTAAAAATAATGTCGTTAATAAAAAATGGGCCTAGTATAGAACTCTGAGGGACCCCAGCATTTATATATACTAGTCGAGATTTACATCCATTTAAGTACCCTCTGCGATGGAAAGATCCTTCAACCCCAAACTGTCACAACTTCAACAATAAACTTTTATACCAGACCCTGATGAACGTTTTAGTAATATCGTGAAACATCTTGCATGCGTTTTTTCTCACTATCCAATGCATTTATAACCGTGTTTCTAATAATTAAAAGCTGGTTCACAGACAGTAGGCCTACATGTTTATTGCATTCAGCTGAGTAGCTATAACCTGATTATAAGACTATGGATACTACTCCAACAGGACACTCACCCAACGCTGTTTTAATGTTAGACCAACGTCTGCAATGCTGGCCCAATAGTGAATCAACATTGGAGAAATGTACAATGTTTGAGAGAAAGTCCACCTGCCCAGCAAACACAACACATTTGTATAACATTTATACAACGTCTGCCCAACATTGTATAAAGTCATACAAATGTTTTGTGTTGACTGGGTGTCAATACAAGCTTGGGGTCAGCCGGTTTCTACATCCCCGCAGTAATACAGTCAGTTTGTTTGCAAGCCAACGACCAAGTAGGGGCCAGGGCTAAGGGCTTTGAATTATTAACTGATAGATGTCGCTCAAGTATATATGAACTTGCTGTGATTTGAGAATATTTAGTATTATTATGGAATAGGGCCTTGGCCCACCCACGGGCACTATTGCAATCTGGGGGAATTTTGACAGTTGACCATACCTTTAAGTTTGTCACGAGTAGGTCAATTTTCAGAGTCCGCAGCTGCTAAGTACGAATTTTTACAGATATAGTGTTAATTTTCTTTGTATACATATACATCAAACAAATCGGATGAATCGGTTGAACTGCTCTATTATAGTGGTAGTTGATTTTTTTTCTTGGGTAGTTGAACAAAAGTAGCAGCACCCAGGGGCGGATCCAGGGTAGAAAAAGGGCAGGGTCATCAAAAGATAAAAATGGAACATACATAAAAAATCAAAGGCCAGTGCGAGGAATTTTTTGCTAATAAAATACCAAATACACCACCATTCCTAGGTATCTGAGGAATAACAAATGGGGAAATAACTCGCATCATCATCTAATGAAATTATTATATATACATAAAATTATTATATTTTCTAGATTTTGAAAAGGGCACTTATGAATTAAAGGGGGGGGGTCGCATGACCCCTGTGACCCCCCCCCCCCCCCCCGGCACCCTACACTGGATGTCGCACTTTTCCGCGATATATTATTGTGGTTTTGGAAATAATACAGATGGTAAAAATAATTGCTGGGCAAAAAAGTAACAGCTTTTTAGTACATAATATGTTTAGATTATATTTTGCTAGCGTCATCCTCCTACAGATAAAATATATTATCCAATAATGATCAAGTCTTGATACAAATCCATTAACAGTGATAATTAGTAGCTACCAGTTTCCATACTTAATAATACAAGGTCACATAATTTTGTGCCATGGTATTTTTGCATTATTTTTTTCTATTGAAGCTCATTTTCTCCACAAATTTCACTTTTTATATATTACAAGTCTGTAATTTTCATGACATTCAATATCAAGTTATAGTATTATTTAAACCAATTTATCTAGTAAAATTAAAGAAACATTAAATACAAGACAATAACTACATAAAAACTTGGGCTCTGCCATTTTACCTGTAGTTTTGAGCAATAATATAAGCTGTTATGAAATACTGGTCACGATTTCCCGCGATAACCATGGTCGCAATTTTCCACGATCAACTAGACCTGAAGATGGGCACTCAAATTGTATGTTTTAGACATTTGAAGATGTAGTTTACTAATTTAGAATTTGTGTGATTGATCCACACAGTTTACTTGATTTGACTAGGTACAGTTCAAAATATACCCAATATAAATGTAAATTATGAATTGTTTTATAGTGAGCACTTTTTATAGGTTCTTGATATATTCAAAAGCACTGAAAAAGAATTCCCAAGTCGTATATTGCACTGTTAACACAACAGTGTGCAATATACAACACTGTATAGCACAAATACCTACCATTAACTGGTGTGTGTAAGAGAGACCGTGGGGAATCCCCTGCAGCAGCGGTTGTCTGCGCAGTGCTGGGCCGACGGCACCAACATGTGGCCCAATGTTGTGCTAACATTCAACCATTGTTTAGGTGTACAAAAAGTTTTCTGTATAATCATATTAATGTTGATGAAAAATGTTTTTTTAAATCTAAAAATTTAGAAAAAAATTAAATCATGATCTGCGGGATACACTACTTCATTACAAAATAAAAACAAAAATTGATGTCATCCCACGGAGCAACTTTAAGTACAAGAATGTTATGAAACAGATTGTATGCAATTTGAATTTTTACTCGGCGTTACATATATTATTCTTTGTGACCATTAATAAAGATGGCGTGAAGTTTCGATATGCAAAGTAAATACTGAACAAAATCAAATACAAAAAAAAGGCTTTTTGTGCCTGAACCAGCACACCCTTTTATAAAAATTATTTGTACCCATTCTTTCATAAAACCAGACTCACATTTTTTAAAATTGGGTAAACATTGATCGTAGTTGTTTATTAGAGAACAAGCATTTCACATTTTTACTGGCCTAAAATGTATCAATTCCAAGGATAATTTTGATAATTGGTATTGATTATTGTAGTTTGATTTTTTTCAGGCCATTTTTTTTCCAGATCATTGGTGGCATGGAACATTGAATATAGACACTAATGTATTTATATCTACGTTACTTGGTTAAATGTAGTGCATGAATTATTTTGGACAAGAGACAATGAAAAAAATAAATCATAAAATAATTATTTGTTAAGTGTATTTTTTTTTGTATTATATGCTATAATATTACTGCTATGTAGAATAACACCCCGTATAATAATCATAGTAATAATGTAAGATTGTCAACGTTGTATGGCAGTTATCTGGGCACGACGCTTCTATTTGGCAAGAATGTAGTAGTAAATTTGTCACTTTTCGGCACTAATGGTCATTTAAGTGACATTGTAAAAAAAAAACAGTGCAGTCCTATGATGAGATAAATAATATACAGATGGTGATGTGACTAACAGGGCATGGTGGGTTGTTGCGAGTTCACTCACTTAATAAGTGTTCTTGGGCATGTCTAGGGGATTTACTCTCAGGCATGCCCGGATATCTATTTTGCCCAACAGCCGCTCTGCTATCCTCCGGTCGGATAGTTTCGAGAGTAACAATAGCTAAGAGTAACTGCATTCATCCCGCGTGAGACACATACTGTGTAACACTCTATTGTCGATTGTTTCACATTTGGCAAGAATATACTGTTGATGTACAAATATGTTTACTCATTTAGCCTACATTCGGGTACATATGTGTGTTCCTATAAGATGCAGATTGTAATCGGCAAGATGTGCTTAATGTAAAAGTGTTATAAGAATACACTTTAATGTAATGTGCACCACCAGTCAATGAAACATATCTTAGCCAACACAGTCTCTCCACTGAAATTTCTTCTGAATGTAGTTGATGATGCAAATAGATGTATGTATTTCAACTTTATTGTTATTATATAAATGTTGAAGATAAAAAAAATAATCAGTGGTCAGAATTGTATAGGCCAAAACTATAACACACAGAATTCAATACTGATAATACTAGTAGGCCTATTATTAAATCCAAAATGCACGTTTTTTGGACGTGACAGGAAAAGAAATTAAAAAGCTTGTTTTCGACTAATCAAAATCATGTGATCTGGACCCATTTCCTACAAGCGTGTTGAAAACGCATACTAATAAAACCCTTATTTCATTGACCTGATCAACATTTCATTGCGAACTAGTACATTTCCTTAAAATCACAAAACGCATGCAGTAGTAGTGATGGTAGTAGAATTTTGCTTAACATCACTTTTGTGTGAAATGTTTGTGAGTTCATAGTGACACAAGTTGACCACATCACCATGAGGTCACAGTGCTGTCATAGTATGATGTCACAGATACACAAGATGACCACATCATTATGATGTCACAGTGTGATGTCACGATACACGAGAGGTCACAAGAAGTATTCGTCTCTAGCGTTAAGGGTTACCATTATCGTTATGTTGGATGTGAACACAAAATGCAGAGTAGAACAGCTGTGCGTGGTTGTCTCAACGTCGGGGTTACCATTATCATTATGTTGGTTTGTCCAGTCGCCATCTTGGACGCCTGATCATTCCAACTCCTGACTATCTCTATCCCCGTCTGGGCGACGGTTAACAAATGAATTCATTGACTCCGCTGTTTTCTTGTTCTTTCTTTGTTGATTTATTCAGACATAGTATTTGCTGTGCACCATTTTGGATAGAACGCGACGCTTCGTAAGCTAGACGACGCGTACGTCTGCAACGATGCCGGTGGCGAGACTATAGTCTGTTTCACCAGATCCTGAGAGTAGCCTTTTTTCAATTTGCTTGGTCGCTCTTCAAAAAAAAAATCCGCGGAGAATTATAACCTTCCGCGGATAATTAAAAACCTTCCGCGGAGAATTATAACCTTCCACGGATAATTAAAAACCTTCCGCGGATAATTAAAAACCTTCCGCGGACAATTAAAAACCTTCCGCGGAGAATTAAAAATTAATTCTCCGCGGAAGGTTTCAATTATCCGCGGAAGGTTTTTAATTCTCCGCGGAAATGGTTTTTAATTGTCCACGGAAGGTTTTTAATTATCCGCAGAAGGTTTTTAATTATCCGCGGAAGGTTTTTAATTATCCGCGGAAGGTTTTTAATTATCCGCGGAAGGTTTTTAATTATCCGCGGGAGGTTATAATTCTCCGCGGAAGGTTTTTAATTATCCGCGGAAGGTTTTTAATTATCCGCGGAAGGTTTTTAATTGTCCGCGGAAGGTTCATAATTATCCGCGGAAGGTTTTTAATTATCCTCGGAAGGTTTATTTACTTATGAGGGTGATGGCCAACCATACTGCAGAGGATCCCGCAACATAGGCCTACTTCCGACACTGCATATCTTAAACTTACCATTGGTAGACCACATATTGACAGACCTGGGGCCTAGTGCACCACATTACGTCTAACGTGTGACGTTAATTGTCGACGTCAGACGTCGTAACGACCGACACTGACTGTCCCGACACACGTCAGGTGCACAACACAAGGTCGTTACAACGTCTCACTAAAGAGCAGCGTTCCCACACGGGGTAATCAAAAACACAATGATTTTACAACGGTATAAAGGTTTAATATCTACCAAGCTAGTAAAAAAACTATTAAACAGACACATACTATCTCAGTGACTTAGAATAAACTTAATGGAACATATTCTATCACAATATGAACCTTATAAAGTTAAATAAAAATAAGAATTTAGCCTATAAATTACATCATTGCCCATTTCTTAGGTAGGCATCAAAACTGTGTTCGCTAAGCTACCATAAATCTGTATAATGTATTTTAGTAAATACAATTTTCTTCATTGCTCAACTTTATAAGATATTAATTAAACGTTTGAATTTATTTTGCATCAATATTCTAGACTATATCTGTTTGAAAAAATGTGTCAATTTCCCTCCAATTAGCGTGTTTTTAAAACCCCGTGATAGTATTTCCCCATGTTAGTTTTGGTGAACAAAAGGCTCTAATGAAAATACAATTCGAAGCGTTCAGAGTAAATGAAAGTCGTCGAAATTTAAGTTATCCTCCTTCAACTTGATGGTTAAGAAAGCTACGTTTGAAGCAGCAATCCGTGCAACATAACAACGGTACCATGATAAATCAAAATTGCAAGATCATGAGATAAAGTTTACTAATTAAACATCAACTGTTCTATATCTATAGAAACATGTGATTACCAATATAAGGCAGCCGCATCCCTGAATTGCATTGTACACTTTGGTACCAGACACCGCCACAAGGTAATCAGTATATACTTCGATAATTTTTGTTTCCAATTTTCAAATGAGAATAAATTGAATTCAATGTCCGTTTGGATTTCATGCTTTATTATCTTCAATTACATTTATAATTACGAGATCCAATCTATGAAGTGTGTTATTATTGCTACCAGAAGCCACCAAATTAAGTTTTATTTTCAAAATTCCCTCCTGGGGCAGCGTTGCTACGCGATGTCGCATGGACGGCGCTATTCAGTATCTTAGTAGGCCTACTAACAGCTTTCATTTTGGAAACCCCCCTTTACACCCATCCTGGATACGCCCCTGCATAGGACCAGCCTATTCCATTGTCAGCGTGCTCGGTACCCTGCGTGATGATCGATCCGTGTGGGATAGTTAAACACTACCAAAATAAAAAAATGTTCTTTATAATTATAATATATTATACATACGAATTTTTTTTATTGTGATCACAGGATTATCCTATGCTAGCAAACACGATACATCAACCCACTAGTGTTGGTCCAATGTTGGGCTAGTGTCGAAGACTGTGGGCAAGCATTGGGTTGATGGGTCGTGTGTGTTGAGATGCCACACATCGTGTGCATGGAGTGATCACATCAAAGAGGTGCGTAATCCGATACGGTATTAGGCCGGGAGCCAGATCTAGCCCTCGTACTCACAAAAGCTAAGAAAATTTCACTGCGATTTTTATTTAGCTTGACCATTGGGACATAGCGAGTTTTGGCTCTTTTTGCCAAACAGGACGCTTTAAGTCCTAGGGCCTATTTTACCATTTTTTAGAAGGACACCAAAATAAAATTGACAGCAATTCGAAAAATTGTTGAAAATAGTAGTAATTTTACTTATTTTCACCATTGTTTTATTCATAGCCCTCTACCATATACACATGTAGGTCACTGAAAAATATTTGTGCCCAGATTTCATTTTGAATATTTTTTTTCAACCCTTTTATCAATACGGGCGCCTAAAAAATACAAACATCATAAAATATGTTACAAGTTTTGCAATCTGTTATTTTTCTTGAGTGGTACTTAGAAGCAATCTAATTCGCAAAAAGTGTCCCCATTATGTCCCCAGGGGACTGGAAGCTAAAAAGTTAAAAAAATCTAGAGCCAATTTTTTTATAACTACATATTTAGGATACGCGCGAATGCCAAGGCTGAGTTTTTTTTAAATAAATCTAAAATAATATATAATAAAGCACAATGCTTAAGACTTGTATGATGACCAATGTGGCTTTATCCAGATATTCATAGAGATTATAACAATAAGCACAGGATACATATATTATATTTATTAACTGACTGGAAGAACAAGGTAAAATTTAATTGTTTTACACAGTTTGAATGCAAGGGCAGATTTTTTGTTTGTAAAATACTATAAATAATCTGGCTATTATGATGATTAGTATACATATTTTACGTTAGTCGCATATTGATGTTTAATTCTTTATGGTGAACAACAGTAATATATATAAAGGCACTTTAAATGCTAAGGCTATTTGGTTTTATTTTAATATAAGGGAACAATGCTTGAGATTTAATATGTTGTATATTGAGCATTATGGGCGGGCGCCTTGGTGCCGTGGTTAAAGCTGCCTGCTTGGAAAGTCGGAGATCGCGGGTTCGAACCCCACTGTGGCCTCCGAGTTTCAAAGAAACAAAATGTTTCTTCCCACTCACTCCTAATGATTCAATATTGTGGAGAGCCTCCGTGACCGAAATGTAGCATGCTCAGCCTCAGACCGCCAGGGCTCGAAGACTGGAAAGCAGTGCCATCTCATTTATCAGCCTATATGTACGCACAACCCCATTCATTTCATTTCTTATTGAGCTTTTTTCATCAATCCGATTATCCCTACAGATTATACTAGAAAAACACAAGATAAATATATTATATTTAATAAGTGACTAGACGAACGAGGTGTGGTTGACATTCAATGGTATGCGCCGAAGCAAACAAACATGGGTGTGTCGATACAAATCACCAGGACAAATGCAAATTTGTTGCTAAAATATGTCAAAACCATTCTACCAACTTTACTAAGCGTCGATCTGTACCCAAAAGTTATAGGCCTACGTGTACCTATCGTCATATGAGAAAATTTTTGTAAAAACAAAAATAACGGGAACTGACAGTGGAGTGAGCATATCCACCAAGGAGGGGGTATTATGTCCATATTAATCTTTTCTCACATGGTATTAGTGTATATACATACGTTATGATGTACATATTGTCCAGACATATTTCAGGCAAGATTTAATTAATAATGGATGTGTATCTGAAATATATGTCGATTTGCTTTGATTATAATACAAACATAATATGAGAAAACTATGTCACCAACAAGTTAATTGAGCAAATAATCTTCGTCAGCTGTATTGTCATCTTCGTCAGACTGTGCAATATTTGCATAATCTATTTAATTGCCTGGAGATGACCCCTGCTGCGTTAAATTGTCAACTAATTCCTGTAATCTAGAAACCACAGTGTTTTTTTTAATCCACTCTCGTTTTCAATGGAGCATCCATGATGTGTAGCAGCACGTGGCACACTCAAAGAGGATTGATGTGATCTTTTCCAAATGGCGTCTTGGAAATGTGCTATTTTTGATTGAAAGTGCGATGACAAGGTGGATAATTGAATAAATCAATTGCTGCTGAGGATTTGATGGTAGCCAAGTTTTCACATACATTCTTGACTTTGACCTCTCGAACTTCATTAGCATATTAGAGTATATGTAACCATAAACAGTACAACGGGATTACGTTAAGTGATTCAATAGATATCAAGTTCTAAAGCATTGGTATTATAGTCAAACTTGAGTTTAAGTAGACTCATCAGTTGACGTTTATTATTGGACAACAAGAACTTTTTCTTAAGTCTGCGGGTCTTTCACTTATCCCCTTTTATTTAAAAATCGTGGACCTCTTCTGAAACGTTCAGATATTTTACATATCCTTCTTAGTACGAGTGAATGCTTAAATGTACTTTATGAATAGATGGTAAAACTATATTAGCAACATCGGTCATTTGAGCTGGAACATCTTTGATGTAAAATCTGGCATTTACGTCATTGATAAAAGGTTATTTGCTATCGGCGGTAGGGCAAAATTGTCCTCGTTTGCAATTCATCTTTCTAAAATCAGCTTTATAGACATGTACACCTGAGGACAGACAAGTATCAAACGTTTTTCATTATCACTTTTAAAAAGATTTGTGAAGCTATTAAAATATACAGTGACCATGGTGATGAATGGTTATGATCGGAATCTCACTACGTTTCACCGGTGTTGGACGAAAGTATTTGCTACTCATCTTTATCCACCTAAAATTATGGCCTACCACCGATTTTATGAGCGGCCATCACATAATCAACTAGTCAACTAGTTCATGAGTTGCTTTGACTGATTTGATAGACTTGAAGATTTGCTGTGACTCTATTTAACCCGGCGGTTTGGACCTGGACCGGAAGACGAATTTGCATGTTCCATTCATGATTTCATGAAATTGAGAATCGTGTAGCACCAATTGCATCATTTCTGAGAAGTGTGTCAGCTCCATGGTGTGTTTGCTCTTAAGGCACTTGACATTATCCACCAACATTTTTGGTGGGAGTATTTTTTCAAGCGAGGTCACAAATAAATACATTAGCGTTTTTATTTATGAACCCTAATTTATTTTTAAGCCCGTATTTTTGTATAGCGTTGATGCGGCAGCTGGTTATGATACATGTCAATTCAACGAAGGATTACATGCTATACATCATGATGTTTGAAGTAAATATGTTGAATGAAACAACATGAACACAATTCCATCAGCAGTCTTTTTGGAGTTTAACAATATTCCAAATTTAGGAATTAAGCGGTAATTTATTTGTTTGCTTGTTGTATGGTATATCTATATTTTCGCTACAAGTAATGTTGAATAAATTTATTCTATATTTAGGAATAAATACCGGTATATATATTCTTTACTAAAAGTGTATGAGGTGGATAAATTTAAACTTATATTATCATTTGAATTTATGTTACATGACTAATTTCTTTAATTATCTGATCAGGAAATATCACTATATTGAAAATAATGTTATACCTCTAGCTGTATAAAAAAAGGAATGTTAATTTCACCTTGTACTTATGATCATTTATTAGCATAAATATAATATATTTATCTTCTGTTTATTGTTATTATCTTTAGGGATATCTGGATTATAAAAAAATGCTCGAGAGACGAGTCGACATCTAATGTCTCAAACATTGTTCCTTAGCATTTAAAGTGTCATTATATATACATATTAGTGTGTTCTCCATAAAACATGTAGACAGAAATTTCCGTTTATTCTTATAATCTTCAGGTATATTAGGATAATGCCATAATGATCAAGATACAACCTACTAAGTTTCAAGCATTGTGCCTTATTTTACATTATTTTACATTTATTTTTAAAACCCAGCCTTGGCATTCAAAGTGTCATTATGTATATAATTTTCCATACAACATGTAAACATAAACATCAATATGAGATTAACATGAAATAATCATGTTAATTATAATAATAAATAGCCATAGTTGATATAGTATTTTGAAGCACAAAATCAGCTTTAGCATTCGAAGTGTCACTTCATATATTATTCAATTCTCCGTTAAAATGTAAACAAATACCAATATGAGATTCATGTAGAATAAATATAATAATAAATAACCATAGCATGTCAAGTTAACCTAATTATAATATCCAACTGGAGGCATAAATATCAGCATATTTGAATTTTACCGCAAATTAGAGTTACCGATAAAGACGCACGTATCCTAAATATGTAGATAAAGAAAAAATTGGCAACATAATTTTTTTAACTTTAACTACCAGTCTCCTGGGGACATAATGAGGCCACTTTTTGCAAATTAGCTCGCTTCTAGATAGCACTCAACAAAAATGACAGATTTCCAAACTTGACACTCATTTTAAAATTTTTTTTTTTAGGCGCCCGTATTGATAAAAGGGTTGAAAAAAATATTTAAAATAAAATCTGGGCACAAATATTTTTCAGTGACCTAGATGTGTATATGGCCGGGGACTATGACCAAAACAATAGTGACAATAAATAAAAGTACTACTATTTTGAACAATTTTTCGAATTGTTGTCAATTTTATGTTAGTGTCCTTCTAAAAAACGGTAAAATAGGCCCAAGGGCTTAAAGCGTCCTGTTTGGCAAAAAAGAACCAAAATTTGATTTCTTAGCTTTTGTGAGTACGAGGGCTAGATCTGGCTCCCGGCCTATATGCTTTGACGCAATAACAGTTAAACATTTTGGACAAATAGCAATCTGCATGGTGTGATCCTCGTGAGGCGTGATTGGTAATAAATGACAATCGAGGGTGTGTGATTTACGTGACGTCGGACTGTGAGTTTCAATTACACTTCTTGCGTATTTCTAAACATCAATAAAATAAATAGACTAATATATATTTTTTGTTGCATTTTATTATAATTACCGGGTATGGACAGTTGATCGGCTATTGACAGTTTATATAACCACATGTCAACCATAGCGTTATTGCCGCTTCTTTAGACATGCATACCTGTAAGACAAAAATAAGAAAACAATTAAAAAGTGGAGATAATATTATTATTTTTGTATTATTTAAATGAGAACCAATTAAATTACTGTATATCTGCATATAGTAATAGCAGTATACCCCATCTGGTGAGGGCTTCAATACTAGGCAGTAACGTTAGTGGCTTGTGTGGATTGACGCGACATACATTTTCCCCTTTCCTTTCTTTAAAAGTCAATTTTTATTAGTAGAGAATGTGGCGTTAATGTCTTTTATTGTCGATCGATTCCACGACAATAACGTTAAATTCGTTGAACTGAGACCATATCTAACACCATGTGTCTGTTAAAAAAAACTTTTTTATTGCACTACGAACTTAATTTTTGTTATTTTTATTTATATTCTCAGATAAACACGGTTAAATATCAGGTTTTCTGTGATATACTGTCCGCCATCTGACATGCAGCGTGACCCAGTCAACAGGGTAGGCCTATACATGTATACAGGTCTACCTCCTTCATGGCTGACAAGTGAGTGGATGAGGTGGGGCCCATTTCAGGTACGCATTCTCAGATGTCTCGCTCAGATATAGCTCATTTGCATATGCTCATTTTAAGATTGAACGAGTGGGTCAGGGGCCCGTTTTATCAAGCTTAAAAGATACGAGATCTTATTAATTATCGTGACCTTTCCCTGCCGCTTACGAGATTATAAAAAGCTCGTTGACTTTCCTCGTATGTCTCCCTCTTTAACAGGAGGATACGAGCACTCTGACCCACTCGTTGAATATTAACGATCCTCATATGCAAATGAGCTATTAATACGAGCTCGTATCTTTTCAGCTTGATAAAACGGGGCCCAGAGTGCTCGTATCCTCTCTATACTTGTTAACGAGGGAGTCAAACGAGGAATGTCAACGAGTTTTTTTCATTTTCGTAAGCGGCAGGAATTAGGTCACGAGAAATCTGGAAAATACGTACCAAAAACGCCCCCCAGTTCGGTGACGGCACGCATGACCCTGGGGCGCGTTTTTGGTACGTTATTTTCCAGATTTCTCGTGACCTGATTCCTCCCGCTTACGAAAATGAAAAAAAAATCGTTGATTGATTTGACTCCCTCTTTAACAAGTCTAGGGAGGATACGAGCACTCTGACCCACTCGTTTATTCTCAACGATCCTCATATGCAAATGAGCTATATCTGAGCGAGAATGATGTTGAAACGGGGCCCAGGTGTCTGACCTGACTTTTGACCTATCTACCACAGAACAACAACAACTACAGCAGGGCTACCCAGAAAGCCTGGCGTGGCATATAATACAGTGTGTGGTTGTACACAGTGTCTTCTCTAGCGCTTTGTAAGTGTCTGTCCATTGCACACAGCGCTGGGCCAGCATTGGGACAGCTCTGGGGCCCGTTTCTCGAACGTGTCGTATGGCGTACGCATCGCGCAGCTGGTCGCAGCTGACCGTTTCTCGGACATGGCGTACAAGTAAACATGGCGTAGAACTGTGCGCAGATCTACGCCTTGTGAAAGGTGGCGTACGCATTGCGTGGATCGTCAGTGATCTGTCAGTGCGCGAAAAATGGCGGCAATTTTCTTTCTGAGGGGACATATGGAGCGTAATCGCCGTATGCCGCGGAATTCTTCGTGACCGGTTAGACCCGCTGGCGTACGATGACGCGTCGCTTATCACATGGTAGTCAGAGAGCCAGCATTTTGAATTTTGACAAAAAGTGCCCGGCATGATCTAAAATTTTGGCTGTTGCAGTCAGTTAGAGTAATGTCTCAAGATACACAAATAAGTGATGTTGGACAGTTGGAAACAATTGCAAAAGATGTAAAAAAACGATGAATGTATATTTTATTAAAAACAAGAATGTTATTTCTGTGATACAATCGGCTTTTTCCGAAAAAGAATCATTTTGCTTCTCTTTGTGCGTTTTTTTTCACACAAAACGAAATATTTCAGTATAAGTATCCACATTGGTGTCATAAAAATGTTTTGAATGAAGTAATTATTAAAAAAACATCAAAATATCAAACTTTAAACATGCACAAACGTGCGCGCCTAAACGTTTTAGTAGCAAATGCGCATATTTATTTGATCATCATCTGTGACAGATAGTTTTAAATGGGTACAAAATAAAACATCACCATTGATATATCATCTACTAACATGGATTAAAAGATGTGTATGTTCATTTACAAAAGGGAACATACATAACTTGAATAATAGGGTGACAATATTCATGAACATAATCGTAACTACATCATACCGCATGGCCATTATATATGTAACACTAGTCATTATTCACCATCTCTTGGACGTGGAAGATTCATTCTTGAAATTTTAATTATCAACTGAAAGAAGCATGATATGACATTTTTAAACAAATGCATATGCATTGAATGCATATGAATCTTAGTTATTACTTTATGGTGAGGAGTAACATGATTAAGGTGCAGACACATATATATATATAGATAAAACGAAAACTCAATGAAACGTCATTGCTATAATATTATTTGTTTTCACAATGTCAAGTGTCTATTTTCCCCCTTTACATCTAATTAGTTATGCCAACATCGATTCGACATCAGAAAAGATATAACCATGCACTTGGATATGAAAGGGTGTATCTGCCACTTTGCAAAGTGGCAGATACACCTTTTCATATCCAAGGGTACGTAATTAATGTTGATAGACAAAACTCATGGTAATGGAACGTATCAGGTGAAATAAATTAATAATGCACATCTTGTTCAGAGTCATCTTTTAAGTTTACCACCCTGCCACAGTTTGCTGACTCACCCAGACATAAGCACCCGATATAACGGGCTACCTTGGCTTTAGAGCACGAGCAGCCCTTCAAACACTTAGATTTTTTACACTGGCAGTGCACAGACTGCTTGATATCCGGTTTGGCTGTAATGGACATTTGAATTGGTGTCTTGTTCTGCACCCTCCAACCGAACTCTAAAAGTGGGAGAAGTGCTGGCTCACTGAGATGTGCTCGTTTATACCATGCAATTTGATTACGGCATGTAGGAAGTGGAAATTAAAAGCAACCTCAGTGGGAGGAAGCTTTCTCAAATCTGACTTAGAAGAGGCAAACATGTGCTGGCGTAGAATGTTCAAGTTTGTAATTCCAGATTCTCTGAATTCGTACAGTGCAATGAAAAACGTTCTTGCATCATTGTGAGCAGATTCAGAGTCTCTGTAAGTTTTCCATCACCAAATACTGCTAAAGAGTTTAACTCTCAAATCATATTCAATGCTAGTTTTGCTGCCCTCCCCTTTCCCCGTCCATATGGATAGCTCACTGTATCACACCCACTCAGAACATATGTACTGAGCAAAGTAGCAGAAAGGAAGATATAAATAAAATGGTGAATGATGAGCGGGTCTTGCCGTTCACCCTACCAGTAGATCCTCCTGGAATTCTCATACTGGTGACCCCTGACGTTTGATCGTGATCGCAACAGCATTTTCACCAAGCAACAAGATGAAAACCTCTGTTTTCAAGGATAGTTTTTTTTTAATTTTAGGGATTTTTTCGAAAAAAATCATGAGCATTTTTTTCTCAAAGGTACGTGAAAATTGTAGGTCACGCTAAATATGCCAGCTAGAACTAGCTCGAAAAGTTATCAGAAAAGAAGTACGCGTTTTTATGCCCAAAACGGCGTAATTTTAACATTTTTTGAACGAATTCCACGTGTTTGGCGCCTTTTCAAGATGTCAAGATGTCAAGATGTAGGTTTTTCAAGAAAAACCGTACAATTTTTTTTTTCTAATTCATCTTTCCAAGTACGAGTTCCTAGAATGCTTTCATCCTATTAATGCCAATGTAGGCGAGTAGGAAGTGGGTATTTTTAAAACTCTTTTATCGTTGTTCGCCATAATTGGGTGACTCGATTTTAAAGTCCAATAGACGAAGTCTCATCAGATTTCGATTTTTTAGAAAAAATTGACAAAGAAAAAATTATCGAAAAATATCGCTTCGACTCAGATAACCTTTAATAGGATTAGGACCCAATAAAATTGCTCGTCTGAAAATAAATGTGAATAAACGGTCCTAGTTGGTCTGTAAAACATATTTCCAGGACCGTAGGTCAATATTTTATTATTATAACAATATTTTATTTCAGGGAATGCTGTTAATAATGAATGTATTTGGTAAGTGAGCGCCATATTGGACGCTGGTTTCCCTAACTTAGCTACTCGCCCGTCGTGGGCACCACGCTTCCCGCCATACCCGGCATGCACCTTGACAGTGGACCAATGTCACCTCATCACACTAGCATAAATTAGGCCGCCATTTTGAATTTGTGGCGCAGCCTATTCACGTGTCAAGACTATACACGGACTAGCCTCAAATATTTTTTTTTACATATATACAAAGTTTCTTTTTCAAAACCATTAAAGTGAGAGAAAATATGCAGTTTCGGAAAATAAATTATAGCACAAATTGTGCGAGATTGTGATAAATTTCATAGTCTAATTTTTCACGTCGAAAAAGCCCCTGGTGTTCGACGTCGTTCTAGCCTACTCCTCGCGCCTTTTCTGGCACAGGGTAGCTCATGAATATGCTAATGTGAGGCGAGACGCGCCTACTGCTCAGTTTTGCACGTACACCCATATCACAGGCCTGCTGGCCCAAGCATACAGCAACGAGCTACTGGCTGGGTCTACGCAGCTGTTGTCACGTACGCCATATTTGATAAACCGATACAGGCTGACACTTATGCAACTGGCCACACGTTAACAGCAAACAATCATACACTACACCACACCCGCCGTAGACCAAATAAACGCAACCGCCACGACGACAATAAACGAAACGAAGCGAGCGATCGATTCGGAAGTCATCAAGAATGAATCGGGCGATGAACATACCATATAAAAAAAAGTGGAGTGTTCACCGCAGAAATCATTCGTCAGTGAAATGATATATTATATCATCAGTTTGCGTAGACTACTGTCAGTCATGTTTTAAAATAATATTTCCAAAACAAATGTAGCTGTTTTTACTGCAGTCACATTTACCCTATCAGCCAGACAACGAAATTTTCTCATGATAGTTGATTTCAGTAGATCAAACTTATATAAATAACGAAATATTCGATTTGACAGTTGTGCTATAACGAAACACTTTCAACATTTGCATGTGTTTTTCGACGTGAAAAAAAAAATTCCACCCAAGTCGATTTACTATATACTATTATCATAGCTTAGCATAGCATGTAGTAATTATTCCTGGCATTCTACATACAATCTTGACCTACAGTTTTCACAAAATATATATATGTGTGATTAAGTGAAAAGAAATTATATGCAATCCCAGTGAAGAATATTCAAATATCTCAGCAGCCCCTGTATCGCGCAACATGCGACATAGCATGGACAATCTCAAAAACCTACACTGCTACAGATTCAACATATACTGACATTTTTAATAAAGTCTAGACGGCAGAGTACAGTCTAACCCACGCACGACACGTCACCGAAATAGCTGGTATATGTTAAAATGACATACCATTTCAACACCGTTTGAGATAGTGCATAGAGCCAAAAAGCCGGCATTCTCAAACGTTTTATTAATTAAATAATTTTACTCAACCAAACATTTCAAAATGTCTACAACGCACAAAAGAGAAGGTTCAGTGTCTACGCCTCTGTAAGGTCAGGGAGCTCGCCGAAAAGACAATTATTACTTGGAAAGCGAGGAGAACGAAGTTCGTTTCCGCGAAGCTGACAATGAGTACAAAAGGCTTAAAGAGGATTTTGCTCGAATCGCTCGAAATCGACGAACAAGAAATCGCTCTAGGAGTGACTCGTCAAAAAGCCCTTCACCACGCAGAAGACAGCCCCCGAGACGTTCAACGAACTTACCTAAATTCAAGATAGCAAACTTTTACGCTACAGATGTTGAACTATGGTTCAACCAGTTTGAAACACAGTTCGATCTTCATCAAATTAACGACGATGATGAGCGGTACAGTCTGACATGTGCAGCACTTTCAGGCGAGGTCGCCTCTGATGTGAGAGATGTCCTACTCCAACCTTTCAGGTCGCACAAGTACGAAAGCTTGAAAAGTATATTAATTGAGCGACGAGGTTTAACCACACCCGAACGGGTAAATAAGGTGGCCCGGACATCCCCTCAAGATTTTTAAGACGCCTCCAGAAGACGGCAGGTTTCGGAACCCAAGCAGTGGTTGGAAAGGCGGTTATACGCCAAGCATTTATTAGGCAAATGCCGACTTTAATTCGTGCCCATTTGGCAACACAGCCAGATAGTGCTACTTTGGAGAGTTTGGCCATGTTGGCCGACAGGGCCCTAGCTTCAGAGACCGATGTGGAAGAGAGTTAGCCGGGGGTTGCAGAGATTAAGATCGACGAAACTGCTAAATTAGTGGGACTGCTCGAGAACTTATCAAAAAGATTAAAGAAATTAGTAACCGCGACAGCAGCGGAAAAGAAGAGGAACTCAGGACGTTGACGTGCTAATGATAATTATGTACCTAGGCCCCCATTCATTCCAAGCGATCAGGCCACAGAGTTTGTTCCTAACAAACAAGGTAATTTTAAAATTGACAAGCAAAATATTAATCCATACGCACCGCCGCAGAACGCACAGCAAAATAATGCTGCGAACCGGATCGATACGGCTAATGCACCTGTTTGCTACTTTCACCAAACTTTCGGTGACAAGGCACGCACGTGCAGAAACCCTTACGCATTTTCTTTAAACTGCTAAGCCAGAGCAAGGTAGCAACTCTTGCATCTGGCGGGATAACCGAGACGCGACATGACTCCGTGGAAGCTACCCTTCCCATGTTGTTTCACTCTAAGTTATTGTAGGTCGCAGATAAAAATAATAAATACAAATATCTGATTGACACGGGCGCAGCGGTCAGCGTTTTGCCGAAATCTTGCTTTAACAGGATTTCGGACGCAGACTGCCTCCCCCTGGTGGCCGCTAACAACACTACTATCAATACCTACGGCAACAGTAAACGCGTCGTCGACGTCGGCTTAAAACGTGACTATCCGTGGACATTTATAGCGGCGGACGTGCAACAACCCATCATAGGGGCCGATTTTTTAATTCATTACGATTTGCTAATAGACTTAGAGACATGAGAACCGGTTTAGCTATTCCCGCTTCACTGTCGTCAACCAGACCACTGTCATTGCACAGAGTTGACACTGTTCATAATGAATACACTAAACTTTTAGGTCAGTTCCCGGGACTGACTCGCCCTACGACAAAGGGTGAGACCGTTAAACACGGTATTACACATAAAATCGTAACGAAAGGACACCCGGTGTTCGTGCGCCCACGACGATTGGCACCCGATAAACTTGTCACTGCGAAACGCGAGTTCGATGACATGATCAAGTTAGGAGTTATCGAACCCAGAGACAGTGAATGGTCCTCAGCGCTTCATATGGTAGTAGTAGTAGTAAATCATTGCTTTACGTCACTTTTCGGCACAAAGGGTCTTTTAAGTGACATTATAATACGATAAAAACGCTGTAGTCAATTGATGAGATGAATGATGTACAGATGATGATGTGAGGGTGGGGGTGATAGGGCATGGTGGGTTATTGAGAGCGTTTTCCTTCGCTCGCCCGATAAAGGGTTCTGGGCATGTCTAGGGGATATACCCCCAGACATGCCCAGACGGCCGGAGACTTGAGTTTCGCTGTACAATTTAATGATGAAACTCTAGAGGTCCGGAGGATGTGGGTTATCTACCGCAATTACTACTCCCACTCCACATTTGACCTCATTTCACTTTTATGGCGCTCACTTTAATGCAATAGACAATATTAATTTTATAAATCAATGATAATTGTCTCAGAAAATTTGTTTAACAAAGATTGATTAACTCTGGAGGCGATAACCACTTTGGCTGCTTTTATGCATTTATGCCAATTTGTGGTTGACTCACTGATTCCTTTCAGGAACTGTTTTTCCTGTGGGCCATTCTTTGGCATTGCCACTGCGGCCTTATGGGGTTTCAGGTAGGTCTTGTTGTCAGGAACATATGTTTTTGGCTTTTTTCCTCATTTTTTGGAGTTTCATCTTTGTTACTTAAATTTTTTGGGTACATTTTATCGTGTGATTTGTAGGGCAAAAATTTACAAATAATATAAATAAATAAGAGGAGCAATTGTTGTTTCTAGGATTTGATTTAGCAAGAATTGATAAACTCTGGAGGCGATAATCACATTGGCTGATGCCAATTTGTGGTGGACCCACTGATTCCTGTCAGGACTTGTTTCCTGTGGGCTATTTTCTGGCCTCGCCAGTACAGCTTTCGGTTTCAAATAGGTCTTTGTCAAAACTATGTTTTTGGCACCTTTCCTCTTTGATTGGAGTTTTCTTTTTTGTTACTTTTGGTCAATGAAGCATACATACCAGCTACTCTTAATCTCAAATTAAAATATACAATATTAGTGCTCATAAGGATATTTGAAAATAATTCATGTTAGGAAGTTAAGATTTAACGTTCTCATCAGTAATAATTTAAATTAATGAGAAGAGATATAGTTGATAATCTCTTGATTTCATTTTATATAATTGATGCAATTATGCCAATTTGTGATGACTCTGGAATAATCCCAGGGGCTGGTTTTCCTGTAGGCCATTCTCTGGCTTTGCCAAAGTGACCTTAGGTTTCAAGTGGATCCTATGAAATTATGTTTTGGGTCACCTTTTTCTTTCTAAGTTTACTTCTTCGTTGCTTGTTTTGTAAAGCTTAGTGATCCAACTGCTTTGAAATTAAATAATAATAATAAAAAAAAATAAAAAAAAAAATGGCCACAAGAATTAAATCTTTCATCATTCTTACTTAGATATATATATATATATATAATAAATAATTTGTAAATTGAAATAATTTGGAAGAGTATCCAAGTGTAGGAGTGTAAGGTAAAAACAATATAATTATTCAATTAAACTACTGCAAGAACATATTATTAGTCAATAAATACAAGGTCAGTTACAACAAGACTTGGCCAGTTGTTACAGGCCGCAGTAATTATTGCATGCCTTATACGCCAACTACATGATGCTCTATGTCTAGCTTGATAATTCCAGCATCAGGACTTGCGCCAGCTGCTGAAATCAGTGCTAGTAATGATAGACAGGATGCATCCGGACTTGCGCCAGATGCAATGAACTTCATGAAGAACCAAACATATGATTATTCATTTGTTAGTTCGGCAGGACTTGTGCCAGCTGTTCTAACTATAGCAAACATGATGGGGAGTGATTTGCCAACTGGATTTGGGCCAGTTGGTTTTTGATACAATATCCACAAGCTCATTCTTACAGGTGGAATTAGTTTAATCTAGCATCAGGATTTGCGCCAGCTTCTGAAATCAGTGCTAGCAAGGATGGGCAGGATGCATCCGGACTTGCGCCAGATGCAATAAACTTTGTGAAGAACCAAACATATGATTTTCCATTTGTTAGTTCGGCAGGACTTGCGCCAGCTGTTCTAACAATGGAAAACACGATGGGGGGTGATTTGCCAACCCGATTTCGGCCAGTCGGGTTTTGATACAATATCCACAAGCTCATTCTTACAGGTGGAATTAGTTTATTCTAGCATCAGGATTTGCGCCAGCTGCTGAAATCAGTGCTAGCAAGGATGGGCAGGATGCATCCGGACTTGCGCCAGATGCAATAAACTTTGTGAAGAACCAAATATATGATTTTCCATTTGTTAGTTCGGCAGGACTTGCGCCAGCTGTTCTAACAATGGAAAACATGATGGGGAGTGATTTGCCAACCCGATTTCGGCCAGTCTGTTTTTGATACAATATCCACAAGCTCATTCTTACAGGTGGAATTACTTTGAATGTGAATGATTTATGTCCTTTTTCTTCTCCCGTAGAAGAGAAGAAAAAGCTGAAATTTTTGCTTTTTCGTCAATAACTGCGTGAGTAAGAAATTATTATTATTATTTTTATTTTATTTTATTTTTTTTAGAATTCTTTAGATCTTGCTTTTGAATGTATATGTAAACAACATTTTTAGTGAATACAGCAATACTCAAGATGTGGACCATTTCCTCATGTTCCTAATTTGCTTAAAATCCTTCTAAATCTATGTTTTGTGGTATTCTTATGTTTTCAAAGTGTGTCTGCAATACCTAGGTCAGCTCAAAATGAGGTCTGTATACTTCTGGGTCAGATTTTACACTTACAGAAAATAAAATTCCACTGACATATAAATCCAGCCAGTCAAAACACTACTGAGACTTGCTTCAGGAATTATAAATACAGTAGATGTTATGATAATGTGTCCCTTATTATCTACATTTGTAAATTGTAATTATTTGGTTATCTATTCATTACATGTAAATTTCAAGTTTCACTTCTGTAGACATCCTAATTTCAATTTAAAAACTAAATTTCAGACTATATAGCACTTCACTATTTAGAATTAGTGTTGTTTCTGATGTCGCAAGTAATGGTGGATTAGACAGATGAGAGGTTGGAATTCATATGTGCTCTTACGATGCATTCGTAAGTTTGGGTTGTGGGGGTCAGACACTTTGTGTCTGTGTGCCGTTTTCATACCCTCCTCAACAAGAGATAATCTTGTTTAATAATGTTATTGATAGATTTTGTCAATATTATGTAATTTGTATGTAATGATACAAGAGTCAATGTTCATTAATATATTAATGTGAACAATTAGTAGATTGTTATTGATAGGTTTGGTTTTGTGTGAACAATTACTAGATTGTTATTGATAGTTTGGTTGATATTATCTAATTTGTTTGTAATGATACAAGAGTCAAAGTTCACATTTAAATAGTAGATTAGATCAATCAGAGACATGTATAAATATTCATAGTAGATTAGATCAATCAGAGACATGTATAAATAGTCATAGTAGATTTGATCAATTTGAGACATGTATAAATATTCATAGTAGATTAGATCAATTAGAGACATGTATAAATATTCACTGGTTAATCCTGTTAACTGACTGTCAAGTAAATTTATACCTATTTTGGTCTTAGGGCTTCACTCTGTTACAACCACGTTTACATTAACAACATTTGAAGTGAAACCCTTTTTATTTGTAGTCGTTTAATTTGATGTTTATTTTTAATAAACAAATTTTCCCCATTTTATGTGTCTGTTTTTTGTACGATAAATACAGAGTTTTCGTAAAATGAAAGCTCTTTTTATCGGACACAAAATAGATTAATAATCCTAGGCGAATCCCAAGCTATGTAATTCGTGGTTTGTTCGGATCTCGATTTGTTTGTAACAGTCTCTTTTAGCAATGAAATCTTGAGAGTGGTTCAAACCAAAAATTAATCCGAAATAAATATAAATTTATATAGCAGATTCTATGTCTATCAAGAAAATCCCACCTCCTCCCGCTTCCATCCGCTGCAAGTTTTTTGTTCATTTTTCTTCTGACCGTTTTCATACCCTCCTCAACAACAGATAATCTTGTTTAATAATGTTATTGATAGATTTTGTCAATATTATGTAATTTGTATGTAATGATACAAGAGTCAATGTTCATTAATATATTAATGTGAACAATTAGTAGATTGTTATTGATAGGTTTGGTTTTGTGTGAACAATTACTAGATTGTTATTGATAGTTTGGTTGATATTATCTAATTTGTTTGTAATGATACAAGAGTCAAAGTTCACATTTAAATAGTAGATTAGATCAATCAGAGACATGTATAAATATTCATAGTAGATTAGATCAATCAGAGACATGTATAAATAGTCATAGTAGATTTGATCAATTTGAGACATGTATAAATATTCATAGTAGATTAGATCAATTAGAGACATGTATAAATATTCACTGGTTAATCCTGTTAACTGACTGTCAAGTAAATTTATACCTATTTTGGTCTTAGGGCTTCACTCCGTTACAACCACGTTTACATTAACAACATTTGAAGTGAAGCCCTTTTTATTTGTAGTCGTTTAATTTGATGTTTATTTTTAATAAACAAATTTTCCCCATTTTATGTGTCTGTTTTTTGTACGATAAATAATTTTACTCAACCAAACATTTCAAAATGTCTACAACACACAAAAGAGAAGGTTCCGTGTCCACGCCTCTGTAAGGTCAGGGAGCTCGCCGAAAAGACAATTATTACTTGGAAAGCGAGGAGAACGAAGTTCGTTTCCGCGAAGCTGACAATGAGTACAAAAGGCTTAAAGAGGATTTTGCTCGAATCGCTCGAAATCGACGAACAAGAAATCGCTCTAGGAGTGACTCGTCAAAAAGCCCTTCACCACGCAGAAGACAGCCCCCGAGACGTTCAACGAACTTACCTAAATTCAAGATAGCAAACTTTTACGCTACAGATGTTGAACTATGGTTCAACCAGTTTGAAACACAGTTCGATCTTCATCAAATTAACGACGATGATGAGCGGTACAGTCTGACATGTGCAGCACTTTCAGGCGAGGTCGCCTCTGATGTGAGAGATGTCCTACTCCAACCTTTCAGGTCGCACAAGTACGAAAGCTTGAAAAGTATATTAATTGAGCGACGAGGTTTAACCACACCCGAACGGGTAAATAAGGTGGCCCGGACATCCCCTCAAGATTTTTAAGACGCCTCCAGAAGACGGCAGGTTTCGGAACCCAAGCAGTGGTTGGAAAGGCGGTTATACGCCAAGCATTTATTAGGCAAATGCCGACTTTAATTCGTGCCCATTTGGCCACACAGCCAGATAGTGCTACTTTGGAGAGTTTGGCCATGTTGGCCGACAGGGCCCTAGCTTCAGAGACCGATGTGGAAGAGAGTTAGCCGGGGGTTGCAGAGATTAAGATTGACGAAACTGCTAAATTAGTGGGACTGCTCGAGAACTTATCAAAAAGATTAAAGAAATTAGTAACCGCGACAGCAGCGGAAAAGAAGAGGAACTCAGGACGTTGACGTGCTAATGATAATTATGTACCTAGGCCCCCATTCATTCCAAGCGATCAGGCCACAGAGTTTGTTCCTAACAAACAAGGTAATTTTAAAATTGACAAGCAAAATATTAATCCATACGCACCGCCGCAGAACGCACAGCAAAATAATGCTGCGAACCGGATCGATACGGCTAATGCACCTGTTTGCTACTTTCACCAAACTTTCGGTGACAAGGCACGCACGTGCAGAAACCCTTACGCATTTTCTTTAAACTGCTAAGCCAGAGCAAGGTAGCAACTCTTGCATCTGGCGGGATAACCGAGACGCGACATGACTCCGTGGAAGCTACCCTTCCCAAGTTGTTTCACTCTAAGTTATTGTAGGTCGCAGATAAAAATAATAAATGCAAATATCTGATTGACACGGGCGCAGCGGTCAGCGTTTTGCCGAAATCTTGCTTTAACAGGATTTCGGACGCAGACTGCCTCCCCCTGGTGGCCGCTAACAACACTACTATCAATACCTACGGCAACAGTAAACGCGTCGTCGACGTCGGCTTAAAACGTGACTATCCGTGGACATTTATAGCGGCGGACGTGCAACAACCCATCATAGGGGCCGATTTTTTAATTCATTACGATTTGCTAATAGACTTAGAGACATGAGAACCGGTTTAGCTATTCCCGCTTCACTGTCGTCAACCAGACCACTGTCATTGCACAGAGTTGACACTGTTCATAATGAATACACTAAACTTTTAGGTCAGTTCCCGGAACTGACTCGCCCTACGACAAAGGGTGAGACCGTTAAACACGGTATTACACATAAAATCGTAACGAAAGGACACCCGGTGTTCGTGCGCCCACGACGATTGGCACCCCATAAACTTGTCACTGCGAAACGCGAGTTCGATGACATGATCAAGTTAGGAGTTATCGAACCCAGAGACAGTGAATGGTCCTCAGCGCTTCATATGGTAGTAGTAGTAGTAAATCATTGCTTTACGTCACTTTTCGGCACAAAAGGTCTTTTAAGTGACATTGTAGTACGATAAAAACGCTGTAGTCAATTGATGAGATGAATGATGTACAGATGATGATGTGAGGGTGGGGGTGATAGGGCATGGTGGGTTATTGAGAGCGTTTTCCTTCGCTCGCCCGATAAGGGGTTCTGGGCATGTCTAGGGGATATACCCCCAGACATGCCCAGACGGCCGGAGACTTGAGTTTCGCTGTACAATTTAATGATGAAACTCTTTGGCATTTCGCGCAGCTCTGCTATCCTCGGGTCGGATAGTCCCCAGAGTAACAATAGGAAGGATCACTCCCTCTGGGTAACTCCATTCATCCCACGTGAGAGACCTAATGGCAAACATGCTATTGCCGTTTATTTAAGGCTACCACAGCCTACATCAGCGCCAGCACTGATGCGGGTGCTACATTGGCTCCGCTGTTGAGCGGAGGAAACAGGGTACGCCACTGGCAATCCGCCCGAAGATTATAGCCAGATATGAGGAGGCTGCAGCTGCCCTTGGATGATTGCTGTAGACTAGTGCTTCCGTACAATGCCGTACACAGCATCCAACAGACGAAACAGATCCCTAATGACCCTCCCCGAACGGGGGCAAAGCTTCATATGGTATCAAAGAAAAATGGCGACTGGAGACCATGTGGAGATTACAGAAGCTTGAACGCTCAGACCGTACCCGACCGTTACCCAATCCCACATATTCAGAATTTCACGCAGCGATTAGCTGGCTCAATTTTTTTTCAAAAATTGATTTGGTTAGAGCATATTACCAAATTCCTGTGGAACCGTCAGACATACACAAGACAACCGTCACTACACCTTTTGATGTTTTTAATTTTACCAGGACACCGTTTGGTCTGCGAAATTCCGGCCAAACTTTTCAGCGTTTGATAGACCACGTCATTCTGACCTCAGAGATTATATCTCTGACACCACACGCTCATATCGTCGTATGCACGCATCACGATTGACCAGATTTATCAGACGTTTTCCCGTGAGTTTCAAATTTTGAATAACCATCCGTATAACCACGTAACTCGCTTAGACTCATTATTTACCTTTTTTTTACTATTTCATTTGATTCAAGAGTTTGCTGCAGGTGGGAGTTATTTATTCTGTTCAAAAATAGATAATTTGAGCCAGCACAATTCGCATGTCATTCAGTAATTTATATTTGCCAGTGTTTTAA
Organism: Flabesymbios commensalis; assembly: GCA_964017125.1. Taxonomy (NCBI): domain Eukaryota; kingdom Metazoa; phylum Annelida; class Polychaeta; order Terebellida; family Flabelligeridae; genus Flabesymbios; species Flabesymbios commensalis. The sequence continues at coordinate 56,056,617 of OZ024904.1, read as the reverse complement.
ACCCGATTGTAAATTCTGTCAGAAAAATATAAACAGGAACCTTATCACAACAGCGCGTAGGCGGAAAAAGTAATCCCTTGATTTTTGTTCTATTTCTCTGTGAATAGAAACTCATATGTGGCGGAGTAGTGGTGTTTTATATTTGCCATATATATTAACGACACGCAAGCGTGTTTATAAGCCTATAGTTGTTATATCAACAAAACTGCTCAAAATGAGCAGTTTTTGTCAAAACATGGCGTGCGGTTACAGAAAGAGTAACCTGTCCAGATCATAAAACTCACAAAAAACATTTAAAAATTATTTTTGCCTGACTAGCCGAATACGGCATTATCATCGGTCCTGCGAAGTGTCAGTTTGGTGCAACTGAGTTAAGTTTCGTAGGCCACCACGTTTGTGCTGAAGGAATTTCGCCGTTATCCAGCGCCGTCGACGCCATAGTCAATTTCGTAAAGCTCGAAAAGCAATGAGCGTTGCGAAGATATTTAGGAATGGTAAATTATTATCACCGTTTCATACCGCAATGCGCAGCGAAGTTGACACCATTAAACAATTTATTGACAGCAGCCAATGACGGTCATACAAGGCTGTCACCGAAGTCGAATTTTGAATTGAAGTGGGACGAGAATGCAGAGTCAGCATTTTCCGAGTCCAAACAAATATTGGAAAACGCTACCCTTCTGGTACATCCAGATCCTATGGCTAAATTAAACATCACGTGTGACGCTAGTGATATGTCGCCGTAGGTGGCGTTCTGCAGCAATATTTGAATGGTATGTGGCAGCCACTCTCGTTTTTCAGCAAGAAGCTGAGTCCAGCGGAGACACGCTATAGCTTTTGGCAGTATATGCCACCATAAAACATTTCAGACATAATCTAGAAGGACGCAATTTTTTTGTGAACACTGATCATAAACCTTTGACATTTGTAATGTCATCTGTTACCGAACGCCCGTCCCTACGCCAAACACGACACTTAGCTTTTATAGCCAAATTCACTACCGACATTAGGTACGTTAAAGGAGAGACAAATTTCGTCGCCGATGCGCTGTCACGACCGTCAGTGTCTGTGATAGACAATGGACCAGCGATTAATTATAAAGATTTAAGTATTGATCAAGCTCAGGACGCGGAATTCACAAGACTGTGACACTCGACTTCATCCACAATGAATTTCAAATTACTCAAATCATTTGACAATCAGCTGATTTGGTGCGATGTGTCCACGGGACATAACCGGCCCTACATTACCGCGAAATATCACGGAAAAGTTTTTTCAAACCTACACGTTTAGGCCACCCATCTCATAGAGCTACAAAACCTTTGATTAACACACGATTTGTTTGGCATGGCATGAATATTGACATTGCTAAATGGTGTCGTTCCTGTAAAGGTTGTCAGACCGCCAAAGTTTCACGTCACAACACACCAGTTTTTGGCAAGTTCACTGAACCTACCGAGAGATTTGATCATATCCACATCGACATAGTCGGACCCTTACCCTACGCTAATGGCTTTAGATATCTACTGACTTGCGTCGATCGTTTTACACGTTGGCCGGAAGCCATACCCATTGTAGATATTCGGGCCGAAACGGTCGCCGATGCCTTCTTCAGCACGCTACGGTACTCCCGCCACTATCACCACAGATAGGGGCGCGCAGTTCGAGTCAAAATTGTGGGATAATTTGTGTTACCAATTCAGGATAATACGGAATCGCACAACGAGCTATCACCCCCAGTCAAATGGCATGGTTGAACGTTCCCACCGCCAGTTGAAAGCCGCCATTATGGCGCACCAATCACCGAATCCATGGACTATCACTTTACCCTCAGTACTTTTAGGCGTTCGTTCCGCAGGCAAAGAGAGGCTAGGCAGATCGGCTGCCGTGATGATATACGGTACGACACTCAGACTCCCAGGAGAGTTTACGCAACAGTACACCGTCGACGCCAACACAGATTTGGAGAATTACTCAGACAAGCTACGCGTAGCCATGTCGCGTCCCCGTTTATGTCCGCCACGTGACACACACCAGAAAAACATTTTCCAGTACAAGGAAATAGAAACATGCACACATGTATTCTTGCGACGAATCGCAATTTCGCGGCCTGTGACCGCCCCTTACGACATCCCATATAAGGTCGTCGCGAGCAGTGGCAGAGTCATGAAAATCCTGCTTAAAGGCAAGGTGGAAACGGTCTCATTAGACCGAGTTAAACCTGCAAATTTAGAATGCGAGCCTACAACAGGTCCGACAACACACCGTACAACGCCAACAAAAAAACAGAGCTCGAAGACTACCAGGATTGCTAGTGGGAATCCACAGGACCCATGAAGACCTAGTAGTGCGAACACTCAGACGTCCAACAGGACGAGTGTTAAACAGACACAGTCGATGGCAGTCAGAAACAGTACCAAATTGGCCACTGTCCCACAGCAACCAGCTGATAAAAGTTAAATTGCCTAACAAAGGCAAATCTTATGTAGCGCCACAATTGCGAGCCCCCGCCGTGTCCCGCACTAACGGGGACGGCGCGGTTTGCGAACGTACTCACGCATACCTTTACATTTACGGGGTAAAACCCCTGGTCCAGCCGATGCCATGAAAGACTCGAATACAGGAAATAGTTTGAATATCGCTAATCGCGACAAAATTTCGACGGACGCAACCGTGAGGAAAACCAGAGTCGGACGAACAATCCAGACTCCTGCCCGGTTCGTGCAGATGGTCCACGCCATATGGCGGGACCAACAGCACATACCGTAATTATGATAATTTTAATTTGTAAATATGAATTCGCCGGGCCTGGCAACATTAATTAGAATAGGTCAACTGCAATTAAATTATTGAGCAAAATATTTGCTACCTAATAATGGATGTATTAATTAAACGAATCGGTTGGTCGCAGCAAAGCAGCATAAGTAATTCAATGGACAATTGGTGTTATGAGGATGGGACAATTAGTGTTACGAGGATCGGACAATTGGTGTTATGAGGATGGGACAATCATTTCGTACTTGTGCGACTTGAAAGGTTGGAGTAGGACATCTCTCACATCAGAGGCGACCTCGCCTGAAAGTGCTGCACATGTCAGACTGTACCGCTCATCATCGTCGTTAATTTGATGAAGATCGAACTGTGTTTCGATCTGGTTGAACCATAGTTCAACATCTGTAGCGTAAAAGTTTGCTATCTTGAATTTAGGTAAGTTCGTTGAACGTCTCGGGGGCTGTCTTCTGCGTGGTGAAGGGCTTTTTGACGAGTCACTCCTAGAGTTATTTCTTGTTCGTCGATTTCGAGCGATTCGAGCAAAATCCTCTTTAAGCCTTTTGTACTCATTGTCAGCCTCGCGGAAACGAACTTCGTTCTCCTCGCTTTCCAAGTAATAGTTGTCTTTTCGGCGAGCTCCCTGACCTTCCAGAGGCGTAGACACGGAACCTTCTCTTTTGTGTGTTGTAGACATTTTGAAATGTTTGGTTGAGTAAAATTATTTAATTAATAAAACGTTTGAGAATGCCGGCTTTTTGGCTCTATGCACTATCTCAAACGGTGTTGAAATGGTATGTCATTTTAACATATACCAGCTATTTCGGTGACGTGTCGTGCGTGGGTTAGACTGTACTCTGCCGTCTAGACTTTATTAAAAATGTAAGTATATGTTGAATCTGTAGCAGTGTAGGTTTTTGAGATTGTCCATGCTATGTCGCATGTTGCGAGATACAGGGGTTGCTGAGATATTTGAATATTCTTCACTGGGATTGCATATAATTTATTTTCACTTAATCACACATATATATATTTTGTGAAAACTGTAGGTCAAGATTGTATATAGAATGCCAGAAATAATTACTACATGCTATGCTAAGCTATGATAATAGTATATAGTAAATCGACTTGGGTGGAATTTTTTTTTCACGCAAGTCGAAAAACACATGCAAATGTTGAAAGTGTTTCACTATAGCACAACTGTCAAATCGAATATTTCGTTATTTATATAAGTTTGATCTACTGAAATCAACTATCATTAACTAACATTTTATATGGTATGTTCATCGCCGATTCATTCTTGATGAGGTCCGAATCGATCGCTCGCTTCGTTTCGTTTATTGTCGTGTAATTCGGTTGTCGTCGTGGCGGTTGCGTTTATTTGGTCTACGGCGGGTGTGGTGTAGTGTAGGATTGTTTGCTGTTAACGTGTGGCCGGTTGCACAAGTGTCAGCCTGTATCGGTTTATCAAATATGGCGTACGTGACCACAGCCGCGTAGACCCAGCCAATAGCTCGTTGCTGTATGCTTGGGCCAGCAGGCCTGTGATATGGGTGTACGTGCAAAACTGAGCAGTAGGCGCGTCTCGCCTCACATTAGCATATTCATGAGCTACCATGTGCCAGAAAAAGCGCGAGGAGTAGGCTAGAACGACGCCGAACACCAGGGGGCTTTTTCGACGTGAAAAATTAGACTATGAAATTTATCAAAATCTCGCACAATTTGTGCTATAATTTCTTTTCCGAAACTGCGTATTTTATATTTTCTCTCACTTTAATGGTTTTGAAAAAGAAACTTTGTATATATGTAAAAAAAATATTTGAGGCTAGTCCGTGTATAGTCTTGACAAATGAATAGGCTGCGCCACGAATTCAAAATGGCGGCCTAATTTATGCTAATGTGATGAGGTGACATTGGTCCACTGTCAAGGTGCATGCCGGGTATGGCGGGACGTGTGATGCCCACGACCGGCGAGTAGCTAAGTTAGGGAAACCAGCGTCCAATATGGCGCTCACTTACCAAATACATTCATTATTAGCAGCATTCCCTGAAATAAAATATTGTTATAATAATAAAATAAAAAATATATCCTGGAAATATGTTTTACAGACCAACTAGGACCGTTTATTCACATTTATTTTCAGACGAACAATTTTACTTGGTCCTAATCCTATTAAAGGTTATCTGAGTCGAAGCGATATTTTTCGATAATTTTTTCTTTGTCAATTTTTTCGGAAAAATCGAAATCTGATGAGACTTCGTCTATTGGACTTTAAAATCGAGTGACCCAATTATGGCGAACAACGATAAAAGAGTTTTAAAAAATACCCACTTCCTACTCGCCTACATTGGCATTAATAGGATGAAAGCATTCTAGAAATTCGTACTTGGAAAGATGAATTAGGAAAAAAAAAATTGTACGTTTTTTCTTGAAAAACCAACATCTTGACATCTTGACATTTTGAAAAGGCGCCAAACACGTGGAATTCGTTCTAAAAAATGTTAAAATTACGCCGTTTTGGGCATAAAAACGCGTACTTCTCTTCTGATAACTTTTCCAGCTAGTTCTAGCTGGCATATTTAGCGTGACCTACAATTTTCACGTACGTTTGAGAAAAAAATGCTCATGATTTTTTCCGAAAAAATCCCTTAAAATAAAAAAAAAACTATCCTTGAAAACAGAGGTTTTCATCTTGTTGCTTGGTGAAAAAGCTGTTGCGATCACGATCAAACGTCAGGGGTCACCAGTATGGGAATTGCAGGAGGATCTACCGGTAGGGTGAACGGCAAGACCCGCTCATCATTCACCATTTTATTTCTATCTTCCTTCTTTCCCCGTCGGGTCAACGGTTCCGATTGACTTCACAAAACTCTTCTTCAGTTCATTATATTTATTTGTCTAGACATAAAACATCGGCAATGTACAGTCCCGCGCACGACACGCCCCTAGGCTAACTCTAATCTGCCAACCTGCAACACGTCTGCAGTTGTCAGGGGCTAGACTACAAGTCGCGAAAAAGGCCACGATTAAGTTTATGCGCACGTCACTAATATACTGAAGCGAGGCAGCCGTCCAGCCATCCCCCCGCGTCCGGGGAGACTGGGGTCGACTGTCACGATGATCTAGCGAGGCAGAGATCATACAGGCCCATTGTCTCCCACCATTACTAACAGCTAACATTACACTACACAGTCTACTGTCATTATGATTACAGTCCACATAGTTATGTAGCCTAGTGTATGTGTATGTCCACATGTTAATTATGCATGTAGACCTCTATGTGACAGGCATAGCCATAGGCCTAGTGATAGACTCAGTCATATTATTATACTGACTACCTGCAGAGACACTGGCAGAGATTGGGATCTCCTCGTCTGACGAGGTCATCCTGCAATTGTTGGCAGATACCGAGGATATGGTGGTGAGGAAAACGATAGACTACCATAGTCAGGGAGCCAGCGTTATCTATCTCTCAAAAAAAAGGGTTGAACCTTACAGCCTCCGTTCTAAAATTTTTGACCCCACAAAGTCATACTCTAGGTATTCAAGAGTAAGAAAAGTGATGTTGGCTCTTCTATAACTCTGGCAAAAGATATGCAAACACTGTGTTTTCACAAATGACTAATTTTCATAATTTCATAGCAATGACAACAATAAATACACCAAAATGTTAGTATAGGCACACAAAATTTAAATATATATAAAGATTAATATTTCATGTTATTTCCAGATGTATTCTGAAGCTGATGAATCTTTATATTTGATATAGGTCCACATCATTCATTGTTATTATCTTTTTTTGTACTCTAGTCCTGAAAGGTGAATTTATGCTGACAATTGTCCACATATTCATATCAGATATGTACAGCTAACAGTAATGATACTCTAGTCTGGTTAGTTTCATTTATTTCTTTTCAGGATCGGTGGTGTTGTCATAGTATAGTTAGAAGAAGTGGTAGATTTGCTCATGAATATATGTAGTGAATGTAGCTAAAATAGAATATGACCTGTAGATACTAGACTAATAGAAATGAGTCTGTATTTGTGATCAAAAGACAATTATCTTATAAGACAGACTTTACTAGGTGTATTATTAACCTTAATAACTTAACTGCAAATGGTTTTGGTGCATTTAGACATGCTGTTGCGTCATGATGTATATGACAGAATATGGACGCTAATGCAGGATGAAGAAACATTTTGATCGATGAAACTCTTCTGTGATAGGACATGTCGAAGTGTGTACACTCACAAGAAAACAATTGCGAGACAAAGTATCAGAAAAAAACTAAATCAGAAGAAAATATTCATGGAACAGTCGAAGATTTGAAAACGCGGAGCACTTTAAGTGCTAGTAAAGTCAGAGACACATAGGGTAAGTGGAAGCTTATACTAGTCGCTACCAAGCAGAAACAAGAAGCAATATACAAAAAGGTAAAAAAAATCAATGATGAATCAATATTGCTCACAATGGAAAAAACCATTAGATATGATTGCTGCTGATTCCCATTACCACAAGTCCTGTATGGATAAATTTAGGAGCAGGCATGGTGAAAGAGCACCAAGCTTAGTTAGTGATGATGCACAAAATATCATTTATGATAAAGCGTTCAGTACACTTGCAGCTGAAATTACTGAACCTATTTTTAAAAACAGATCTGCTTTTTACATCACTCAACTGCTTGACAGATACCGCGAAATCCTACAGGGGATCGGTGCAGATAATGCTATGTCATATAGAGCAGACCCACTCTGTAAAAAAATAACTGATAGATTTGGGAATGATGTGCAAATTGTGCCACAAAGGGGAATGTCAAATTTGGTTTGTTTATCCGCAATAGCAGTAGCTGAAATATGTGTACTTGCCACAAAATTACATAAGGAAGTAGCTGACTCAGAGCTTTGACCTGAAAGTGATGAATCTGATGACAGTGAAAATGACGGAGATTCCTACATAAATACCAACAAAGGCTCTTTTGGCGTGGCAACACATCTTAGATCGCAGATGAGAACAACTGCTCAAATGTTAGCTACAAAAACTTACAATGATGGAGACAACCAAACTCAAAATGGTGACAATGATTCGCTGAGAATTTCATGGGGACTATTGTTTTTTTATGAAGGAAGGAGGAATTGAGGACATTCTAGTTCCCATGTTGTTTATCAGAGAGGTACTGCTAACAGAGTCATATCTGGCAAGGATTATTACAAAATGGTCAGATACCATTCGTTGGTGAGTGAGAGTATGGCGGGACTGTTATGAATGTTGGTTAAGCACTGAAAATCAGCCAGATCTCTTAGAGCTGTATAGCTGCCTTCATATTCTTAACAATGCTTTGAAGAATAACGACTCACAAAATTTACAGGTACTATGTCTTGTCCAAACAGAGCTGACATCGTGCCTGGGATTATTTTCTAAATGATATGGGAGTAACTGCTAAGTACTGATCCATGTACATAGATATGGTCACACTATTGAAAGAATACATCCATGCTGAAAGAGTTGGAGACTGGAATGAGCACCTTGCTTTAGTGGAGAAAATGTTATCCTACATAGTTTCTGCACAACATACAAAGCACATGATATGCCTTCCTATGTATTTATGAGACATGAGATATCTTGAAAAGACACACTCAGACGTCTTTTCAAAGTTCGTGGAGGGTGAATTTACAGTACATCATTTAAAAGGCGAATTCAATGGCGTTTGGACGGATATGGCCTTACAGCAGACACATAACTGCGAAGGAAAGACATCATTACTCAGAGGTATCTCACAGGCTCCTGCATCCAGAGAAAAATATGCTAAAACTATTCCATTTCTCACCAAGATTTCAGAAAGTGTCAAAGCAATGGCTGACTTTGGTGAAGCTCATTCGCATCATAATGGTAAATCTAATAAATCCATTGCAAAAGATTTTCAAATAGTCCAAAACATGAGGAGTGTGATAACAGAACAAATGGTGAATCCCTTTTCCTGTTCAAATAAAATTTATCTCATCAACATAGCCACAGGGCACAAGGCATCAACCACAGATAGTATTAATGCGAGGCAAAGAGAAAAGCATTGCGTCAATCAGAACTTGAACATTCTTAAAAGATTGTTGTACCACGTCTGACAACATTTGCATCCAAGACACACAAATCAAAAAGTAATGTTGTTAAAATATACCAAGAAGGAAGTGCTGTGACCAGGCCTTTATTTTTCTGTCAAAGTGCTGACAACAAGACCAGAAAGATAGCTTTTAGTCATGAATGGACAGATTACCCATCCTCACTGTTTGATTTAGGCTGTAGACTTGAGGAGAAATATACTATGCACAAAGCTTGTACATCAGATTTTTTAAGAAAGGTAATATCGGATTTTGACCAGCCAGCTCATTTGCCAGAATCAGATCTCAGAACAGTGTATATGATAGATCCAATGGCGTTCATAAATATATTTCAACACCTAGGCTCAAACCGATTTGGTGATCCTCATGAGCGCTATGCACAAAAATCCTACAGCTGAAGCCAACAAACTGCAAATGCATCAACATTGTTGGGGACCTGTATGACATTGATCCAATTTACAGCTTGAAATCCCATGAGAGACGGAGACGAATAAAAAGTAATAAAGCACGGGAATTTGTAATAATTAGCAATGTTGAGATTCCTGACTGGAAATTGTTAATGGCTAATCCACAAAACAAAGCAAAGCTTCAGGCATTTTTACTCCGGGTAATGTGTGATGATTCCAATTACCTTCCAGAAGACACAACGTGCATTATGGGTGGAATGAATGGAACTGATGGAAGTACAGTTTCTGTGTCAAAATATAGTACATTTGATATAGCAGATCTTTCATGTTCTAAACACGAGGAAGCCGATACAAGAATAATGGCTCACCTAGCATATTGTTTAAAGGTATGTGGTCATGAACGTGCAGTAATATATGCAACAGACACGGACATAACATTACTGTCAATGTATTACTTAGTCTTCTTATCAGAACTCAAAGAACTGTGGATTCAACGTGATGATAGATATATACCTCTACATGCTCTAGTAAAATCATTGTGTGACAACTCTGTAAAAGATCCACGTGAGCTTTCTGCTACTTTGCTCAGTACATATGTTCTGAGTGGGTGTGATACAGTGAGCTATCCATATGGACGGGGAAAGGGGAGGGCAGCAAAACTAGCATTGAATATGATTTGAGAGTTGAACTCTTTAGCAGTATTTGGTGATGGAAAACTTACAGAGACTCTGAATCTGCTCACAATGATGCAAGAACGTTTTTCATTGCACTGTACGGATTCAGAGAATCTGGAATTACAAACTTGAACATTCTACGCCAGCACATGTTTGCCTCTTCTAAGTCAGATTTGAGAAAGCTTCCTCCCACTGAGGTTGCTTTTAATTTCCACTTCCTACATGCCGTATATCAAATTGCATGGTATAAACGAGCACATCTCAGTGAGCCAGCACTTCTCCCACCTTTAGAGTTCGGTTGGAGGGTGCAGAACAAGACACTAATTCAAATGTTACAGCCAAACAGGATATCAAGCAGTCTGTGCACTGCCAGTGTAAAAAATCTAAGTGTTTGAAGGGCTGCTCGTGCTCTAAAGCCAAGGTAGCCCGTTATATCGGGTGCTTATGTCTATGTGAGTCAGCAAACTGTGACAGGGTGGTAAACTTAAAAGATGACTCTGAACAAGATGTGCATTATTAATTTATTTCACCTGATACGTTCCATTACCATGAGTTTTGTCTATCAACATTACGTACCCTTGGATATGAAAGGGTGTATCTGCCACTTTGCAAAGTGGCAGATACACCCTTTCATCTCCAAGTGCATGGTTATACCTTTTCTGATGTCAAATCGATGTTGGCATAACTAATTAGATGTAAAGGGGGAAAATAGACACTTGACATTGTGAAAACAAATAATATAATAGCAATGACGATTCATTGAGTTTTCGTTTTATCTATATATATGTGTCTGCACCTTAATCATGTTACTCCTCACCATAAAGTAATAACTAAGATTCATATGCATTCAATGCATATGCATTTGTTTAAAAATGTCATATCATGCTTCTTTCAGTTGATAATTAAAATTTCAAGAATAAATCTTCCACGTCCAAGAGATGGTGAATAATGACTAGTGTTACATATATAATGGCCATGCGGTATGATGTAGTTACGATTATGTTCATGAATATTGTCACCCTATTATTCAAGTTATGTATGTTCCCTTTTGTAAATGAACATACACATCTTTGAATCCATGTTAGTAAATGATATATCAATGGAGATGTTTTATTTTGTACCCATTTAAAACTATCTGTCACATATGATGATCAAATAAATACGCGCATTTGCTACGTTTAGGCGCGCACGTTTGTGCATGTTTAAAGTTTGATATTTTGATGTTTTTTTAATAATTACTTCATTCAAAACATTTTTATGACACAAATGTGGATACTTACACTGAAATATTACGTTTTGTGTGAAAAAAACGCACAAAGAGAAGCAAAATGATTCTTTTTCGGAAATAGCCGATTGTATCACAGAAATAACATTCTTGTTTTTAATAAAATATACATTTATCGTTTTTTTTACATCTTTTGCAATTGTTTCCAACTGTCCAACATCACTTATTTGTGTATCTTGAGACATTACTCTAGCTGACTGCAACAGCCAAAATTTCAGATCATGCCGGGCACTTTTTGTCAAAATTCAAAATGCTGGCTCTCTGACCACCATGTGATAAGCGACGCGTCATCGTACGCCAGCGAGTCTAACCGGTCACCGAGAATCCGCGGCATACGGCGATTACGCTCCACATGTCCCCTCAGAAAGAAAATTGCCGCCATTTTTCGCGCACTGACAGATCACTGACGATCTACGCAATGCGTACACCACCTTTCACAAGGCGTAGATCTGCGCACAGTTCTGTAGGATCCCTACTTCGCTAGTTTAATGTGGCAGTTGTCCCCACCCTCCCGGACGCGTGAGTCTGTGGACGACTGCCTCGTTTTGGTACTTTGGTGCCCGGCGCAGAGGGCCGAGTCCCATGCGGCCTTGGTACTTTTCCCGCACTTCAGATAGAACGCTCAGCGACTGCGGACGTGCCGCCGGTCGCTCGCTCTGAGTCTAGTTAGACGTGTCGTGCGCGGGGTTGTACGTTGCTATTATCAAATGTCTAGACAAATAAACATGATAAGCAGAAGAGGAGTTTTGTGAATTACTGAGAACCGTCGATCCGACGGGGAGATGAAGTTTACGATATGATGGAGAATGTTAGGCTGTTTCTCTCGTTCACCCTTAAAAGCCCATACTGGAGACTCTAACAATCGCATACTGGTGCCTCCGGCGTGAGGGACTACCTAACGTACCCATACTGGTGACCCCTGACGACTGATAGAGAATGCAACAGTGTTTTCACCAAGACGCAAATTGAAAACTGCTGTTTTCAAGGATAGTTTTATTTAAAAATTAAGGGATTTTCTGAAAAAAATCATGAGCATTTTTTTTCACCAAGGTACGTGAAAGCTGTAGGTCGTATTAATATGCCAGTTTTAAACTAGATAGAAAGAGTTATCAGAGGAGAAGTACGTTTTTTACGTCGAAAACGGCGTAATTTTCTTATTTTTGGTCGAAATTCCACGTGTTTGGCGCTTTTTCAAGATGGCGACCATGTCGGTTTCTCTAGAAGAACCCTGAAATTTTTTTCTCATAGACTTAGTCTATAATATTTTTATAGTAGGAGTTTTTAAAATGCTTTCATCCTATTAATGCCACTGTAGGCGAGTAGGAAGTGGGTGTTTTCGAAAACACCTTTTTATCGTTGATTGCCATAATTGGGTGACTCGATTTTAAAGTCCATTGACGAAGCCTCGTCATTTTTTCGATTTTTCAGTAAAAATCGACAAAAAATTATAAAATATCTCTTCGACTCAGGTAACCTTTATTAGGATTAGGGCCAAATAAAATTGTTCCCCTAATGAATGTCAATATGTTATTTCAGAGAATGCTGATTGTTATAAATGTATTTGGTAAGTGAGCGCCATTTTGGATGCTGGTTCCCCTTGCTTAGCTAATCACCCGCCGTGGGCAAACACTTGTCCCGCCATAACCGGCATGCATTTGGGTAGTGGACCTGTGTCGCCTCATTACATTAGCATAAATTAGGACACCATTTTGATTTGGTGGAGCAGACTATTCACGTGTTCAATCTATACACGGCCTAGTCTCAAATAATTTTTTTTGAATACTTGAATAAATTTTCTTTTTCAAAACTGTTACCAAAAAAAAGAAATGTAAATAAGCAGTTTCGGAAGGGAAATTATAGCACTAGTTGTGCGAGATTTTAATAAAGTCATAGTATAATTTTTTCACGTCGAAACGCCCCCTGGTGTTTGGCGTTGCTCTAGCCTACTCTTAGCGCCTTATTTGGGCACGGAGTAGATCATGAATATGCTAATGTGAGGCGAGACGCGGCTGCTGTTCAGTTTTATATGTACACACCGATACACGCATGCTGACACAGGCACGCAGCAACAAGCTGCCTGCCACACATGTTAGCAGTAGCCGATCATACACCATACACACACCCACCACAGACGAAATAAACGCAACCGCTACGACGACAGCCGATTTATACGTCAGTCAGCGAAACGAAGCGAGCGATTGATTCGGACGTTATTAACAATGATTCGGTGATGAACGTGCCATATATAAAAAAAAAAGTGGAATGTTCACCGCAGAAATCATTTTTCAGCGAAATGATATACTATATCATCAATCCGCATAGACTACTGTCAGTCACGTTTTAAATATTTTTCCAAAATAAATGTAGCTGTTTTTTGTTTTTTTCTCGTAGTCACATTTAGCCTATCAGCTTGAGAACGAAATTTTCTCATGATAGTTAATTTCTGAAGAATACAAATTTATATAAATACAGAAATATTCTATTTGACAGTTGCGCTATCGCGAAACATTGCCAATATTTGCATGTGTTTTTCGACTTTTTTTTCACCCAGGTCGATTTACAATATACTATTACCATAGCTTAGCATAGCATGTCGTAATTATATCTGGCATTTTATGTACAATTTTGACCTACAGTTTTCACTAAATAAATATAAATGTGTGTGAACAAGTGCAAAAAATTATGTGCAATCTCAGCGACGAATATTAAAATATCTCAGCAACCCCTGTTTCTCGCAACATGCGACATAGCATGGACAATTTCTACAGTCTACATTTCTAAGATTCAACATATACAGACATTTTTTCATCTGGTCTAGACGGCAACGTACAACCAACCCGTGCAGGGCACGTCGAAAATAGCTGGCATGTGTTAATATGACATACCATTTTAAACACGTTTGATATAGGCATAGAACCAATAGGCCCGCTATCTCAAACGCTTTACTAGTTAACTAATTTCAAAAAACATTTCATAATGTCGACACAACACGATAGTGAAGGCTTCATGTCTACGCCCCTAGAAGGTGAAGGTGCTCGACGTAAAGATAACTATTATCAGGACAGCGAGGAAAATGAGGTTCGATTCCGAGAGGCAGATGACGAGTATCAACGACTCAAAGAAGATTTCGCTCAAATTGCTCGAAATAGATGCACGAGACATCACTCTAGGAGCGATTCATCCAAGAGCCCTTCACCACGAAGAAGGCAGCCTCCGAGGTGTTCAACGAACTTGCCTAAGTTTAAAATAGCTACGTTTTATGCTACGGACGTTGAACTTTGGTTTAACCAGATTGAAACTCAATTCGATCTTCATCAGATCCACGATGATGACGAGAGATATAGTTTAACCTGCGCAGCACTTTCGGGCGAGGTCGCATCAGACATGAGGGACGTTCTACTTCAGCCTTTCAGATCGCATAAATATGCAAGCCTGAAAACCATTTTGATCGAGCGACGTGGTTTGACAACACCCGAAACGGGTTAATAAAGTAATTTCAGGAGAAAGGATGGGTTCAGACATTCCCTCACGCTTCCTACGGCGTCTACAAAAGACAGCAGGCTTTGGAACGAAAGCAGTTTTTGGAAAGACAGTCATACGCCAAGCGCTCATCCGGCAGATGCCCGCTTGAATCCGCGCTCATTTGGCAACACAACCAGACAGCACCACACTAGAAAGTTTGGCCATGTTAGCCGACTGGGCACTTGCCTCTGAAGCAGACGTAGAAGAGAGTAAGCCCGGGGTTGCGGAGATAAAAGTAGACGAAACCACTAAGTTAGTTGGTTTGCTTGAGGACTTGTCAAAGAGACTCAAAAAGTTAGAAACCGCGACTGCAGCCGAGAAGAAGAGAAATCAAGGACGTGGACGTGTAAATAACCACTATACACCTAGGCCTACATTTATTCCCAATGTACAGGCCACAGAGTTTGTTCCTAACAAACCTGGTAATTACAACAATGTACAGCAAAACGCTCGCCCTTTCGTTCCGCCGCCGAATGTACAGCGAAATAACGCGGCTAAAGCACTAGTGCCGCTAATGCACCTGTCTGCTATTTTCACCAGACTTTCGGTGATAAGGCACGCACGTGCAGTAGCCCCTGCGCATTTTCTTTAAACTGCTAAGCCAGAGCAGGGTTGCGACTCTTGCATTTGGCGGTATAACTGAGACGCGGCATGACTTCGCGGAAGATAATTCTCCTAAGTTCTTTCACTTTAAGTTATTGTATGTCGCAGACAAAAGACATAAATGTAAGTACTTGATTGACACAGGCGCAGCTGTCAGCGTCTTGCCGAAATCTGGCGCTAACAGGATTTCGGACGCAGACTGTCTTCCCCTGGTGGCAGCGAATAACACTACTATAAATACATACGGCAACTGTAAACGCGTCGTCGATGTCGGCTTAAAGCGCGAATATCTGTGGACATTTATAGTAGCGGATGTGAAGCAACCCATAATCGGGGCTGATTTTTTAATTCACTATAATTTACTTGTAGATTTGAGAAGTCGATGTCTTCGGGACATGAGAACAGGTCTAGCTATTGCCGCTTTACTGTCATCGATTACACCACTGTCGTTGAACAGAGTAGACACTGTTCAGAATGAGTATACTAAACTTCTCGGTCAATTCCCGGAACTGACTCGCCCTACGACAAAGGGTGAGACCGTTAAACACGGTATAACGCACAAAATAGTCACCAAAGGACACCCAGTGTTCGCGCGCCCACGACGATTGGCACGCGATAAGCTTGTTACCGCAAAACGTGAGTTCGATGAAATGATAAAAATTAGGGGTCATTGAACCTAGCGACAGTGAGTGGTCCTCAGCGCTTCACATGGTACCAAAGAAAAATGGCGATTGGAAACCATGTGGGGACTATCGCAGCTTAAACGCCCAGACTGTACCTGACCGTTATCGGATTCCACATATCCAAGATTTCACGCAGCGTTTAGCCGGCTCGAAGATTTTTTCAAAGATCAATTTGGTCAGAGCTTATTACCAAATTCCGGTGGAACCGTCTGATGTACATAAGACAGCCGTTACTACACCTTTTGGTTTATTTAATTTTACTAGAACACCGTTTGGTCCACGAAATTCCGGTCAAACGTTTCAGCGTTTTATAGACCACGTTACACGCAGACTTGATTTTGTTTTTGTATATTTGGATGACCTACTGGTAACCAGCCCAGATCATAAAAAACATCTACGAATTCTTTTTGCTCGAATACGGAATAATAATTGGTCCTGAGAAGTGTCAGTTCGGTACAACTGAATTAAGTTTTTTAGGTCACCACGTTTGCGCCGAAGGAATTTCGCCGTTACCCAGCGCCGTTGACGCGATCGTAAATTTCGTAAAGCCCGAAAAGCAACGAGCACTGCGTAGATATTTGGGAATGGTAAAATATTACCATCGTTTCATACCGCAATGCGCTGCGAAGTTGACACCACTAAATAATTTATTGACAGCTGCCAACGAAGGCCATACAAGACTGTCACCGAAGTCAAATTTCGACTTGAAGTGGGATCAAAATGCAGAGTCAGCATTTTCAGAGTCAAAACAAATATTGGCAAACTCTCTTCTGGTACACCCAGACCATATGGCTCAGATAAACATCACGTGTGACGCTAGTGATGTCGCCGTCGGTGGCTTGTTGCAGCAGTATTTGAATGGTATGTGGCAGCCACTTTTGTTTTTCAACAAGAAGCTGAACCCAGCAGAGACACGTTATAGCACGTTCGACCGTGAGCTTTTGGCAGTATATGCCACAATTAAACATTTCAGACATAATTTAGAAAAACGAAATTTTTTCGCTAATACAGATCATAAACCGTTGACGTTTGTAATGTCATCCGTCACTGAACGCGCATCCCTACGACAAACACGACATTTAGCTTTCATCGCTGAATTTAAAACCGACATTAGATATGTTAAAGGCGAGACAGATTTCGTCGCTGATGCGCTGTCACGACCATCAGTGTCCGCGATAAATGATGGACCAGTGATAAACTATAAGGAGTTAAGTATCGACCAAGCTAAGGACGCGGAATTCACGAGATTGAGACACTCGACTACATCTACTATGAATTTCAAACTACTCAAATCATTCGATAATCAATTGATCTGGTGTGATGTGTCCACGGGACATAACCGGCCGTACCTTACCGCAAAATTTCGCCGAAAAGTTTTTTCAAGCTTACACGGTTTAGGTCACCCATCTCATAGAGATACAAAATCTTTGATTAATACCCGATTTGTCTGGCATGGCATGAATATTGACATTGCTAGATGGTGTCGTTCCTGTAAGGGTTGCCAGACTGCCAAAGTTTCACGTCACAACACACCAGTTTTCAGAAAGTTCACTGAACCTACCGAGCGATTTGATCATGTCCACATCGATATAGTCGGATCTTTACCCTACGCTAATGGCTTTAGATATCTACTGACTTGCGTCGATCGTTTTACACGTTGTCTGGAAGCCATACCAATTGTAGATATTCGGGCCGAAACGGTCGCCGATGCTTTCTTCAGCGGGTGGATAGCACGTTATGGTACTCCAGCCACTATCACCACAGATAGGGGCGCTCAATTTGAGTCCAAATTGTGGGATAATTTATGTAATCAATTCGGGATTATACGGAATCGTACCACGAGTTATCACCCCCAGTCGAACGGCATGGTCGAACGTTTTCACCTTCAATTGAAAGCCGTCATTATGGCGCACGAATCACCAAACCCGTGGACTATTACTCTACCCGCTGTACTTTTAGGAGTTCGTTCCGCAGTTAAGGAGAGACTAGGCAGGTCGGCTGCCGAGATGATATACGGGACAACACTTAGACTCCCAGGAAAGTTTACGAAACAGTACACCATCGACGCTAACACTGATTTGGAGAACTACTCAGACAAGCTACGCGTAGCCATGTCGCGTCTCCGTCTATGTCCGCCACGTGACACACAACAGAATAACATTTTCCAAGACAAGGAAATAGCCACATGCACACATGTATTCTTGCGCCGAATCGCAATTGCGCCGCCTCTCACCGCCCCTTACGACGGTCCATACAAGGTTGTCGCGAGGAGTGGCAGAGTCATGAAAATCCTGATGAAAGGCAAGGTTGAGACGGTCTCATAAGATCGAGTTAAACCCGCACATCTTGAGTGCGAGCCTACGACAGGTACGAACATACAGCGTACTACGCCAAACAAACAACAGAGCTCGAAGACTACCAGGGTCTCTAGTAGGAATCCACAGGGTCCACCTAGACCTGGTAGTGCGGACACTCAGACGTCCAAGAGGACGAGTGTTAAAAAGACAAAGGCGACGGCAGTCAGAAGCAGTAGCAAATTGGCCATGGTCCCGCAGCAACTAGATGATAAAGTTAAATTGTCTAACAAAGACAATACTTATATAGCGCCGCATTCGCGAACCCCCGCCGTATCTCGCGCTAACGGGAACGGCGGAGGTTTGCGAACGTATTCCCGCATACCTTTACATCTACGGGGTAAAACCCCGGGTGCAGCTGACGCCGTAATCGACTCGAATTAAAGAAATCGTTCGAATATCGTTAATCGCGACAAAATTTCGACGGATGCAACGGTGAGAAAAACTAGAGTCGGACGAAAAATCCAGACTCCTGCCCGGTTTGTGCAGATGGTCCACGTCATAGTGGCGCCTAACGACATCTATGGCGGGCCCAACCGCATGTACCGTAATAATAATGTTTTTAAATTGTAAATGAATGCGCCAGGCCTGGCAACATTGTGTAAAATATGTAAATTGTAATTACATTCTTCAGCAAGATAATTGCTAAATTATAATGGAAATGTTAAACAAATGAATCGGTTGGTCGCAGCTAGCAGCATATAAATACGTAAATATAGGACAGTTGGTGTTACGAGGATAGGACAATTGGTGTTAAGAGGATGGGACAATGTTTTCATTTATAATGCTGCGACGTCAACCACCCACGCTGTAACCACCCACGCTGTAATTTTTCAAACTCTGGTTAGTTATAAGAGGTTACGTTATATACACCCCCCGCACGAAGCAGTCTCCTACACGTCAGTTGGGTCCTACGTTATCACTAACCCGGGGGTAATGTAGGATCCCTACTTCGCTAGTTTAATGTGGCAGTTGTCCCCACCCTCCCTGACGCGTGAGTCTGTGGACGACTGCCTCGTTTTGGTACTTTGGTGCCCGGCGCAGAGGGCCGAATCCCATGCGGCCTTGGTACTTTTCCCGCACTTCAGATAGAACGCTCAGCGACTGCGGACGTGCCGCCGGTCGCTCGCTCCGAGTCCAGTTAGACGTGTCGTGCGCGGGGTTGTACTTCGCTATTATCAAATGTCTAGACAAATAAACATGATAAGCAGAAGAGGAGTTTTGTGAATTACTCAGAACCGTCGATCCGACGGGGAGATGAAGTTTACGATATGATGGAGAATGTTAGGCAGTTTCTCTCGTTCACCCTTACAAGCCCATACTGGAGACCCTAACAATCGCATACTGGTGCCTCCGGCGTGAGGGACTACCTAACGTACCCATAGTCCTACGCCATGTTTACTTGTACGCTATGTCCGAAAAACGGTCTGCGACCAGCTGCGCAATGCGTACGCCATACGACACGTTCGAGAAACGGGCCCCAGAGCTGTCCCAATGCTGGCCCAGCGCTGTGTGCAATGGACAGACACTGACAAAGCGCTAGAGAAGACACTGTGTACAACCACACACTGTATTATATGCCACGCCAGGCTTTCTGGGTAGCCCTGCTGTAGTTGTTGTTGTTGTTCTGTGGTAGATAGGTCAAAAGTCAGGTCAGACACCTGGGCCCCGTTTCAACATCATTCTCGCTCAGATATAGCTCATTTGCATATGAGGATCGTTGAGAATAAACGAGTGGGTCAGAGTGCTCGTATCCTCCCTATACTTGTTAAAGAGGGAGTCAAACGAGGAAAATCAACGAGTTTTTTTTCATTTTCGTAAGCGGCAAGAATCAGGTCACGAGAAATCTTGAAAATAACGTACCAAAAACGTGCCCCAGGGTCATGTGTGACGTCACCGGACTGGGGGCGTTTTTGGTACGTTATTTTCCAGATTTCTCGTGACCTAATTCCTGCCGCTTACGAAAATGAAAAAAACTCGTTCACATTCCTCGTTAACAAGTATAGAGAGGATACGAGCACTCTGGGCCCCGCTTTATCAAGCTGAAAAGATACGAGCTCGTATTAATAGCTCATTTGCTTATGAGGATCGTTAATATTCAATGAGTGGGTCAGAGTGCTCGTATCCTCCCTATACATGTTAAAGAGGGAGACATACGAGGAAAGTCAACGAGCTTTTTATAATCTCGTAAGCGGCAGGGAAAGGTCACGATAATTAATAAGATCTCGTATCTTTTAAGCTTGATAAAACGGGCCCCTGACCCACTCGTTCAATCTTAAAATGAGCATAGGCAAATGACCTATATCTGAGCGAGACATCTGAGAATGCGTACCTGAAACGGGCCCCACCTCATCCACTCACTTGTCAGCCATGAAGGAGGTAGACCTGTATACATGTATAGGCCTACCCTGTTGACTGGGTCACGCTGCATGTCAGATGGCGGACAGTATATCACAGAAAACCTGATATTTAACCGTGTTTATCTGAGAATATAAATAAAAATAACAAAATTTAAGTTCGTAGTGCAATAAAAAAAGTTCTTTTTTAACAGACACATGGTGTTAGATATGGTCTCAGTTCAACGAATTTAACGTTATTGTCGTGGAATCGATCGACATTAACGCCACATTCTCCACTAATACAAATTGACTTTTAAAGAAAGGAAAGGAGAGAATGTATGTCGCGTCAATCCACACAAGCCAATAACGTTACTGCCTAGTATTGAAGCCCTCACCAGATGGGGTATACTGCTATTACTATATGCAGATATACAGTAATTTAATTGGTTCTCATTTAAATAATACAAAAATAATAATAATATCTCCTCTTTTTATTTGTTTTCTTATTTTTGTCTTACAGGTATGCATGTCTAAAGCGGCAATAACGCCATGGTTGACATGTGGTTATATAAACTGTCAATAGCCGATCAAATGTCCATACCCGGTAATTATAATAAAATGAAAAAAAAAATATATATTAGTCTATTTATTTTATTAATGTTTAGAAATACGCAAGAAGTGTAATTGAAACTCACAGTCCAACGTCACGTAAATCACACACCCTCGATTGTCATTTATTACCAATCACGCCTCACAAAGATCACACCATGCAGATTGCTATTAGTCCAAAAAGCTTAACTGTTATTGCGTCAAAGCATATAGGCCGGGAGCCAGATCTAGCCCTCGTACTCACAAAAGCTAAGAAATCAAGTTTTGGTTCTTTTTTGCCAAACAGGACGCTTTAAGCCCTTGGGCCTATTTTACCGTTTTTTAGAAGGACACCAACATAAAATTGACAACAATTCGAAAAATTGTTCAAAATAGTAGTACTTTTATTTATTGTCACTATTGTTTTGGTCAGCGCCCCCGGCCATATACACATCTAAGTCACTGAAAAATATTTGTGCCCAGATTTTATTTTGAATATTTTTTTCAACCCTTTTATCAATACGGGCGCCTAAAAAAAAAAATTATAAAATGAGTGTCAAGTTTGGAAATCTGTCATTTTTGTTGAGTGCTATCTAGAAGCGAGCTAATTTGCAAAAAGTGGCCTCATTATGTCCCCAGGAGACTGGTAGTTAAAGTTAAAAAAATTATGTTGCCAATTTTTTCTTTATCTACATATTTAGGATACGTGCGTCTTTATCGGTAACACTAATTTGCGGTAAAATTCAAATGTGCTGATATTTCTGCCTCCAATTGGATATTATAATTAGGTTAACTCGACATGCTATGGTTATTTATTATTATATTTATTATACATGAATCTCATATTGGTATTTGTTTACATTTTTAAGGAGAATTGAATAATATATGAAGTGACACTTCGAATGCTAAAGCTGATTTTGTGCTTCTAAAATACTATATCTACTATGGCTATTTATTATTATAATTAACATGATTATTTCATGTTAATCTTATATTGATGTTTATGTTTACATGTTGTATGGAAAATTATATACATAATGACACTTTGAATGCCAAGGCTGGGTTTTAAAAATAAATGTAAAATAATGTAAAATAAGACACAATGCTTGAAACTTAGTAGGTTGTATCTTGATCATTATGGCAATATCCTAATATACCTGAAGATTATAAGAATAAACGAAAATTTCTGTCTACATGTTTTATGGAAAACACATTAATATGTATATATAATGACATTTGAATGCTAAGGAACAATGTTTGAGACATTAGATGTCGACGTCTCTCGAACATTATTTTATAATCCAGATATCCCTAAAGATAATAACAATAAACAGAAGATAAATATATTATATTTATGCTAATAAATGATCATAAGTACAAGGTGAAATTAACATTCCTTTTTTTATACAGCTAAAGGTATAAAATTATTTTCAATATAGTGATATTTCCTGATCAGATAATTAAAGAAATTAGTCATGTAACATAAATTCAAATGATAATATAAGTTTAATTTATCCACCTCATCACATAAACACTTTTAGTAAAGAATATATATACCGGTATTTATTCTTAAATATAGAATAAATTTATTCAACATTACTTGTAGCGAAAATATAGATATACCATACAACAAGCTACCCGGCTAAGCCAAGCTACTCACATTGCGTGGAGCTCGGCCGCACTGACGACCATTTTTCCACAGCTGCCCGTGTAAAAAAGACAGTGACTCCGCCTACCGATAAGACGGTAGCGGTGTTGGCCCTAGATAGCTAGCGCGCTCTGGTGATCACAGTAGAGCCAAGCCCGCTAAAACATGGCTTTCAGTGTGTCAGAGCCTTGCAATGTCATCAGGGTAACAACAAGCAAACAAATAAATTACCGCTTAATTCCTAAATTTGGAATATTGTTTAACTCCAAAAAGACTGCTTATGGAATCGGTTCATGTTGTTTCATTCAACATATTTACTTCAAACATCATGATGTATAGCATGTAATCCTTCGTTGAATTGACATGTATCATAACCAGCTGCCGCATCAACGCTATACAAAAATACGGGCTTTAAAATAAATTGGGGTTCATAAATAAAAACGCTAATGTATTTATTTGTGACCTCGCTTAAAAAAATACACCCACCTAAACTGTTGGTGGATAATGTCAAGTGCCTTAAGAGCAAACACACCATGGAGCTGACACACTTCTCAGAAATGATGCAATTGGTGCTACATGATTCTCAATTTCATGAAATCATGAATGGAACATGCAAATTCGTCTTCCGGTCCAGGTCCAAACCGCCGGGTTAAATAGAATCACAGCAAATCTTCAAGTCTATCAAATCAGTCAAAGCAACTCATGAACTAGTTGACTAGTTGAATATGTGATGGCCGCTCATAAAATCGGTGGTAGGCCATAATTTTAGGTGTATAAAGATGAGTAGCAAATACTTTCGTCCAACACCGGTGAAACGTAGTGAGATTCCGATCATAACCATTCATCACCATGGTCACTGTATATTTTAATAGCTTCACAAATCCTTTTAAAAGTGATAATGAAAAACGTTTGATACTTGTCTGTCCTCAGGTGTACATGTCTATAAAGCTGAATTTAGAAAGATGAATTGCAAACGAGGACAATTTTTCCCTACCGCCGATAGCAAATAACTTTTTATCAATGACGTAAATGCCAAATTTTACATCAAAGATGTTCCAGCTGAAATGACCGATGTTGCTAATATAGTTTTACCATCTATTCATAAAGTACATTTAAGCATTCACTCGTACTAAGAAGGATATGTAAAATATCTGAACGTTTCAGAAGAGGTCCACGATTTTTAAATAAAAGGGGATAAGTTAAAGACCAGCAGACTGAAAAAGTTCTTGTTGTCCAATAATAAACATCAACTGATGAGTCTACTTAAACTTAGGTTTTACTATAATATGCTTTAGAACTTGATATCTATTGAATCACCTAACGTAATTCCGTTGTACTGTTTATGATTTACATATAATCTAATATGCTAATGAAGTTCGAGAGGTCAAAGTTAAGAATGTATGTGAAAACTTGGCTACCATCAAATCCTCAGCAGCAATTGATTTATTCAATTATCCACCTTGTCATCGCACTTTCAAACAAAAATAGCACATTTCCAAGACGCCATTTGGAAAAGATCACATCAATCCTCTTTGAGTGTGCCACGTGCTGCTACACATCATGGATGTCCCATTGAAAACGAGAGTGGATTAAAAAAACACTTGTGGTTTCTAGATTACAGGAATTAGTTGATATTTTAACGCAGCAGGGGTAATCTCGCCTGAATTATGTCTGGACAATATATACATCATAACGTACATACACACAAATACCATGTGAGAAAAGATTAATATGGACATAATACCCCCTCCTTGGTGGATATGCTCACTCCACTGTCAGTTCCCGTTATTTTTGTTTTTACAATAATTTTCTCATATGCCGCTAGGTACACGTAGGCCTATAACTTTTGGGTACAGATCGACGCTTAGTAAATTTGGTAGAATGGTTTTGACATATATTAGCACCAAATTTGCATCTGTCCTGGTGATTTTTATCGACACACCCATGTTTGTTTGCTTCGGCGCATACCATTAATTGTCAACCACACCTCGTTCTTCTAGTCACTTATTAAATATAATATATTTATCTTGTGTTTTTTAGTATAATCTGTAGGGATAATCGGATTGATGACAAAATACTCAATATGAAATGAAATGAATGGGGTTGTGTGTACATATAGGCTGATAAATGAGATGACACTGCCTTCCAGTCTTCGAGCCCTGGCGGTCTGAGGCTGAGCATGCTACATTTCGGTCACTGAGGCCCTCCACAATATTGAATCATTACGAGTGAGTGGGAAGAAACATTTTCTTTCTTTGAAACTCGGAGGCCAGAGTGGGGTTCGAACCCGCGATCTCCGACTTTCCAAGCAGGCAGCTTTAACCACGGCACCAAGGCGCCCGCCCATGATGCTCGATATAAAACATATTAAATCTCAAGCATTGTCCCCTTATATTAAAATAAAACCAAATAGTCTTAGCATTTAAAGTGCCTTTATATATATTACTGTTGTTCACCATAAAGAATTAAACATCAATATGCGACTAACGTAAAATATGTATACTAATCCTCATAATAGCCAGATTATTTATAGTATTTTACAAACGAAATACAGAGTTTTTGTAAAATGAAAGCTCTTTTTATCGGACACAAAATAGATTATTAATCCTAGGCGAATCCCAAGCTATGTAATTCGTGGTTTGTTCGGATCTCGATTTGTTTGTAACAGTCTCTTTTAGCAATGAAATCTTGAGAGTGGTTCAAACCAAAAATTAATCCGAAAGAAATATAAATTTATATAGCAGATTCTGTGTCTATCAAGAAAATCTTGTATTTTAAATACGTTTCAATAGTTCTTTTATATGTTAGATATAGTTTCGCATTGTTTTTGAATATGTTCAACCATGTGTCAATGGTTTTTTAGATTGACTTTGATTGATCATCGCCGACATCGGTCCAGTCACATGGTCAACTTCAAAAATTCTGATATTATCGCTCACGTTTAATTCGTGTTTTTGTTAACTATTAATAATAGTATTATCCGTACGCGCTGTTAATTAAATGTCAAAGTTACTCGAGTCTATTTATAGTCTAGTCTCGGCTTCAACTGTTACTCTTAACTGTTACTGTTAGTGTTAGTATACTCTCTATAGACTATACTCTATTATTGCCATAGGCTCCTGGCCTAGCCGCAGTAGGCCAGGGCTAGGACTAGACTTTGGTCTAATTAATTTTAAGTCTAATTCTAGACATTGCACATTAAAAAATTGTAGCTGTCTACAAAAACGTATATAGGCCTAGTCTAATCGCTTTTTGTTTCATTTCATGAAATCAAAAATTAAAATATTAAAATATACGATGTAGACTAGTCTACCATTAGACTGGTTGCAGCGTCATTATTAGTGTAATAGTCGGCAGCACTTCCAGTCTCTGACAGTGACATATTTTTGGAGTGACAAATTCATAATACAAAATTCATCTGGATTGAATTTGGTTTGGACTGTTCTTTCATGATTTCAATAAAATGTAGACTAAAAAATATACAATCTTAGGAATTTAAGCGCTAGTGTTAACTTTAAATTAAGTTAAAACACAATGACCATATGATTTTGATTTAATTTAAATCAATGAGAGTGGTGATAGTTGTTTTGAAATTTGATTTAAAATAACAAGAATCGATGAACTTATTGGGGCGATAACCAATCGCACATTAAAAATTTTCAGCTGTCTATACTTTATTTTATATGACTATATGATTCTATAAAGGAAATTTATGTTACAAATAATTTTAATAGTTTGTGTATATATTTGATAATAGCTTTGCGTGGTTATTATTGAATCTGTCTGACCAATTATTTGGATTATGACCCTTATCTTTGTCACATTGACATTGTTGTCTTTTCATGTGGTCTAGTCAGTCTCAAAACCTTACATTATCGTTCACTCATTCTTCGTTTCAATCGTTAATTTCCGTTGTTATTAAATTATCAAATTTAACAAATTGAGCATAAAACAAGAACTCTTATAACTGCAGAGTAACACTGGTCGGTTCCTCATTTATCAAACATTTGCGGAATGACATAACGAAAAAATCATTTGCATTTTTACATCCAAATTTGGATAACTTTTAATATGTCAAGGGGGATGGAAAATGTTTCATCTTTGTCACATAAAAATTTTGGTTTCATTCAGTTGAAAAAGTACTATGTTAACTTGTTGTGATTCGCTGAGTAATCATTTGAGATGGCGTTCACTTTAATGCTATAGGCAATATTTATTTTATAAATCAACGATAATTGTGTCAGAAAATTTGTTTAACAAAGATTGATTAACTCTTGAGGCGATAACCACTTTGGCTGCTTTTATGCATTTATGCTAGTTTGTGGTTGACTCACTGATTCCTTTCAGGAACTGTTTTTCCTGTGGGCCATTCTCTGGCATTGCCACTGCGGCCTTATGGGGTTTCAGATAGGTCTTGTTGTCAGGAACATATGTTTTTGGCCTTTTTCCTCGTGGTTGGGAGTTTCATCTTTGTTACTTAAATTTTTTTTGGGTACATTTTATCGTGTGATGTACTTGGTCAACTTTATAAATTATCTTGTTAAGAAGATTAACTCTTGTTGTGATTCGCTGAGTAAACATTTGTGATGGCGCTCACTTTAATGCAATAGACAATATTAATTTTATAAATCAATGATAATTGTCTCAGAGAATTTGTTTAACAAAGATTGATTAACTCTGGAGGCGATAACCACTTTGGCTGCTTTTATGCATTTATGCCAATTTGTGGTTGACTCACTGATTCCTTTCAGGAACTGTTTTTCCTGTGGGCCATTCTTTGGCATTGCCACTGCGGCCTTATGGGGTTTCAGGTAGGTCTTGTTGTCAGGAACATATGTTTTTGGCTTTTTTCCTCATTTTTTGGAGTTTCATCTTTGTTACTTAAATTTTTTGGGTACATTTTATCGTGTGATTTGTAGGGCAAAAATTTACAAATAATATAAATAAATAAGAGGAGCAATTGTTGTTTCTAGGATTTGATTTAGCAAGAATTGATAAACTCTGGAGGCGATAATCACATTGGCTGATGCCAATTTGTGGTGGACCCACTGATTCCTGTCAGGATTTGTTTCCTGTGGGCTATTTTCTGGCCTCGCCAGTACAGCTTTCGGTTTCAGATAGGTCTTTGTCAAAACTATGTTTTTGGCACCTTTCCTCTTTGATTGGAGTTTTCTTTTTTGTTACTTTTGGTCAATGAAGCATACATACCAGCTACTCTTAATCTCAAATTAAAATATACAATATTAGTGCTCATAAGGATATTTGAAAATAATTCATGTTAGGAAGTTAAGATTTAACGTTCTCATCAGTAATAATTTAAATTAATGAGAAGAGATATAGTTGATAATCTCTTGATTTCATTTTATATAATTGATGCAATTATGCCAATTTGTGATGACTCTGGAATAATCCCAGGGGCTGGTTTTCCTGTAGGCCATTCTCTGGCTTTGCCAAAGTGACCTTAGGTTTCAAGTGGATCCTATGAAATTATGTTTTGGGTCACCTTTTTCTTTCTAAGTTTACTTCTTCATTGCTTGTTTTGTAAAGCTTAGTGATCCAACTGCTTTGAAATTAAATAATAATAAAAAAAAAATTAAAAAAAAAAATTAATAAAAAAATGGCCACAAGAATTAAATCTTTCATCATTCTTACTTAGATATATATATATATATATAATAAATAATTTGTAAATTGAAATAATTCGGAAGAGTATCCAAGTGTAGGAGTGTAAGGTAAAAACAATATAATTATTCAATTAAACTACTGCAAGAACATATTATTAGTCAATAAATACAAGGTCAGTTACAACAAGACTTGGCCAGTTGTTACAGGCCGCAGTAATTATTGCATGCCTTATACGCCAACTACATGATGCTCTATGTCTAGCTTGATAATTCCAGCATCAGGACTTGCGCCAGCTGCTGAAATCAGTGCTAGTAATGATAGACAGGATGCATCCGGACTTGCGCCAGATGCAATGAACTTCATGAAGAACCAAACATATGATTATTCATTTGTTAGTTCGGCAGGACTTGCGCCAGCTGTTCTAACTATAGCAAACATGATGGGGAGTGATTTGCCAACTGGATTTGGGCCAGTTGGTTTTTGATACAATATCCACAAGCTCATTCTTACAGGTGAATTAGTTTAATCTAGCATCAGGATTTGCGCCAGCTTCTGAAATCAGTGCTAGCAAGGATGGGCAGGATGCATCCGGACTTGCGCCAGATGCAATAAACTTTGTGAAGAACCAAACATATGATTTTCCATTTGTTAGTTCTGCAGGACTTGCGCCAGCTGTTCTAACAATGGAAAACACGATGGGGAGTGATTTGCCAACCCGATTTCGGCCAGTCGGGTTTTGATACAATATCCACAAGCTCATTCTTACAGGTGGAATTAGTTTATTCTAGCATCAGGATTTGCGCCAGCTGCTGAAATCAGTGCTAGCAAGGATGGGCAGGATGCATCCGGACTTGCGCCAGATGCAATAAACTTTGTGAAGAACCAAATATATGATTTTCCATTTGTTAGTTCGGCAGGACTTGCGCCAGCTGTTCTAACAATGGAAAACATGATGGGGAGTGATTTGCCAACCCGATTTCGGCCAGTCTGTTTTTGATACAAGATCCACAAGCTCATTCTTACAGGTGGAATTACTTTGAATGTGAATGATTTATGTCCTTTTTCTTCTCCCGTAGAAGAGAAGAAAAAGCTGAAATTTTTTGCTTTTTCGTCAATAACTGCGTGAGTAAGAAATTATTATTTTTATTTTATTTTTTTTAGAATTCTTTAGATCTTGCTTTTGAATGTATATGTAAACAACATTTTTAGTGAATACAGCAATACTCAAGATGTGGACCATTTCCTCATGTTCCTAATTTGCTTAAAATCCTTCTAAATCTATGTTTTGTGGTATTCTTATGTTTTCAAAGTGTGTCTGCAATACCTAGGTCAGCTCAAAATGAGGTCTGTATACTTCTGGGTCAGATTTTACACTTACAGAAAATAAAATTCCACTGACATATAAATCCAGCCAGTCAAAACACTACTGAGACTTGCTTCAGGAATTATAAATACAGTAGATGTTATGATAATGTGTCCCTTATTATCTACATTTGTAAATTTTAATTATTTGGTTATCTATTCATTACATGTAAATTTCAAGTTTCACTTCTGTAGACATCCTAATTTCAATTTAAAAACTAAATTTCAGACTATATAGCACTTCACTATTTAGAATTAGTGTTGTTTCTGATGTCGCAAGTAATGGTGGATTAGACAGATGAGAGGTTGGAATTCATATGTGCTCTTACGATGCATTCGTAAGTTTGGGTTGTGGGGGTCAGACACTTTGTGTCTGTGTGCCGTTTTCATACCCTCCTCAACAACAGATAATCTTGTTTAATAATGTTATTGATAGATTTTGTCAATATTATGTAATTTGTATGTAATGATACAAGAGTAAATGTTCATTAATATATTAATGTGAACAATTAGTAGATTGTTATTGATAGGTTTGGTTTTGTGTGAACAATTACTAGATTGTTATTGATAGTTTGGTTGATATTATCTAATTTGTTTGTAATGATACAAGAGTCAAAGTTCACATTTAAATAGTAGATTAGATCAATCAGAGACATGTATAAATATTCATAGTAGATTAGATCAATCAGAGACATGTATAAATAGTCATAGTAGATTTGACCAATTTGAGACATGTATAAATATTCATAGTAGATTAGATCAATTAGAGACATGTATAAATATTCACTGGTTAATCCTGTTAACTGACTGTCAAGTAAATTTATACCTATTTTGGTCTTAGGGCTTCACTCTGTTACAACCACGTTTACATTAACAACATTTGAAGTGAAGCCCTTTTTATTTGTAGTCGTTTAATTTGATGTTTATTTTTATTAAACAAATTTTCCCCATTTTATGTGTCTGTTTTTTGTACGATAAATACAGAGTTTTCGTAAAATGAAAGCTCTTTTTATCGGACACAAAATAGATTATTAATCCTAGGCGAATCCCAAGCTATGTAATTCGTGGTTTGTTCGGATCTCGATTTGTTTGTAACAGTCTCTTTTAGCAATGAAATCTTGAGAGTGGTTCAAACCAAAAATTAATCCGAAAGAAATATAAATTTATATAGCAGATTCTGTGTCTATCAAGAAAATCCCACCTCCTCCCGCTTCCATCCGCTGCAAGTTTTTGTTCATTTTTCTTCTGACCGTTTTCATACCCTCCTCAACAACAGATAATCTTGTTTAATAATGTTATTGATAGATTTTGTCAATATTATGTAATTTGTATGTAATGATACAAGAGTCAATGTTCATTAATATATTAATGTGAACAATTAGTAGATTGTTATTGATAGGTTTGGTTTTGTGTGAACAATTACTAGATTGTTATTGATAGTTTGGTTGATATTATCTAATTTGTTTGTAATGATACAAGAGTCAAAGTTCACATTTAAATAGTAGATTAGATCAATCAGAGACATGTATAAATATTCATAGTAGATTAGATCAATCAGAGACATGTATAAATAGTCATAGTAGATTTGATCAATTTGAGACATGTATAAATATTCATAGTAGATTAGATCAATTAGAGACATGTATAAATATTCACTGGTTAATCCTGTTAACTGACTGTCAAGTAAATTTATACCTATTTTGGTCTTAGGGCTTCACTCTGTTACAACCACGTTTACATTAACAACATTTGAAGTGAAGCCCTTTTTATTTGTAGTCGTTTAATTTGATGTTTATTTTTATTAAACAAATTTTCCCCATTTTATGTGTCTGTTTTTTGTACGATAAAAATCTGCCCTTGCATTCAAACTGTGTAAAACAATTAAATTTTACCTTGTTCTTCCAGTCAGTTAATAAATATAATATATGTATCCTGTACTTATTGTTATAATCTCTATGAATATCTGGATAAAGCCACATTGGTCAACATACAAGTCCTAAGCATTGTGCTTTATTATATATTATTTTCTATTTATTAAAAAAAACTCAGCCCTGGCATTCGCGCGTATCCTAAATATGTAGTTATAAAAAAATTGGCTCTAGATTTTTCAACTTTTTAGCTTCCAGTCCCCTGGGGAAATAATGGGGACACTTTTTGCGAATTAGATTGCTTCTAAGTACCACTCAAAATAACAGATTGCCAAACTTGAAACATATTTTATGATGTTTGTATTTTTTAGGCGCCCGTATTGATAAAAGGGTTGAAAAAAAATATTCAAAATGAAATCTGGGCACAAATATTTTTCAGTGACCGACATGTGTATATGGCAGAGGGCTATGAATAAAACAATGGTGAAAATAAGTAAAATTACTACTATTTTCAACAATTTTTCGAATTGCTGTCAATTTTATTTTGGTGTCCTTCTAAAAAATGGTAAAATAGGCCCTAGGACGTAAAGCGTCCTGTTTGGCAAAAAGAGCCAAAACTCGCTATGTCCCAATGGTCAAGCTAAATAAAAATCGCAGTGAAATTTTCTTAGCTTTTGTGAGTACGAGGGTTAGATCTGGCTCCCGGCCTAATACCGTATCGGATTACGCACCTCTGTGATGTGATCACTCCATGCACACGATGTGTGGCATCTCAACAGACACGACCCATCAACCCAATGCTTGCCCACAGTCTTCGACACTAGCCCAACATTGGACCAACACTAGTGGGTTGATGTATCGTGTTTGCTAGCATAGGATAATCCTGTGATCACAATAATTTTTTTTTTATGTATAATATATTATAATTATTTATAATATATATATATACATCATAGGGACATAACCACATCAAAGGGCATTATGGCCCACCCTGGCCATAATGCCCGTCAGGGTGGGCCATTTTAGAATTAGGGTAGGGCATTTTAGTCCTTTTGGCACATTTTTTAATGTTCCAATATTGTCGAGGCATGTCGATATTTAGAATTTCTATTTTTTAAGAAAAAAGTTGAACATGTACCTTGACCATTGGCAGAATGTAGTGGTATTCTATAAAACTATGTGACCTAAATATAAAATAAAGCTTACGAGGGCCGTTATGCCCGCCCTCCCCCTATGTCGCGGGATCCTCTGCAGGGACGTTGTCTCGATGTCGTTGTGTTCCCCACCTTCTGAGAAGAGATGGTGTCCCATCCAGAAGTGCACACATCTTCGCAATCATTTAAAGAAGCAAGACTGAACAACTTCAATTATTTAAAGCGCTTGCACAATATCCTTGGCTTCTTCCTGCAGACTGAATGTGATGTCCTGTACGTATCCCATGCATCCATTAGGCTCAGTCACAACCAGAGAAGCGATGAAATATCCGCCAGTAATAGCAAGCAGCAGGCCCTTAGCATATAGCAAGGAGTCTGGTGACCATTTTTTTTAACCTTTATCACAAATGGTTGCCATACAACTACGACTGAGGGATGCAGCTTCTGAAATGTTTCTAGTACATTCAGACGCTGCACCCAACGGACGAGACACAGATCGCCTATAGCTTTTTCCTGTGTGATGTGATTCTGGCTGTGTTTTAATGATGGCCTTCGCCAGGGCAAACTTGTTCGACAAACGACGGCCACCATGGTACGTACCATAATGTAGTCTTAGGCTACGGTACACATGTGATGCATGCTATATGCATAGGCCTACTATACACACCTCTGATGTGGACTTTTCTAGACCTAGGAATAGGGTTGTTAGAGGGCCTCAGAAAGGAATGGCGCTATATAGGCTTAGCTTTGTAAATACGTACATTTTAGAACACATGACCAGCTACAAAACTGCTGGTGAGTTTAAAATTCAATGCTAAATATTTTTTTTGTAAAAATGAGGGGTGGGGTTTCCGGGCAACCAGGAAACCCCCCTGGATACGCCACTGCTATGATCACAACAACGTATTTTTCGGATGATATTTGCTAGATATCCTATCCTCTATATTATGTCATTGCAATTAATTGACATTACAGTATACTAGGTCCAATATATTTTGAATCGGTCAAATAAAGTACATATACTTAGTTTGACCCGAAAAAGACACGCACCTAGCCTACGACATGAATGGCGCGCTAAACATGTAAGAACCTACAATTCTAGCTGGTCATATCCCGTTAACCGATTATAAACGCTCTTTGACTTCATAACTGTTATTATCTGATAGCGGATTCTTCTTACATATCTGAATCATAATCCAGAAATATTTTAAGGAATTCTTTTCAAGGAAATTGATGAAATATAGCTGTAGGTAGATGATAACCATGATAACTTGATCACTCATTATCTGCTACATAATAAAACTCTCAATGATGTTCAGAACCGCAGGGTTCTTGTTTTAGCTGTTGGGCCTAGTAGGTCACGTGGCCCTTCAAAATTTGGGTAGGCCTAATCACCACATTCTTGGGGTCGACAATACATTTGTTTACTATCCTAACATGAATGGTTTCAAAGATATTGGCCTAAAATTGATTTGAACATAATAAAAATAACCGTTACGACCATTTATTATGTTAATTGTTCTCTTTTGTACATTTTGCACATTGTAAATAGTCTTTAATTTAATTATGTGCATTTCTACTTTTTATCATTCATTACAGCTACAGAGCACGCCACATGTTAAATTAAGCACTTGTTTTTGTTCAAATACACGATGTCGGGCATTTGCATGGAGCGAGCAAATCATAGGGCCTGGACGGAACTAGACGTAGGCCTATTATATTACTGGTGTTATGCCAACATCTGTTGCTCCATAGGCCCACCCATATTGAATTGGATCTGGTCTCATGCATTATATCGACATTATAGTGTTATATCTAGACATTCTTGTACCATTTATAATATTACACATTTACACAGAATACCATCATCTCGACACTGTCGCACGAATAAATAGTATCTGGTCAATCAGAGCATCTGGCCATGATCTTTCCGATATCTTTTTGCCTTTAAAATAATATAGGGCCTACAAGTAAAATTAAGCGATCTATGCCATGACTATGTTGGGATAAATGATTATACTATCATATGATAATACTATAGACTGACATAATCAGATGATAGTATGATACCATATTACACTCTAATGCTAAAATTTGAAGTGTAGGCATATAGCATTATAATTAAATTGTAGGGATCAGCGTCTTGTCCCTCTTCGGCTGGTGAGGCCATTCGGGTTCTGGAAACTGACAAGTGGACCCCTCCCCGAACGACCTCACCCACGCTATCTTTTGCCGCCAATTCCAACCGCTCAACTAGTCTGTTTCACCAGATCCTGGGAGTAGCCTTTTTCCAATTTGTCCGGTCCCTCTTTGAAAAAAATTCACAAAATGTTTCTCGCATCATTTTTTCATCTTCCCCTAACATCCCTGAAAATGTTGTGCAATTTTGTTGTGTATTTTGAAAGTTAGACCATTTGGCATGTAATAAAATTCTTGTTTCACGGTAATGTGTTAAAAAGAACTGTAAGTTTGAAAATTTATTACATGCCAAATGGTCTAACTTCGCTAATACACAAAAAAATCACACAAAATTTTCAGGGATGTTGGGGGAAGATAAAAAAATTATACAAGAAAAAAAAAATTTTGAAGAGCAACCGAGCAAATTGGAAAAAGGCTACTCTCAGGATCTGGTGAAACAGACTATAGTCTCGCCACCGGCATCGTTGCCGACGTACGCGTCGTCTAGCTTACGAAGCATCGCGTTCTATCCAAAATGGTGCACAGCAAATACTATGTCTGAATAAATCAATAAAGAAAGAACAAGAAAACAGCGGAGTCAATGAATTCATTTGTTAACCGTCGCCCAGACGGGGATAGAGATAGTCAGGAGTTGGAATGATCAGGCGGCCAAGATGGCGACTGGACAAACCAACATAATGATAATGGTAACCCCGACGTTGAGACAACCACGCACAGCTGTTCTACTCTGCATTTTGTGTTCACATCCAACATAACGATAATGGTAACCCTTAACGCTAGAGACGAATACTTCTTGTGACCTCTCGTGTATCGTGACATCACACTGTGACATCATAATGATGTGGTCATCTTGTGTATCTGTGACATCATACTACGACAACACTGACCTCATGGTGATGTGGTCAACTTGTGTCGCTATGAACTCACAAACATTTCACACAAAAGTGATGTTAAGCAAAATTCTACTACCACTACTGCTACTGCATACGTTTTGCGATTTTAAGGAAATGTACTAGTTCGCAATGAAATGTTGATCATGTCAATGAAATAAGGGTTTTATCAGTATGCGTTTTCAACACGCTTGTAGGAAATGGGTCCAGATCACATGATTTTGATTAGTCGAAACAAGCTTTTTAATTTCTTTTCCTGTCACGTCCAAAAAACGTGCATTTTGGATTTAATAATAGGCCTACTAGTATTATCAGTATTGAATTCTGTGTGTTATAGTTTAGGCCTATACAATTCTGACCGACAGATTATTTTTTTTATCTTCAACATTTATATAATAACAATAAAGTTGAAATACATACATCTATTTGCATCATCAACTACATTCAGAAGAAATTTCAGTGGAGAGACTGTGTTGGCTAAGATATGTTTCATTGACTGGTGGTGCACATTACATTAAAGTGTATTCTTATAACACTTTTACATAAAGCACATCTACAATCTTACAATTACAATCTGCATCTTATAGGATCACACATATGTACCCGAATGTAGGCTAATAGGTAAACAACATATTTATACATCAACAATATATTCTTGCCAAAAGTGAAACAATCGGCAACAGACTGTTACACAGTATGTGCCTCACGTGGGATGAATGCAGTTACCCTTAGCTATTGTTACTCTTGAGACTATCCGACCGGAGGATAGCGGAGCGGCTGTTGGGCAAAATCCTGAGAGTAAATCCCCTAGACATGCCCAAGAACACTTATTAAGTGAGTGAACTCGCAACAATCCACCATGCCCTGTTAGTCACATCACCATCTGTATATTATCTATCTCATCATAGGACTGCACTGGGGTTTTTTATTACAATGTCACTTAAATGACCATTAGTTCCGAAAAGTGACAAATTTACTACTACATTCATGCCAAATAGAAGCGTCGTGCCCAGATAACTGCCATACAATGTTGATAATCTTACATTATTACTATGATTATTATACGGGGTGTTATTCTACATAGCAGTAATATTATAGCATATAATACAAAAAAAATACACTTAACAAATAATTATTTTATGATTTATTTTTTACATTGTCTCTTGTCCAAAATAATTCATGCACTACATTTACCCAAGAAACGTAGATATAAATACACTAGTGTCTATATTCAATGTCCCATGCCACCAATGATCTGGAAAAAAAATGGCCTGAAAAAAATCAAACTACAATAATCAATACCAATGATCAAAATTATCCCTGGAATTGATACATTTTAAGTCAGTTACAATGTGAAATGCTTGTTCTCTAATAAACAACTACGATCAATGTTTACCCAATTTTAAAAAATGTGAGTCTGGTTTTATGAAAGAATGGGTACAAATAATTTTTAAAAAAGGGTGTGTTGGTTCAGGCTCAAAAGCCTTTTTTTTGTATTTGATTTTGTTCAGTATTTAATTGCATATCGAAACTTCACGCCATCTTTATTAATGGTCAGTCACAAAGAATGTGGAATAATATATGTAACGCCGAGTAAAAATTCAAATTGCATACAATCTGTTTCATAACATTCTTGTACTTAAAGTTGCTCCGTGGGATGACATCAATTTTGGTTTTTAATTTTGTAATGAAGTAGTGTATCCCGCAGATCATGATTTCATTTTTTTCTAAATTTTTAGATTTAAAAAAACATTTTTCATCAACATTAATATGATTATACAGAAAACTTAAACAAACTATTTGTACACCTAAACAATGGTTGAATGTTAGCACAACATTGGGCCACATGTTGGTGCCGTCGGCCCAGCACTGCGCAGACAACCGCTGCTGCAGGGGATTCCCCACGGTCTCTCTTACACACACCTGTTAATGGTAGGTATTTGTGCTATACAGTGTTGTATATTGCACACTGTTGTGTTAGCAGTGCAATATACGACTTGGGAATAAAACTATTATATTCTTTTTCAGTGCTTTTGAATATATCAGGAACCTATAAAAAGTGCTCACTATAAAACAATTCATGATTTACATTTATATTGGGTATATTTTGAACTGTACCACTAGTCAAATCAAGTAAATTGTGTGGATCAATCACACAAATTCTAAATTAGTAAACTACATCTTCAAATGAATGTCTAAAACATACAATTTCAGTGCCCATCTTCAGGTCTGGTTGATTTTGGAAAATTGCGACCATGGTTATCGCGGGAAATCGTGACCAGTATTTCATAACAGCTTATATTATTGCTCAAAACTACAGGTAAAATGGCAGAGCCCAAGTTTTTATGTAGTTATTGTCTTGTATTTAATGTTTCTTTAATTTCACCAGATAAATTGGTTTAAATAATACTATAACTTGATATTGAATGTCATGAAAATTACGGACTTGTACAATATAAAAAGTGAAATTTGTGGAGAAAATGAGCTTCAATAGAAAAAAATAATGCAAAAATACCATGGCACAAAATTATGTGACCTTGTAATATTAAGTATGGAAACTGGTAGCTACTAATTATCACTGTTAATGGATTTGTATCAAGACTTGATCATTATTGGATAAAATATTTTATCTGTAGGAGGATGACGCTAGCAAAATATATTCTAAACATATTATGTACTAAAAAGCTGTTACTTTTTTGCCCAGCAATTATTTTTACCATCTGTATTATTTACAAAACCACAATAATTTAATTCATTAGTGCCCCTTTCAAAATCTAGAAAATATAATAATTTTATGTATATAAAAATAATTTTATTTCATGATAATGTGAGTTATTTCCACATTTGTTATTCCTCAGATACCTAGGAATGGTGGTGTATTTGGAATTTTATTAGCAAAAAATTCCTCGCGCTCGCCTTTGATTTTTTATGTATGTTCCATTTTTATCTTTTGATGACCCTGCCCTTTTTCTACCCTGGATCCGCCCCTGGGTGCTGCTACTTTTGTTCAACTACCCAAGAAAAAATCAACTACCACTATAATAGAGCAGTTCAACCGATTCATCCGATTTGTTTGATGTATATGTATACCAGAAAATTAACACTATATCTGTAAAAATTTGTACTTAGCAGCTGCGGACTGCGGAAAGGTATGGTCAACTGTCAAAATTCGCAGGACAAGGGTCCCCCAAAATGCAATAGTGCCCGTGGGTAGGCCAAGGCCCCATTCCATAATAATACTAAATATTCTCAAGTTCTCAAATCACAGCAAGTTCATATATACTTGAGCGAAATCTATGAGTTAATAATTCAAAGCCCTTGGCCCTGGCCCCTACTTGGTCGTTGGCTTGCAAACAAACTGACTGTATTACTGCGGGGATGTAGAAACTGGCTGACCACAAGCTTGTATTGACACCCAGTCAACACAAAAACATTTGTATGACTTTATACAATGTTGGGCAGACGTTGTATAAATGTTATACAAATGTGTTGTGTTTGCTGGGCAGGTGGACTTTCTCTCAAACATTGTACATTTCTCCAATGTTGGTTCACTATTGGGCCAGCATCGCAGATGTTGGACTAGCATTAAAACAGCGTTGGGTGAGTGTCCTGTTGGAGTAGTATCCATAGTCTTATAATCAGGTTATAGCTATTCAGCTGAATGCAATCAACATGTAGGCCTACTGTATATACCGAAGGTCTATACACGTGACCTACGCATGCCCATTCTGAAGGTGACTGTCAGTTTAAGCTAAATTTTGATAGAAATTCGACTCTGGTCAGAAATTTAGGCACAGCAGCGGCATCTAGTGGACGTCAAATAATACTTTAAATACTGGCTATCGTTATGTGTATCACATTGTGTACACGGATGTGCATGGGAGCCTCAGTGAACAGATTTTCGGGAGGGTACTGTACTCCAGGGGATAGGTGACTTAAGACATAAAAGGTTGCGTTTTTCCTCCATGACCATGGTCACGATTTCCTGCGATCAACCCGACCTGATCTTGTTCACCTGCAGCAGCTCTAGATTTAAAATTTTACAAATATAATTTATATAAGGCTATATAGCCCACTGATCTAAAATAAAATACAAAAAAATATTTTAAAAAACATTGGTAATGCACTAAAAACGACGAAGTTGGCTCTATTTCCAAGATGTATATTGTCATGTAAACACCATACTACACATTTCCCTTTCATCGCAGATGTCGCCAAAAGGCGACCTCCTGGCAGACCGTAGATGTCGCCTTTTCAATTTGGCGACATCATTAATTACTGTTTTTAGTTGAAAAATTAATGAATTTAGCGCTCAGGCAATTTATGACGGTATAATTCCGCGGTGAAAGAGTTAAAACACAGATACTGACCATCTCAGACGGCATGATCAGTGTAACCACATGGTTACATCAAACCACATGGTTACATCAATAGCTGCCGCCCTTAAGTGGTCTGGGAACGCGTTGATCAGGGGGGTTTCCCTACAGCACCGATTGTCTGCTCAACGCTGGGCTGACGGCATCAACATGTGACCCAATGCTGCAACAGGTGTTGATGTATACAAAAAGTTTATTTAGGTTTTCCACGGATTCATAGAAATGTTGATAAAAAATATTTTAAAAAATCCAAAAATTCTGAAAAAATAAAACCATGATCTGCGGGATACACTACTTCATCACACAATTGAAAAAACTAAAATTGATGTCATCCCACGGAGCTGCTTTAAGAATACAACAGTATGCATAGTTGAATAAGCACTGATCAGGGGGTGGGGGTTTACCTTCATAATACTACTATTTATATAAAACAATATTTTCAAAGTTAGACCTACCTCTCCTGGACCGATGGTGCACTCATATGGTTTATCTGCATCAGAAAGCTGTGGATAATCTTTTATCAACCAGGATAATGTCGTTTTGTTTGGATGGAAATTCGGTTCCCGATGAGGAGGATACAAAAACCATCGCTGTAAAATTCATACAAGAAAACATAATAAACGTGGAGTCACCTGCTGGTGTCTGCCTAATTCATCCATTTTACTTATTGTGTTTTCTACTCATGAGTTCATAAATCATTCAAATTGCATCCCTACTTGGGGCGTACCAAATAAACACGAGACTTTGACCCAATGTTGGTGTGCTGTTGGACTAGCGTTGGAGACAGTGGTCCAGCATTAGGGGAGATCGAGGCTAACTAGTAAAACGGGGTTAACAGGAACAAGCATCTAAGAGGAAATTATATGAAGTGACGGTATGAGTCACCTCGTTTTCGAAACAAGAATGGAGACTACCTTCACCATCTACACTCCTAGTGCAAATAAAATATTTGAGGAAGCAAGTTCGAATAAATGTATTTTTCTACTCCCACTTTCGATTCATGTAAAACTTAAAATACCATTGTTGTATTAGACTGATATGGCCTACACATCACTGTCAAAAGAAATGGGCTGCCTGCGAATATGGGGTATACAGTATGGGGCAAACTGGCCACATTTTTTCTTCTAAATATGTTATCATTCTGCATATTGTTGAGTTGTAATCAAACAAAGGCCCTTATAACATTTACATATTTGCCACCTAGATGCACTGACTGTTTCGAATCTCTGACTCTATTATACTATTATACTCTATTATCGTCTGCACCAGAGCACTAAATGAGAAAAGTGTCCAAGCTAGCTCCGGTCTCCCCTACACCAACAATTGACCAGTGGAGCAGCGTATCATCTATCTGTGTGTAGATAATGTTTACTACTTAGATGACATTACTTCGGTAATATACGTACGTGCGTACGTACGTATGTATTATGTATGTGTGTATGTATGCATGTATGTATGTGTGCATGTATGTGTTATCCTACCTTTCTCCCATGAAGCACTTCAGCAAAACCAGGACCATGAAAGTGAAAAGGTACACCAGTACCTGGACCTGAACAATTAAAGGAAAATAATGATATTTGTAGTGGTATGAGTTTATAAGATAATTGTTACTAGTGTTTGGAGATCATAAAATAAATAAAAACAAGACCACATAAGTCCAGGAGCTCCCGCTCCGAATTAGAATTTGATTTAAGCAATTTTGTGTAGGGTTATTAATGTAGTCCTAGGCTAGGTCAAAAATCAAGACGCACAACAACTAGGTCTAAGAAGCTCAGTCTTAGAGTAAGATAAGAACTAGACAGTCTGTCAGAGATTGCAAACCTCCATTGAAATTAATGATCTTAATCAGTATCCCAGTAATGGGCTACCTATCTGGCACGGTTTACCCGATATCAGGCCAATCGAGGTAACCAATAGCTGATTTACGGTCATTTTGAATTCGTAAGTTAAAAATTTTCAGGGTGCATCCTCCCCCGAAAATTCACACTTTGTTTTATAGTAATGGTCTAGCCATCTAGCACGGTTTACCAAATATCGGTCATGTGAAAATGAATAATAGCCGAAAAGGCGGCCATTTTGAATTTAATCAAGTCAAATTTTTTCAAGATGCATCCTCATCTGAAATCTTACATTTCGTTTTATAGTAATGGTCTAGCCATCTAGCACAGTTTACCAAATATCGGACATGTGAAAGTGAATAATGGCCGATAAGCGGCCATTTTGAATTTTTTATCGAGTCGAATTTTTTCAAGATGCATCCTCTCCTGAAATCACACATTTTGTTTTATAGTGATGGTCTAGTCATCTAGCACGGTTTACCAAATAACGGCATGTGAAAGTGAATAATGGCCGATTGGCGGCCATTTTGAATTCGATCGAGTTGATTTTTTTCAAAATGCATCCTCTCCTGAAACCTTACAATTTGTTTTATAGTAATGGTGTAGATATCTTGAGCGGTTTTCATGATATTCCACAATATCAGGCCTGTCGAGGTGAATAATGGGCGATAGGCGGCCATTGTGAATTTTATCAACTTGAAATTTTCAAGATGCATCCTCTCCTGAAACCTTACAACTTGTTTAATAGTAATGTTGTAGCTATCTTAAGCAGTTTTCATGATATTCCGCAATATCAGGCCTGTCGAGGCTAAAATGGCCGATAGGCGGCCATTTTAAATTTTATCGACTTGAAATTTTTCAAGATGCATCCTCTCCTGAAACCTCACAATTTGTTTTATAGTAATGGTGTAGCTATCTTGAGCGGTTTTCGTAATACTCCGCAAAATCTTTCAGTCGGATTTACCGATGTTATAAATTAGGTCAAAGTGCTGGGTCAACTTCAAGGCCAAGGTCCAAAAACCTGAAAAGGCACAACTAGGGACCTTAGAGAACATGTATGTGCAATATGACTGTCATCGGCCCAGTACTTTGAGATCTGCTCCGGAAACGAAGTGTGCGGCAAAACGTCTAAATAGGTCATAGCTCTGAACCAAAAGTAGGTCAAAGTTCATATACCCCAAAAGGCACAACTAGACCCCCTAGGGGTGTTGTGTGTAAAATTTGAAGACAATCGGACAAGTTCTTTCAGAGATATGCTCCGGAAACGAATTGTTCACAGACGGCCCAACGCCGTAACATCATCATTTTCTCCTCTGCGACCTTTCGTATTGAATTCAGATTAAAAATATTTTAACATGTCCATTATCCACCTGAAAGTAACCCACATACCAAAAATTGTTATCCTAGCTAATTTTCTTACAAAGTTATAGGCAAAAGAAGAGGTAAAAAAAAACGGAGGCGGAATCCATAGCTCCCTCCGTCTCACCTACGGTGACGGCGGGAGCTAATCAATAGTGGAAGTAGTCCCAGGGGCGTAGTCAAGATTTGTCAGAGGGGTTCCAATTTTGTTGCACCTCTTCAGCCCACAGGGGCGGCCATTTAGGGGGGTGTGGGGAAAAATTGGACATATTATGTCTTTAATGGTGCATGCTGGGGTCATCAGCAGCCCAAATTTATCGGTTAGCTATAACCGAAAAATGCATTTTTTTTTAATCATTTCCTTTTTATTGATGTCTAAATATCCTGAGCATACATGTGGCCACGTGACATGGAGGTGGGTGAGTCAGGAGAGTTCCC
Organism: Flabesymbios commensalis; assembly: GCA_964017125.1. NCBI lineage: Eukaryota > Metazoa > Annelida > Polychaeta > Terebellida > Flabelligeridae > Flabesymbios > Flabesymbios commensalis. The sequence goes on along the minus strand of OZ024904.1, from coordinate 56,012,524 downwards.
TCAGCTTCCACCGACATTAGGTGTTTTTCGCAGATTTCTCATTCAATCCTCAATGAATTTCCATGAAATTTTGCAAGTACTCTTAGAAAATTTAGATAAATTTGAGTCGAGTATTTCAAAATTTAGACAATTTGACATGTAGTGGAATTTCGAGATTTAAGCTGAATAAAATCAGTGGTTTATAGACGAGTGTCATAATTATAATTTTACTACATGGAAAATAGTCTGAATGTTGAACTACATCATATTTTTGTTGAAATTTTCAGGGTAGTAGCCGTACGACCTTTAGCGACAATCGGATGATAATTGCCTGAGGAATTCGAAAAAAAAGCAATGCAAAAGTGGCAGATTTAATGTGACTCTCACTACATGTAGGCCTAGGCTTACACACCAAGTTAATAAATAACCATTTCCAGATATACGGTGGTGTGTTGAAAACTTCGCCGACAGAGATAACAATCACCAAGTCATGGTGTAGCCTACATGCATAGCAAGAACACGGGAGTCTTTCTTGTGCCATGGTCTACTCTATATAGCACTAAAAGTTTCGAAAGTTATCACAATGTACACGCATCTAGGCCAACATATCATATAAAAAATGCAAATGGGGGAACATAATCTTAAAATAAAATAAAATAATTTTTATACCAAAAAAATATTAAGATGTAATAAAATATAATAAAATATAATTATTAATATTTACTGGCAATCAACTATTTTAAAAGAAAATAGTTCAGTTTACAGATCATCGACGAGATTTCTACAGAAGTACCTAGGCCTACAGTACAGGAGGGGGGGGGGGTATGGTAGGCCTACAGCTTAAATAACTGCAGCGGATCGTGTATAATACAGTAAGCAGCCTGCCTCCGACAAGGGCTGATTAAATATTTGCGATCTGGTCAACGGCGGCGCTTGTAAATTGTTTTCAAAGAAATGTTTAGGCCCCCTATTCATTAAAAAAAATAAAACAATAGTTGTCTCATTAAAATACACGTTCAAAGCCGACAGAAGAAGTGTATGCGTGAATAGGTGGAGTTCAGATGCCAATGGGTTTATCTCTAAGGCGACATTCTAAAATTTATGTAAATTCGGGTTTCCATTCATATGAATGGCCAACTTAATGGAGATATAATGTCATTTTACATTGAGCCTGAAGATGTAGATTTGTTTAAAAGTCACGAATGTTTTCTGAATAGAATGCACAGAAAAAATGTGTATGTTGCAAGTTATTCTACGTTGGGCCATTTTAGACCGTACGTAGGCCTACATTGATTGGACTACAACTGGAGAAAGTGCCTAGTTATGAACTGATATAGGCCTACAATGACAGACAGTAGAAGAGACACAGACCAGCTGTATATATATATATATATATATATATATATATATATATATATATATAGCCGTTTTATATGTTAAAATGATGTTATAATACAAGTCACATTCATTATCTCAGTCAATTATCAACACATTTTGTAAAGCATTAATTGCGAGTCTTACGACAAAACCCCTTAAAATTTCGTGAAATTTAAATGAGCATGTTTCAAGTTGGACATGTGGTGATATTTCGCAATTAAATCTAGGCCCAAATGAAATGAATGGGTTACAGAGGAGCGTCATGAGAAGCAATGTAGTAGGCCTACCTGATATTGAAATTTCGAAATTAAAACTAAATGAAACTAGAGCAAGAGGCCCAGGGGCCTTGACGTTTGTCAACAGCATTGCAAAAAATCAGCTATAAATGTGTCAGAGAATGTATAGCTATACTCTAAGATGCATTATCATGAAAAAATGTATATCCTTTATATCGATCATTGGCATTTATATTATTATGTTCGGTTCCCATAATACATTTTGCTGATTTTACACACGTTCTGAAGCACTGCACCTAGTGACATATGCTTGACAAAGAATCATTTCACAGGACTACAACGTTAAAGGGACTGGCCCAGGCTAAAATCCTTAAAAAATCGGTGGTTTTATTTTGGCTTCTTAATATGACCATATGATGTAAACATGTTCATAGACTAGAACTGCAACAGTTTTTTTTAATTTTTCTGCTGCGCATTCACCAGTTAGGCTAGATATAGAGACAAAATTCCTGATTTCCAATTGTGGACAGCCATGCCAAAAATAAGAAATACGAGAATTTCGTCCCTATATCTAGCCTAACTGGTGAATACGCATCAGAAAAATAAAAAAAACTTTTGCAGTTCTAGTCAATGGACATGTTTACATCATATGGTCATATTAAGAAGCCAAAATGAAATCACCGATTTTTGGATGATTTCAGCCTGGGCCAGTCCCTTTAATATTACAAAAGTGCAATTATACCTTCTTCTGGGACTTCATTATGCCCCAGTTAGCCAGGAATTTTCACGAAATCTTTAATTTTCAATTTTAATTCTTCTGCCTAAAATATGCCTAACAAAGTTGTAAAATATCAGCTTTTAATGTTTCTTACTCAGCCGTGAAATGCCAATTATGGAAATCAGAATACACACAGTAGACCTAAGGATAAAGACCCATGAACGCTTTCTCAACTCACAAGATCTTTGCTGAAATGTTGCTGTAATGTTGTCAGGCCAACGTTGAGTCAGGTGTTAGTTGGCTGTATCAAATGCAATGAAATGAAACAAGACTACATAGGTCCAGGAGCTCCCGCTCCGAATTAGACTTTGATTTAGGCAATTTTGTGTAGGGTTATTAATGTAGTCCTAGGCTAGGTCAAAAATCAAGACGCAAGACAACTAGGTCTAAGAGACTCAGTCTAAGAGGAAGATAAGAACTAGACAGTCTGTCAGAGATTGCGAACCTCCATTGAAATTAATGATCCTGATGAAGTCGATTTTTTCAAGATGCATTCTCTCCTGAAATCTCATATTTTGTTTTATAGTAAAGGTCTAGCAATCTATTACGGTTTACCAAATAACGGCCATGTGAAAGTGAATAATGGCCGATAGGCGGCCATTTTAAATTTGAACGAGTCAATTTTTTTCATCTCCAGAAATCTCACATTTTGTTTTATAGTAATGGTCTAGCTATCTACCACGGTTTACCAAATATCAGCAATGTGAAAGTAAATGGTGGCTGATATTTGATTGATTCGAAAGTTTTTAAAAAGCATTCTCTCCGGAAACGTCCCAGTTTGTTTTATAGTGTGGTCTAGTTATCCAGCACGGCTCACCTGATATCAGGCCTATCGAGGTAAATAATGCTGATTGTCGGCCATTTTGAATTCGTAAGTTAAACAAGAGGCCCAGGGGCCTTGAAGCTTGTCAACAGCATTGCAAAATATCAGCTACAGGTGTGTCAGAGAATGTATATCTATGCTCTAAATTGCATTATCATGAAAATAAAATATGTATAGGCCGGTAGTATATATTTATATTTCATCCATCATTGGAATTTATATTATATGTTCGATTCCCATCATACATTTTGCTGATTCTACACACATTTTGAGGTAGGCCCACTGCACGTAATGAAAAATGCTTGACAAAAAATTATTTTTACAGGATTACAATGTAAAAATTATGTACATACAAGAGTAGATGTGCAATTATTATTTATTCTGGTTCTTTTGATAGGCCCTAGTTAGCCAGGAATTTTCACGAAGTCTTGTCACGGAGTTGTAAAATATCAACTTTTGATGTTTCTTACTCAGCCGTGAAATCTACAGCAGCCCTAATCTATCATTATCACATGTAACCGTAATGCACTTTTACTACACCCTCTTATGTAATGCAAATTACGAAAATCACAATACTAACAGTAAATTGACCCAAGGATAAAGACCCATGAAGGCTTTCTCAACTCACACGATCTTTGCTGCAATGTTACTGTAATGCTATCGGGCAAACGTCGAGTCAGGTGCTAGTTGGCTTTATCAAATGTAAGGAAATGAAATAAATGGGGTTTTACGCCACATTTGTTCACATATAGGCTAACTGGGCCAGAAAAACTTCCTGAGGATGGTGATATGAATGAGGTGACACTGCCCTCCAGACACATGATTTGAAATTGAGCCCTGTTGGTCTGCGGCCAAGCACGTTATTTCTCGGTCATGTAGGCTGCCCACAATATTCAATCTTTACGATTGAGCAGAGAGAAAACATTTTGTTCTTTTAAACTTGGAATGCCAAAGCAGGAGACGAATCTGCGATCTCTGACTTTCCAAGCAGGCACCAGGCCCCCGCCCTTTGGTATTGTTGTTACATATACAAACATATCACCTAATTACTGATATCAAGATGATGTGCTATGTATTCTTGCTGGTATCTATAAGCTGATTAGCAAAACGGTTCCAATTATTGATTTTTATGACATTGATGATGTACTACATTGGTTTAAGTATATATATATATATTTTCATATGTGTCGTTAAAACTCACTTATGTAGCACAGAAGCAATTGACAATGTAGGACAATATAATGATGTGGTCATTCGTGCATATAATACAGATGTTTTAGTTATTAGGGGAAGACAATATTATATCATCAAGTGACGAGACAGACAGTTCAAGTGACGATAATGTATTATTTGACTAATTTGAAACATCAAAATATGATTTAACTTTAATGGTTGTCTTAAACTCAATATTATTTATAGCTGACATATTGGATACTTTATGCTTTGGCACAAGATAACGTCCGAAGAACTTTAATTTAAGCTTATAAGATACCCATGTTATGTTTCGGAATGAGATAAACCGAATGATATGTGTTTATTTCTGACTAAATGTTTCAAATATATATAATACATTGTTTTCAATGTGTTGTATTTCCACTGGGCCTATAGGGTACATACCGAGATAGTGGAAATAGTTTCATCCTTCCATCCGTCCGCCCGGTGTCCGCCTTTTAGTCAGAAGGCCCATTAGTCAGAAGGACCGTTAGTCAGAAGGCCGGTTAGTCAGAAAACCAGTAAGGATGATTAGTCAGAAGGCCCGATTGTCAGAAGGCCCGTTAGTCAGAAAATAAGTAAGGATGACTGGTCAGAAGGCCCGTTTCTCAGAAGGCCCGTTAGTCAGAAAGTCAGATAATTACCTCATCGAAATCATCTCATATGTGAACAACCCTATGACCAATTATTTGTCTTTATTTATTTACTTGTGCCAGTAACAACGTCTAGCACTTTCATAAGGGTTGCGTTATTAATAGGCCACTCATTATGTTTTTGAACCTAATGTTGCTGACGTAATTCCCAGCTTCAAATGAATGAAAACTACTCATAATAATTGGATCAAGTGGTTATTGCCAAACTGTCTGTAAATAACAGTCAATTTTCTACATATAGGAACAATATAGTATAATAATAATACATGTAATTGCCTATCGTCTGTAGCAATGTACACTCCATGTCTTTGAACAGTTTGGAACAATGTAGATATGAACAAGCAATACCATCAACATACTGCTTCAAACGCGAATAGGCCTACCTTAATTTTGAAACTTGCCGAGAAAAAATGGTCGAGATAACAAGATACTGCTATTAGATTATAATGAGATTCAAATTTTACGCTTGTCTTAATTAGCACGGTGATAATATATACTGCAATCACATTACATAATAGTTCTCTCGTGCTTAGGTAAACTTCACTTTCTCGAATATAAAACAAGCATTTCCACACAAAAAGAGTCGACAAATAATGCTAGTTATCAGAATATTTGGACAAACAATTTATTATTTATTCTGAGCAAAATGATACATTTATGAACGTTTGACATAACTTAAACAGATGGCTACAAACTCCAATTGAAAAATCTTGTGGGGTTTTCTCATGACACACTTTTCACACCTAATTCATTAAAGTTTATATATATGCAAAAAAGCATAACGTAGTGCTAAAAACATAAAGCGCACTCATTGATGAAAATAACCCAGCCAAGCAACCAACCAGTCATCAATAATGCTAGCTTTCAATATAAATGTACGAACTACGAACCATCGTGATTTTTTTTCAAGATCATATCCAGATCATATCGACTTATTACAAACTAATAGTCGAACGTATACTAATGACGCAACATTTGATTTATATGGATTTTACTCTCAGTTGTGCAGTTTGTTTGCGTATAATTTTTTCACAATTTAATTTTCATGGCTATTTTTCTCTTTCAAACTATTTATTAAATTACCGATTTTTAAAAAAAAAACTCGTATGGACTCCGTGAGCCTTTTTTAAGTATCCTTGAGTAATTATTTTATGCACAGCTCTCAATATTGCTTTATCAATATCTGGACAACAAACGTTTCAATCAAAAAAATATAGCCCGCCCCCCCTCTCCACATGCCCAGATATCAAATGCAGCGTCCTCTAGAATTGTTCAATGCCAAATGAACAAATTCTGACTTAAAGGGCCTTCTGACAAAAAAGCTTAACTGATTTTCTGACCATCGGGCCTTCTGACTAACGGGCCTTCTGACCAACTGACCTTTTGACTAAAGGGGCCTTCTGACCAGCGGGCCTTCTGACTAAAAGAGTGTCACCGTTCACCCCAACCTCACATCATGACACATAATTAATTTCATCAACGGTTTGCACCGTTTTTAACATATTACAGTCACTTAATTTACCATTAATTTTGCAGAAATTGAACAAACTACTATTTTACCCCAATCTTTAAAATAGGTTTTGTATAGGCTTTGGCATTTAAGTATTGTTTCTTCTGACGCACTATATATCCGAGAATATCATGCCATTGAGATTTTTTATGCACAGATTATGCTAATTAGGCCTAAAACTGTAGTTAGCACCAATAAAACACTTTCTTAAGCTCGTTCAGTACAGGATTTAACACTTAAGAACGATGAATTCGGGCTCTACCACCAAGCACCTTGTCTGTGCCATTGTCTTTGTGCGTGTACTCGGTATGCTAATTAATAACTATTTTTGGCCCTAATTAAGGGGCTATATCATTAATTGGTACATGCTGAGGCACCTAAAATTGTCTTCTTGGGATCCTGACGTTCTGTTGTACACATGATATACTTTATACCTTTTGTACTCGCTGTGCTAAATAAAAGTTAGCTGAAAATATCATGCTTAATCGGTTGTTGAAATATTTATAACACGATTTTTCTGGAAAAATGGCAAAATAAATTGGGGGATCCATGGTTGCATCGTGTTATCCATGGTTGCATCGTGTAGTAACGATTCGTGCTATAACGGTTAATTACTGACACTCTATTTACTTTATTCAAACACACATTTTAGCGCTGAAATGGTGTAACATTCAGCGTTTGCAAGTAGATTCTATCGACTTCCGTCATCAGTCACGTGTTGTGCCAACACCCTTTATGAGTGTTATTGGAGTCGATCACAAAACTTCAGTGCTACTCATTGTCTTCCTGTGGTCCTGTCGGATCTCTTCTTGGGGCAGTGTCATCACCTTCCTGAGTTGTTGCCGCTAGGCCTACACCTAATTTACTAACCCCCTAAACCGCTAAGCGCGACGGCGCTTTAATCCGTTTAAAAATCAAGATTTCTAAATTGCTTAATATTAAATTACAAATTAAACAAATACGAGTAGTTTTATCTCACTTTGGGTCAAGGTAGTGAGTCACAACTCTTAAGTGTGTGAAAAATTATTTTATTTAATTCAGCGGTTTAAGGGTTAATATATTAGTCATCATTAACAATTTTTTTTACAATATTTGCTGTACAAAATAAATTTATAGGCCTATTAATATTTGTCATATATTTGTACATTTTTTGCTGTTCATTTTGGGATGGCGAACCTTGACGATACACAGCTCACAATTTGACAGTGTGGGCCGTAATGGGCATTTATTGGCGGCACCACCAACAGTAAATACCGCCATATAAATAATATTTTTCCTGCTTGGAAAAATAGGCGTCTTACATTGGGAGCTAAAATTTAATTTTTTTATTGGTAATGACTTTAATTCAGCAGGCGATCTGTTATTATTTAGCCGGGGCCTAGAACTTGTCTTCAAAAATCTTATGGCCCACTAAAATTAACTTGTTGCGTCAAAAACATGCACTGATAAAATGATGTCGGGCCAGTTTTAATTTTTTTTGTGGGAATCCCGCAAGTACTCTTTATAAGTCAGGCACTGCATATTCTTTACGTGTAATTAAGTAGCTAAGCGTGTGTTTTGACAGAGTGTTCAATACTCAAAAGATGGTGCCGGCCAGAGTTCATTAGGACACAAAATCGTCATGCATTCACTCAAAATGCCTGGTTGTAAAACTATAATAAATGATGATATAGCCCAGGAACGTTAAATTAATGACAATTATATATAAAAAAAATGTATATTTCACCATACTTGTCCCTTTTTCATGACAGATGGGCGTAATAAAAGGGTTAACTTAACTACAAGAACGGGCATTGCAATAAAAGTTGTTATTCGGTCATATTACAGGCCAGAAGTGTATAAATTATATCAATTTCCATTGCCTTTAATCGCTAAGTCCAAAAATCTATTTATAATAATACGAAATTTGCTATTTATGGAGATAAATATTTCAGCCAAGGCCTAATTGCTATATTGCCTAAGATAACACAGGTGACTGCAGCAGAGAGAGAGGTGGTAGAGCGGGGGGGGGGGCTAGCACCCCCCGCGACAGGGTCACTGCGACAGGGTCACTCCCAAGAACACTTATCACAGCAAATACGAAGCATTGACCAAATGTTGTTCTACTATTGACCCGACATCTTCGACGTCGGCACGACATAAAAACAACATCGGGTCAATGCCTCAAATTAACTGGGTTTGGTCACAGCCAATCAGCAAACTCCAGACGCTGACACAATGTAAGCCTAATGGTGGCCCGCCGTTTACAACACTGGGCCAACATTATCCCAGCATTGGTCCACCAATATATAGGCCTTAACGCGATCAACGTTCATCCAATGCTAGATTAATGCTGGCCCATTGTCTACGACAATGGTTCAGCAGTGAAACAGCATTGGCTAAACATCTTGTTTTTGTAGAGTCACCGGCAACTGATACACTGACACAATGTTGGACCGAAGTTGTAACAGTGTCATACATGATGGCACAACATTTACCCAACATTGGATCATGTTGACTGCCTAGAACCAGCATGACATAGAGCGCTTCTGCTCACAGCAAAACCAAGTATCTGCTTCTTTCACAAGTGTGCAGATACTGTCTATTGAAAGTGCTGTTACAAACAAAAAGGAGGCAGTAAAGGAAGTGAGCAAATACGGCCTTTTGGCAGCGCTATGGCAGGAAGAGCCAGTTAAAAAGCAGTAAATGCCTAGTTTACCAGGGAGCCGATAATGCCTTTTGACTTTGCACAGGCAGAACAGATGTTAAACGGAAGTTAACGACAGACGTTTTCTCTGAAAGTCAGACTAAAAAGTACATCCTCCCCCGAAAACTCACATTTTGCTTTATAGTATTGGTCTAGCCATCTAGCACGGTTTACCAAATATCGGCCATGTGGAAATGAATAATGGCCGAAAAGGCGGCCATTTTGAATTTTATCAAGTCAACATTTTTCAAGATGCATCCTCATCTGAAGTCTCACATTTCGTTTTATAGTAATGGTTTAGCTATCTAGCATGGTTTACCCAATATCAGGCCTGTCGAGGTGAATAATGGCCAATAGGCGGCCATTTTGAACTTGATCAAGCTGAAATTTTTCAAAATGCATCCTCTCTTGAAACCTTACAATTTGTTTTATAGTAATGGTGTGGCTATCTTGAGCGGTTTTCATGATATTCCGCAATATGAGGCCTGTCGAGGTGAATAATAGCCGATAGGCGGCCATTTCGAATTTTAGCGACTTGAAATTTTTAAAGATGCATCCTCTTCTGAAAGCTTACAATTTTTTTTTAGTAATGGTGTAGCTATCTTGAGCAGTTTTCATGATATTCCGCAATATCAGGCCTGTCAAGGTGAATAATGGCCAATAGGCGGCCATTTTAAATTTTATCAATTTAAAATTTTTCAAGATGCATCCTCTCCTTAAACCTTACAATTTGTTTTATATTAATGGTGTAGCTATCTTGAGCGGTTTTCATGATATTCCGCTAAATATTTCAGTCGGATTTACCGATGTTATAAGTGCTGGGTCAACTTTAAGGTCAAGGTCCAAAAACCTGAAAAGGCACAACTAGGGATCTTAGATAACATGTATGTGCAATATGACTAATTAGCCCAGTACTTTTCGAGATCTGCTCCGGAAACGAAGTGTTTGTCAAAATGTCTAAATAGGTCATAGTTCTGAACCAAAAGTAGGTCAAAGTTTATATACCCCAAAAGTGTTGGGTGTGAAATTTGAAGACAATCAGACAAGTACTTTCAGAGATATGATCCGGAAACGAAATGTTCACGGACGGCCCAACGCCGTAATATCATCATTTTCTCCTCTGCGACTTTGCATATTGAATTTCGATTGAAAATATATAACCTGTCTATTATCCACCTGGAAGTAACCCACATACCAAAAATTGTTATCCTAGCTTATTTTCTTGCAAAGTTAGAGGCAAAAGAAGAGGTAAAAAACAGAACGGAGGCGGAATCCATAGCTCCCTTCATCTCACCTACGGTGATGGCGGGAGCTAATAAATGGGGTTCTACACCACATTTGTACACATATAGGCTAAACTAGGTAAGGAAAACCTCCTGATGATGGTGAGATGAATGAGGTGTCACTGCCCTCAAGACACAGGATTCGAAATTGAGCCCTGTTGGTCTACGGCCGAGCACACTAACTCTCGGTCACGGAGGCTGCCCACAATATTCAATATTTACGATTGAATAGGGAGAAAACATTTTGTTTCTTGGAAACTTGAATGCGAGAGCAGGAGACGAATCCGCGATCTCTGACTTTCCTAGCAGGCACCAGGCCCCCGGCCCTTCGGTATTGTTATTACATATACAAACACATTACCTGTGGATTTAATATTGGTTCACAGTCAGCTCGCCCAACATTTTTCATATTTTATTCTGCACAACATATTAAATGTGCATAATATATATTGGTCATGTCATTGCTATCCCTTACCTGTGATAATTGACAGCTATGTTTTTACTCTGGTTCTGCCATAATAGTGTTCCCTGTTCCACTTTAATTTTCATTTGTACAAAAATGAAAAATATATATTTTAAAGTTTTATGCACGGCTGGTCCTCATCATTGACGTTTGGCCAGTAATTGGTAGAAAACAGTCAATGAATGGGAAAGCGTGAATTCAACTATGATGCTGCGTCATTTAAAAAAACACTATTGGTCCAGCTGCTTATCACACTGAATCGACATTACTCCAGCACCTGACTCACACGGTATGGAGTGCATTCTATTAATGAGTGTGTCCGCTCATATAACAAGACAAGACAAGAAGTTTATTATTGGGTTTAAAATACTCCTATATTTTATGCACAATAATATACATGCTGGCATACATCTTGTATTTTACTTTAGAAAGTAAAATGATGATAGTAGGCCTACAGATTATTACTTCAAGACATGTTTTTAATATACATATATCCACTTCTAAAGTATGCATACTTTTAGGTGCATCCCAGCAAACACGATATGGCGAACAGTGGATCAACACTCAAAAGGTTTCGAATTTCAGAAGTTTAGCCAGATCATAGAGTTAACTCTATGGCAATTTACGTGTGATTGTACTCCAGTGGTATTGCCTCATTGTAGTAGGCCTAGTCAACGGGATGCGTACAAAGCATAATCTGATAATATATTACACTATATACGCTATGCTTTCTACAGAAGCTACATCGACTTAATGTTAGTTATTAATGTTGGGCCAGCAGTGCAGACGGTGGACTAGAATTAAACCAGAGATAACTGGATATTTAGTATATTGTTGTGCCGCCCTCTACATCGTTTACCCAACATTAAAGGAACATCATTTATTTTTAATATTACTATTTGTAAATTCTATTCAAAATAAAGTTATGGCTTTGGTACCACACATTTCAGTAACTTCTAATTATACCCCTATTAGGGGCCCATGATATTTTTCGGAGGGGGGGGGGCATTGGCCTTAGACGATGGGGAATGTGGCCCATTATTATTTCAAAAGGGGGGCATTTTCCCAACAACAAATAAAACACTTAAGGTCATTTATATCACCTCATATTCCATATTACACATTTATCAGGTGTTCATGCTGATAGAAATATCAAAGATTCAATTTATTGGCACATGCTATTATCAAAACCCGAAGAAGCGTTTGCAAGTAGGTTACAATTGTCATCACGTCACCACGCACTCACATGAGTTAATGTCACTTGTGTCAATCAATTGCGTCAACATTATCGAGTGTTATTGGAGTCTATCACATAACTTGAGGAAGACAATGAATTGTCTTCCTCGGGTCCTGTAGGATCTCTTCTTGGGGCAGTGCCATCAACTTCCTCTGTTGTTGCCGCTAGGCCTACACCTAAATCACCTTAAACCGCTAAGCGCGACTGCAGTCGCTTTAATCCGTTTTATTTGCCATTTAAACATCAAGATTTGTAAATTGCTTAGTCATTAATTACAAATTAAACAAATACGAGTTGTTTTCTCTCGGCTTGGGTTAAGGTAGTGAGACACAACTCCAAGTGTGTGAAAATTTAAATTATTTAAATCCGCGGTTTAAGGCTTTTGATTTTAATGGCACATACAGTCTAAGTCTATATAGACATCTTCACCACGTTTAAGGTAGAGATACACCTTTGAAAATACATTGATAATGCGGATACAACAGGTGTCGCGAAGTTGTGGCGAGGTTACTTAGCCCCATGTGGCGAGGTTACCAAAGCTGTGGCGAGGTTACTCAGCCTTCTGTGGCGAGGTTACCAAATCTGTGGCGAGATTACCTGTGCCGAGGTTATACATTGTGGCGAGTTTACAGTCATGCTATACAGTCCAATATTTCGTTGAAATCAGCAACATTTCAGCTACATTTTGGTTTCAGTAGCTCGTTTTCTGCCATACTTCATTTAAATTTTATTGGTAAGCATATAGGCCTATGTTTTGGATCATGGGATGCCGAGCCTTGACTCTGTTCTAATACAGCGATACACAGCTCACAATTTGACAGTGTGGGCCGTAATGGGCATCTAATGGCGGCACTACCATGTCAAAAATAAGAAATACGGGAATTTTGTCTCTATATCTAGCCTAACTGGTAAACACACAGCACAAAAATAAAAATAAAACTTTTTCAGTTCTATTTTATGGACATGTTTACATCATATGGTCATATTAATAAGCCAAAATAGAATCACTGTTTTTTTAAGATTTTAGCCTGAGACAGTCCCTTTAATTCAGCAGGCAGGGCCTAGAACTTATCTTGAAAAATCCTATGGCCCACTAAAATTAACTTGTTGCGTCAAAAACAAAGCTATTGCTCAAAGTGTGGCGCAGCCATAGAATGATGTCGGGCCAGTTTTATTTTTGTGGGAATACCGCAGTTAGGCCTATTCTTTATAAGTCAGGCACTGGGTATTCTTTACATCAGGAGCCAGAAACACCAGATAACACGATACATTGGCCTAATGCTGATGTAATGCTGGGCCACTGTCTGCAACGCTTGGCCAGTAGGGCCTATCATTCCAATCAAAACCCTTTACGGTCTAATCACTTTATATATTTAATCATGAACATTAATCATGAACATATATTTTATCTGAACACTTCTTAAAGACGAAAGTATGTCTATCTAACCTAGGGACCCCAAACGTTATATTGGACATATCCATAAGGACTGGTGCACAGAAATGTCAACCGTTTCTCACACACAGCACCCATATTTCCCCTAAAAGGCTTAAAAGGACACAAACTCAGACAAAATAACCTTAATAAATAAAAATGTATATTTCACCATACTTTGTCCCTTTTTCATGTCAGATGGTCGTAATGGAAGGGCTAACCTACCACATGATCGGGCATTGCAATAAATTACATTATTCAGTCATATTTCACACCAGAACTGTATAAATTATATCAATGTGCAATGCCTTTTACTGCCGAGTCCAAAAATATATTTTTAATAATACAAAATTTGCTATTTCTGGTAATAAATATCTTAGCCAAGACCTAATAAATGTTATATTGCGTAACATAACACAGTTGTGTCGAGTGAGGGGAGAGGGGTGGGAGAAGGTGGCGAGCCCTCCCGAGACAGACTGCTGTCGTTCATAAACACCCACCAAGCTATCACGAGGCATTGACCAAATGTTGTTTTAATGTTATGCCGACGTCGAAGACGGCGGGCTAGCATTAGAACAACATTGGGTCAATGCCTCGTGTTTGCTGGGTTGCGGTCACAGCTGATCAGCAAACTCGAGTCATTGACACAATGTTAGCCTGATGGTTGCCCACCGTTTACAACACTGGGCCGACATTAGCCCAGCATTGGCATACCAGTATATAGGCCTTAGCAAGATAAACGTTCACCCAATGCTAGCTTACTGCTGGGCTATCGTCCACGACCTTGGTTCAGCTGTAAAACAGCATTGGCTAAAGGTCTCATTTTTGCAGGGAACACCGGCAACTCATACCCTAAAGATAAGATTGATAAGATAAGTTTTATTTCCAGTGCAAAGTAAAACATATACCATTAGCTCTAATCATCTAGTCGAGCGACATGTAAAATAAACAATAAAGATAACAACTTAAACAAGCAGGTTGGCTGGCAGGAAGTTAACATGAAATGTAAAAACGTGAGTAAGAATTATATAGAAAAATACTTATAATGTATATGAGAATATAAATTAGCTGGAAAAAATTACATAATACATTTTGGCACATAAAAGTAGATAAAAGATTATATAAGAAAAACTTATGCTGTATATGAGAAAAATATATGATTAAAAGTTGTGTAAAACATTTCGCATTTATTGATAATTAAATAAATATATCACATGACTTTGTCAAGGGACCTACCTCTATTGTACTCTCAATTAAAGAGAAAAATAAGCTCGCAGGCCATCTCTAAAAGTTTTCAGGACTCTGGTAATTCTCAATGCCTCTGGAAAAGAGTTCCAGATTGTGGGGGCCAAAAAGCAAAAGGAATTTGTTCCATGTCGCACCCTCTTCATGAGAGGAATTTTCAGAATATTTTCAGAATTTCTTAAAATATAGGGTGCGACAGCGTTTTTCAATCAGTTTCAGGAGGTATGTCGGTGATAAATCATTAACAATTTTAAAAGTCTGAATTGCGATGTTCATTTGTCTCCCAACTTCCAGAGATGGCAGGCGAGCTTTATTCAGGAGGGACTCATATGAGGCGGTATGGTTGGAATAAACACACTTTAGAGCCCTCTCCTGAATCTTTTCCATACATCAAGCGTTTGGAGCATAACAGTGATACCATACGGCTGAACAGTATTGAAAGTGGCTGAGGATGAACGCTCTGAAAAGAGCCAATTTAGCCTTGCTGTCAAGATTAAAAAGACAATCTTCTCAGAGCGCTCAGCTGTCTATCAGCTTTCTTACAAATTTCTTGTGTGTGTATCGAAAAACTCACATTTTCATCAATAGTAATGCCTAGAAGTTTTACTACTTTTTCAGGTTTAATTATACAGCCGTCTAGTATCACTGGAGAATCAACTTTACAATTAAAAAATATCAGCTGAAATTTCTCAGGATTTGCTTGCATTAAGTTAATGGAAAACCACCATATACCTTTTGCTGCCTCGGCTTCGAGGCATGATTTTACCATTTGAAAATTTGGATGTGCAAAAGAGAGAGTGTTGTCATCTGCATAATTTGTGAGGCGTGCTCGTTTAATAAAGTAGAAAATGTCATTTATGAATACAATAAAGAAAATTGGACCAAGAACTGAACCTTGTGGCACGCCCTTAATTGTGGTTTTCCATGAACTGTGCACGGGGCCTATCCGTACACGTTGCTCACGATCTGAGAGGTATGATTTATTAATTTTGATTGACTGATCCTGAACACCACAAGCTTTAAATTTTGCGATCAGAAGTTCATGTGGCATGCAGTCGAAAGCTTTGCTAAGGTCCATTAATAAAGCACCAATTTTGTTATTCTTTAAAAGATCTTTACGCAAATTTTCAATAAGGGTGAGCAGCGTGTCCTGACAGCCATACCCTTGTCTGACGGCTGACAGACAAGGAGGTGACAAGAGAAGATGATGTTTAAAAAGGGAGTGATCTGGTGGGCAAGAACTTTTTCACAAACTTTTGCCAAAATCGGTAAAATACTCACAGGTTGATAATTGGATTTATTTAATTTGTCAGTTTTTTGTATACAGGGATCACCTCTGCTTTCTTTAGTATATTTGGAAAGGTGCCTTATCTAATGCCTTGTTTATTATGTTTGAAATAACTGGGGCAATTTGGAAAGAGGCATGTTTTAGTAATTTAGCTGGAATTTGGTCACATCCAGTTGCTTTCTTTGGATTTAGCTTTTTCAGAATTTTAAGCACGTCTTCTCTTGTCGTATGATGGAACTGAAAATTGTTGCTCTCGGAGTGTTGTTTATTTTCAATAATGCTAGGGTGTTCCGTAATATCAATATTTTGATTCTGTCCAATATCTTTTGCAACATTATTATAATAGTCATTCATAATCTCTGAGATTTCTTTTTGATTGTTTATAATTCTAGAATTTTCTGACAGGATAATATTTTCAAAGGATTTGTTACTTTTAGACAAAAAAGGCTTCACAGTATTCCAGAAATTTGTGTCATTTTTCTCACACTTTGTCTTTAAATAATTTTTCATGGATGACCGTCTCAGTTTAACACAGTAATTTCTTTGTTTTTTATAATCTTTCCATGTATTGGTGCTTTTATTTTTCAAGAATTTTTTATACATTCGTTTTCTTTTCCAAATTTGTATCCTGATACGGGTATTCATGAAAGGAGGTTGATCAGGCCTAAACTTCTTTGTTTTCAAGGGGGCATGATCTTCTATAACCTCCTTTAAACAATCAGAAAACAATTTCCATGCATGATTTGTGTTTTCTACATTTTTACATTTAGTGATTTGTGAGTTTTCAATACTAGATGTATAATTTATTTTAGTGTAATTTTTAAATGATCTATATTGGATATATTTGTCATGTTTATAAGGCACATGAAAGCGCATCATTGTTGCAACCATATTATGAAAATCACTTACGGAATTAACAACATTTAAAGTATTGTAGAAATTTGAAGATTTATTCACGAGAATCACATCTAGCAGACTCCCATGTTTAGATTTAAAACGTGTAGGCCCCTTGACCAGATTATATAAACCAAATAGTACACACATTTCTTTTAAAGCATTTGATGTTTTCTTGTTTTCTTAACCCTGACACGATGTTACCGACGTTTGTCTGGAAAGTCAACCTAAAAGTTTGTCGAGTCGACAAGCTAAAAAGAGTTCCCGAACCCAGAGGCCCGGCTTCAGGCTGTATAAGTGCTATGGACAAAAATTCGGCTTATAAATATATTTTGTAAAGATAACTGTATTGGTCTTCCTAATGTGCAAGAATCCTAAATGTCCAAAATAAAATTAAGGAAAGACCAAGGAGAGAAGTTTAAATATATATCTTCAACGTTTATTCATTCCACCACCTTCGCCGGTTCTGGCCAACATCCATCCATTCGATACTTGCCAGTCAACTGCGTGTCTCTACGATACACACGATGTAGGCCTACCCACCAAATTTCTGTTCAATGGTGGGCCAGAGTCGCTGCCCATTGCTGGTTCAATGCCGGTCAATTGTGTACGACGCTGGCTCAACACCACTCCAACACTGACCGAACGCATGATTCTTCTACACCAGCGTCTACAGCAATCATTGGACGGCTAACCAATGTTGCTTCAATGTTGATCCAACGTGTCTGACGATGGCCCAGAAACAACCCAGCATTATGCATACATAGGTTACTTTGCGGCAATTGCTATTGGGGTGACAATTTTATCCCCCGTGGTCAGAAAGGCCACTACCCAGATACATTGGCCCTGTTGTGAAATAATGTTAAGCCACCGTTTGCGACGCTGGGCCAACATTATTCCAACAAAACCCTTGAAGCTCTTATTATAGACTCATCCACAAATATAATCGGTAATTATATTATTTCTGAACACTTGTTAAAGACAAAAGTACTTAACGTAAGGACCTGAAACGTTATACTCGTTCATGAGGACTGGTATACAGAAATGTCAACCGTTTCCCACACATAGCACCCCTCTTTCCCCTAAATAGGACACAAACTCAAACAAAATAAACTTAATATCTCGCTATAAATTAGGTTAAAAATATTAAAAAGTCGACTTGTGGTGGCCATTTTAAATTTCAGTAAAATCATCTGTACATTTACTGATGGTGGGTAATGTGATTGTAATATTTGAATTTCTTTGACTTCAATTTTTGAGTTTTTGTGCCCACAAAAAATTATGAAGTTCATGCATAGCGGCCATTTTGAAGTTCAGTAAAATCGTTAGAAAAAAACACTTGCACATCTCAATATTGTGGGGAATGTGATTGTGAAATTTGAAAAAATTCTGACACTAAGTTATAGAGTTTTTGCGCCCACAAAAATTATGAAGTTGATCCGCGGCAGCCATTTTGAATTTCAGCAAAACCTTTTTAAAAAATTACCTGCACATATTTCCATATTGTGGGGAATATGATTGTAAAATTTGAATAATTTCTGACTAAGTTTTACAGCTTTTGCGCCCACAAAAATTATGAAGTTGATCCGTGGCAGCCATTTTGAATTTCAGCAAAAACTTAAAAAACTAGAGCCTGACGGCACTGAAGTAGAGCTTGCGTCGACCTTTAGGGTCATTAAGCGACAAATGTGTTACTAATATTACAAGACTATTCTCATAAAATAGAATGGAGCATACAAGATGTCAATTTAAACCACTGACTGTGCTAATTACATTCTCATGTAATTAATGTACATGACACCTTTTACAGACAAGGGCTCCTGCAGAACACGGCGGAATTTTGTACATTTATTCTTCAGCAGTGGTTAATCAAACGTAATTCTTTACAATGTAACTCTATGGACAGCTCCGTTTACGGAATGACGTACTCCCATTGACTGTCATTATAACTCTGCCATCTGAATAGCCACTCCGTTTATTTTTATTTGGTTTATATAACATAGCCGCGGAATTCCTACTGGGCGTAAGATAGTCATATTTAGTGAGAGTTAACTTTGTCATATAATACCGCTATTATATGTTGTCGTTATAGTTACAGGCTATATTCAAGTTGCAAACTAAAAGACAAATAATAATATTGACAATAAATTATGAAATTGTGGAGTTAACTAAGCAGACTAATTAAGGAAAGAACAAAGCTGGAACCGGGATTACACCACAGGTGGTGACATCAAGTTAACTTAGTGTGATTTGATTTGTGACCTCAAAAAACACAAGGCGCTCACTGTATAGTAGGCCTATCGGCTCTATTTAATATTGTCCAGGATTTTACCAGCATAGGCTCAACGACTCTTGTCTTTGTATAGCATCATTAACTCCTCTGCCGACTTCAGTCAACAGTATTTCAATCCAGCAGAAAACAGTATTTCAATCCAGCAGAAAATGCCGTCACTTTTCGGCAAATAAATATTTATTTTGGATAAAACTCAAGATTTGTTCTGTTTCGATAGCTTCTGTATCAGTTATGATTTATGCAACACACTCTGGATTTTAAAGGGTGTGTTTATGTTTCTTGCCTATTGGAATTGTATTTTGAGGCGCCTTGAAACTGAAATCTGCTACCAAATATTTCTGTGCAACTATCGGAAATATATAGGGCCTAACAGATTGATCAAATAATAATTTATTTTTTTATATTTTTTTTAGCAGCCCTATTCCCATAAAATAAGATCTGTTTGCTGGCATTGATATGTCAGTGGTGTGGGGTGATGACTGTGACAAAGGAAAACTAGCCATCAAGCACGGATTACTAAATATCGCCCATGTGAAAGTGAATAATGGCCGATAGGAGGCCATTTTGAATTTGATCAAGTCAAAAATTTTCAAGATGCATCCTCTCCTGAAATCTCACATTTTGTTTTATAGTAATGGTCTAGCCATCTAGTACGGTTACCAAAAACCGGCTATGTGAAAGTGAATAATGGCCGATAGGCGGCCATTTTGAATTTGATCGAGTCAATTTTTTTCAAGATGCATCCTCTCTTGTAATCTCACATTTTGTTTTATAGTAATGGTCCAGCTATCTAACACGGTTTACCAAATATTAGCAATGTGAAAGTAAATAGTGGCCGATAGGCGGCCATTTTGAATTCGATTGAGTCGAAAGTTTTTAAAAGGCAACCTCTCTCGAAACGTCACATCTGTTTTATAGTAATGGTCTAGCTATCTAGCACGGTTTACCTGATATCAAGCCTATCGAGGTAAATAATGCTGATTGTCGGCCATTTTGAATTCGTAAGTTAAAAATTTTCAGGGTGCATCCTCCCCCGAAAACTCACACTTTGTTTTATAGTAATCAGGTAATGGTCTAGCCATCTAGCACGATTTACTAAATATCAGCCATGTGAAAATGAATAATGGCCGAAAAGGCGGCTATTTTAAATTTGATCAAGTCAATTTTTTTCAAGATGCATCCTCATCTGAAATCTCACATTTTGTTTTACAGTAATGGTCTAGCCATCTAGCACGGTTTACCAAATAACGGCCATGTGAAAGTGAATAATGGCCGATTGGCAGCCATTTTGAACTTGGACGAGTTGAATTTTTTCAAAATGCATTCTCTCCTGAAGCCTTACAATTTGTTTTATAGTAATGGTGTAGATATCTTGAGCGGTTTTCATGATATTCCACAATATCAGGCCTGTCGAGGTGAATAATGGCTGATAGGCGGCCATTTTGAATTTTATCAACTTCAAATTTTTCAAGATGCATCCTCTCCTGAAACCTTACAATTTATTTGATATTAATGGTGTAGCTATCTTGAGCGGTTTTCATGATATTCCGCAATATCAGGCCTGTCGAGGTGAATAATGGCCGATAGGCGGCCATTTTTAATTTTATCGACTTGAAATTTTTCAAGATGCATCCTCTCCTGAAACCTCACAATTTGTTTTATAGTAATGGTGTAGCTATCTTGAGCGGTTTTCATGATATTCTGCAAAATCTTTCAGTCGGATTTACCAATGTTATAAATTAGGTCAAAGTGCTGGGTCAACTTCAAAGTCAAGGTCCAAAAACCTGAAAAGGCACAACTAGGGACCTTAGAGAACATGTATGTGCAATATGACTGTCATCGGCCCAGTACTTTTCGAGATCTGCTCCGGAAACGAAGTGAGCGTCAAAACGTCTAAATAGGTCATAGTTGTGAACCAGATGTAGGTCAAAGTTGAAATACCCCAAAAGGCACAACTAGACCCCCTAGGGGTGTTGTGTGTAAAATTTGAAGACAATCGGACAAGTACTTTCAGAGATATGCTCGGGAAACGAATTGTTTACGGACGGCCCAACGGCCCAATGCCGTAACATCATTATTTTCTCCTCTGCAACCTTGCGTATTGAATTCAGATTAAAAATATTTTAACCTGTTCATTAGCCACCTGGAAGTAACCCACATACCAAAAATTGTTATCCTAGCTTACTTTCTTACAAAGTTATAGGCAAAAAAAGAGGCCAAAAAAAAACGGAGGTAGAATCCATAGCTCCCTTCGTCTCACCTACGGTGACGGCGGGAGCTAATAAAATTGATGCCACCGAATCTGAGGTGTCTATGTTTTAATGGACATTGATTTAGGCCTACTATTTGTTTCTATAATAGGCCTATCACTCTCGCCTGCTGCAAGTGTTTCCCCATTGCGGCCCAGCGCTGGATTGACATTGGTACAACAGTAAGCAGCCGATTTGTGACAGCACCGGCCGCTGCTACAGCTCTCACACCTATTGCCAGCTTTGCGTCGATGCCGGCCTAGCGCTGTCTGTGATGAGCCGACATTGGTGCAATACAGAGTTTTTGTACACAGTGCTACTGCTGCTAAGGTCACAAGACAGGGTCACGCGTGACGTCATCAAACCTTGCAAACACTGATCACGTGAGGTCCAGCGAGTTATTGTTCACAGTGCTAGGTACTGCTGCGCTTGGTGCTATCACTGAGCACTGCTGAGGTCACGCGTGACGTCACCGGATCGGCCAATTACCGTTGAGTAGCCTACTGAGGGAATACCCTGCACACACTGATCAAGTGAACCATAGACACAGCCAAGCAGTGATGGCTGCCATTGTATTAGGCCTTCAGTAGGTGAAATGAGACCAACAGTGTTTATCTCAAAATCTAAGCAGAAATCTCAAAATATTAGAATGTGTTGCAATAAAAGAAGTTACTTTTAACAGACACATGACGTTAGATATGTTCTCAGCTCAACGAATTTAACGTCATTGTCGTGGAATAAATCGACACTAAAATACATTAAGCCCAGACAACCGCAACAGTAGAGCAAAGCTCTACTAAAAAATCATCTGCACATATCTCCATATCGTGGGGAATGTGATTATAATATAATAATTTCTGACTTGAAATTTTTAATTTTTTACGCCCACAAAAAATATGAAGTTGATCTGTGGCGGCTATTTTGAATTTCGGTAAAACTTTGAAAAAATCACCTGCACATCTCCATATCGTGCGGAATGTGATTGTAAAATGTGAAACATTTCTGACAATTTTTTCGAGTTTTTGCGCCCACAAAAAAATTATAGGATAGTTTCTCTATATCTGTGAAAAAAATCACCTAGAGATCTTTATATCGTGGGGAATGTGATAGTAAAATTTGAATAAATTGTTTGACTTAAGTTTTTATACCCAAAAAATTTCGTATTTGACCTCTGGCGACCATTTAGAATTTTAGTAGCATCTTTAAACAAGAACTCTGTGGTTCTGAACATTATTGAGAGTTATTTTTTGCATCAGACTGAAGTTCATATTTAAGCAATGTGCCATGTAAAACTGTAATCAGAACAAATATATATTTTCCGCCAATAACTACATTAGATTGCAAAAACTTGTTTAAAAATAATTAGATGCACAAGTGCAATATGTTAGGTCACATGATAGCAGTATATTGAAATACCGTGCAAGCACTCCCAACCAGATGTTTTATAGTAATGGTGTAGCTATCTTGAGCGGTTTTCATGATATTCTGCAAAATCTTTCAGTCGGATTTACCAATGTTATAAATTAGGTCAAAGTGCTGGGTCAACTTCAAAGTCGAGGTCCAAAAACCTGAAAAGGCACAACTAGGGACCTTAGAGAACATGTATGTGCAATATGACTGTCATCGGCCCAGTACTTATCGAGATCTGCTCCGGAAACGAAGTGAGCGTCAAAACGTCTAAATAGGTCATAGTTGTGAACCAGATGTAGGTCAAAGTTGAAATACCCCAAAAGGCACAACTAGACCCCCTAGGGGTGTTGTGTGTAAAATTTGAAGACAATCGGACAAGTACTTTCAGAGATATGCTCGGGAAACGAATTGTTTACGGACGGCCCAACGGCCCAATGCCGTAACATAATTATTTTCTCCTCTGCAACCTTGCGTATTGAATTCAGATTAAAAATATTTTAACCTGTTCATTAGCCACTTGGAAGTAACCCACATACCAAAAATTGTTATCCTAGCTTATTTTCTTACAAAGTTATAGGCAAAAAAAGAGGCCAAAAAAAAACGGAGGTAGAATCCATAGCTCCCTTCGTCTCACCTACGGTGACGACGGGAGCTAATAAAATTGATGCCACCGAATCTGAGGTGTCTATGTTTTAATGGACATTGATTTAGGCCTACTATTTGTTTCTATAATAGGCCTATCACTCTCGCCTGCTGCAAGTGTTTCCCCATTGCGGCCCAGCGCTGGATTGACATTGGTACAACAGTAAGCAGCCGATTTGTGACAGCACCGGCCGCTGCTACAGCTCTCACACCTATTGCCAGCTTTGCGTCGATGCCGGCCTAGCGCTGTCTGTGATGAGCCGACATTGGTGCAATACAGAGTTTTTGTACACAGTGCTACTGCTGCTAAGGTCACAAGACAGGGTCACGCGTGACGTCATCAAACCTTGCAAACACTGATCACGTAAGGTCCAGCGAGTTATTGTTCACAGTGCTAGGTACTGCTGCGCTTGGTGCTATCACTGAGCACTGCTGAGGTCACGCGTGACGTCACCGGATCGGCCAATTACCGTTGAGTAGCCTACTGAGGGAATACCCTGCACACACTGATCAAGTGAACCATAGACACAGCCAAGCAGTGATGGCTGCCATTGTATTAGGCCTTCAGTAGGTGAAATGAGACCAACAGTGTTTATCTCAAAATCTAAGCAGAAATCTCAAAATATTAGAATGTGTTGCAATAAAAGAAGTTACTTTTAACAGACACATGACGTTAGATATGTTCTCAGCTCAACGAATTTAACGTCATTGTCGTGGAATAAATCGACACTAAAATACATTAAGCCCAGACAACCGCAACAGTAGAGCAAAGCTCTACTAAAAAATCATCTGCACATATCTCCATATCGTGGGGAATGTGATTATAATATAATAATTTCTGACTTGAAATTTTTAATTTTTTACGCCCACAAAAAATATGAAGTTGATCTGTGGCGGCTATTTTGAATTTCGGTAAAACTTTGAAAAAATCACCTGCACATCTCCATATCGTGCGGAATGTGATTGTAAAATGTGAAACATTTCTGACAAATTTTTTGAGTTTTTGCGCCCACAAAAAAATTATAGGATAGTTTCTCTATATCTGTGAAAAAAATCACCTAGAGATCTTTATATCGTGGGGAATGTGAAAGTAAAATTTGAATAAATTGTTTGACTTAAGTTTTTATACCCAAAAAATTTCGTATTTGACCTCTGGCGACCATTTAGAATTTTAGTAGCATCTTTAAACAAGAACTCTGCGGTTCTGAACATTATTGAGAGTTATTTTTTGCATCAGACTGAAGTTCATATTTAAGCAATGTGCCATGTAAAACTGTAATCAGAACAAATATATATTTTCCGCCAATAACTACATTAGATTGCAAAAACTTGTTTAAAAATAATTAGATGCACAAGTGCAATATGTTAGGTCACATGATAGCAGTATATTGAAATACCGTGCAAGCACTCCCAACCAGATGTAGTGACTTGTTTTAAAATTGTGTATTGAATATTATAACACTAATTTATATGATGTGTCCTCAAATAAATCGTGTGATAAGATGTTATCACTGATATTATATTATTCATAGGATAACTACCAAGCCTCTATAGGCAGGGTTCAACACGCTCCGATAAACACAGCAACATAATCCTTGTATTTTACAATTCTTCTGCAATTATCAAACACCAAACTACATGAAAATATAACCTGCGCCAATACACAGTGCTGCATGCAGACCCACACGAGATGTTGACCCAACGCTGTCTCAATGCACGCGCTCTTTCAAACAATCCAAACAAAATTGAAATCGGATGAGAACTGAGGGAGGAGAAGGATTTCTTGTGAATTGTGGACAGACGACAGACGCAACACGATGGCATTTAGCTCATCTAGGCCCAATAAAGGCCGGATGAGCTGATAAAGGAAAATAAAAAGATAGTAACGTTAGTTTTTTTTCTAATTATTGATACCAGTATATCTGTATATATACGTAGTTTGTTATGAAAATGATTTTATGTCGAATTACAATGTAAAAAACATGATTCTTCATGATTAAGTTGAATATTTAGTACAATGAGCGACCACTAGTTATGAAAAACGTCGTCCCCATGACTTGAGATAGGCTATGTGGTTGATCGCTCAGTGATCTGATGCACTGTCATGCCTTCCAGGCTTGGGGCGAGTACTGGACAAAAGTACTCGAGTACAAGTACAAGTACTTGAAAAAATGACGAGTACAAGTACAAGTACAAGTACTGAATTTTTAAAAGTACTTGAGTACAAGTACAAGTACTTTGAAAAGTACTTGAGTACAAGTACCGAGTACTTTGGTTGTAAACTCTATTTAATACCATGGCATTTAATAAATAAATAATTGATTATAATATATGTTACTTCGATATATGTGACCCGATCTGGCAAGATGAGTTTCAAGTCACACTTTGGCAAACGATTATTAAGAAAATGGAGTGGAAATGAATATTTTTCTATTTATTTTATTTTAATACAATTTTGTGTTTTTTTCTAAAACTGCACAAATTGCCTTTTTGAACTTTATATGCCATTTTCTCAAAATGACGCAACTCAGACATATTTTTCTGGGTTTGTCGACTCATATTTTCTGAGTTAAACACGCTACAGAGTTGTGTGATATACCATTTTAAAGGTAATTTTGTGTAGGTGCGGGATATCTTGATAACTCCAATATTTAAATATGTGACTTACGACTTATTTTGCGAGGTCGGGTCACATATAGATATATATATGAGTGGTGAAAATAATATTTTATGGGACAGGCCTATTATTGAGATTGCATATCTGATACCATCCTATCAGTGTACAAAGTGTTGTAAGCTACATGTAGGCCTACTATTTGGCGAATCATAATGCATAAATAAGTACATAGGCCTACTAGTATACAAATTGTCTGTGTCTAAAACTTTACGTTGCAAATCACGCTAGCTTAAAAACTTGCAGTAGTCCTAATGATTGTAAAATTTTGGACCAGTGCCGCCTGTAATACACGTTTAAAAATGAAATGAAATGAATCGGGCTTTAGGCCACCTTTGTGCACATATAGGCTAAACTGGGCCAGGAGAACCTCCTGAGGATGGTGAGATGATTGAGATGACACTGTCCTCCAGACACATGATTCGAAATTCGAGCCCTGGCGGTCTGAGGCCGAGCACGCTACCTCTCGGTCACGGAGGCTCCTCACAATACTAACTTTCACACGTGGATGGGGAAGAAACAATTTTGTTTCTTTCAAACCGCCGAGACCGGGAACCGAACCCCGGACTCTGGCGTGAAAGGCAGCGGTGCTAACCACTATCCTAGGGCCCCCGCCCAATACACGTTTAAATGAGCCTGAACACACGTTGCGTCATGGAAAAGATCAAGGCTATTAAAGGTACAAGGATCACAGTTCTGCCCTGAAATTCCAATAGACAGTATCTGCTCACTTGTAAAGTAAACAAAAGTGCCTGTTGGCTTTGCACGGCAGAATTGTTTCGCGATAACAAGCACACTTTAGTTGCTGGTGACTGATATCAAATCAAATGCATTACCATAATACTTGTATAGCCTTACACGATTCAGCCCGGGTATACGCTGATGAATTTCGGGGACGGAAAGGGTTATAGAAAGCCGCCGTAGGCCTACAAGTGACTCATTATGTAACCTCACACCTTTAACCCTTACGCGACACTAACGTGTTCAATTATATTTTTCTCTAATTTGCAGCTATAATTGCTGACTCAATTTCTAGCTTCAAATGACAAACTACATAATCACGATATTAAAAAAAATGACAAATCAAAAAAACATTTATTTGACTGACCTGCTGCTTACTGGTGACCTGACACATTGTATATATGTTGTACATTTCAAAGTAGTTTAGTTCGCTAGACACCCGACGTCTTGTAAACTTGTGCACAATTTTGTCTACTTTTATTTTGTTTTTGTTTTTAGTATGTAAAGCGCTCCAAATTTTTTTTGATGAACCGCTTTATAATTTTAATGATATATAAAAAAGAGTGGTGTCCCGCAGTTAAAGGGTGATGTTTGCCGTTCAATTACTTTCGTCATCTCTGTTTGAACAGTACTGTTACTACATGTGTTAATCCTACGTACTTGCTGGTTAAATCTTGGCCCAATGTCTTGGACATTGGCCCGACATTATAAGGTCACGGTAGATAAGAAGTCGCGTTGTCGCCGTCGTGTTTTTTTGGTACTTACACAACATTGGTAATGAGTTGTATGAGCTATGGCAGTTTTAATATAGCTTAGTCCACACCATGTCTCAACTGCTTTATAAGAGAACAGTTATAAACTATACTTGTTCATTCAAGTGACATTATTTGTCCGGTGCTGAGGAAATGTCGGCTAAGTGTCTACGCAATTGGGCCAATATTGTGCAAATATCATGCAAATACCGATCGATCGTCCCAACAAACACGAGAAATTGAACCTTTATTAGTATTAGTACACAGTCATTAACATTGGCCCAACATTATACCACCATTGGTCCAATGCCGTGTCTTTCCTGGGGCTTAGCTGCGAAGAACAAGGTGTTGTAAGTGTGATTCTTAAATAGCGCTACATTATTGTTGAAATCACGCCTCCCCCTTCAATGATTACTAGTCCTACCGTATAGTATAGTCACTTGTAAATGTTATATATCAACATATATTCCTGTTTTCCAAAGAAACTCCTCTAGTCTTTTTTTGTAGCAATAGCTATTTAATTATCTTGTGATAGCAGCATGATATTGTAAAAAAGGCGCACTTTTGTTATAAGTTGATGTAAGTAATTGGGACTAGTTTTGAAATAATTTCAAAGTATATATTAAACCATTTTTCAATATAATAGCTCAATGGATGGTAAAAGAATCATTAACTGAATGTTCCATATCCCGCTATAATGATTTATGATTTTTCTGTGAGCTATTTTGCATCAATTTAATATGATTAGTACTCGTAAAGTACTCGTAAGTACTCGTTAAAAGTACTTTTATTTTCAAAAGTACTTGAGTACAAGTACGAGTACAAGTACTTTTTAAAAGTACGAGTACTGAGTACCGACGAGTACTGCAAAATCGGTACTCGAGTACCAAAGTACCGAAGTACCGAGTATTTTGGCCCCAAGCCTGATGCCTTCAGTGATTATTGCGGACCGTTATAGCGGTAAATATAAAACAAACATCTTTCGGGAACATACTTATGATTTGTTGTACAATCAGCGTGGTAATATCCTGTAAATAATTTATTTAGACGTTCAACCAACGTTTACTCATTTTTGTCCACCGTCAGCAAAGTTGATGTTCCAAGCATAATAAAGACCTGTTAAGTAAACATCCAGGGTGCAAATAGTGGCTCAATAGATAATATTAATATGTATATCACAAAAAGTCATTTTGATGCTTTTATCGTGTTTTTTTATAGGATTTATGTGAATTTGTGAGACACTGCAATAAAAGACATATTTTTCTCAGTTTGTTTGTTTATTTTTGCTCAATATTACTTGTAGAAATGAAGCCATCATTGTAGAATTGAAAGCATTTTTTGTTTTAAATGGTACTTTTATCACCTTTTCTGGGAGTTCCCATCATTTAAAGGGACTGGCCCAGGCTAAAATCATCAAAAAATCGGTGATTTTATTTCGGGTTCTTAATATGACCATATGATGTAAACATGTACATAGACTAGAACTGCAAATTTTGATAATTTTTGTGCTGCGCATTCACCAGTTAGGCTAGATATAGAGACGAAATTCCCGCATTTCCTATTTTTGACATGGTTGTCAATAATTAGAAATCGGGAATTTCGTCTCTATATCTAGCCTAACTGGTGAACGCGCAGCACAAAAATTATCAAAATTTGCAGTTCTAGTCTATGTACATGTTTACATCATATGGTCATATTAAAAACCCGAAATAAAATCACCGATTTTTTGATGATTTTAGCCTGGGCCAGTCCCTTTAATTTCTCACAATTACGAAAAATGGTGCCAGCTCTCGCCTATAATTTCATAATTTAAATTGTTGCAGAAAATTCTTGAAGAGGTAAGTGGACCAGGCATGCTGTGGGCCCTTGTGATAATTTTTTGTCGGTGGCTAATCGTAGGCCTATGTGATTCTTTATAATATAACTCTATGGGCAGCCTCGTTTACGAAATGACGGGCTCCCATTGACTCCCATTATAACTTTGCCGTTCGATTAGCAACTCCGTTTTTTTTACACAGGTGATATTTTCTATTTTTTGAAAAAAAATGCAAAAAATGAAAATAGACTATGCCCACTGCCCTATGAGGAAGTTCTGGAGGCCATCTTTAGGCTATTTGGACAGAACAATGTGGGAATCTCTGAGATACCCGGAAAAGGCTGCACTTAGTGCACTAGTTTGCCCAGGGTGAAACCTGGGTGAAGTTTTGTTTGCCTGCTCTACGCTTCTTCATGGGGTGCACCGAGCGTAAAAATGAAAGTTTCTCAGCCATCGAGATGAAAATAAACCAATTTTTTTTCTTAAAAAAACGCAAAGAGAGGCAGGAGATTATGCCCGATTGTTATGTGCATATGTGGTAAATTTGCCACTGTTACTGTATTGCGGGGCACTCATTGAAATATTTGGGTGCCCTGATGTATCTAAAACCTAAAACTCGCAATAACGTTCATCTCAGCAGTTGGCTGCCAAAATTCAAGTGTCTGGGTGATGTTTTGGATTCTGTATCCCTGCCGTAATTTGCAACCTTGAGGTCATAGCACAGCATTTTTCTTGCCGAGTGAAAACTGTAGAATGTGGTCAACTGTTTCTTTTTATAGCATGTCGTCAGTTATGAAAAAAGAGCTCGGCAATGAGTGATAAATTAAATCAAACAAACAACTCAGCTGACAATAATTTAGGACACTTTTGCAAAGCCACTGATTTTGATCATGAAAGTGAAAATAATGAAAATTATATTAAATATCTCACCATATTTTGTCCTTGCTTTTTTCATGTGACATCGTCGTAATGAAAAGGTTTGTTTCCGTAACAGCGTGCTTGATCCACAATAACTACCATTCTGAGCAAGGAATATATTCCTTGGTCTGAGTCAATGGTGGGCGAATGTTGCCGACATCAGCCCTATATTGAGCCAGCTGCAAAATTTACCGCAAACCCCATCCAAGGTTGTTGGTGAAAGGATTTGTTCAAATAAAATGACTGAAAATAATTAAGTCATAAAGGAGGACCCCAGCAAGCACGATACATACCAATGCTGGGCTGATGCTGGCCCAACGTCTGCGACGCTGGCCCAACATCAGCCTAGCATTGGTTCAATGTCTGGTGTTTGCAGGGACGGCGTTGTCTCAAGCGGTCGCTCATTCGGGGGAGGGCTCCCAGCAAAGAAAGGACATTGACCATCTGTTGGTTCAATGTTGCCCATCGTCAGCGATGCTGGTCCACCTTTGAAACAAGGGCGATGTCACGTGTTTGCTGGGGAGTGCTCATGGCGACAATCGCAGTGTTACTATACAGCTGGATGAGGTGAAATTATGTGTATACACCTACGCCTAATCCTCCCCCTCCCCCAACAACGTGCTATAGTAGTCATCTGCTCTACAAAGGCAGTATCTGCTCACTTGTAAAGTGAGCGGATAAGAGTTCAACTGCAGGCTAACAGCCAACAGCGATATCAGTGACCCAGATATTGTCTATGTGATTGGTCAGAAAAGACCATATCGTCCTATGATCTCCTTAAGATCTAGGTCAGCCTATCTCCGAATGTTCTTCACCTTAATTTTAGCTGTGGCGTCAGAGGCATATAAACCAAGGGTTAGATTTTCTAAGGCAATATATACTATTGCAAAATATTGTATCGATATCATGATAGATTTGGTCTCAAGAGTAAAACGTTTGCTAGCTTTCCCCAGTTTCAAACTCTCTCATTGTGGTGTTTTCTTAAGATTATTTTGGCCTAGTTTGATCCCAAGGTAGGCATTGTTCTCAGTAAAATCTACTGGTTATCTACAGGGTATAAATCAACAGCCCAACACACAGCTCAAAATTTCGAGACCCCTAACTGTCGTAAAATTGACGACGGAAATCCTAATAACTCAGCAAATACAGATATTTATGCTTATTCAGAAACAACGTTTGGTCTGCCAACTGTAGGCTATGGACTGAACCTATGCGTTTTGCCGTATTTGAGAAGATGTGAGTGATAGTCATTTGGGACACACATTATATGGACTCAAAAAAACATTGCCCAGAATCCGTTTTGTGAACCATATTAAAACATTATTGGAATGAGTTCCAATAATGTAAAAATCACTTGCACCCCATGTTGCTAGGAAGGTGCTTTTGAAATTTTAAAAATTTGTTTTTATGCCCATAAAAAAGCCTGCAGCCGGCGGAATCATGGCACGACTAAAATCCCCCTTCCCCTATGGGCGGGGGATGAAAAGGTTTATAATATAAAAAATACAACACTGTAAATTAGTGCAGTAACACCCTAGACACAGTGTAATTTTCCAGATAAGATGTGAAAGTGTGAAATACAAGAGTTTTCACGTATGCAAATATCCATTAGGCTGAACGCCTTTGTCCAGTACGAAACTGTATCTGTACCATCAGTATATAGGTTTTCTATATCTTCTAAGCTCAGCTCTGGCTACACCTTACAAATGGCTATGTACGCCGAACAAACGATTTATGGAACATTACTTTTCAAAATGGCTGTAAGAAAATCAAACTTGTCCACCGCGTTCTTAAGTTCATAGCTACGTTTCAGTATCTTAAAAATGTCTACGAGCGTGCTTGGAAAACCAGAAAAACTCTCGTTATTTCAGAATGGCTACACAAATGCCTTTGCCAACAGTTTTTGCTATATTAGTATGTCTTACATGGTATGCAAAAATGTGTTGATTAACTGAATGTTATCAGATTTATACTGCACATTAACTTGATCGCATATGTATTTTGATATCTTGTTGTTAGTAAGTTACATACCTGCGGCACCAAAACTATACACACCAACCAATCCCGGTAATGTATACGGTGGAGGGATATAAGTGGAAAAAAAATCGTCCCACTCCTTGTGATTATTGTCTCCAAACCAATAAAATGTCTCTGGAAGCATGTCAAATAAAAAAAGAAGTCAGTAAAACATATTATTGCAGCTTCATTATAGGGTTAATATACTGCTGGTCTACACAGCGATGTTGCTGAAAGTTGATCATTTATAGCAGAAATATCCAGAAAACTCAGCCCCCAAGAAACAAATAACATACTGCAGATTGATCACGTGTTTACGTGAAATTAAACGATCACAATAATAATAAAATAACTACAATGTGTTAATATTAGGTTTACTCACCATTAGCAAGTGAATCCAAGATTTGTGGTTTCATCAGACTTTGTACATATTTTTCCAACGTCACATCAACTAAAATAGAGTGAAACACAATTGGTTGATTTATATAATTCTTTCACAACA
The DNA here is from genome assembly GCA_964017125.1 of Flabesymbios commensalis. Lineage (NCBI taxonomy): Eukaryota > Metazoa > Annelida > Polychaeta > Terebellida > Flabelligeridae > Flabesymbios > Flabesymbios commensalis. Next base: position 55,979,415 of record OZ024904.1, on the reverse strand, counting down.
TCATTTAAATAACACGAATTTTCGTTATCTCAAATGTGTTCTCACCTTTAGCATATGAATGTGTATTTGCTGAGCTTAAACGAACTATTCTTTGACCATATTTCTTCAGCAGATTATTCTTTGTAGATAGGTATCTTGATTCCTTGAAAAAACAATCCCCTGTCATAAATTAGGTTAGAGTTTTTTTGCGGTCACAAATATTTAAAAAGTTGTGGTGGCCCTTTTAAATTTCAGTAAAATCACCTGCACATTATTTCTGACTGAAATTTTTGCGTTTTTGCGCCCACCAAAAATTACAAAGTTCATGCATAGCGGCCATTTTGAATTTCCGTAAAACCTTGAAAATCACATACACATCTCCATATCGTGGGGAATGTGATTGTAAAAATTGAATAATTTACGACTTTAAGTTTTTGCGACCTCAAAAAATTGAAATTGATCCGTGGCGCCCATTTTGAATTTCGGCAAAACCTTAAAAAAATCAAATGCACATCTCAATATTGTGGGGAATGTGATTGTAAAATTTGAATAATTTCTGACCTTAAGTTTTAAAGTTTTTGCGCCCACAAAAATTTTTAGTATTGGCTTCTGGCGCCCATTTTAAATTTTGGTAGCATCTTAAAAAATCACTTGCACATCCACATGTTGCTAGGAATGTGATGCTAAAATTTAAAAAAAATTGACTAAAATATATTTTTGAGTTTTAGCGCCAACCAAAAAATTGAAGTTGATCTGTGGCGGCCATTTTGAATTTCAGTAAAACCTTGAAATGTCACCTGCACATCTCCATATGGTGGGAAATGTGATAGTAAAATTTGAATAATATCTGATTTTAAGTTTTAAGAGTTTTTATGCCCATAAAATTATTTGGAGTTGACCTCTGGCGGCCATTTTGAATTTTGGTAGCATCTTTAAAAAATCATTTGCACATCCCCATGTTGCTAGGAATGTCATGCTAAAATTTCTAAAAAAAAATTAACTAGTAGTTTTTGCGCTCACAAGAAAACGTGACGCCGGCCACCGGACAGTATCCTGGCACAACTAAAATTCTCCTTCCCCTACGGGCGGGGGATAAAAAGTCTACATTTGTTTATGTAGGCTTATCGTGATCATTATTGGTTGGCCTACAATGTCGATTAAAGACATTCTGACCTCAGAGGTTTACCTGAGCGACATATTCGCATCCTTATAAAGCTATCACATTGAAACTATATAAATTTTGTTCTATTATATTGATCCTTTTCAATAGGACAACACTTACGCTTACACTTACACTTACCCAAAGTTAGTAGTTTAAAACATACAACTTCCCACCTCCTGTGAAAGATATCATGATCTAAACATACAAATATCAGATGGGTCGAACTAACGAACGATGTGGGCCACAATTGACAATACTGAGCCCTTGATTGTTCCGAACCTTCATAGACAGATCCATCATCACAGGACATGATGTTATTGTTATCATGTTGTAGCAAACAGTCAAAACTTTAAAAAAATTGCACTTTATAGTATTTAATTGAACTAAAAATATTCGTCTAGCCACTGTAGGCATTAAAAATTGAAACAAAACGTGAATCCTATTTCCAACCCTCTCTATACAACTAGTTGTTTTGTAAATATTGGGGTGTGTAGAGCGTTTGTTGCAGCCGTGCAAATTAGCCTATTTTCGAACTTGGAACAGAAGAACCAGTGAAATAATATCCCACAAAAATCAATATTAACAATTGCAGTGTTTACACAGAATTGTGAGGTAGTGCTGTGGTGTTCATCTTGGATACGCAAATCAAGTTCCAACCAAATTCCAGATTATGCTTTTTCTTATCATAAAATTTTTGGCAGCCATTTTGAATTTTACACAATTTTATTCGTAATTTTGAATATTGATAGATTTTTTAAGAATTTCGTTTTTTGGCGGCCATCTTAAATTTTTAATGCCATTTTTAATTTTTTCAAACCTTGCCAGTTTCAGAACTACATTGTTAACCTAAAGTGTGCTACATGTTATGTTTTGACTTCTAACTCATGAGGCCAACTTTAGATCACGTCAAATAGTAGTAGTTTACATCGAGCGTCTGCACTGGGCTTAAATCGTAATATAACATTGTTGTCCAACAGTGTTTGCATCGCTTATCAACATTGTAACACTACGGCACCAGCAATGGGTCTCCATTTTCCACAAGTTATCTACCCACGAGCACGCAGTGCGATACCTTGCTTTATCGAGCATAGTGTCCAACTATTTTAAATAGCGAGATTACCTTGAATGTCGCGCGTCACAAGACCGACCAATCAGAAAGCGATTGATAGCTGGCTGACAGCAAAGCTTGTTCGTTTCCGTTGATATGATAGATCAGATAGATATATAAGCTCGGAATCTCACGCTGATGTCATTGTGTTCCCAGCTCCCTGAATGGCGGCCACTATATGATTACTGGCCGCCATGACGAAATTCGGTACACCTCAATGTCCAAAATGAGAGATTCCCAACTTGTCTATAATACATCTAGCAACGGAAACAGGTAACTGTGCATGAGAGATGAACAAGAGGCCAATTCTTCGTGACCTTTTAGGACCTATTTATAAATCCGAAACATCCAATGAGGTTTGAATCTCAGATACACCCCCTAGATGACCACATAGACAGAATAACCGATCATGCGGTAAACACTTGCGTGAGACTGGCCAAGGGAAGATGTGGGTCTCGTACCTGATGAGTTGTTATTTCATTGTAATTATCACCTCATCACTCATTGGCTAATTTATATAGGCCTACTGACACAATGGGAAAAAATTATATATGATTTACATCGTTGTGTGTCAGACATATGTGTATTAGTCCAGGGCATTTATGATTTTAGGTGGAACAAATTGCAACAGAAGGGATTTTTGCATTTTTGAATTTTATCGAAAATGAACAAAAAAAAACTCCCAAGACGTAAAAATTCGGATGACCGTTTTATAGCCATTTTTCAAAATGGCCCCCATAATAGATATATATATTTTTTAATGAATAAGGTTTTTTACTTAAAGCAGCTCCTTGGGATGACATCAATTTTCGTTTTTAATTCCGTACTGAAGTAGTGTATCCCACGGATCATGTTTTAATTTTTTTCAGAATTTTCATATTTTTACAAATATTTTTAATCAACATTTCTATGAAACCAGAAGTACCCCAAACAAACTATTTGTATACCTGAAGGACGATTGAATGTTTTCACAGCATTGGGCCACATGCTCATGGCATCGGCCCAGCGTTGGGTAGACAATCAGTGCTGCAGGTGTGTCCTCCCGTGTCCTGACTATAAGACTAATTAGCGGCGACTGCTCTGATCTTACCGTCTGATACGTGGAAATATGTGATGTAAAGTGCTGAATATTGCTGACTTGTTTTGTTTACATGGCAATATACGACCTGTAGATACAACTATGTCAGTCTTTTTCGCTGCTTTAAAATTGTTTTTTGACTTTTTCGTATTTTCAGTTAAGATCAGCAAGCTATATGGCTTCATATAAATTAAATTTTCAAAATTGACAACATTGAAAATGTCTCATCCCAGGGGTCCCTTTAAATTACATCTAATGTGCTACTTATTATCACATATATTGTAAAATATATTACAATTCTGGTGTCACCCATTTTTAACCCATAATGAGCTCTTTTATAGAGAAAAACAGCACTAAAATATCAATATACCCTAGTTGACTTTCATGTTTCATTTTAGTAGGGGATTTACCGCACTCAGCCGAGCGAGTGCCAGAGGTTTGATATGTGAATCCATCTCAGCAAATGGTTCTTTTTTAGGAAGTCTATTTATTTCAAGTACCGATTTGAAAAATTGTTTTGTTTTAGGTTTTCAAACTGAAACAGTGAAATTCACAATTTTACGAAAGTCATAGAAATCGTATATTTTTTCACTTTCAATCGTCCTAATACTCTGAAAGAGAATGGAATACATAATATAAACCATTGCAAGTATAATGATAGGGTTAAAACAACACGGAGTTAACGTAATCATCATCATTACAAGAAACTTTACTCTACTGAATCAGCTCTTTTAAAGGTCGAAAACGATGTTTTACTTAATATGGAGAAGGGCAGAGTGACAGCACTCACCCTCCTTGAACTATCTGCTGCTTTTGACACAATTGACCACCTCACGCTGATTAGCCGCTTGTCATCGTGGTATGGGATTTCTGGTACAGCTCTTGACTGGTTTACATCGTACTTGAGCAACCGATGTCGACAGGTGAAAATTCACGATTATATTTCCGAAGCGGTTTACATATCTTTTGGTGTACCCCAGGGCTCTGCCCTTGAACCTATACTTTTTACCATATATACTGCTCCCCTCAGCCACGTCATCGCTGAGCATGATGTAGAACACCATCTCTATGCCGATGAGACACAAATTTATATATCTCTATCCGGTTCTGAAGCTTTAGAATCCCTAACTGATTTGAAATCCTGTGTTACTGATGTTTTCACTTGGATGACAAATTCGAAGCTAAAGCTAAATCCAAGTAAAACCGAGTTTATCATCATCGGTTCTAAAGAACAAAGAGAAAAGTTCAAAGATCTATTCCCTATATTATTACTTGACCATGACACACTTCCTAAAGCATTCGTTAGACATTTGGGACTCATTTTTTATTGTGATTTTAACTTTAAACGACAAATCTCTCAGACTTGCAAAATATGCTTCTATCACATCCGTGACTTTTGGCGTATTAGGAAGTACCCTAGCCCAGAAGCTGCAAAATCTGTTGCATGTGCTCTAGTCACTAGTCATCTTGACTATTGCAATCCCCTTTTGTACAATCTTCCTGACCGGGACATTGAAAGATTGCAGCGGGTACAAAATCGACTGTCACATGTAGTCTGTAAAGCTTCTCGTTTTAGCAGATCTAAGCCTCTCCTAAATTTTCTTCACTGGCCACCAGTAAAATACCGCATACACTTTAAACTCTGTACCATCACTTTTAAAGCCTTCCTTTTTCACCAACCTACATATATCTTTAATTATTTAGTACCACTTCAAAATTCAAGACTGCTTAGATCCTCCAACACAAATATGGTAACTGTTCCACGTTTTCGAACAAAATGAGGCTCAAGGGCTTTTGCAGTTGCAGCTCCATCCACCTGGAATTCACTGCCTGTTAATTTGAGAACTGCGAGCACAGTCACCTCATTAAAAAAAATGCTAAAGACTTTTCTTTTCATTTCGGCTTCCCCCCCCCCTTAATTCCTCAGAGATTTAGCGCCCAGTTGACGACTTACGCTTTGACTCTCTCGACATTGAGCTGGTTTCAATTTGTATCCTGCGCCTCTGAGCTCGCATATCCGAGGATGTAGGAGCAATAGAAGTTACCGAATTGAATTTGAATTTTATGAACAAAATTCCATATTTTATTTAATGTAGAACATACAAAAATCGTCTGCAACTTTACCATTAACATCAACTCATATATATCTACACCTTACAAACTCCTACATTATATGGGAGTGAGAATATAACAAAATAGTTATAAAAATAAAATAAAATCGATTGAGTATGAAGTAATTATATATATCTAAACCTAGCAAAATACGCTTTAATTTTGCCAAGTAGAAATACAAAATTATATAGAAAATAAACAGTTTAGACTTGCATATCATCATTTTTAATCAACAAAATCTTATATTTTCCAATACCAAGCATGCCAAATTATCTAAAATACTACTTTATACATCACATTACAGTTAAAAAGCTCCCCATAGTAATATGAGAGTAAAAAAAATAACATCAGCATAACTATATCAATATAATAAAACTGACTAAGTATGGTGTAATTGCCCTAATGCCATTTAGAAATACACCTAATTCGCAAGCGACACTGATTTGGTATTTCTTTTTATCTAAATGTGTTCTAATGTTGTCAATTACAACGAAAAGTGATATCAGATTAATTATAATTATGTTAAATATTGAATTTTAACTTATTATTGTCAAATTACGATATTTTTTCACAAAATATTACACAGTATATTCACCAATTTCAACATGTACATGATGTACAGGTAATTAGAGATATCACGTTTCAATTATCAGATTATGATAAAGAAATTGTCAAAATCAGTTTGTAATCTAGAAAAAAAATGATTTATAAAAATTAAAATTATAAATGTTAATTTTTTTATGACAATTACTTGATGATTTATATTATTGACATTTTTAAACATCATGAGTGACTGTTTCATCAGAGTCGACAACATACAGTTGTCTTTATTACATCTTGTTTTCCCTTGATCTAACTGCTCTGAAAATTTGTCGGATATATCGAGCATTATAATGTACAGATAAACTTGAGAACATTATGTAAGCTATAACAACGAGAATGATGATATTTAAAAACAAACATAGCGACGGTCATGTCTGAAATACAGTGTGTGTATAATTGGATGATAGCATAGAATACATAAGAATACATAATTTTAGGCCCTGGATGAAAACTAATAAAAAGTGATATACGAATATCAATTAAAAGGAACAGCTAAATATAGCTTTGTTTCCAACATTCCACAAACAAGAATGTTTTTGTTACAGAACTGCAGGATTCTTTAAAGGAAAAATCATTTTTAATTCAACATTGTCACGCCCATAATCAGAAATAAATGTGAAGTTTTGCATGGGTATTATTATTCATTCCTACTCGCAGGTATATAATTATCAATGGCGTAAGACCCATTTCTGGCAATTTTTATTTCATGATATTTTATTTCATGAAATTTAGAAATATAAATTTATTTTTAAAGTCACAAATTAGAATAGAAACTGTCTAGTGTCTCATGATCTTGCTCCAGTATAAATTGATTGGTAATGATTGGCAAAGCACAAACTGATCCATAGAAAGGGTATTTTATAACATTTCAGCAGCCAAGTGAAACTGTCCCTATATAAACTGATGGACTTGAATCACTTAACCATTGAAGAAAAGCATAAATTTTGAACGTGAGAAAATATATTTTGTTTAATATGTCTTGCAATTTTAAACAATGGCTTAGATATTTTAGTATATCATTTCCCATATATTTAACTTTCCCAAAATGACATAAACAGAAAAATATCGAATTTTGGACTTGGGTCACTTTACCTCTGAGCCATTCATATAATGAGTCATCATTTAGCAGTATTCTAGTGAAAATTATAGCAAATACATTTTGAATTTTGAATTATTCTTATTATTATTTATTATTTTTTTAAAATGCCTTTATTTACATCATTTCAAGTGATGCTTCAATTATTTATAAAAAAATGTTCAAGGTAAAATACACTGTGACCATAATAAATCAATTTACTTGTGCCTCTACGCCGAGTGTCTATGCCTGCGTATTAGAAGTTTCTCCTTTCATATATCAATAAAAATCATTAAGCAATAGTCGCTCATAAAATAAATAATACGCACTTTAAAAAGAACAACAAAATAGAAAATGTATATAAACTAAATTTGTGGAGGCGGTGAAAATGTAGGCCTTGGTGGTCTTATATGGTGAAAAGACAATTTAATGGATGTACAAAAATGAGAAGTCATCCAAGAAAATCAGGAACACATAATTGTATTAATTACCTTTGACAAAAACAACAGCTTCGTATGTCTATCCTAATACGAGTGTCTCAGAATCCATCAATGGGGATGAGTAACTCGACTACGTCAGTGGACTGGGCATGGCGAATGGTTGATTATCATTAAATACGGATCATGACAGACATATTATTAGCTGATCCATGAATAAAGTTAAAATATAATTAAGTCTACTGAACACGAGAATGCATTATGTCTTTCTTCTTTTTTGTCTCCCAAAAATCACAGCTGTTGTTTCAAAATATGTTTTTTTTACTTTGAACAATATATCCAGATTTTACAAATATTGCGCGAATGAGTTAATTTTTTTATTCGAGCCTTACTTCTATTCTCTTTTAGTTTCTTTCTAGAAGTAAATCTAATAATTATGTGTAACAAACAATTACTTTTTCAAAACATATTAAGATTTGGGTGAGTGATAACCATAATTAGGCTATTTTAGGGTACCCTTACAAAAAGGCCCGTAAAAAAACCTCCTAATTTTTCTGGCTTGGGACTTTTTTTGGTCATTGTAGATATGTTAATGAACTCAAAAAAGCAAAAAAGCTTCTGTTGCAATTTGTTCCCATGTTCACTACTTTTTGGCTTAAAAGCCCTGGACTATATGCTGTTCTAAACATGTCACTTTCAATTTTGCATGCCTCTTGATAAACATGTTCTGTTGCATACCTCAATTAGTAGGTCCCCCTACCCAGTGTTTTATCTCCGTCCCGCTTCCCCGAACTTGTGAACGCCTAGGTGCCCACTGCCATGTGTGTGCAATGAACCGCAGTCGGCGTAGAGATGGCGATTGTTGATCAATATTGTCGTAACGCTGCGGTTTGACACATTTTTAGTTCATTTTCAGTTACTCATAACTCTTCCGAGTTTTCAATAATTTTTTAAAAACAATTTGTGAACCATGATCACAAGCTCGTTATTGGCACGCTACTACAATCCAGTCTTGTAAATTTGAAATAAAATGCTTTGCTGGAAACCGATTTCAGAGCAGCTGCGCACTACTAACTGTGACCAGTTAATCTTATTTTTACAGATGTGCTATTTTTATTTCCTATATAAGGAATATCGCGTTGCTTTATTTGGATCTTTACTAGCTGTAAGTTCAACTGGCAGGTGAAAAGATTTGAGTCTGGGTACATGTAATTAAAATGGGTGCCGAAATGTTTAGCTGATGGTTTTTAGAATATGCAGTGTCGTAATTTATGACAAAACAATTGATCAGTAGGGGCCTAACTTGTTTGATGGAGAACCTCATCAGTTCAATTTGACTCACTGAATGAGATTCTTGTGGGATCATGATATAAATCTCAGGGCAACGGTAGGCCTACACGTTAAAATAACATTCTTGAGATAAATCCTATATAGAGTCATACAATGAACTTATGTGGGTGCAGCGTTGTATCAGCGTCTCAGACAGTGGACCAGCTCTGCCATTTTCTGTGCATGTGTTGAGTGACTCCAATAACTGGCTCTATTGTGTTGGTCAGTAACAATATAAATGATAAACAAGAACCCTGCGGTTCTGAATATTATTCAGAGTTATTTTTTTTAATCAGACTGAAGTTGATGTTTAAGCAACTGGACACTGTAAAATTGTAATCAAAACAAATATATTTTCCGTCAATGGGCAATTCCACCAATTATGAAACTTTTACAAAGAAAAAATCTCATAAAATCACAAAGGTAACCACTGGATATGGCAGGTATTTGATCAAATTTAGTTAAACTCAAAACACTTTGTAATTTTTACATTTTTCACGTCGGCATGGCTCATTGAACGGACACGCTATTAAAGAAGAACAATTATTGAAAAAATGGTAAAAAATGAAAATCCAAAATTCTGTGCCACTTCAACCTTAAAATTGCCTAGCTTTGAGATGTGCATGCAGTTAAGTAGTTATATTTTGTAATATTACTTTAACAAATTTGAAAAATAAAAATCCTATGATTGAAAAATAATTTGTAAAAATAAATTATGCTTGTGTACGTCCGAAACCCAAAATATACCAATTGTTCTTTTACTATTAAGTGAAAGCGAGAATAAAAACTTTACTTATTACATAAAATTAACTATATCCCATGATTAGTTTTCAGTATATTTTAGGTTTCTCAGTGGGCTGCTTTCTCAGAAATAACGGTTTCGGACGTACAAAGTTTCGGACGTACAAGATAATGTACGTCCGAAACCACAAAAAGGAACCCTTACAACTGACATAGGAACCTATATTTCGACAATATAATATTTTTGGTCTCGAAAAACAGGCTTATGTTCATTTAGTTGCTTTAATATGATATCAACATCTTTTTCATTATTTTTTCCCTTAAATTGTTATTTAATTAAGTTTATAAATATTGTTATGTCCCGCAAGTTAACAAATATATGTGTAGATAACCCGAGAATTAAACCTGGACTCGAAAACAGGGAGTAATCTGGTTAAAACAATTATAAGATAAACTCAAATGATTTCACAAGAACGCAACATCAGATCCGTGGACAAACCAACAAAGAAACATAAATAATTGCATGTGTAAGTTTATACAGTGATTACACAGATATAAAACAACGAATATTGTCTGTTAATACAAACATTACTTATACGTACGGCGCGAACATGAAAGCTTTCATATTAATCAATTAGAGCTCACGTTTAAATGTCAATGTAGACATGGTAGATGTGATGAGTGAAGACGCGAAATTAGCACAGGCAGTTGGAGAAACAAAGTCACTAGGTGAGAGATAATGATCACGAACCAGGATGCCGAGGTGAGCATATTTCAGAATGTTCCTTTACTTGTTAGGCCTAACACAGTTCTGTTTTACCTTAATGTCCCTTTGGTTTCAAACCACGTTCACTCACTGGCGATGCTCGTCCATTTCAGTCTCACTATGGTGTTCATGTCGATGTTCATGTCAGGAACTCACTGATGACATTTAATAAATTTGAAACGTTACTTTTCTAAGTACACAGACTGCCGTCGTCACCAACGTCCGTGTTCAGCTAGGAGCCATCTCAAAGTGAACGAGAAACCTGTAACTCAGACTCTGTCTTTCAAACTATTCAGTTCTGTTCATGCTGGTGGCCGTATTTTGTAAAAAGTCGTATCTCTGCGTGAACACATTGTGAACACCAGCCATGAACAATAGCATCAGCACGGGCACACTCAGCGAGGCTCTCGATGAGTGGGTTAGTGTTGAGAGGCTCATGAGGAGTGGGCCACAAAGAATCCGGTTCATAACAATATATTATGGTGGGGATGTACATCCGAACCCAAAAAGTACAAGCCTTAGCAAATTTTCATTAATCCACGGTCCGAGACAGAAATAGACATAAGGATCTAAAGCTAAGTTCAGGAGTTGGTTGTATTAGTAAAGTTATAATGTTATCTTCTGTTTTGATGAATAATAGTTTGTAGACGAATGCAGTTTCAGATACCCGGTATACACATTACATGTTATGATGTTTTCCCTGTGAAGATTTTGTTACATGAATATGGGTCATCATGTATGAAAAAGAATTTAATTTAGGTCTTGCCTTTTTCAAATTTTAGAAATATAATTGTGAAATGTTATAAAATATACTCAGTTCTAGTTATGTCAAGATACATACACAATATTGTATATTGTATACATGGAATTCAAATACTGTCTTTTGAACAGTTGAAACAAGCATTTCTAGCACATTTTATGTAAAAATAGTAGTTTCAAATTTCTATTGCAGTGAGTCATCATTATGAGAAGTGAGAGTCATACATTTATCTATATTGCAAGAAGAAAAATTGACCATTTAGCTCAATTATTAAAAATTTTCTTTACATGGGTGTCATTATCACTATCAAATTAGGTGTACGTCCGAAACCATACAAGCAGAGCTTTCCAAAAGGTTTATGCATTTAATAGCAATCTATAAATCACCATAGTACTTTTTTATAGCTTTATCATGCATGTGGTGGACTCAAAATTAAATCTAGATACAGAGTGATACCATAACTGCTACATTTAAGTATTGAATTCCGACGCGTACGTCCGAAACCGAAAAATGTACGTCCGAAACCAAACTTCAAATTATTTTTTCACCTTGGAAGAAACACTAAAAAATTAAAATTTGTGAAGGATCTTTCACACATACGTCTTTTCTCCAAAAATATACAGGAAATATTTCCATTCCACACCACTCATCACAGAAATTTTATGAGATATCATGCATGTTTGCAAAATGACCATTCTCTGAGTACGTCCGGTTTTTAATAAATTCAACTCAATTTACAAGACCGCTGAAATAAGGAGTTTTATTAATAAATGATTTGCTCCACTGATATAATTCAATACGCTATATACTTAAGTCACACAGACCACTTTGTAGTGTATGTTGTTTTAACACTGGGACAACGTCGTCGAGGTAGACCAGCATGAAATCAGCATTGAATAACACCTGTGTTTGTTGGGTAAATAATTAATACCACAGACCAGTCTGCCGTGAAAACGATCTTAGTTAAAGCTATTAACACTATACACGCAAGTTAATGGCTTACTTCCGACCTGTAGGATTTGATGATCATCTACTTTCAGAAACACGCAGTCCGAGAGTACGCTAAATTATTGAATATATATATATATTTTTAAATTTTTATTTGGCAAACGTACCAGCAATCAATCCATGTGGTTCGCGTAAAGTTAGAGTACGTAGTCTATAATATGTACGTGGAGCACATTAGGACTAACAGAGCCATAGCGTGCAGGGACCTTGATCTGAGATACAGCTATTTTTCACACCTAAAAGATTCGCTCTAGCGATAGGGGAGACTGCAGGTTGAGTTGTGTCAGAATTATGGCAGCGTGTTAACAAGTTTTGTTTACTACAAAAGTGAACCAATGCTAGCGCACATACACAATATCCACCCAACAAACACAAAACATTTGAATAACATTTATACAATGTTGGAACAAAGTCGAGACGTTGGGCCGACATTGCATTGCACTCCAACAAGACACTGAGCCCCCTTATGGGCAGCTATACGTACTAAGTGAAGAAAACACCGGGAGATATATATATATCAGGTTGTTTTCCTCTGAGATAGGAGATTACAACTTTTTTTTATTGCCAGTCATCACGGAAGCGTTATCACACCCGAGGGAAAGGCAATTGGACCATGGGATGGTATGTGCAGTAAACTCTGCTTCTATGAGTAGAAATATATTTTCTCCGGTCGCAGAACCCTCACAGATTGCACTGGATAATACCTCAGAGTTCATAAGGCCAGTTGATGTATCAAATGTTCGGACAACAATAGGGAACTGCTTACTATTGTCATCATTTGATCCGTCAGTTGATACAGTGAATACTTGGTTCTTCATTCTGGTGACAATATCAGTTTGGCGCATATGCGCCAATTCTTTGACTAAGCAAGTTGCCTTTTTTCTTCCACACAGCAATTCTTTGGCTGGAAACATCCTTTTCACAGCTTTTGTGAATGTATCAGCAGCTGTAATTGGCAAATTATGATGGACCAACAGTTCACATAGCATCACTTCAGCCTTGGTTTTGTTATTTTCCAAACTTGTTGTTTATGTCTTGGGTGTTGAAAAAAAACTTGAAATTGATTTACTTTGTGCTGCAACCGTGTTATCTTTATGTTTGGCCGAATCAATGTGGCGGCGCACATCATTCTTGCCGCCATGTGCTACAGAGAAGTCACAGCCACACACAGTACAAAAAGCATATCCAGGCACATTCTTCGCTCGTGACTGTTTTACACATTGCCATTTGGTGGTGTAGCTTCCCAGAAACGTTTTTTTTTTAACTCCCAATTGACAAGACCTATCAGTACTCTTTCTTTTAGGTTTAGGTTTCGTACTAGCATTATCCACGTCGATTCTTAGCGGTACAAAGCACAGTAAGATGGAATCAGCACTGATCAGGACTGGTGTGGATCGCGGGCGCTGGTGTGGATCGCGGGCGCTGTATGCACAATCCACTACCACCTGTAGGCCTATAGACCGGATCATATTAGGTGAGATAACCCAGAAAACACAACTTGTTGTGCCATCGTTGGATTAATGCTGGGACAGTGTCGCAGGCAACGGCTCAGCTCAAAACCAACATTAGGTAAACGTTATGTTGCGCCAGATTAGTTTTTTGTAGGGGCCATCGCCGCGCTGAGCTTTAAAACAACAATGGTCCAACGTCTTGAGTTTACCGGGAATTCAAGCGATGACACGTGTCAAGGCCGAGGACGATAGCAGGACTCAATGCAGGTGACACAACATTCCACTGTCCTCGAATACAGACATGCCAGCTCCCAAACACGACCCACTGTTTGTTTACCGTTCGACCTTTGTTTATGATGCTGGGCCATTATTAAACCAACATCGGGTCAAATTACAGCAACGTGTGTGCTGGGTACCAGAAAACACATGTTTGACATTGTTGTTTTATTGTTGGGCCACTGTCTACGGGGCTAGCTCAGCATTAAATCAACATGGTTCAACATCTTGTGTTTGCTGGTGTGCACAGAGCGACACGCACAAAGCGGGGCCTAATTACAGCTGCTGGCTGTGCATCTCAATAGCCTTGTATGCTAATAACCAGGGTGCGTGCCTGCTTGTTGTACGATTAGCCACTCCGTACTAGTATACTTCCGTGCAAAGGCAGACGACAGTATCTGCTTACTTGTAGTAAGCAGATACTGCCTTTGCACAGCAGTATATAAGTCTATGTTACTGAGTGTGTGCCTGCATGTACATGTAGGCATTTGGCGGGTGCTGATAAAACAGGGCGAGGGTGATAGAATACCACTCTCTATGACGGGGAAAGAGGCTGCTACTAACAGAAATGTTAATGATTAAAAACATATTTTGGAAGCCCCAAAATGCGTACACAATTTGGTAAATCCGTACTTCTGTATTTAGGCTGTAAATCCATACAAAATACGGACAAATACGGAAGATGCACAGGTCTGTAAGACCCAGCCACCCCCAAAACGTGCTGTAGTACAGGCCTATGTCATCTGCTCTGCAAAGGCAGTATCTGCTCACTTGTAAAGTGAGTGTATACTGCCTTTAGGCTTTGCACGTCAGCTGTAGGTCAACTGTTATTGTCTGTATACGTATCAGGTGATATTGTGTTATGTGGTCGCTGAAAGCCAATCAGCAGATGTTATCGTCCAGGGATGTGACGACCCAGATTCTCTGTGTCTGATTGGTCGTGGAAGGCTATCTCATCCTATGATCTGCTTAAGATGTAGGTCAGCCTATCTCAGAATGTTCTTCATCACAATTGTAGCTATGGTGTCAGAGGCATTTAAACCTAGGGTTAGATTTTCAAAGGCAATATATCTTATTACAAAACATTGTATCGATACCATGATAGATTTGATGTAAAGAGCAAAACATCTGTTAGCTTTCCCCAGTTTAAAACTCTCATTGTGGGGGTTTCTTAAGATTATATTGGCAATAGCCCAACACACAGCTCAAAATTTCGAGACCCCTAACTGTCGTAAAATTGACGACGGAAATCCTAATAGCTCAGCAAATACAGATAATTATGCTTATTCAGAAACAACGATTGGTAGGCCTACTGTAGGCTGTGGAATGACAGAAAACTGAACCTATGCGTTTTGCCGTATTTGGGAAGTTGTGAGTGATAGTCATTTGGGACACACATTATATGGACACAAAAAAACAGTGCCCGGAATCCGTCTGTGAACCATATTAAAACTTTATTGGAATAAGTTCCAATAATGTAAAAACATAAGCAAAGTGAAACACCATTTTAAAAGAGGTCATAAAAACACAACGACAAAAGAACATCACACTTACTGTGTTATCAGTAACATCTTTCACAACAACTGGTGATGTATAGGCATACCTGTGAAAGCATAAAAATAAAAAGAATAAAATTGATGTAGGTCTACAATTATTCAACCTATATATTTCCACAATATAAATCAGGGTATCTATTTTTTATATTTTCCTCTCAGAAACATCTATTTAAATGAATGAAAATATCATAAATGATGTAAAATCAAAACGCTTAAGTGTTCATCCCTTTCCTCTAAAGGGACATTTTGAAATGTGAGGTTCAATATGGTGAGAAGTAACTTGAATGAAAAAATCCATCACTTCAAAACATAAATAGGATTACTATCATTTGACATCCTTGGCCACTATGGGACTAATGAATCTATATATAGTACGCGGGGTTCCTCAAACCAGCAATACGTAGAACGTTTGTATATTTTACAGAACATATGATAAGTTGGTGTTAGTGACATATGGCATGTCAATTTGCTGTAATATAATATATATATATATATATATATATATATATATATATATATATATATATATATATATATATATATATATATATATATAATCACAAAAGAAAATTATGATATTTGCCATAATAATAAAACATATATATATACGCTTTTTCTTACGCCTACAATGGCTTTTCTAAAATCAGCAATAGGCAGATCAAGTGTAAATCTTATAAGATAAAACAAGCA